>CM044316.1:13640000-14292500 GCA_024291935.2 Okapia johnstoni | reverse complement strand
TTTTTTTTCCCCCTTTTGGGGCCCCCAAACCCCCCGAAGGGAAAAAATGCCCCAAAAAAAAAAAATTTTTTTACCCCCCCAAAAAAAACCCCCAAAAAAAAAAAATTTTTTTTTTTTTTAAAAAATTTTTTTTTTGGGGGGAAAATTAAAATTTTTAAGGGGGCCCTTTTTTCCCGGGGAAATTTTTTTAAAAAGGGGGGGGCCCCCCCCCCTTTGGGGGTTTTCCCCCAAAAAAAATTTTAAAAGGGGTTTTTTTTAAATTTTGGGGAAAAAAAATTCCCGGGAAAAACAAAAGCAAACCCAAACCCCTTCGGGTTTTTTTAAAAAAAAAAAAAACCTTTTTTTTTCCCCCCAAAAAATTTTTTTTTTTTCCCCTTTTTTTTGGGTTTTTCCCAAAAAACCCCCCAAAAAAAAACCCCCCCCTTTTTTTTTTAAAAAAAAGGGGGGAAACCCCCCAAAAAACCCCCCCCTTTTTTTTGGGGGTTTTTTTTTCCCCTTCCCCCCCCCCAACCCAAAACCCAAAAATTTTTTTTCCCCCAAAAAAAAAAAAAAATTTTTTTTTTCCCCCGGGGTTTTTAAAGGTTTTTTTTTCCCCCCCCAAAAAAAAAATTTTTTTTTTTGGGCCCGGGAACCCGGGAAAAAAAAAACTTTTTTTTTTAAAAAAAGGGGTTTTGGGAAAAAAGGGGGGTTTTTGGGAAAGCCCCTTTTTTTTCCTTTTCCCCTTTTTTTAAACCCCCAAAGGTTTTTTTTTTTTGGGGGCCCCCCCCCCCCCTTTTTAAAATTTTAAAAACCCCCCCCCAACCCCAAAAAAAAAACCCCCCCCCCCCCAAAAAAATTTTTCCCCCCCCGCCCCCCCTTTTTTTTAAAGGGGGTTTTTTTAAAAACCCCCCAAAAGGGAAAAATTTTTTTTTTTGGGGCCCCCCAACCCCCCCTTTTCCCCGGGGGCCCCCAAAAAATTTTTCCCCGGGGGGGAAAAAATTTTCCAAAACCCGGGTTCCCAAACCCCCCCTTGGGGCCCGGGCCTTTTGGGGGGCCCCCCCCCCCCAAAAAAAAACCCCCCCCCCCTTTTCCTGTTTTCCCCCCCCGGGGCCCCCCCCCCCAAAACCCCCCCGGGGGGGTTTTTGGGGGGGGGGGGGAAAAAACCCCCCCTTTTCCCTTTGAAGGACCCAAAAACCCCCCCAAAAACCTTTCCCTTTTTTTCCCCTTTAAAAATTTTTTAAAAATTTTTTTTCCCTTTTTTAAAATTTCCCCCGGTTTTTTTTTAAAAAAAAAAAGGGGGGGGGAAAAATTTTTTTTAAAGGGGGGGGGGGTTTTTTTTTTTTAAAAAAAATTTTTTTTTTTTTTTGGAAAAAAACCCCAAAAAAGGTTTTTTTGGGGGGGGTTTGGTTTTTGTGTTTTGGGGGGTTTTTTGGGGGGGGGGGGCCCTTTTTTTGGGGGGGTTTTTTTGGAAGGCCCCCCTTTTTTTTTTTTTTGGGGGCCCCCCCCCCTGCCCTTTTGGGGGGGTTTTTTTTTTTTTTAAAAATTTTCCCTTTTGGGGGGGTTTTTTTTTTTTTTCCCAATTTTTTTGGGTTTTTTTTGGAAATTTTTTCCCCCCCCGGGGGGGGGGGGAAAAAAAAAAACCCCCCCCCCGGGGGGCCCCCCAAACCCCCCCCCCCCAACCCCCCGATTTAACCCCAAAAAAACCCCCCCCCCCCTTTTTCCCCAAAACCCCCAAATCCCTCTTTTTTTTTTAAAAAAAAAATTTCCCCCCCAAAAAATTTTCCCCCCCCCCCCCAAAAAAAAAAAAAAAAAAAACCCCCCCCAAAAAAATTTTCCCCCCCCTTTTTGTTAAATTTTTTTAATTTTTAAAAAAAAAAAAAATTTTTTTTTAAAAAAAAAAAAAAAATTTAAAAAAAAATTTTTTTTTTTTTTGGGGGGGCCGGGTTTTTTTAAAAGGGCCAAAAAAAAAAAAACCCCAAAAAAAGGGTTTTTTTTCCCCCCTTTTAAAAAAAATTTGGGGGGGGAAAACCCGGGAAATTTTTTTAAAAAAAAAAAAAAAACCCCCCGGGGGGTTTTTTTTTTCCCCTTTGCCCCGGGGAAAATTTTTCCCCCAAAAAATTTTTTAAACCCTTTAACCCCCAAAAAAATTCCCTTAAAAATTTTTTTTACCCCCCAAAAACCCAAAAAAAATTTTTTTTTTTTTTTTTTTAAAAAAATTTTTAAAAACCCCGGCCCCCCCCCGGGGGGCCCCCCTTTTTTCCCCCAAAAAAAATTGGGGGAAAAAAAAAAGGGTTTTTTCCCCCCCCTTTTTTTTTTTGGGGTTTCAAGGGGCCCCCCCCAAAAAAAAAAAAAGGAAAAAAATTGGGGAAAAAAAAAAAAATTTTTAAAAAAAATGGTTTTAAAACCTTCCCCCCAAAAAATTTTTTAAAAACCCCCCCAAAAAATCAAATTTTTTAAAATTGCCCCCCCCCCAAAAAAAAAAATTTTTTTAAATTTTTTTTTAAAAAAAAAAACCCCCCGGAAAGGGGTTTTTTTGCTGGTTTTTTTAAATTTGGGGGGGTTTTTTTTTCCCCCAAAAAAAGGGGGCCCCGGGAACCCTTTTTTTTAAAAAACCGGGTTTTTAAAAAAAATTTTTATTTAAAAAAAATTTTTTTTTAAAATTTTTTCCCCCTTTTTTTAAAAAAAATTTTTTTTCCTTTTTTGCATTTTTTGGGAAAAAAACCCCCCCTTTTCCCCAAAAAAAAAAAAAAAAAATTTTAAAAAAAATTTTTTAAAACCCCCCCTTTTTTTTTTTTTAAAAAAAAACCCCCCCGGGGGGGGGGGGGCCCCCCCCCGGGAAAAACCCTGCCCCCGGGCCGGGGAAATTTTTAACTGGGCCCAACCCCCCAAACCCCCCTTTGGGAAAAAAAAGGGGGGTTACCCTTCCCTTTTTTTTTTTTTAAAAAATTTTTTTTTTGGCCCCCCCGGGGGGGGAGGCCTTTTGGCCCCAAACCCCCCCCTTTTTTTTTTTAAAACCTTGGGGGGTTTTTTCCCCCGGGGTTTCCCCCCCCTTTTTTCCCAAAAATTTTTTAAAAACCCCGGGGGCCCCCCCCTTTTTCCCCAAAAAATCCAAACCTTAAAAATTTTTTAAAAAATTTTTTTTTTAAAAAAAAAATTTTTTTTTTTCCCCCAAAAAAAAGGGGCCCCCCCCCCGGGGGGGGGGCCCCCGGTTAAACCCTTTTTCCCCCCTTTTCATTTCCCCCCCAAAAAATTTTTTTTTTCCTAAAAGGCCCCCCCAAAAACCCCCCCCCTTTTTAAAAAAATTCCCCCGGAAAGGGTGCCCCCCCCCCCCCCTCTTTTTTCCCCCCCCCCCCCCCAAAAAATGGGGGTTTTTAAAGAAAAAAATTTTTTTAAAAAAGGGGCCCCCCCCCAAAAATTTTTTTTTTCCCCTTTTTTTTTTTTGGGGGCCCCCCCCCCGGGAAAAACTTAAAAATTTTTCCCCCCCAAAAAAAAACCCCCCCTCCCTTTTTTCCCCCCCCCCCCAAAAAAATTTTTAAAAAATTTTTTTTCCCCCCCAAAAAAAACCCCCCTTTTTTTTGGGAAAAATTTTATTTTTTTGGGGAAAAAACCCCTTTTTTCCCAAAAATTTTTTGGGGCCCCCCCAAAAAAATTTTTAACCCCCCCCCCCTTTTTTCCCCCCTTTTTTAAAAACCCCCCCAAAAAAAATTTTTTTTCCTTTTTTACTTTTTAAAAAAAACCCCCCTTTTTTGGGTTTTTTTTTCCCCCCCCCCTTTTTTAAAGGGGGGGGCCCCCCCCCCCTTTTTTTTTTGGTTTTTCCCCCCCTTTTTTCCCGGGCCTTAACCCCCCCCCCAAAAAAAAAATTTTTTTTTTTTTGGGGGGGCCCCCCCCCCCCCCCTTTTTCCCCCCTTTTTTTCCCCCCAAACCCCCCCAAAGGGGGTTTTGGGGGGAAAAAAAAAGGGGAAAAAAAAAACCCCTTTTTCCCCCCGGGGGGTTTTTTTTTTTTTTAAAAAAAAAAAAGGGGGGGGTTTTTTTAAAAAGGAAAATTTTTTAAATTTTTTAAATTTTTTTTTTTCCCCCTTTTTTTTTCGGTTAATTTTTGTAAAAAAAATTTTTTTTTTCCCCGGGGAACCCCTTTGGGCCCCCTAAATTTAAAATTTAAAAAAAAAAATTTTTTTTTATTTTTTTCCCCGGGGGGGCCCCCCCCCCTTAAATTGGGGTTTTTTTTCCCCCCCCTTTCCAAAAATTTAAAAACCCCCCCCTTTTTAAAAAAAAAAAAGGGGGGGCCCGGGGTTTCCCCCCGGCTTTTGGGGGGAAAAAAAAAAAAAGGGGCCCCCCCTTCCCCTTTTTTAAAAAACCCCGACTTTTTCCCCCCCCTTTTAAAAATTTAAAAAAAAAGGGGAAAAAGGGGGGGGGGTTTTTGGGGGGGGGGGTTTTTTAAAAGGGGGGGCCCCCTTTTTTGGGGGGGCCCCCCCCTTTTCCCCAAAGGGGGGAAAAAAACCCCCGGGCCCCCCCCCCGGGAAAAAAAAAAAACCCCCCCGGGGGGGGAAAAAAAAACCCTTTAAAGGGGAAAAACCCCCCCCCCCAAAGGGGGCCGGGGGGGGAAAACCCAAAA
Organism: Okapia johnstoni; assembly: GCA_024291935.2. NCBI lineage: Eukaryota > Metazoa > Chordata > Mammalia > Artiodactyla > Giraffidae > Okapia > Okapia johnstoni. The sequence goes on along the minus strand of CM044316.1, from coordinate 14,287,909 downwards.
AAGGGGGCCCGGGGAAAAAAACCCCAAAGGCCCCAAAAAAAAAAATTCTTTCCCCCAAAAAATTTTTTTCCCCGGGGAAAAAAAATTTCCTTTAAGGTTTTTAAAGGGTTAAAATGGGTTTTTTTTAAAAAAAAAACCCCCCCCCCCCCAAAAAAAAAAAATTTTTTTTCCCCCCCCCCCAAAACCCCCCGGGTTGGGAAAAAATTTTGGGCCTTAAAAAAAAAAAAGGGGGGCCGCCCCCCCCCCCCCAAAGGGGGGGGGGGTTTTCCCCCTTTAAATTTTTTAAAAAATTTTTTTCCCCTTTTTTTTTTTCCCCCTTTAAAAATTTTTGGGGGTTTTTTAAAAAAAGGGGGTGGGTTTAACAAAAAAATTTTTTAAAAAAAATTTTTCCCCCCAAAAAAACCCCCCCAAAAACCCCCCCCTTTTTTATTTGGGAAAAAAACCCCCGGGGGGTTTTTTAAAAAAAATTTTTTTTGGGGGGAAAAAAAACCCCCCCCCCCCTTTCCGGGGGTTTTTTTTGGGTTTTGGGGGCCCCAAAACCCCCCGGGGTTTTTTTTTTTTCCCCTTAGCCAAAGGTTTTTTTGGGGGGGGGGTTTTTTCCCTTGGCGGCTCGCGGCGACTGTGCTGCGCAGGGGCGGCGGCTTTCGGCACAGGAGTGGCCAAAAGGAGCTACCCCACGTCCAAGGTAAGGAACAGAGGCTGAGAGGAGATACCCCAGGCCCAAGGTCAGGAGCAGTGGCTGAGAGGAAATACCCATGTCAAAGGTAAGGAGCAGCGGCTGCACTCTGCTGGACCAGCCCTGAAGGGATACATGTCCAAGGTAAGGGAAACCCAAGTAAGACGGTAGGCACTGAGAGAGGGCATCAGAGGGCAGACAGAATGGAACTACAATCACAGACAACTAGCCAATCTGATCACAGGAGCACAAGCCTTGTCTAACTCAATGAAACTAAGCCATGCCGTGGATGGGTTATGGTGGAGAGGTCTGACAGAATGTGGTCCATGGAAAAAAGGAATGGCAAACCACTGCCGTAGTCTTGCCTTGAGAACCCCATGAACAGTATGATAAGGCAAAAAGATAGTCCACTGAAAGATGAACTCCCCGGGTCGGTGGGTGCCCAATATGCTATTGGAGATCAGTGGAGAAATAACTCCAGAAAGAATGAAGGGATGGAGCCAAAGCAAAAACAACACCCCATTGTGGATGGGACTGGTGATAGAAGCAAGGTCCAATGCTGTAAAGAACAATATTGCATAGGAACCTGGAATGTTATCCATACATCAAGGCAAATTGGAAGTGGTCAAACAGGACATGGCAAGAGTGAATGTTGACATTCTAGGAATCAGCGAACTCAGATGGACTGGAATGAGTGAATTTAACTCAGATGACCATTAAATCTACTACTGTGGGCAGGAATCCCTTAGAAGAAATGAGTAGCCATCATAGGCAACAAAAGAGTCCGAAATGCAGTACTTGGATACAATCTCAAAAACGACAGAATGATCACGTTCGTTTCCAAGGCAAACCATTCAGTATCATGGTAATCCAAGTCTATGCCTCGACCAGTAACACTGAAGAAGCTGAAACTTGAACAGTTCTATGAAGACGTCAAGACCTTTTAGAACCAACACCGAAAAAAGATGTCGTTTGCATTATAGGGGACTGGAATGCAAAAGTAGGAATTCGAGAAACGTCTGGACGTCTGAGTAACAGGCAAATTTGGCCTTGGAGTACAGAATGGAAACACGGCAAAAGCTAATAGAGTTTTGCCAAGAGAACAGACTGGTCATAGAAAACACCCTCTTCCAAAAACGCAAGAGAAGACTCTACACATGGACATCACCAGATGGTCAACACTGAAATTAGATTGATTTATTTCTTTGCAACCAAAGATGGAGAAGCTCTAAACAGTCAGCAAAACCAAGACCGGGAGATGAAATGTGGCTTAGATCATGAACTCCTTATTGCAAAATTCAGACTTCAATTGAAGACAGTGGGGAGAACCACCAGACCATTAGGTACCTAAATCAAATCCCTTACGATTATACAGTGGAAGTGACAAATAGATTTAAGGGACTAGATCTGATAGACAGAGTGCTGGATGAACGATGAATGGAGGTTCGTGACATTGTACAGAGACAGGGATCAAGACCATCCCCAAGAAAAAGAAATGCAAAAAAGAAAAATGGCTGTCTGAGGAGGCCTTACAAATAGCTGTGAACAGAAGAGAAGTTAAAAGCAGAGGAGAAAAGGAAAGATATTCCCATCTGAATGCAGAGTTACAAAGAACTTCCAGATGTTCAAGCTGGTTTTAGAAAAGGCAGAGGGAACCAGAGATCAAATTGTCAACATCTGCTGATCATGAAAGCAAGACTCTTCAAGAAAATTAGAGATACCAAGGGAATATTTCATGCAAAGATGGGCACAATAAAGGACAGAAATGGTATGGACCTAACAGAAGCAGAAGATATTAAGAAGAGGTGGCAAGAATACACAGAAGAACTGTACAAAAAAGATCTTCATGACCCAGATAATCATGATGGTGTGATCACTCACCTAGAGCCAGACATCCTGGAATGTGAAGTCAAGTGGGCCTTAGGAAGCATCACTATAGAACAAAGCTAGTGGAGGTGATGGAATTCCAGTTGAGCTATTTCAAATCCTAAAAGATGATGCTGTGAAAGTGCTGCACTCAATATGTCAGCAAATTTGGAAAACTCAGCAGTGGCCACAGGACTGGAAAAGGTCAGTTTTCATTCCAATCCCAAAGAAAGGCAATGCCAAAGAATGCTCAAACTACCACACAATTGCACTCATCTCATAGCGCAGTCGAGAAGGCAATGGCACCCCACTCCAGTACTCTTGCCTGGAAACCCCATGGACGGAGGAGCCTGGTAGGCTGCAGCCCATGGGGTCGCGAAGAGTCGGACATGACTGAGCGACTTCACTTTCACTTTTCACTTTCATGCACTCTCAGCTTTCTTTATAATCCAACTCTCACATCCATACTTGACTATTGGAAAAACCATAGCCTTCACTACATGGACCTTTGTTGACAAAGCAATGTCTCTGCTTTTTAATGTGCTGTATAGGTTGGTCATAACTTTCCTTCCAAGGAGTACGTGTCTTTTAATTTCATGCTGAAATCCCCATCTGCAGTGATTTTGGAGACCTCCAAAATAAAGTCAGCCACTGTTTCCACTGTTTCCCCGACTATTTGCCATAAGTGATGGCACCAGATGCCATAATCTTAGTTTTCTGAATGTTGAGCTTTAAGCCAGCTTTTTAACTCTCTTCTTTCACCTTCATCAAGAGGCTCTTTAGTTCTTCTTCACTTTCTGCCATAAGGGTGGTGTCATCGGCAAATCTGAGGTTATTGATATTTCTCCCGGCAATCTTGATTCCAGCTTGTGCTTCTTCGAGCCTAGCGATTCTCATGATGTACTCTGCATATAAGTTAAATAGCCAGGGTGACAATATACAGCCCTGACGTACTCCTTTTCCCTTTTGGGACCGGTCTGTTTTTCCATGTCCAGTTCTAACTTGCTTCCTGACCTGTATACTGGTGTCTCAAGAGGCAGGTCAGGAGGTCTGGTATTCCCATCTCTTTCAGAATTTCCACAGTTTATTGTGATCCACACAGTCAAAGGCTTTGGCATAGTCAATAAAGCAGAAATAGATGTTTTTCTGGAACTCTCTTGCTTTTTCAATGATTCAGCAGATGTTGACAATTTGATCTCTGGTTCCTCTGCCTTTTCTAAAACCAGCTTGAACATCTGGAAGTTCTTTGTAACTCTGCATTCAGATGGGAATATCTTTCCTTTTCTCCTCTGCTTTTAACTTCTCTTCTGTTCACAGCTATTTGTAAGGCCTCCTCAGACAGCCATTTTTCTTTTTTGCATTTCTTTTTCTTGGGGATGGTCTTGATCCCTGTCTCCTGTACAATGTCACGAACCTCCATTCATCGTTCATCCAGCACTCTGTCTATCAGATCTAGTCCCTTAAATCTATTTGTCACTTCCACTGTATAATCGTAAGGGATTTGATTTAGGTACCTTAATGGTCTGGTGGTTCTCCCCACTGTCTTCAATTGAAGTCTGAATTTTGCAATAAGGAGTTCATGATCTAAGCCACAGTCATCTCCCGGTCTTGGTTTTGCTGACTGTTTAGAGCTTCTCCATCTTTGGTTGCAAAGAATATAATCAATCTAATTTCAGTGTTGACCATCTGGTGATGTCCATGTGTAGAGTCTTCTCTTGCGTTTTTGGAAGAGGGTGTTTTCTATGACCAGTCTGTTCTCTTGGCAAAACTCTATTAGCTTTTGCCGTGCTTCATTCTGTACTCCAAGGCCAAATTTGCCTGTTACTCCAGACGTCCAGACGTTTCTCGAATTCCTACTTTTGCATTCCAGTCCCCTATAATGCAAACGACATCTTTTTTCGGTGTTGGTTCTAAAAGGTCTTGACGTCTTCATAGAACTGTTCAAGTTCAGCTTCTTCAGTGTTACTGGTCGAGGCATAGACTTGGATTACCATGATACTGAATGGTTTGCCTTGGAAACGAACGTGATCATTCTGTCGTTTTTGAGATTGTATCCAAGTACTGCATTTCGGACTCTTTTGTTGCCTATGATGGCTACTCCATTTCTTCTAAGGGATTCCTGCCCACAGTAGTAGATTTAATGGTCATCTGAGTTAAATTCACTCATTCCAGTCCATCTGAGTTCGCTGATTCCTAGAATGTCAACATTCACTCTTGCCATGTCCTGTTTGACCACTTCCAATTTGCCTTGATGTATGGATAACATTCCAGGTTCCTATGCAATATTGTTCTTTACAGCATTGGACCTTGCTTCTATCACCAGTCCCATCCACAATGGGGTGTTGTTTTTGCTTTGGCTCCATCCCTTCATTCTTTCTGGAGTTATTTCTCCACTGATCTCCAATAGCATATTGGGCACCTACCGACCCGGGGAGTTCATCTTTCAGTGGACTATCTTTTTGCCTTATCATACTGTTCATGGGGTTCTCAAGGCAAGACTACGGCAGTGGTTTGCCATTCCTTTTTCCAATGGACCACATTCTGTCAGACCTCTCCACCATAACCCATCCACGGCATGGCTTAGTTTCATTGAGTTAGACAAGGCTGTGCTCCTGTGATCAGATTGGCTAGTTGTCTGTGATTGTAGTTCCATTCTGTCTGCCCTCTGATGCCCTCTCTCAGTGCCTACCGTCTTACTTGGGTTTCCCTTACCTTGGACATGTATCCCTTCAGGGCTGGTCCAGCAGAGTGCAGCCGCTGCTCCTTACCTTTGACATGGGGTATTTCCTCTCAGCCACTGCTCCTGACCTTGGGCCTGGGGTATCTCCTCTCAGCCTCTGTTCCTTACCTTGGACGTGGGGTAGCTCCTTTTGGCCACTCCTGTGCCGAAAGCCGCCGCCCCTGCGCAGCACAGTCGCCGCGCAGCCGCCGCCCCTGCGCCGCGTAGCCGCTGTGTGGCCGCCTTCCCTGCGCCGTGCAGCAGCCGCCCCTGCGCCACGCAGTCACAACTGTCCAACTCTCACATCCGTATAAATCTTCCAATGACCTCATACTGAGCTTATGAGGGTTGACAGATTGTGTTCCACGGGCAGAGTCAGGATAGGCTTATATTTCTGTACAGCTACGGGAGCTGCTCTCAGGGGCCTCATACTTTAGTGTCCTGGAGTCCCGGATGGGACACCTTCCTCTGGTCCCTGTTTCCCCCCTTTGCTTTCAAATGTCTTCCTAAATGGCAGCCAACACTCACCACTATCCAGGCTTCATAGCTGATTGTGTCGCAGGGAAGAACTGATTCTGCCTCAGTTGTCTCATCTGGGTGAGCTGGCAGGAACTGTGACTTGCTTTTGGAACTGTAACTTGATTTTCTTGCTTTTGTTTTTATACTCATACTTTATGGACTGGCTGCCTCAGAGGAGCCTGCCCCTCTGCCTGACTTGAACTAAAGTGCCTTTGTTTAGCTCACAGAGAGATAATCTGACCATGCCTACCTGTGAATGGCTGCCAGAAAAGAATAAATTAACACACCCCCTCCTACATTGCAAGATAAATGTTCTTTTTACTATACATCATCACTTCTCTCCCTCTCTGTTTCTATAAAATACCTGGCATCCAGACCCCAACAAGACGGTTACCTTGAGACATTTGTCTGCCATATTCTGGGTCGGATAGTTTTCTGAATAAAATCATCTTTGCCTCAACACCTCTGTTGGTTAGTTGGCCTGTCATATGGTGAGCAGAGTAAGCATGGGCTGCGTAACCATCACATGGGCTGCCACCTCCATGTTGGTGTTGGCAGTTACTAGGCATTGACTGGGTGCATCTGATTCTGGGGTTGGTGACTCAGCATGTTGCTTCAACTCCGGCCAGCTCACCCAGATGAGACCACCCGGCCTTGGGAAAGAGAGGTTGGTTGGAACCTGGGCATCACTGGAGCAGAGAGAAACTGGCCTTGGTGGTCATCCCACACCCTCTCCACTCACCTGGATCTTGCCTACTAAACAAGATGCACAACGTGAGAGTTGTAAGTTAAGTTTTATTGGGGATAAAATGAGGACTGCAGCGTAGGAGACAGCACCTTGGATAGCTCTGAGAGACTGTTTCAAAGAGCAGTCGTCCAAGAAGGTCAATATATAAGATTCTGGTGAAGAGGGAGTTCAGTGTAATCAAGCACTCATTTTACATGAGGTTTTCTGCTAGTCATGAGGAGCTGATGTCACCATGAAGGGATTTAGTGCATTCCTAGATATAAGTCAAGAATCCACCTGCAATTCAGGAGACCCGTGTTCAATCACTGGGTCGGGAATATCCCCCGGAAGAGGAAATGGCAGCCCACTCCAGTATACTTGCCTGGGAAATTCCATGGACAGAGGATCCTGGAGGGCTACAGTTCATGGGGTCGCAAAAAGTTGGACACAACTGAGCAACTAACACTCACTCACTAGATGTGAGGAGATACAAGGATTGGGATCATGAAATCAGTTTCTGAAAATATCTAACTACCTACAGACCCGTCCCATCGGTTTCTCTGGAGCACAGAGTGCCTCACTCTCCACCCTGAACTGCCTTCAGGGCATGTTGAGAGTCAGCTACTGTAGCAGCACAGGATTCCATCTCCACAGAGGCAGGTGGCAAATATCCTTGACAAGTGCCAATTTGTAGTTGACAATCTCCAAGCCTCGAGCCCATCACTCTTCATCTGGAGAATGTCTCCAGCAGCTGGACACGAATCCTGTCTTCCAATCCTGGGTGGCCCATTTCAAGCAAATGGGCATAATGCAGGCTGGAAGCATCCTTCATTTTATGAATACCTTCTTAATAGCCTTAATTTTATCTCTTGGTCGTCAAAGACTAAAATATTTACTGTATAGCCCTTTAGAGAATAGCTGCCCCCTGAAGTAAGAATAGACATTAAGGGGACTTCTGGTGGTGCAGTGGTTAGGACTCCATGCTTTCACTACCGAGGGCATGGGTTCAATCCCTGGTCAGAGAACTAACATCCCCCATGGTGCCATGATGTATCACATCATCACCCTCATCGGGGAGGACCTCGAGAAGTTCAAGGCCCTTGAGAGTGACCCTGCACATAGGCATCAAGGCTGCAAGGCAAGCTCGGAATTGCCCATGTGCAAACATTCCATCAGCAGCTGTGGAAGAGGCTCCACCATCTGCCACATCCTCTGTCTATCCTGACAGATCTCGTGGCTGTATCAGGCACTGCTGAACGCACACCAGTATACAACATCAAGCTGATCCAGGGGAGCAGCGCGCATCCACAGAGAGATGCTGGACCTCATGAACTTCCGTTGCAGGGTCCAGGCAGTTTGGGCTCCGGCTTGTATTAAAAAAAGGGGGGGGGATTATTAAAAAAAATATATATATATATATTTTTTTTTTCTTTCTGTGGTTGCAACGAAAGCAGGTGGTCCTATTTTACTGACACTAGTGAATGCATGGTGCAAGTAGAATAAAAGGCATCCTTTTCTTCAAGCAAGTTGGTGTTTGCACCATCAGTGTATATATATATATACACACACATATATATACACACTTCTTTGGTCTTAGTTGCCGCATGTGGAATCTAATTCCCTGACCAGGGATCGGCCCTGGGCCACCTGCATTGGGAACTCGGAGCCTTAACCACTGGACCCGCAGGGAAGTCCCTAAGCATCATATTTTATGACCCTTACTTGCAGGACAGGATTGAGCAGTCCCTGGGCCTGCAGATGGTCTATGCCCCTCAGGACTTAACTGTTACCAGAGCGGTCTCCTTGCTCCTTGCAAGATAATCTCAAAGGACATAATCACCACCTCAACAATGACTTTACTGTAAAGCAGGTGGTCCTATTTTACTGACACTAGTGAATGCATGGTGCAAGTAGAATAAAAGGCATCCTTTTCTTCAAGCAAGTTGGTGTTTGCACAAGTTTGCTTACAACGCTTTCTACGTAAATCAGCTGTTTAGGTTTTCTGTTGCGGTAAGGGCTCTGCACTTCCTTCTCTTAAAAAAAAAAAAGATTGTATGTACTTATTTAATTTATTGTTTGTCTGCACTAGGTCTTTGTTGCTGCACTCGGGCTTTCTGTGGTTGCAACGAGCTGGGGCTACTCTTCATTGCATGGCGAGGGCTTTTCATTGTGATGGCTCCTCTTGTTGCAGAGCACAGACCCTAAGCACATGGGCTTCAGTGGTTGCAGCTCGTGGGCTCCAGAGTGTAGGCTCTGTAGTAGTAGTGCACAGTTTCAGTTGTTCCATGGCATGTGCAATCTTCCCAATCCAGGGATTGAACCAGTGTCCCTTGATTGCAAGGAGGATACTTAACCACTGGACCATCAGCGAAGCCCTCTGCACTCCCGTCTTGCTGTCAAAATAACTTTATCATGATAGTGTTCCACTGGTCGACCTCAGCAGTAGTATGAGATAGCAAACCTACTCACTGGTCATCTGTCTGCTTGGGTTTCGTACACTGGTTTAGCACAATGTTTTGTAGAACATCACTGACCAGAAAACATGGATGTCACATCCCTAGAAACAAAAACCATAGTGCTTCCGTTTCCATTGTGTACCTTAATTTTTTTTCTGTTTGTGTTTTAATTTTTCAAGTAAAAATAATACTGACTTTCAATTAAAAAAAAATACAGACTTTTCACTTGGCTGTTCTGGTTTTAAAGGATGAGCTGTAGGCTGTGTTAAAGGTTGAGCTATAGGCTGTGTGTTTTTCTCTACCAGCATGGCGCTTATGAAATATTTTTGTACCATGAGTAAAATTTGATGTGTTTGGAAAAAAAAAAAAAAGAGCAGATGAGGTATGGAGCATCCCATTGAATGAGACACTTGAGGGACTGGTGGATGAGAAATTCTTAGCTCCAAACCTCAAGGAAGGCAGGATAGAGCGGTGGCCCTTGGAAGTGCATTGATCGGAACTTTTCAGCTTTGCTCAGTGTGCTTGAAAGATCTCTCATTTGGACACCTCCCACGGCATGGTAGAGTGAGCAGATACCTACATGGCAATCACTACGTTGCATCCCAGAAAGGTTAAGAAATTGTGTAAATAAGGAGTTCTTGGTCACAACAGCACCCTGGTCCATATAGAGCAGCAAGAAATTCATCCAGAGTGTGGTGTTGCCACTGAAAATTCCCGCCAGGCATCAGGGGCAGGGCTCCAGGGTGATCTCCTGCAGCAAAGGGAGGTACCAGCTCTTGGAGGCATCCTGGTAACCCACAACCTCTCCACAGTCGCAGAGCCTCCCCATGCTCCCTCTCTCAACAAACCCACAAAACACAGGAATGGTCCACAACACCCCCTACAAGTGATAGCAGAGAGTGACGAAAGGTAATCCTTCAGATACACCTGGGACCAGGTGAAAAATAGATTAACTTTTCCAAAGAAGACACACAGATAGCCCAAAAACCATGTGAAAAGATGCTCAGCGTCACTAATTTTTAGAGGAATGCAAGTGAAAACTACCATGAGGTATCACGTCCCACGGGTTAGAATGTCCATCATCAAAAAATCCATGAAGAATAAAAGCTGGAGAGGCTATGGAGAAAAGGAAACCGTCCTACACTGTTTGGTGGGAATGTAAATTGGTACAGTCACTGTGAACAGTATGGAAGTTCTTTAAAAAACTAACAATATACCTACCATACAATCCTGCAATTCCACTCCTGGGCATATATCTGGTGAAAGCTATCATTTGAAAAGATACATGCACCCAATGTTCATTGCAACGTTATTTACAATAGCCAGGATGTAGAAGCAACCTAAGTGTCCATTGACAGATGAATGAATAAAATAGATGTGGTACATATGTACAATGGAATATTACTCAGCCATAAAGAGAATAAAATAATGCCATTTGCAGCAACATGGATGGACCTAGAGATTGTCAGCCTGAATGAAGTATGTCAGACAAAGACAAATATCATATGATATCACTTATACGTGGAATCTATAGAAATGAGCTCATTTACAAAGCAAAAATAGAGTCATAGATGTAGAAAACAAACATATAGTTACCGAGGAGGAAAAAGAAGGGAGGGATAAATTGGGAGTTTGGGATCAACATACACACTAGTATGTAAAACAGATAACTAGTAAGGACCTACTGTAGAGCACAGGGAACTCTTCTCAATACTCTGTAAATGAATGACCTATATGGGAATAGAATCTAAAAAAGAGTGGGTATATGTATACATATAACTGATTCACTTTGCTGTATACCTGAAACGAACATTACATTGTAGATCAACTCTACTCCAATGAGAATTATTTTAAAAATTGATCATGTCAGGGTCAACTGTTTGCTCTTGGGCTTCCCTGGTAGCTCAGCTGGTAAAGAATCCATCTGCAATGCCGGAGACCCTGGTTCAATTCCTAGGTCAGAACGATCCCCTGAAGAATGGATAGGCTACCCACTCCAGGATTCTTGGGCTTCCTTGGTGGCTAAGATAGTAAAGAATCCTCCTGCAATGTGGAAGACTTGGGTTCGATCCCTGGGTTGGGAAGACCCCTGGAGAAGGGAACAGCTACCCACTCCAGTATTCTGGCCTGGAGAATTCCATGGGCTGTATAGTCCATGGGGTAGCAAAGAGTTGGATGGAACTGAGTGACATTTACTTTCAAGAGAAAAGGAATTTGACAGTCTTTTTAACTGATTCTGTACATAGGCACCATGGACGTTGCAGAGTTAAAACTACAAAAGAGCTGGAGGCATGGGCAAACTGAAGAAGATGTGATCTGCTTGTGGAAGCACAGAAAAAGACTAGGATGTGATTTAGTAACAACCAACCTCTGTAACTGTGTGTTAAGTTTTTCATCTGTGCATCAGTCACCAAGAAGTCCTTTATCTGTTCCTTGGGCACAGCATGTCCTGAACACCTTGCTCTAGACTTGGCATCATGGGAGACAGAGAAGATGGCGGAGGAATAGGACGGGGAGACCACTTTCTCCCACACAAATTCACCAAAAGAACATATGAACGCCAAGCAAATTCCACAAAACAGCTTGTGAATGCTGGCAGAGGACATCAGGCACCCAAAATGGCAGCCCATTGTAGGAGGTAGGACAAACAAAAAAGATAAAAAAAGAGGCAAAAGAAGGTCTGGATGGAGATTCTGTCCAGGGGAAAGGGAGTCTTAAAAGATGTGTGGATCACAACAAACTGCTGGAAAATTTTTAACAGAAATGGGAATACCAGACCACCTGACCTGCCTCCTGAAGAAATCTGTATGTGGGTCAAGAAGCATAACCAGTTAGAACTGGATATAGGAACAACAGACTTGTTCTTAAATAGGAAAAGGAGTACACCAAGGCTGTACACTGTCACCCTGCTTATTTAATTTATATATTAACTTATATGCAAGATTTATCAAGCAAAAATGCTGGGCTGGATGAAGCAACAAGCTGGATCAGATTGCCGGGTGAAATATCAATAATCTCTGATAGCAGTGACACCACCCTATATGGCAGAAAGGAAGAAGAATAAGAGCCTCTTGATGAAAGTGAAAGAGGAGAGTGAAAAAGTTGGCTTAAAACTCAACATTCAAAAAACTAAGATCATGGCATCAGTCCCATCATTCATGCAAACTAGATGGAAAAACAGTGGAAACAGTGGTGACTTATTTTTTTGGGTTTCCAAAAAATCTCTTCTGATGAGTGATTGCAGCCATGAATTAAAAGTCACTTGCTAATTAGAAGAAAAAAGCTATGACCAACCTAGGGACAACATATTAAAAAGCAGAGACATTACTTTGCCAACAAACGTCTGTCTAGTCAAAGCTATGGTTTTTCCAGTGGTTATATATGGATGTGAGAGTTGGAATAAGAAAGCTGAGCACCAAAGAATTGATGCTTTTGAACTGTGGTGTTGGAGAAGACTCTTGAGAGTCCCTTGGACTGATAGGGATCAAAACCAGTCCATCTAAAGGAAATTCTGTACCTGATTTTTCAATTGGAAGGGACTGATGTTGAAGCTGAAACTCCCAACAACTTTGGCCACCTGATTTGAAGAACGGATTCTTTGGGAAAAAATGAAAACCTGATGCTGGGGAAGTTGAAGTCAGGAGAAGGGGATGACAGAGGATGAGATGGTTGGATGGCATCATGACTCAATGGACATGAGTTTGAGTAAGACTCTGGGAGTTGGTGAAGGACAGGGGGCCTGGCATTGCTGCAGTCCATGGGGTACAAGAATTTGGACTGATGAGAAACTGAACTGATTCGCTCAATTTAAATTTTTCCAACCTGGCTGTCTTCTACAGCTCTTTAATATCGTGTTCTGCTTGCATATGTTCAACCCTTAAGATACTGTTTTGTTACCTTGAGCCCATGCAGACAAACCCTTGGGTCTCATTTCAATGTTCCCTAATGCAATCACTTCTGACAAAAATCTCTGTTGCCATGTGGGTGACATATTCTTAGGTTCTGGGGACTAGTTGTAGAATCTATCAGGCTTCTATTCTGTCTGCCACAACTATATTTAGATAATTACCTATTTCTTCATTTACCTTTTCATAAACAATTAAAGATAATTGACTTTACTAATATTCATATTAGTGTCAAGTATACAAATAGTGATTTATATGTTTATTGATTATACCCTTTTAAATCTTCCATTCTGAATTTCTGAATTTCTGGTAAGTCAGGTAAAATTTGTGTGATTAGGAAACTCCTTTGAGGAATTTGGACTTTTTATACACCATTATTTACAGATATACTTGTAGGCTAATTTTCCTCAGTAAGCTAAGCGGCTATGCTTATTCTCATAAATAATCAGTTTGTCTCTTTAACTGATGTCCACTGTCTTTATTTAGGGGCTTAGAAGAACTTCCAAAAAATTTGTCTGCTGGGCCTTACACAAGAGAAAGATTTGCTCCATTTATTTAATCTTTTTGGTTTCTAAATTGGGTATATAAGAACTAACATATATTAATATATAAAATGAGATCTTGGAGGATTCTGCCCTCTTCTGTAAAAAGGGGGATGTAAGAGTATGACTCAGAGTCTCATATTGGGCATATACCTTGAAAAAACCATAACTGAAAAAGACACATGAACACCACTATTTATTGCGTTTTATTTGCAATAGCTAGGACATGGGGGAAGCAACCTAGATGTCCATCAACAGATGAATGGATAAAGAAGTTGTGGTACATATATACAATGGAATATTACTCAGCCATAAAAAAGAATGAATTTGAGTCAGTTCTAGTGAGGTAGATGAACCTAGAGCCTGTTATACAGAGTGAAGTAAGTCAGAAAGAGAAAAACAAATATTGTATATTAACACATATGGGATCTAGAAAAATGGTACTGATGAACCTATTTGCAGGGCAGGAATAGAGATGCAGACATAGAAACAGGACTTGTGGACACAGTGGGGGAAGGAGAGGGTGGGACAAATTGAGAGAGTAGCATTGAAAACATATACATTCCACATGTAAAATAGATAGCTAGTGGGAAGTTGCTGTATAACACCAGAACTCAACCCCAGTTCCACCTGTCAACCTAGAGGGGTGGGGATGGAGTTGTGGGGTGAAAGGGAATTCAGGGAGGGAGGAACATATGTATACTATGGCTGATTCACGTTGTTGTATGGCAGAAACCAATACAACATTGTAAAGCAATTATCCTCCAATTAAAAAAAAATAAAGTGGGTAAAGATGCTCCTCTTGTCTTCTACAAATTCTTATATCCATGGCAAGACTTAATATGCAAAGGATGGTGATGTTGTTTAGCAGTTTAACTAGCTCAGAAATGTAAATCCTAGCTAGCTCTCCTTGAAACTGAATGCTGAGTGATGTGCTATCCGTCAAATCTCATGAAATAGCAGGAGGGGATGGATTTCTGTAATTGTTGCTTTTGGGGTACTCTTTGCCAAGAGGCTATATTGAGAGTAAGCTAATTTAGCAGTATCCGTGTCTCCAACAGTGGGATTAAGGTGGAGAAAAGCAGGTTCCAAGGCTTAGGAATCTATTGTGTGAAAATGTCTGTAGGGATCCAAGTTTCTAGAGATGCCAAGACATAAGTACTTAGAGTTCTAAGGGCCTACTAGAAAAAATGAGTCACAGTGAAATATAGTTGCTTTCTCATAGGACAGCTAGACCAAGCTGCCAGGAATGCAAGGGCTCGACCTGTAGAATTTCTCACTTCAGAGCAGAAACCACCAGGTAAACCATATCCATCTTTATTTATGGAATGTGTTAGTCGCTCATCGTGTCTGACTCTTGTGACTCCTGGACTGTAGCCCGCCAGGCTTCTTCTGTCCATGGGATTTTCCAGGCATGAATACTGGAGTGGGTTGCATAACCTCCTCAGGGATTTTTCCAACCTAGGTGGATCGAACCTGGGGTCTCAGCTTTGCAGGCAGGACTTTTACTGTCTCAGCCCGAAGGAAGACCCCTAGAATAGAGGGAAAGAGGGGGCAGGGGAGACGGAGAAGAGGAGATAGGGGCATAGAGGGAAGAAGAATAAAGAACTTAAGACTACTCATTTACGTTTCCTTGGTTTCTAACATCATATGGAATATAGAGATCTTAACATCTTATTTTTTTTTTGAAAGGGAAAGTCGCTCAGTGTGTCCATCTCTTTGCGACCCCAAGGACGATATAAGTACGTCGGAATTCTCCAGACAAGAATACTGGAGTGGGTAGCCATTCCCTTCTCCAGGGGATCTTTCCAACCCAGGGATGGAACCCAGGTTCCTCTCCACATGCAGGCAGATTCTTTACCAGTGAGCCACCAGCGGAAGATTGTTTTTGTTTTTAAAATAAGGTAATAAAAGCTACCAATTATTGGGGAGCTACACAGGTACTTAGATTTGAATGAGGCACTTTATGTTACATAATATCTCACTTAATTATCTTATTAGCAAACCAATAATGTATGTCTTGATTTCTTCATGCTTATAAAGGTGAAGAAATAGCTTCAAGAGATTTATGAACTTTCCCAGGATCATACAGTTAGTCAGTTATAGAGCAGGAATTTGAACTTATGTTCTGACAACATTAAATCATTGTAAAGTCTCCATTAATAACTTGGGTAATCCAAGGCATTATTTCAATATCTGTCCTGAAAAACAATACACTTTTGAAGCCTGTAGTTGTTCTATTGCATTGCAGGATAAGGTACTTTCTCTCTCAGTATAGATTATGTACCATTTGATAAATTACCTTAAG
This sequence comes from Okapia johnstoni, assembly GCA_024291935.2. NCBI lineage: Eukaryota > Metazoa > Chordata > Mammalia > Artiodactyla > Giraffidae > Okapia > Okapia johnstoni. Next base: position 14,272,191 of record CM044316.1, on the reverse strand, counting down.
AAGAGAGAAGTGAGTGAACAGTTAGCCTTGTGGACCCTGCAGGGGGCATCAGAGGCCCATGAGCATTAGTGCTTACTCAGTCCTGTCTTACACCCTATGGATTGTGGTGCCAGGCACTCTGACAATTGGGATTCTCTGGGATATAGATTATAGAGTGGTTGCCATTCCCTCTTCTTCAGGGGGATTTCCTGAGCCAGGGACTTCAAATGCGGTCTCCTGCACTGCAGGCAGATTCTTTACCATCTGAGTCCACCAGGGAAGCGCTATTGAACTTTAACGGACTCAGCATTTCATTCTGAAAGAAAGCAAAGGGCACTGTGACCAGGAGTGTTGCTCTGTGTGTGGAGATGAGGGGCAGAAATAAAAGCAGTGAACCTTACGATGGAAGGAAAGAGATATTTTCCTTTGCTCCCTGCTGTCTTTCCCACCACATTTCTATTCCTCTTCTTTTGTACCTTTTTGTTTTGTTTCATGCTCTTTCAATTTCATTCCTTAATCTGTTTCACCATAATTGCATTTTACTCTTCTCCCCTACCTTTCCCCCCTTACCTTTAGATTTTTCTCTCTCTCTCTTTTTCCTTTCTTTTTTGGGCTGTGACACACCACTGGCAAGAATCTTGTTCCCCAGCCATGGATGAATCCACCATGCAGTGAAAGTACCAAGTTCCAACACTCCAGGGAATTCCTTCTCTTCTTTTTAAGAACTTCAGATTTGTCTTAACAATTTGCCCTCATACAGGGCAGCAAAGGAGACACAGTTGTAAAAAAACGACTTTTGAACTCAATGGGAGAAGATGAGGGTGGGTGATTTTGAGAGAAATACCATTGAATACTTGTTGGTACGAATTGTAAAAATGTTGAGCCAGTGCAAGTTCTAATTGCATGAAAGCAGGCACCAACGGTCTAGTGCTCTGGGACAACCTCAGAGGGATGGAGTGGGGAGGGGGGTTCTGGATGGTAGGGACAAACCAAAATGATGTAACCTGTGGCTGATTCATGTTAATGTATGGCAAAAACCATCACAATATTGTAATAATTATCCTCCAATTAAAATAATTGATTAATAAAAATAAATTGTCTTGGGTTCCCCGGTGGTCCAGTGGTGAAAGATAAAATGCTTGCCAATGCGGGGGACACAGTTTTATCATTGGTCCAGTAAGATTCCCACATGCTGAGAGGCAACTTAAACTGTGTACCACTCTCTGTACCATACTCAGGAGCAGGTGAGCTGTCAACTACTGATAGCCACGTGCCCTAGAGCCCATGCTCTGTAGCAAAGAGAAGCTTGCCATGAGAATCTCACATCTCCAAATCGAGAGTTAGCCTTACTCACTGGCAACTAGAGGAAAGTCCATGCACGTACATGAAGGACCAGTGCAGCCAAAGATAAATAAATAAATGTTTAAGAGATATATGTACAAAAATTGTCTCTATACATGTAAAGTTAAATGTAATACTATGGCAGCATCGATATTCTAAAATAAATAATTACTACCAAGAGAGATGAGTAACCTAGTGCTAGAGGTGCTTGTTGGTTGTTGGTTTGGTTCAGGTGGCTGGGGTGGGGCAGTGGGGGGTGTGCATGGGATGTGAGGGACACTGAATTAATATCAAATGGAGAATTCCCCAGCAGTTCAGTGGTTAGGACTCAGTGCTTTCACTGCTGGGGGGCCCAGGTTCAATCCCTAGTCAGGGAACTAAGATCCTGCAAGCTGTGTGAGCTATGTTGTTTTCATTTATTTCCGATTCTTCATGACCCTCTGGGCTGTAGTCTGGCAGGCTCCTCAGTTGACAGGACTGTGTTTCCTTTCATAGAGGCTTCTGGGGAAAAATGTGTTTGTTGTCCTCTTCAACTTCTAGAGGCTTACTGCATTTCCTTGGCTCATGGACCCTTTCTCCATCTTCAATGCAGCAGTGTTTGCATCTGTTGTACCTTTCTTTAATATAATCTCATCCTTCTTGACTCCCACTCCTTTGCCTCCCTCTTCACTTTTAAAGATTTTTGTGACTACATGGCGCCACCACTTGAATAATTTCCTAGCTTAAAGTCAGCCTAAGTAACCTTAGTAACCTTAATTCACCTGGCAAATCATAATTCTCCTTGGTTTATGATATCTCAACATATTATAGATTCTGCGGGAATTAGGAATGTGGACATCTGGTAGGGGGCATTATTCTGTCTGTAATCAATTACCATAAAGTTGACATTCTTACATCTATCAAACTAAATTAAAAGTATTCGTTATTTACTTATCATGTACAGTTTATGAATTCTCTTTAAAGTGTGGGCTCTAGTGAAGTATGGTTCTGTCATCACTTATGGATCAACATCCCCTTTCATAACTAAAAAACTTTTAACTCCCTTTACTTTCCCGAAAACTAAAATTCACTAGATAATAAACATCTAGGGGCTTCCCAGGTGGCCACTAGTGGTAAAGAACTTGCCTGCCAATGCAGGAGACACAGAGAGATGGGTTTGATCCCTGGGTCAGAAAGATCCCCTGGAGGAGGGCATGGCAACCCACTCCAGTATTCTTGCCTGGAGAATCCCAGGGACAGAGGAGCCGGTCAGGCTACAGTCCATATGGTTCACCAAAGAGTTGGACACGACTGAAAGACTTAGCATGCATGCATGCATAAAACATCTTATCATGCATAACCTAAAAAAAGAATCTGTGATATTCAAATAGTCATATTAGAGAGATATAAAAGGGAAGTTATTCTTTAATACACTATACAAAACAAAAAAAATGAAAAAAAAACCCTGCTATCAATTCCAATAGGTAATTGACTCAGATGTAGATCCCTTGGAAAGAATCACGATGGAGCTGGAATCTCCTAAGTACAATAGGAGCCCTGTGATTATGATAGCTACAGATACTGGCTGACACAGGTATGCTGATGCCTCAAATTGTTGTTGGTCATCTAATTTTTTTTTCAAAATGTTTGAACTATTCTTCGGAAGGGTTCTGAAACAACTATTCTTAGGGAAGGGTTCTGAGCAAACAAGAAGTTTAACTTCACTTGTTTTACATGATATTTGTGTTCCTGGAAAATATAGTAATATTTAAGCATGTGGAAAAAAATATTTTGGATTTATATGTAAAATGGAATTAGGCTTCATTTTAGATAATCACAAGTTTTTTACTTTTTTTACTACATGAAGACTGGAGGACTACATATAGATGTGTAGGGATGGAGGCAGTTCACCATTGTGCGAACCCTTAATTGTAGAACATCTAGTATCTAACCATCCAACCCTAAATCTACCCACTGAGTGTTGGCAGTGCTTGCCAATCATTGTGACAACCAAGGCCAATAACCTAACAAAAAGAACAATCTCACTTTGAAATTTCCCAGACTAGTGGTGACGTTACTTGATGAGAAACACCAATGGTCAGCATTTTTGAGTTACCAGTGTTTTTCTGGGAGAGAATTGATAGATTAAAAGTTGATATGTTGAGTTCTAATTTGTGCCATCCCTGTTCTAAATTTTATCTATTTAAACTATGTTTACATCCTACAACAAAAATACTATGATGTAGAGTCTACTATTACTCCCAATTTATTGATAGGGAACTAAAAAATTATCAAGTTAAAAAGGCAATGCATTCAGAAACCCTAGCTTGGGAATTCCTCGTGCTCTAGAGGTTTGACCCATGCTTTCACTGCTTGTGGGCCTGGTATAATCCCTGGTCGGTGAACTAAGATCCAATAGCCTGTGGCATGACCCCAAAGGCAAAAAAAAAAAAAAAAAGAAAGGATGAAAAGAAAAAGAAAAGGAAACCTAGCTAGTAAGTAAAGAAATTGGAATCCAAATCTGGCAGTCTGGTGCTAAGATCCCTTCGTGAGTAACCATTGCACCCACTGCTCTTATGGCAGTGGCTGCTCACGTCTTTATTTAACTTTCCCCCACTAATAGTGATCCTACTTTAAAATTTATCAGACTGTCCTTAACTAATGTGAATAAGCGCTGCTGCTGCAGTAATTGATCAAAATATTTGACTCCCTTTCTAACCTGTCTCGCCCATTTCTCTCTACTCTCTCTCACACACACACATACCACAGTCACACCACTTTTTCTTTCCCTCTGGTTCCACTGGAAGAAATGATGATATCAATGCTGCTGCAGATCTGTGAAGTGATGATTGTATGGATTGGGAGAAGATGGTATCCAGGCGCATTTCATTGGAAGATGGTGTGTGGGTGTGTGTGTGTGTATTGTATTTTCAACGGATGTAGTAACTTGGTTAAAGTTGATTTGGTAACTATATATGTTATAAGTATTTAAAAAATAATGGTCAACTGGCTCTGGTAAAAATTCCACCAGATTTTTCCACCACCTTTACCAGCTCTAGTTCTCACTACTGTCATGGAAAATCATAAAATCCAGTAGTACTCCATGTGTTTACCTTTAATATTATTCCTCCATTGCTGTTTGGCAGCTTCTCATGCACTTGTATGCAAATTTTGCAAGTTCAGACATTTGAAGCATAGCATGCAATTGCTTACATAGCTTTTTGACTGAATAGTTTTAGATATTTTTGGCAAAAACTGTAAACACTGCAAAAATGTAACCACTCTTTCAATAAATGGAGAAGAATAATTAAAATTTTGTTTCTGGAGTTGTTCAAACATCTACCCACATGGGATTTTGAATTGGTAGTAATACTCTAGTCTGAGAGTGGGCTCAGTGGAATTACCTGGTTTTAGTGCAGGTGCAGTAAGCCATCATTGTGGAGGGCATGACTGCCCCGTGCAGATCCCCAAGGTGGACTTGCTTTGGCGATCTTGGGTAAGTTACTCAGACTCTTTGAGACTAGGTTTTCTCATCTGGGGACGGAAATAGTACTAGTCCCTTAAATCAGTGATATTGTGAGGATGAATGAGATATGGATGTACAATAGCCAAATGCCTTTAGGTACTAAGCAAATATTTACATGGGATCACTATAATAATATCATGAGTGCTCCAAGGTCACCAAAACCTTTAAAGGTAAAGTGCAAATGTTCCAGGGTGTCTTCTGATGGTCAGAGATGTGAATTTCTCTTTGGTCATCCATGCTGTCCTTGGAAAAACATTTTATTAATTTGCCACTTTTAAAATTCAGGTGATATTGTCAACACTCATGAACTTCTCTGGCTTCTTGCTGAAAATGTGGGAATGTCTAAAATCTCCTGCCTTTCCTACACAGCTGCAATAAAGCATAACTGAGTTGGGGATGTACCCTAGGGGGACTCTGTCTTGTCATCTACAGCTCAAGGCATTTGAGTTAGCACTTCCTGGTATGCAGAACATTTAACCAGCCCCGTACCTAGATACCAGTAACAGTCATTGTGTGCTCCAGCCCTTCCTGCTGTAGAGGAGCTGGGAAGCAAAAAGCCCTGTAAAGCAAAGTTACTAGAAGATCCCCCATCACCCAGAACTCCCTGTAACTGAACTTGGAGCATACTAAATCTCATAGTTTAGCAGTTTTAGGCCTATTCTTAAGTAAACATTCTCAAGCTAAGTGGATGAGGGACATGCCTGTTACATTGGGGTATTAGCTGAAATTCAAAAAGGAAGTCTTTACATATCAGGAGAATGGCTCTGGTCAAATAGCTTTCTGTGGCATGCCTTTTCCTTTCCTAATACATCTAGACCAAAAACCTAATTTCGAAATATTCCTGGATGCCTAATTGATCTTGGTGGGACTGGGGAGAATGGGATTTAAGAATTCTCAAAATACCCTTAAGATAAATGATTGCACATTCTTAAGTGTTATAATTTGCCACTTTGCATAGAGTGGGATTGTGGAGAAATGGCAGTAAGCAAGGAGCATTTGGGGGGACATTGGCCCCTCACTGTTCATACATGAGTACCTGCATCGTGGCATGCAAGTAATAAAGCTAATATGACACTAAGTAAACAAATCTTTTTTGCTATTTAAATGAAACTGCAGGAGGTACCCGTTGCCCTCCACACTGTCCCCAGACCGTTATCCATTAGGATTCCATTCTTTGTAGGAATTCTGAAGAAATGTGGAATGTTGATTGCAGCTTGCACCCCTTTCTCACTGAAGTGCTAATGTGAGTTAAACTCAATGGGGATTGGGTCCCAATTCCGTAGAGCGGCCTTGCTTGCATTAGTGGTTCAGCAGCAAAAGAAAACTTTTGGTTTTGATTTTATGAAATTCGATTGACCCCTCTGCTCTGCCTGCTCCACTGCCTTTGAACTTGATCCAGGTGCTTGGTTGGGGACTATGATCAGAATTACTGGATTTAAATAAGTAACTGTGTTGACTTTGCCTGTTAATGTATGTATGTGTGTGCTCAGTTGTGGGTCTGACTCTTTGTGACCCACGAACTGTAGCCTGCCAAGATCCTCTGTCCAGGGGATTTTCCAGGCAAGAATACTGGAGTGGGTCGCCATTTCCTTTTACAGGGAATCTTCCCAACCCAGGGATCAAATCCACATCTCTACAGCTCTTTGCATTGCCTGTTAGGGCTCCGTATTCTGGGGAGGCCCCTTTGGCTGTAATACTTTAGAAAAAATCTGAGCTTGAGAAAGAGAGACAAAATTGATAAATTTGAAAGGGACCACTTTTTTACCGTGTCCTCCCAGTTCATAGGCTTCACAGGTTGCACAATGGTAGAGAACTCTGCTGCCAGTGCAGAAGATGACCAAGGAGAACGAGGTGTTTTATCACCTGCAGTTGGGAAGATCCCTGGAGGAGGGCATAGCAACCCACTCCAGTATTCTTGCCTGGTGAATACCACGGACAGAGAAGCCTCTCTGGGATTGGGCGTCTACCGTCCATAGAAGAGCAAAGAGCTGGACCTCCAACTGAATGACTGTGCCCATGGTGCACACACTCCCAGTTAGCAGATAAAATGACTTTCAAAACAAAGCCATCATTTCAGGGGGCAAGACTGAGCTTAGATGGAAATAAGTAAGTCAACTGAATGGACAAAGTTCTTAAATTCTTAGATTGAAACATGTGGAAGGGTGTCCAGGAAGCAACCGGTGTCGTTAGTGTCCTTGATCCTCAGATCCATCTTAAAAAGGTAGGAGCTATTTACTATCCCTATTTGAGTAATGAATCTGAGGGGACAGAGATAAAGTAAACTTACCGAGTCCCAGAGGCAGTCAGCTGCCAGAGGTGGTAATGAGCTTGGACAGTCACTGCTGTAGGGTGTGCACTGTGATGATGAGATGATTTACTAGACATCACTGGGTTGCTGGACCTCTCCAGGACCAGGTCTCACAGTAAATATGGTTAGTGCCTGCTTCTGTGGCATAGCCATTTCTGCATTATGACCCAGGCATAAAGCAATTAAGCCATTGTTACTGCTTGTTACCTTATAACGGACTGAATTAGGTCTAAGAAAACTGCTAGTCAACAATGTACAAAATGCTTAAATTTATTTCAATGCCTAAAAAGTGATTCCATTTAATCTCAGTTGGCATTTGATTTTGGTTCAAACCAGATCTATTTGTTGAGCATTAATAGGAATGTGGTCATTGTCTCCCTTTTTATCTTCTCAAATATGGCTCTCGTGACCCAAAAGCTAGTAGCCCTTTCTTGAGGTCAAGCAATCTTCAAGCAGCGAGTCGGGGTGTCACGGCAAAAATGAGGAAGTTACTTCAGGGGCATTAGGTTTGTACTGGGTGGTCCTGAATGCTCTCTGTGGTAGGTAAGTTCCTGTGGTTTGTGTTCCTGTATTGCGGTGGCAGTTGTGCCGATTCGTCCCAGCAGAGTCCCTTGTGATGTGGGCTGGGGTTTGTAAAGATGCCTGGTTTCATATTGGGTGGAGTCACTTGGATGTGGAACGTAAACACGAGCATAGGAGGAGATAAGGCGGGATTTTAAGGTTGATTGGCAGCAAAAGACCTTTATCCATGCATCTGTGAAGTGGAATATGTCCATTCCTACCAGCTGGGTCTCTACTTACCACTTCCTCAGTTTTTGCATCGATTTATCAGTTATTGACAAATTAGAAAATACACTCCTTTTTTAGTCTGTCAAAGCTTGATAGAATCTGACTTTAGTTGGCAAAGAAACCAACAAATTCAACTCACCAGATGACACGTTGAGGCATCTTCCCTCCCTCATAAACCTGTGGTAATCAGATGTAGTGGTTGTGACGCGTGGGTCCTTGGATCAGACTTCCGAGTTTGATTCTTGCTCTGTAACTTACCTGTTGTATAACCTTAATCTCGTGTGTCTCAGATTCTGCATCTGTAAAACAGGAATATAAATAAGTGATGCCTGTGAGGATTAGGGCACCTCATACGTAAAACCTCTGTTACTATCATTATATCTATTTCCCATCTTCATTAGGGTGGTTCAGGTGTTATGTGTGGCTAATGTCACAGGAGAGACATACGTTTTGTTAAACAAGTTAAACTAAAAAGTTATTATCTATTTTTCTTTGGTAACAAAAATTGGGTTGTTATGGGTCTCCTTCTTTTATTTTTGCTTCTTGCTCTGCTATGGTGACAGCTCTCTTGTACCAAATGGGCCTCTTCCTGTGATCTATATTTCAAATCTATAAATAGTCAAAAACGATACCAAATAAAAAATGATGGCAGTGTATTCAGTCTAACACCACCCAAAGTGCGAGCAGATTTTTGACTGTTTCCATGGTGATGTAGGAATATTTTGTAAACATTTTGGCCTGGGGGGAAGGTGATGAGTCTTCTTGGGGCTGGGTGGGGATGGAGGGAATGCTTTTCAATTAAAACCACGACAGCCGACCAATAGTTGAAATGAGAGGGGATCCCTCTTTCATGCAGTAAATCAGAGACATCTCAGGTCTGGGGATTTGGTTGTACATGTGGTTCTTTTGTCGTGTGATGTTCTTCTTCTATTTCTTCTTGGGTAGACGGTACTATTGATACTCTTTTAGCTCTTCTGCATAATTATAGGATAGCAAACTTATGTTTTGATAAAAAAAATATGGAGTCTGTTTTTCCAATGTAGGTCCTGACAAAACTAAACTAGAATGTGAGCTGGCTTCTCTCATTTCCTGCCTCTCCACACATTACTCATGTCCATAAGTGTGGTCATGCTGAAATATGTTAATTCAGCATTTTCTTCCCAGTAGGAGTAAAAGCACACATCGAGGTAGATTTTTCAGAAATGAGTGTTTGCTAACAACTACAGTCATTGTGATTTCAGGATGGAAAATCAGTACCAGATACGGCTTGTCTGGAATCTAACTAGCTGGACTGAAGTCCAGTAATAATCTGCATCCAGAATCTGAGAAGCAGAGTGACATGCTATCCCTGATAATAGGGGGGGGGGGGGGGGGGGCATGTGTCATGGGTCTCAAGTGCCAAGGGTTGTTTATAATTAATTCTGCTTAGTTATCATTACCATCCAAGCTATTGGGCAGGAGCAGAATTTACACATGCCCTCTTGGTCTTACTCAGCTGTCGTCAATGCCCAAGGTACCATGCTAGGGCCAGAAGCCGAGATATAAAATAGCTCTGAAACAACAGCTGTTAACCCATTTTTCTTATAATAAGAGTTTCAAATATAGCGTAAGAAAATACAGGGAAAAAAAAGCAGGAATAATTACTAAGCAATAATACTGAGGTGCAAGGTAATATAATTGAATGTATCAGCAATGGTGGGCACATGTGTGGAAGAGAGAAGAAATCACTGACTGTGGTGAAGCAGGTGGGATCTGAGATGAGCCTTGATGGGTGGGTAAAGAAACAGGAGAGGGCATTAAAGAAAGGATAGGAGAGCAAACTTCCATAGGTCGGGTCCCAGCACTAGGAACTTGGTCTAGGAAGGGGTGTTAGCATACGACTGGGTGGCTCAGACAGTGAAGAATCTACTGCAATGTGGGTGACCTGGGTTCAATCCCTGGGTCGGGAAGATCCCCTGGAGAAGGAAATGGCAACCCACTCCAGTATTCTTGCCTGGAAAATTCCATGGACAGAGGAACCTGGTAGGCTACAGTTCATGAGTCACAAAGAGTCAGACTATGACTGAGCAAACTAATTTACTTAAAGGAAGACCCTGGAGTCCAAAAACTGAGGACTAGACAAGGCATTGGTGGTGATGGTGTTTGCTATGATGGTGGTGGTGGTGGTGGGGTGGTCAGCCAAGAGCCAAAGATACAGAGTCAAAACATAAACAGGAGAGCGAGTAGAATCCAAAGGAGGCTATTTAAAAATGTGTGAGTTATGGCCTTGGCAAAGAAGAGTTGACAGAATTTGCTCAACTCAAATCAAGCAATAGAGTACAAAAGTTACAAAAATAATTTCTATTATGTTCAAAAGATTGATGAATTGGCATTATTATTATAAGTGACTTGAGAGCCAAAATGGAACGGTCTCATTAATAGAAAAAAAAATTAATAGTAGTATATTACGAAATCTACAAAGTCAGTTTTAAAAACTTTTTAAGGGCATTTAATTAATTTGAAAAAAAAAAAAAAAAAGAAAAAAAAAAAAAAAAAAAAGAAAAAAAAAAAAGAAGAAAAAGAAAAAAAAGAAAAAAAAAGAAAGGAAGAAAAAAAAAAAGGGAAAAAAGAAAAAAAGATAAGAAAGAAAAAAAAAAATGGAAAAAAAAAAAAGGAAAAAAAAAAAGAGAAAAAAAAAAAAAAAAAAAGAAAAAAAAAAAAAAAAGAAAGAAAAAAAAAAAAAAAAAAAAAAAAGAAAAAAAAAAAGAAAAAAAAAAAAAAAAAAAAAAGAAAAAAAAAAAAAAAAAAAAGAAAAAAAAAGAATTAAAATGGAGAAAAAAAGAGGGAAAAAAAAGAAAAAAAAAAAAAAAAAGAAAGAAAAGAAAGAGAAAAAAAGAAAAAGGAAAGAAATAAAAAAAAAAAAAGAAAAAAAAAAGAAAAAAAGGAAAAAAGAAACAGGGAAAAAGGAAAAAAAAAAGAAAAAGAAAAAAAAAAAAAGAAGAAAAGAAGAAAAAAGAAAGAGATAGAGGTGGCCAGGAGGATAAAAGAAGGAATCAAAATGAGAGAGACAGATCCAGCCAGTAATCAGTTCCCTAAGTGTTCTCCACAGCCCAGAACACGCAAAGAGATTCACAGAGTTGGGTAGAGAAGAAAAGGGCAAGGGGGTAGATAGAGGCCACCTGGTGGAGAAAAAGGAGAGTCAAAAGGGGGAGAGAGTAATCTGGTCAGTGACCTCTTTCCCAGGTAAAAATGGGTAGTGAAGATTGGGTTCTTAAAGGGACAAAGTTGATAACAAATACCAAAAAGCAAAGATTAAAAATCTAGAGTAGAGGTTAGATTCTCAAAAATACAATACTAAAAAAGCAAAATCAGAAAAATTATAATATATATATATATGAAGTTTGCTTTAAAAATAGGGTCTTTTTGGGGGCAATGTAATAGTACATTATAAAAATGAAAATTAAAGTAGTAATAGGAGACTTAAATAAAGTAAAAATTAAAATGTAAAAAATAAAAAAAATTTAATATTAAAAAAATGGTAATAGTAAAAATATTTCTAGGACTTTCTCTGGAACTGTTGCGGACAGTGTGGGGTTAGTTCATTTTCAGATAGTTCCTTGATCCAGCTTGTACTTCTCAAGGTCTATAGGCCCCTTCCTATGTAGTCGGTGCTTACTACAGGGTTTTAATCTATTGCACATGTCACTTCCAAAGCAGTTCCCTCTGTTTATTTTAGCTTCTTCTGTTTGCTGGTCTCTTCAGTGTCTAATTTCTGCCCTGACACAAGGGGGGGCGGTGGTGGTCAATTTTTTTAGGCTCACTTGTTCAGTCGTGCTGTGGGGAGGGAGGAACACTGCAAACAAATATCACTGGCGTCTGTGGGGAGTGCTCGCAGTGTTTCAGCCACACTGGGTTTGCCCCCGCTCACGGCATGTGTGCTTTCCCAGTCTACACTGCTCAGGCTCTAGGTTGCTCTGCTGGGAACTGTCTGATACGGGCCTTGGGTTGCGTGCACTTCCCAGGTCTAAGCCACTCAGGTTGAAGTTCTCAGGTACTCCACAAAAGTGCAGAGTTGGTTGGGCCTGCGTTTTGTGCCCTTCCCAGGTCCAATCAGCTCAGGTGATCAGGTGCTTCGTGAGTGCAGTCGCCCCCAGTTGAAGGCTGTGACTTATCACCTCCCCCATCCCAGTCGCTGTTTTCTGGATGTACAATGGGCACACCTTCTCAGGTGTGCCGTGTGTCTCTTTTGGGGAGCTGATCTCTGGCTGTGACCCTCCCGGCAAATGTCCACCATCCAGAATCCCAAGAATTCTTCATTAGCAAAAAAGTGTGCTTGCAGTTTGGTATAGGATGCCTCTCTGGGGCCACGATTGCCCACTTCTGGCTCTTGCTGCCCTTGCCTGCCTGTCTCCGGCAGGGGATGGTTCAGTCTGCAGCCAGCTAGATCTGCTCAGTCGTTTGTTCTGTGAGCGGGCCTGGCGGTGTCTTTGGTGGGAATAGCTATCCCACAGTCTGGGTTGCTATCTCAAGCTAGTTCCCTCTGATTGCCCTTGGGGCATTCAGGCCCGGTCCTTACCCAAAGCAATGTAGCCCACAGCTCCTGGTCCAGCCCCTACTTGCTGGTAGAGGATGCCAGCGTCTGGGCTGCTGCTCCATTGGGAGTTGATGTTAGGCAGGTAATCTGTGGGTTTTAATTATATATTTTTCTTCCCAGTTATTTTGCCCTCTGAGATTCCAAGGCTCACCACAGACCCGCCAGAGAGAGTGTTTCCTGGTATTTGGAAACGTCTCTCTTTTTTAAGACTCCCTTCCTGGGACGAATCTCTGTCCCTACCTCTTTTGCCTCTCTTTTTATCCTTTATGTTTTGTCCTACCTCCTTTCAAAGACAATGGGAAGCCTTTCTGGGTGCCTGATGTCCTCTGCCAGCATTCAGAAGTTGTTTTGTGGAATTTGCTTGGCATTCAAATGTTCTTTTGATGAATTTGTGTGGAAGAAAGTGGCCTCCCCATCATATTCCTCCGCCATCTCAGGACCGCTGCCCTGCGTTTCTAAATTAAAGTGTCTACAAAAGCTAATGCAACAATGTAAATCAACTACACTTCAATAAAAAATTAATTAAACAATAAAAAATGTCCAGAAGAGCAGAAATAGGATGTGTAACTTCTAAACAGAGTGTAAGAGAAAAATGGAATGACCAAAATTCTAAGCAAGGCAAAGAAGGTGAGAAAAAGGAATATAGCAACTGAGGGGCCACTAGAAAGTGCCTAATAAATCCAAACACATTAGTAACTACAATTAAGTAGATAGTCTAAATCTACATGAGTCCATACAGTGCCACAAGCCATATGTCACAACTGAGCATTTGAAATGGGGATGGTCTGAACTGAGGTGTGCTGTTAGTGTAAAATGCACCCCAAAATTTGTAGACGTGGGATTTTGAAAAAGTAAAATATTACTTATCTTATACTGATTCTTTTTTGAGATGATAACATTTTGGATATGTTGTTAAATAAAACATGTTATTAAAGTGAATTTCACCATTTTGTATACCTTTTGATTGTGGCTGCTAGAAAAATTTAAATTAGTCAGATGGCACACATTACATTGCTATTGGATGGCATCAGTACAGTGTGGGGGAGTGTGCTTGCCCAGTCATGTCCAACTCTTTGCAACTTTCTGGACTCTAGCCCGCCAGGCTCCTCTGTCTATGGGATTTCCCAGACAAGAACACTTAAGTGGGTCACCATTCCCTCCTCCAGGGGATCAGTACAATACTTGAATTAAAAGACAAATATTTTCTGGCTGGCTAAGAAAAATTAAAATCCAAAAACATATTGCTTGCATTTAAACTTACACAATGTAACAAGTTTCCAGATAAAGGATGTAAACTGCCAGAAAGAAAGTTTGTTTAAGTCTATTATTATTGGATAGCATAGACTTTTTTTTTTAAACTGTGCAATGCAGTATGTGGGATCTTAGTTCCTCAACCAGGCATGGAACCTGCCCCCCTGCAGAGAAAGCACGGAGTTGTAACCCTGGACCACCAAGGAAGTCCTGGACTGCATAGACTTTAATGTAGGAAGCCTTACTAGGTATAACTAAGTCTCTACCATGAAAATATGACAGTTCTAAATGTGTATATGCTTAATAACTTTATCACAATAAATAAAGCAAGAATCAACTGAAGTACTCAAACATGTGGATAGTATGAATTGAAATGTGCTATTGATGTAAATATGCCAAGTACATCATGAGAAACGCTTGGCTGGAAGAAACACAAGCTGGAATCAAGAATGCCGGGAGAAATATCAATAACCTCAGATATGCAGATGACACCATTCTTATGGCAGAAAGTGAAGAAGAACTAAAGAGCCTCTTGATGAAAGTGAAAGAGGAGAGTGAAAAAGTTGGCTTAAAGCTCAACATTTAGAAAAGTAAGATCATGGCATCTGGTCCCATCACTTCATGGGAAATAGATGGGGAAACAGTGGAAACAGTGTCAGACTTTATTTTGGGGGGCTCCAAAATCACTGCTGATGGTGATTGCAGCCATGAAATTAAAAGACGCTTACTCCTTGGAAGGAAGGTTATGGCCAACCTAGATAGCACATTTAAAAGCAAACACATTACTTTGCCAACAAAAGTCCATCTAGTCAAGGCTATGGTTCTTCCAGTGGTCATGTATGCATGTGAGATTTGGACAGTGAAGAAAGCTGAGCACCGCAGAATTGATGCTTTTGAACTGTGGTGTTGGAGAAGACTCTTGAGAGTCCCTTGGACTGCAAGGAGATCCAAACAATCCATCCTAAAGGAGATCAGTCCTGGGTGTTCATTGGAAGGACTGATGTTGAAGCTGAAACGCCAATACTTTGGTCACCTCATGTGAAGTGTTGACTCATTGGGAAAGACCCTGATGCTGAATAGGATTGGGGGCAGGAGGAGAAGGGGACGACAGAGGATGAGATGGTTGGATGGCATCACTGACTCGATGGACACGGGTTTGGGTAGACTCCAGGAGCTGGTGATGGACAGAGAGGCCTGGCGTGCTACAATTCATGGGGTCGCAAAGAGTCAGACACGACTGAGCGACTGAACTGAACTGAACTGAACTGAAGTAAAATGCTCCAAAGAATTTGAAGACCTGAAATGGAGGGTGGGGTATCTAAAATACCTTACATTAGGTACCACATCACCAAAGTGGGAGATTTTTACAGCATCCTTCTTAGCAACTGATACCCCAACCAGACAAAAAGTGAGGATATACCACAGAAGATGAAAACTAATTTGAAAAAAATACATGTGCTCCAATGTTCATAGCAGCACCACTGACAATAACCAAGACATGGCAGCAACCTAAATGTCGATGGATGAATGGATAAAGATGTGGTACATATACACAGTAGAATATTACTTGGGTACAAAAAAGGTGAAATAATAACATTTGCAGCAATATGGATGGACCTAGAGATGATCATACTAAGTGAAGTAAGTCAGAGAAAGACAAATATCACACACTATCACTTATATGTGTGTTTTATTTATTTGGCTGTGCTGGGTCTCAGTTGTGGCTCATGGGATCATGGATCTTTAGTTGCAGCGTGCAAACTCTTATTTATAGCATGTGGGATCTAGTTCCTTGACCAGGGACTGAACCCAGACCTCCTGCACTGGGAGCTCCGTGTCTTAGCCACTGGACCACCATGGAAGTCCCATGGAATTTAAAAAAAATGATACAAATGAACTTATTTACAGAACAGAAATAGACTCACAGACCAGTAATGCTGAACTTGAATGGTTCTGTGAAGACCTACAAGACCTTCTAGAACTAACACACCAAAAAGATGTCCTTTTCATTATAGGGGACTGGAATGCAAAAGTAGGAAGTCAAGAAACACCTGGCATAACAGGCAAATTTGGCCTTGGAGTACAGAATGAAGCAGGGCAACGGCTATAGAGTTTTGCCAAGAGAACGCACAGGTCATGGCAAACACCCTCTTTCAACAACACAAGAGAAGACTCTACACATGGACATCAGCAGATGGTCAACATCGAAATCAGATTGATTATATTCTTTGCAGCCAAAGATGGAGAAGCTCTATACAGTCAGCAAAAACAAGACTGAGAGCTGACTGTGGCTCACATCATGAACTCCTTATTGCCAAATTCAGACTTAAATTGAAGAAAGTATGGAAAACCATTAGACTATTCAGGTATGACCTAAATCAAATCCCTTACGATTATACAGTGGAAGTGACAAATAGATTTAAGGGACTAGATCTTATAGACAGAGTGCCTGATGAACTATGGACAGAGGTTAGTGACATTGTACAGGAGACAGGGATCAAGACCATCTCCATGGAAAAGAAATGCAAAAAATCAAAATGCCTGTCTGAGAGGCCTTACAAATAGCTGTGAAAAGAAGAGAAGTGAAAAGCAAAGGAAAAAAGGAAAGCGATTCCTATCTGAATGCAGAGTTCCAAAGAATAGCAAGGAGAGATAAGAAAGCCTTCCTCAGCGATCAGTGCAAAGAAATACAGGAAAACAACAGAATGAGAAAGACTATAGATCTCTTCAAGAAAATTAGAGCTACCAAGGGAAGATTTCATGCAAAGATGGGCTCGATAAAGGACAGAAATGGTATGGACCTAACAGAAGCAGAAGATATTAAGAAGAGGTGGCAAGAATACAAGAAGAACTGTACAAAAAAGATCTTCACGACCCAGATAATCACGATGGTGTGATCACTCACCTAGAGCCAGACATCCTGGAATGCGAAGTCAAGTGGGCCTTAGAAAACATCACTACGAACAAAGCTAGTGGAGGTGATGGAATTCCAGTTGAGCTATTTCAAATCCTGAAAGATGATGTTGTGAAAGTGCTGCACTCAATATGCCAGCAAATCTGGAAAACTCGGCAGTGGCCACAGGACTGGAAAAGGTCAGTTTTCATTCCAATCCCAAAGAAAGACAATGCCAAAGAATGCTCAAACCACCGCGCAATTGCACTCATCTCACATGCTAGTAAAGTAATGCTCAAAATTCTCCAAGCCAGGCTTCAGCAATACATGAACCGTGAACTTCCAGATGTTCAAGCTGGTTTTAGAAAAGGCAGAGGAACCAGAGATCAAATTGCCAACATCCGCTGGATCATCGAAAAAGCAAGAGAGTTCCAGAAAAACATCTATTTCTGCTTTATTGACTATGCCAAAGCCTTTGACTGTGTGGATCACAATAAACTGTGGAAAATTCTGAAAGAGATGGGAATACCAGACCATCTGATCTGTCTCTTGAGAAACCTGTATGCAGGTCAGGAAGCAACAGTTAGAACTGGACATGGAACAACAGACTGATTCCAAATAGGAAAAGGAGTACGTCAAGGCTGTATATTGTCACCCTGATTATTTAACTTGTATGCAGAGTACATCATGAGAAATGCTGGGCTGGATGAAGCACAAGCTGGAATCAAGATTGCTGGGAGAAATATCAATAACCTCAGATATGCAGATGACACCATTCTTATGGCAGAAAGTGAAGAAGAACTAAAGAGCCTCTTGATGAAAGTGAAAGAGGAGAGTGAAAAAGTTGGCTTAAAGCTCAATGTTCAGAAAACTAAGATCACGGCATCTGGTCCCATCACTTCATGGGAAATAGATGGGAAACAGTAGAAACTGTGTCAGACTTTATTTTTTGGGGCTCCAAAATCACTACTGATGGTGATTGCAGCCATGAAATTAAAAGACGCTTACTCCTTGGAAGGAAGGTTATGGCCAACCTAGATAGCATATTTAAAAGCAGAGACATTACTTTGCCAAAAAAAAGTCCGTCTAGTCAAGGCTATGGTTTTTCCAGTGGTCATGTATGGATGTGAGAGTTGGACAATGAAGAAAGCTGAGCGCCGCAGAATTGATGCTTTTGAACTGTGGTGTTGGAGAAGACTCTTGAGAGTCCCTTGGACTGCAAGGAGATCCAACCAGTCCATCTTAAAGGAGATCAGTCCTGGGTGTTCATTGGAAGGACTGATGTTGAAGCTGAAACTCCAATACTTTGGCCACCTGATGCGAAGAGCTGACTCATTGGAAAAGACCCTAATGCTGGGAAGGATTGGGGGCAGGAGGAGAAGGGGACGACGGAGGATGAGATGGTTGGATGGCATCACTAACTCAATGGACATGAGTTTGGGTACATTCCGAGAGTTGGTGATGGACAGGGAGGCCTGGCATGCTGCAATTCATGGGGTCTCAAAGAGTCGGACACGACTGAGTGACTGAACTGAACTCATAGAAAGCAAATTTATGCTTACCAAAAGAGAAAGGGAGGGAGGGATAATTTGGAAATTAGGGATTAATGGATATGCACTACTGCATATAAAATAGATAATCAACATGGACCTATTTATAGCACAGAAAACTGTATTCAGTATATTGTAATTACCTATATTGGAAAGAATCTGAAAAAGAATATCTATATCTATCTTTCTATCTATCTATAACTGAATCACTTTGCTGTATACTTGAAACTTTGTAAATCAATTCTACTTCAATTTACAATAGTAATGATCTAGATTTGAACAACATAATAAACAAGCTTGCTCATGAAACATGCATAGACCCTCTGAAAAATACACAAGTATTTGAAGAGCCAGTTGGAATGTAAAATGGTGTAGCCAGAATGGAAAAACAGTATGGTGATTCCTCAAAAAATTAAAACGACCAATATTTAGTGTTTTGAAAAGAAGAAAAGTGGTAAACTTCAAATTAGAAATATTGTCAGTGAGAAAGAGGACATAATTATAGAGACTGCAGAGGCTGAATACGCATTAAGAAAACAGAAGATTCCTTGGTGGCTCAATGGTAAAGAATTCTCCTGCCAATGCAGGAAACACCGGTTCCATCCCTGGTCCTGGAGGATCCCCACAAGCCTCGGAGCAACTGATTCCGAGTGCCACAACTACTGAGCCTGTGCTCTAGAGTCCAAGAGTCGCAACTACTGAAGCCAGCATGCCTAGAGCCCGTGCTTTGCAACAAGAGAAGCCACTCCAATGAGAACCCCGTGCACCACAACTAGAGAGTAACCTCTGCTCTTTGCAGCTAAAGAAAAGCCTGCACACAGTAACAAAGACCCAGCACAGCCAAAAATAAATTAAAAAAAAAATTTTTTTTAAGTATTATCGTTGAGAAAGGGGACATAATTACTGAGGCTGCAGAGGTTGAAGAAGCATTAAGACATAGAGAATGATGAACATTTTATTCACCAATATAACATCTATTCACCCATCACTGAGAAAATGTAGATAAAATATCCACATTTCTGGAAAAATGTAACTTAACCCAAATCACTAAAAAACACGTCTAAAAAATGAAAAAAAGCAGAGACATCACTTTGCTGACAAATGTCCGTAAAGTCAAAGCTGTGGTTTTCCCAGTAGCCAAGTACAGATGTGGGAGTTGGACCATAAAGAAGGATGAGTGTGGAAGAACTGATGCTTTTGAACTGTGATGCTGGAGAAGACTCTTGAGAGTTCTTTGGACTGCAAAGAGATCAACCCAGTCAATCCTAAAGGAAATCAACCCTGAATAGTCATTGGAAGGACTGATTCTGAAGCTGAAGCTCCAATACTTTGGCCATTTAATGCGAAGAG
Organism: Okapia johnstoni; assembly: GCA_024291935.2. NCBI lineage: Eukaryota > Metazoa > Chordata > Mammalia > Artiodactyla > Giraffidae > Okapia > Okapia johnstoni. Next base: position 14,252,652 of record CM044316.1, on the reverse strand, counting down.
CTGACTCATTGGAAAATACCCTGATGCTGGGAAAGATTGAGGGCAGGAGGAGAAGGGAGTGACAGAGGATGAGATGGTTGGAAGGCATCACCAACTCAATGGACATGAGTTTGAGCAAACTCTGGGAGATAGTGAAGGACAGGGAAGCCTGATGTGCTGCAGTTCATGGGGTCACAGTCTGACATGACTTAGCGACTGAACAACAACAAAGAATTGAAAGGTCATTAAAGGCATTGAATAATAACTTTAAAACTTTCCCATACACAAACCCACACACTCACACCTTCCTCACAAATAAGGCACCAGATCCAGATGTTTTTACAAAAGAGTCTAACTATTAATAAGTATCTGTGTAACTAATAATGCTAACCGTATACAAACTAGTTCAGGATACAGGAAAAAAAAAACCACACACCCAGTTTCTTTCATGAGGTCAGCACTGCCTTAATACCAAACCCTGACAAGGATAATATGAGTCAGAAAAACCACAGACTATCTCCCTTTTAAACTTAGAGATGCAAAAATCCTCTATAAAATATCAATTCATAATGTATTAAACATATATCATGATCAAACTGGATTTGTCCCAGGAATAAAAGATTGGATTAACATTAGAACACTGAGGAACAGAATTCACAACATGGTCACTCTAAAGGGGAAAAATCATGTGATAGTTTCAGAGAGGCAGGGAAAACATTTAATAAAATTCAACATTAATTTATGTTTTAAAAAGATCTCTTAGGAAGTGAGGAACAGAGAGGGATCTTTCTTAATCTAATTCAGTTCAGTTCAGTCGCTCAGTCGTGTCCGACTCTTTGAGACCCCATGAATCGCAGCACGCCAGGCCTCCCTGTCCATCACCAACTCCCGGAGTTTACCCAAACTCATGTCCATCTAGTCGGTGATGCCATCCAGCCATCTCATCCTCCGTCGTCCCCTTCTCCTCCTGCCCCCAATCCTTCCCAGCATTAGGGTCTTTTCCAATGAGTCAGCTCTTCGCATCAGGTGGCCAAAGTATTGGAGTTTCAGCTTCAACATCAGTCCTTCCAATGAACACCCAGGACTGATCTCCTTTAAGATGGACTGGTTGGATCTCCTTGCAGTCCAAGGGACTCTCAAGAGTCTTCTCCAACACCACAGTTCAAAAGCATCAATTCTGCGGCACTCAGCTTTCTTCATTGTCCAACTCTCACATCCATACATGACCACTGGAAAAACCATAGCCTTGACTAGACGGACCTTTGTTGGCAAAGTAATGTCTCTGCTTTCAAATATGCTATCTAGGTTGGCCATAACCTTCCTTCCAAGGAGTAAGCGTCTTTTAATTTCATGGCTGCAATCACCATCAGCAGTGATTTTGGAGCCCCCCAAAATAAAGTCTGACACTGTTTCCACTGTTTCCCCATCTATTTCCCATGAAGTGATGGGACCAGATGCCGTGATCTTAGTTTTCTGAACGTTGAGCTTTAAGCCAACTTTTTCACTCTCCTCTTTCACTTTCATCAAGAGGCTCTTTAGTTCCTCACTTTCTGCCATAAGGGTGGTGTCATCTGCATATCTGAGGTTATTGATATTTCTCCCGGCATTCTTGATTACAGCTTGTGCTTCATCCAGCCCAGCATTTCTCATGATGTACTCTGCATATAAGTTAAATAAGCAGGGTGACAATATACAGCCTTGACGTACTCCTTTTCCTATTTGGAACCAGTCTGTTGTTCCATGTCCAGTTCTAACTGTTGCTTCCTGACCTGCATACAGGTTTCTCAAGAGACAGGTCAGATGGTCTGGTATTCCCATCTCTTTCAGAATTTTCCACAGTTTATTGTGATCCACACAGTCAAAGGCTTTGGCATAGTCAAGAAAGCAGAAATAGATGTTTTTTCTGGAACTCTCTTGCTTTTTCGATGATCCAGCGGATATTGGCAATTTGATCTCTGGTTCCTCTGCCTTTTCTAAAACCAGCTTGAACATCAGGAAGTTCACGGTTCATGTATTACTGAAGCCTGGCTTGGAGAATTTTGAGCATTACTTTACTAGCATGTGAGATGAGTGCAATTGTGCGGTAGTTTGAGCATTCTTTGGCATTGTCTTTCTTTGGGATTGGAATGAAAACCGACCTTTTCCAATATGCTAATGGAGATCAGTGGAGAAATAACTCCAGAAACCATGATGGGATGGAGCCAAAGCAAAAACGATACCCAGCTGTGGAGGTGACTGTTGATAGATGCAAAGTCCGATGCTGTAAAGAGCAATATTGCATAGGAACCTGGAATGTTAGGTCCATGAATCAAGGCAAATTGGAAGTGGTCAAACAGCAGATGACAAGAGTGAACGTCGACATTCTAGGAATCAGCGAACTAAGATGGACTGGAATGGGTGAATTTAACTCAGATGACCATTATATCTACTACTGTGGGCAAGAATCCCTTAGAAGAAATGGAGTAGCCATCATGGTCAACAAAAGAGTCCGAAAGGCAGTACTTGGATGCAATCTCAAAAACGATAGAATGGTCTCTGTTCGTTTCCAAGGCAAACCATTCAATATCACAGTAATCCAAGTCTATGCCCCGACCAGTAACGCTGAAGAAGCTGAAGTTGAACGGTTCTATGAAGACCTACAAGACCTTCTAGAACTAACACCCAAAAAAGATGTCCTTTTCATTATAGGGGACTGGAATGCAAAAGTATGAAGTCAAGAAACACCTGGCGTAACAGGCAAATTTGGCCTTGGAGTACAGAATGAAGCAGGGCAACGGCTATAGAGTTTTGCCAAGAGAACGCACTGGTCATAGCAAACACCCTCTTCCAAAAACACAAGAGAAGACTCTACACGTGGACATCACCAAATGGTCAACACTGAAATCAGATTGATTATATTCTTTGCAGCCAAAGATGGAGAAGCTCTATACAGTCAGCAAAAACAAGACCAGGAGCAGACTGTGGCTCAGATTATGAACTGCTTATTGCCAAATTCAGACTTAAATTGAAGAAAGTAGGCAAAACCACTAGTCCATTCAGGTATGACCTAAATCAAATCCCTTACGATTATACAGTGGAAGTGACAAATTGATTTAAGGGACTAGATCTGATAGACAGAGTGCCTGATGAACTATGGACAGAGGTTCGTGACATTGTACAGGAGACAGGGATCAAGACAATCCCCATGGAAAAGAAATGCAAAAAAGAAAAATGGCTGTCTGAGGAGGCCTTACAGATAGCTGGGAAGAGAAGAGAAGTGAAAAGCAAAGGAGAAAAGGAAAGATATTCCCATCTGAATGCAGAGTTCCAAAGAACAGCAAGGAGAGATAAGAAAGCCTTCCTCAGCGATCAGTGCAAAGAAATACAGGAAAACAACAGATTGGGAAAGACTAGAGATCTCTTCAAGAAACTTAGAGGTACCAAAGGAACATTTCATGCAAAGATAGGCTCGATAAAGGACAGAAATGGTAGGGACCTAACAGAAGCAGAAGATATTAAGAAGAGGTGGCAAGAATACACAGAAGAACTGTACAAAAAAGTTCTTCATGACCCAGATAATCACGATGGTGTGATCACTCACCTAGAGCCAGACATCCTGGAATGTGAAGTCAAGTGGGCCTTAGAAAACATCACTACGAACAAAGCTAGTGGAGGTGATGGAATTCCAGTTGAGGTATTTCAAATCCTCAAAGGTGATGCTGTGAAAGTGCTGCATTCAATATGCCAGCAAATTTGGAAAACTCAGCAGTGGCCACAGAAACATTTGAGAGGACCTAAATAAAAAGAGAGTTATACCATGCTCATTGATTGGATAATTCAGTGTTACAAAGGTGTCTGTACTCTCCAATTTGATCTCCAGATTCAATGCAGTCCTTTTCTTAAATTAAAAAAAAAAATTTTAATTGGAGGATAATTGCTTAACCATATCGTGTTGGGTTCTGCCGTACCACAACACACGCCAGTCCTACCTATATATGTCTCAATGCAGTTCTAATAAAAATCTCAACTTTGGTTTTCATGGAATTTGACAAGCAGAGTAGAGGACTGTACATAATGAAGATAATCCTGAAGATGTAGAATAAGTTTTTTTTCCCTAATTCATTTATTTTTATTGATATATAGTTTACTATGTTGTTAATTTTTATACAGCAAAGTGATTCGGTTGTACATGTATATATGCATTCTTTTTAAAATATTTTTTTTCCATTATGGTTTATCATTGGATATATTTTAAAATTGGAGGATAGTTGCTTTACAACATTGTGTTCATTTCTGCTGTACAACAACATGAATTAGCTATAAGTATACATTTATCCCCTCCCTCTTGAGCCTCCCTCCCACCCCTTTAGGTTACCACAGAGCACCGAGCTGAACCCCCTGTATTATAGAGCAGCTTCCTGCTAGTTATCTATTACAATCTACACATGATAGTGTGTATATATCAATGCATTCTCTCAATTAGTCCTGGCTTCCTGAGGACTAGATTCTGGAATTCCTGGAATGTCACTTCTGTAACATTCTATCAAAGTAATTTACTCAGCCGTGATGGTTTGAGAACCTGTCGTGTCCTGGTAAAGAGAGGAACAGGACGGACACATTCCCTGCCCCCACAGGGCTCACTTTCTGGTTCCTGTGCTTTCTACAGAGACTGCAGCTGCACTAACAGGTGCAGAAGGTCTGAGGTCTCCATCCCCTGTGGGTGACTTTTCTCCCCTCCCACAATAGGTAGAGTTTTTTCTAGACCCCCTTCATCAGAATGGACTACTTTTCCAGGCTTTAGTTTCTGGGCAGGGGCCCCAGTTCCCTTTCCTCAGCCTCTGAGCCACATCAGAGCCATGTTGCTGTCCCCAAGGGATACCAGATCCCCATTTTTCACCCCCAGAGTCCACTTTTTGGACTAACCCTCCCACCCCAATCTATAGAGCCCCTGCATTGTCACTCTGGCTTTAATTTCTCTCTCCCAGGAGCAGCTATGGATGTTTCTTTCTTCAAATTCATTGATATATTGTAATATATTAAAATTTTTTTGTAATATTTGTCTTTATTTATTTATTTGGCTGCACCGGGTCTTAGTTGCCACATGTGGGATCCAATTCCCTGGCCAGGGATCAAACCCGGGCCCTCTGCTTCGGGAGCTCAGTTTTAGCCACTGGACCACTAGGGAAGTCCCTGTATGTTGTAATATTTCATTAGACTTTATTTGGATGTCTATGAGTTTGTAGCAGGAGCAGGGTCTGTCTGTGTCAGCTGAGACCATTCTGGAAAGATTTGTTGTTGTTCAGTTGATCAGTCATGTCGAACTCTCTGTGACCCCATGGACTGCAGCACACCAGGCTTCCCTGTCCTTCACCATCTCCTGGAGTTTGCTCAAACTCACGTCCATTGAGTCAGTGATGCTATCCAACCATTTCATCCTCTGTCGCCTCCTTCTCCTCCTGCCCTTAGTCTTTCCCAACATCAAGATCTTTTCCAATGAGTTGGCTTTTCACATCAGGTGGCCAAAGTATTAAGCTTCACCTTCAGCATCAGTCCTTCCAATGAATATTCAGGGTCGGTTTCCTCTAAGGTTGACTGGTTTGCTCTCCTTGCTGTCCAAAGGACATTTGAGAGTCTTCTCCAGTACCACAGATTGAAAGCATCAATTTTGGGTTTCTGCAAAACAGACACTGCAAGGGAAATTTGCATGCTGGAGGTTAATTAATTGTAGAATGCTGTCAGGCTCAGCTCGTGGGAGGGCAGCAGGACTCGGCAGAAGGAAGAGCTGGGCTCTGATGACAGGGACTTCAATGGGAAGCTCTGAAGCTGGGGTGGCTCTTCAAAATCATCTCCACCCCCCCCCCCCAAGTTCTGGCCAAACCTCAAACCTCTTCATCACTTTGTGCTTTTTGGAGATCAATGCCAGGAGGAGACTAGTAGGTGATTCCTGCTTTCCACCATCTCTTTTGTGAAGAAATGAAGATACAAAGTCAACTACTACCTGAACGGGAAGGGGACAGGAGAAATAAATAATAGCATCAGCAACGATGTATGTGCTGTCACTCAGCTGTGTCTGACTCTTTGTGACTCCATTGACTGTAGCCCGCCAGGCTCCCCTGACCGTGAGATTTTTCAGGAAAGAATATTGGAGTGGGTTGCCACATTTTCCCCCAGGGAATCTTCCCAACCCAGGGACCGAACTCTCATCTCCTGTGTGTCTCTTGTATTGCTCCTGTGTGTCTCCTGCATTGCAGGCTGATTTTTTTTTTTTTACTGCTGAGCCATTGGGGAAGCCCAATAATGAAGGCCAGTGTTTACTGAGCACCTAGTTGTGCCAGGAGCCACTCAACTCAGCATTTGGCATATCTTTAAATTTTTTTTTAATTTATTTATTTTTGACCCTGCTTTGTTGCTTCAGGGGCTTTTCTCTAGTTGCGGCGAGTAGGGGCCACTCTCTCATTGCAGTGGCCTCTCTTGCTGCACAGCATGGACTTCAGGACACGTGGGCTTTCAGTAGTCATGGCTCCTAGGCTCTAGAGCACAAGCTCAGTACTTGTGGCACACAGACTTAGTTGCTCCAGGGCGTGTGGAATCTTCCTGGACCAGGGAATGAACCTATGTCTCTTGTACTGGCAGGCATATTCTTAACCACTGAGCCACCGAGGAAGCCCAGCACTTGGCACATCTTAACTCTTCCCAGGTAATGGGGTTGTGGGGAGGGTTAGGATGATATATTAGTTCATGGGGCTGCCATAACAAAGGATCACAGCCGGAGTGACCTAAACAACAGAAATGTATCTTCTCACAGTCCTTCAGGCTGGAAATCCAAGATCACAGTGTCAGCAGGGTTGGTACCTTCTGAAGCCTTGCTTCTAGGTTTGCAGAGACCACTTTGTGTCCTCATGTGGTGTTACCTCTGTGCATGTCTGTGTCCTAATCTCTTCTCTTTCTTAAATTATTTTTTCATTGAAGTACAGTTGCTTTACAACGTTGTGTTAGTTTCAAGTGTGCAGCAAAGTGAATCAGTTACACATACACATATCTCCACTCTTTTTTAGATTTCTTTTCCATTTAGGTCAACACAGAGCATTGAGTATTGTTTCCTGTGCTGTGCAGTAGGTTCTCACTAGTAATCTATTTTATACACAGTATAAACAATATACATCAATATAATATTGACAATATACATCAATCCCAGTCTCACAATTGATCTCACCCCCCTTCCCTCCTTGGCATCCATGTTTGTTCTCTACATGTGTGTCTCTATTTCTGCCTTGCTAATAGATTCATATGTACCATTTTTCTAGATTCCACATATATGTGTTAACATATATTTGTTTTTGTCTTTCAGACTTACTTCACTCTGTACAACAGTCTTTAGGCTCATTCACATCTCTGCAATGGCACAGTTTGGTTCATTTTTATGGCTGTGTAATATTCCATTATGTATATGTGCCACATCTTCTTTATCCATTCTTCTGTCTATGGATGGCCTTCTCTGGTGGCTCAGTGGTAAAGAATCCACCTGCCGATGCAGGAGACATGGGTCCAATCCCTGATCCAGAAAGATCCCTTGGAGAAGGAAATAGAAACTCACTCCCATTCTTGCCTAGGAAATCCCATAGACAGAGGAGCCTGGTGGGCTACAGTCCATGGGGTCGCAAAGTGTCAGACACAACTTAGTGACTGAACAACACCACCAATAATTAGTGATGTTGAACATCTTTTCATGTGCCTCTTGGCCATCTGTCTTCTTGGGAGAAGTGTCTGTTTATATTTTCTGCCCATTTTTTTGATAGAGTTGTTTGTTTGCTTGATATTGAGTTGCATGAGCTGCTTGTATATTTTGGATATTAATCCCTTGTCAGTTGCTTCATTTGCAAATATTTTCTCCCATTTTGAGGGCTGTCTTTCTATCTTGATTATGGTTCCCTTTGCTGTGCAAAAGCTTTTAAGTTTAATTAAGTCCCATTTGTTTATTTTTGTTTTTATTTTCCTTACTTCAGGAGGTGGATCAAAAAAGATCTTCTTATAAGGACACCAGTCACCTTGGATTAAGGCCCACTCAAATCACCTTAATTTTCTCCCTTAGGGCGCCATCTCCAAATATAGTTACATTGGCAGATACTGGGGTTTGAACTTCAACAAATGAATTCTGGGGGGAACACAATTCAGCATTCATTACAGGGTGGGCAGTTCCTGTGCTCTGCTTTTTGGAGAAAACCACCCTGGAAAGGGGAAAGCTCCCCTCCCCCTGAGAAATTCTGGAGAAAGGGGACTGAAAACTAGAAGAGGCTGGAGTCCTGTTCCCCGTTGCAGACAGACTGCAGGTCCCCAAAGAGGAAATGACTCAATGGTGTCTCTGGGCAGCTGAAGCCACAGAGCGCTTCAAAGAGTTTCCTGTACCTAAACCCGGCCTGAATACCGGCCTCCTGAGCAAGGTTCAGGAGTAGTAGAGAATGCACCACTCTAGAGAGACTATAGGGACACAAACAGGGGGTGGGTGGATCAGAAGAAGCTGGGAAACATGTGCTTGTGTGGCTTAAGAATCAGACGATGGGAGGGACATAGGTAAATCTATGGCTGATTCATGTTGATGTTTGGTAGAAACCAACACAATACTGTAAGCAATCATCCTTCAATTAAAAATAAATTAAAAAAAAGAATCAGACAAGATCCCTCCTTCATTCTTTTTTTTTTCTGATGTTTCTAATTCCTTATTTTTTTGAACTTTTAATTTTGTATTGGGGTGTAGCCAATTAACAATGTTGTGGTAGTTTCAAGTGAACAGCGAAGGGACTCAGACTTGACTCATTTCTGACTTCTGACTTCCAAAACTGTAAGATAACCAATTTAGTATTGCCTTAAGCAGCAACAGGAAACTAACACAACTAGGAACCCTCAATTTTCTTGAAATTCATGGTCATCTCAGGCTGTCATATATGTTCCCACTTTTGATGGAGAAATGACTTAACCTCTCTGTGCCTCGATTTCCTCATCTATCAAATGGGTATTATAACAGTACACTCCCCCCCCGCCCAATAGGGTCATTGTCACTGTGAATCATAGAAGGCTGAGCACCAAATAACTGATGCTTTCGAATTGTGGTGAACTGGCTCACTGGGGAAGACCCTGATGCTGGGAAAGACTGAAGGCAAAGGGAGAAAGGGTCAACAGAGGATGAAGATGGTTGGATAGCATCATCGACTCAATGGACATGAGTTTAAGCAAACTCCAGGAGATTGTGAAGGACAGGGAAGCCTGACATGCTGCAACCCATGGGGTCCCAAAGAGTCAGACACGAACAGCTTAGTGAGTGACCAACAACAACAACAGCAATGCACTTAGCACAGTGCCTGGCATACAGTGCGTGCATTAGTATGACCTATAATTAAAGATCATTATTATTTTAAGAAAAACAGTCGTGCAGACGTGATGATGAAAGGCAACTGACATTCAGTCTTCAAGTGGAAGACCATGGTGAGGGGTGGAGACTGATGAGTTGGTGAGCTGATGCCCTCTCCACAGGGGACAACTGCTACCCAAACTGGGTTGTCATCACAGCCCCCAACTTGCCAGGAAATCTCGATTTGTCCATGTGCAAAGTTTTGTAACCTTTAAACACTGGCTACTAATTGCTGTTTGAAAAACACACTCGGTGATTAGACATGATCTTACATCTACAGATGTTAAGATCACCTTATGTAATAACTGAAAAGAATCAGAAAAAGTTCTTTTTAAGTTTTGATACTTTGTTTTTGTTTGTTTGTTTGGGCCACATGGCATGCAGCTTCTTCCCCAATCATGTAGGTTCTGTTTCTTGGAGACGATGCATCTCAGTGTTTGCATGCCATAATAACACAGCAGGGAGGGGCATAGTGTCATCACAGGAAAGTAGGAAACAATTTAATCACTATGATTTTTCCTTCTGTTACCTCTGGATCCTGGAAAGAGATGGGGAGAAGGAGAAGAGTTTTCTGTTCCAGGGCTGGGGGTGGGGAGGTGGTATCAAGTGAAGACAGGAGACTTTGGGTATTGAGAAAGAGATGATGGGGCGGGGAGAGGGTAAAATCTGAAAAGATACTGGTGGTGTTAGCGGAAATCAAGTAGATAGACTTCTAAGAAGTTGTAAATAGGTCACTGGCCTGGCCTGGGGGCTTCCTGCTCCCTCACTTTATCTGAAATCAAAGCCCCTCCCAAAGGTGATCTTAGGAGACTCAACTCTGTTGAGGTTCCATCCCCAGGCAGATGTTGGTGGCTGCTGGTGACTTTGATGAGTGCCCCCAGACACACACACACACACACACACACACACACACACACACCCCGGTCTTCTCATCAAAGCCATGGAAACAGAAAGACCACGAAGAGAGTAAAGGAAACTCCAGCATGGGTGGAGGCTGGGCTCCTGGGGCTGTTTTACCTCCCACCAGCCCAGCCAGGGAGGCATGAAGCTGGGTGCCCTTGGTGTGGGCAGAGTCGGGTGGGGGAGGCACCTGAGCCTTGGTCACTGTATCTGGAAAGTGGGGGCAACAGCAACTCCTGCCCAGAGGTGCAGATAAAGATGTTACTTGCCACCTATGGCTGATTCATGTTGATGTTTGACAGAAAACAACAAAATTCTGTAAAGCAATTATCCTTCATTTAAAAAATAAATTAAAAAGATGTGACTTGCACAAGATGCCTGGTTCAGGGGACATGCCTGACAGATGCTCTCCTTAATATCTCTAAATGACACTGATGTATTTACGGATCTCTTCCTGCATGCCAGGCACCATACCAAGTGTTTTCTTTTCCTCATCTGATTTTAAAATTCATCGTGTTTCTTTTATATAAAAACAATTTATTTATTTGGCTGCACTGAGTCTTAGTTGTGGCACGAGGATTCTTTAGTTTCAGCATTCAAACTCTCAGTTGCAGTATGTGGGATCTAGTTCCCTGACCAGGGATTGAACCGGGGCCCCCTGCATTGGGAGTTGCGGAATCTTAGCCACTGGACCACCAGGGAAGTCCCTCCTCATCTGATTTCATCTTTACCATAAACCCAGGAGGTGAGAATCCTTGTTACCTAGTATTTCACAGATGAGGAAACTGGGCATGGAGAGGTGATGGGGTTTGCTCCTGTGTCGCATGGCCAGGAAATGACAGAGTAGACTTGGAACCCAAGACCATCAGATGGCAAAGCCGATTCCCTTCCTCTTTACCAGGCAACTGTGTCAACAATAACAAGAGTGATTCATTCTCCTCTGGGGTCTTAGCTGTGATCCTAGGGTCCAGGGAAACCTTGCTTCCCGGGTCCATGCTCATTTGCATAAAGCATCAGGTCTGTAAGCATATCATTACCTGTCCCTCCCCACACTCTTGGATGCCCTGTTACCCCAAGCTCCCAGCTGGCTGGGTAGAGTGCCAGTCTGTGCTGAATGTTGGCAAGAAGGGTACTGAAGTGTGTAGTCTCTGCTTTCTCAGGAACTGTGGATATGAGGCTAAGGCACACCTGGGAACCAGGTCTCTGGCTTCCCCGTTAAACTTCCTGCATGGAGTTGGGTCAGCTGGGTTCAGAGTTCTCAGCTGTAAAAGTGACCTCTGTGGGTCATTCCATCTGTCCCTGGGCCTCCATGAGCCACCTTCCCCCTAAGAACTAGACAGACCAGCTGCAATGTTCAGCATTTATTTCCAAAGCCAGTGGTCCAAAGGCTACAGACTTAAGTCTGGTCCTCACCCCAGGATGTGAGGTGGCTGGGAAGAACTGGCTATGAGTGTTTGTGTGTTTGTCATTGTGAGGCTGTGAGTGTGTGTGATGGGTGTGACCGTGATACAGCATGCGGAAGTCTGACATGAGAAGCATAGCATCCCGAGTGTCATACGTGGTGTGACTGTACGGCCCAGTGACTGGAGCTGTGATGATGACTTGTGTGTGACTGTGTCATATGTGGTTGTAATGCAGTGTCTGTGACTGAGGGTTTGCTCTGCTGTCTAGGACTTCCAGGTTGTGTGAGAATCAGATGTTTTGTGTGTATGTGTCTATGGTTGTCAAGGAGTGGCTGAGCTTATGATTCTCTGGGATGCTGTAGCTGTGATGACAGTTTATTTCTTTCCCTTTTTCTACCTTTTCTTTCTTTTTCTTTCCTTTCACTCTTCCTTGCTTTATTTCCACCTTTTCTTTCTTTCTCTATCAATCCATCTTTCTTTTCTTTAACCCTTCCTTTCTTTCTCCCTTTCTCTCACCCTTTATTCCATCCATACTTTCTTTCCACCTTTATTTCTGTTCTGTCTTTATCTAACCATCTTTCTCTTCTCTCACCTTTTCTTTCTTTCCACCTTTCTTTCATTTTTCCTCCCTTCTCTCCCTTCCTTCTCTCATTCTCTGTTTCTCTTTCTCTCTAGAAACATTTTCAAAGTGCCTGTGAACCAGGCTCTGGCTTGGGTGCTGAAACAGCAGTGCTAGGTGTCAGCCAACCTGTGGGTGATACACACTGGGAGCCAGAAACCAACCACAGAGGGAATATTTACACCATGGAAATGGGTGGCCCCTCCTGGGACAGCTCATTGTTGAACACCTCCCAGCATGTTCCTACGCCTGTTTCTCTGAGTGTAGCTTCGTGGCCAGGCTGTGGTGTGGCCGCAAGCCCCACGGGAGGAACTTCGGTTATGACTATGACCATGGGTAGGGCTGGGCTGGGCTGGGCTCTCCAGGGTGGGTGAGTCTTGATGATAAATCCTCGTCCCCAACCCCCCCAGACTCTGCCCACACTAGTGAGAGGGTAGAGGATGTTAAGAAATTTTCTCTTCTCAGTCAACTCCCCGGACCCCCATGTCCCACTTTAATCTGAATCAAAAGTATAAATACAATTTCCTGTCTTAGACAACCACCACCACCACCATCATGTCCCTTTGATCTGAATCAGAAGTATAAATACCCACCCCTCACCCCTTTCTGAATATCAAGATCAGCTTTAGACCCCCAGTCTCTGGGTCCATGTACTCAGTGTTGTACATGGCAGGGCATGCAGTCTCCGTTGGTCCTTCAGAGGTGCCTGCTGGTTCTTGGGGCAGCTGGGTTCTCTGCCATCCTGGTCACCACTGAGCTCTCCATCTGTCAAGTTTGGGTGTCCCCAAGGTCCTCTCTAAAAACCTTCGCTCGTGTTTTTCTGTGTCCTGAGGCTTCCTCTGAGGTCTCTTACTTGTCAGAGACGCATGTTAAGTTAGCCCTGATCACGTCCTTCACACCATGAAGGCCCCGAAGTAGGAGCGTGTGCCGTCGCGGAGTCGGACCACGTGCTTGCCTGGTATGCGTACCACCACCTCTTCCCCCACATCCAGGTGGACCACTCCGCCCAGGAAGCTGCTGTCCCACCACACTTGGGAGCTGCCTGCTTGCCCGCCCGGTGACCACTGGCGGACCAGCAGTTCCACCTCATCAGGGTAGCAAGGCGTGTGCCTGTAGAGTGCGTGGGTGATGGGCAAGCAGTCGCCGGTCAATCCCTGGGAGCAGCCCTTACCACCCAGCTGCACCTTGGAGTAGATGTAGTAGTAGCCGGCCTGGGCAACCACCAGGGCCCCATCCCGGTAGCTGAGGCCTCTCAAGAAGGCCAGGCCCAGGTTCGTCTCCCACAACACCGGGCCTCCGCTCCCAGTCCGGCTGAAGTTGGCCCCTGTGGAGGGAGACAGAGCAGGGCTGGTGAGCGCACGTCCTCGGCTCATAGCGGGACCCCGGGCCAGTCGTCAGCCCTCTTTGAGAGCCACCTTGCTCTGTGCTAGGCTTTAAAGGTATGCACTCACTTTATCCTGACTTTACAGGTAGGGGAACTGAAGCACAGTAAGTGGAAAAATAACTTGCTTATCCTCCATCTTAACGCTTTCACTCCCTTCTTGCAGGCGGGGAAACCGAGGCACAGAGCAATCGATTCGCCCAAACCGTCAGAAATCGTTAAGTGGCAGAACTAAGGATTTAAGCAAAACACATCATGGCCCAGCAGCCTTGTAACCTCTGTATGCCTCAGTCTCCCTCTCTGGAAAATGGAGCTATGAATAGTCCTGGCTAAGGATCGAATGAATGAAGAGGTGGAAAGCCCATCACAGTGTGAGCCAGAGAGTAAGCACCCTACAAGGGTTTTATTCAATAAATGAAATTAGAAATTCGTGGACTCAGGCAGTGTCTGTGCTCTGGGCAGCTTTGAAGAACTAATGAATAAAGGAGTACTCAGCCACCACTGGGGCGTCTGTCTGGTCTCCCCAGGACCCACTGAACCCTCTTACCCCCTGCCAGGACTTGAGGGCCCCCTCACCTGTGAGGTGTGCTACTGGCTTGGCTTGCTGAGGTTTCTGCTCTGGAGAGAGAGAATCAGAGGTCAGAGGTGAAGGGGGGGTAAAGGGCCAGCCTCCAGAGGAGTCATCTAGTCCACCTCCTGGTGTCAACCTCACCCTTTCCGGAATGACCCAAACTTCTGCTTCTCCGGCCTGGGGGAGGGGCTCCCGTGGGGCTTGGGCCAGTTGTGCAAATTGCATTGGGCAATGGACTAAGGGGGTGGGGGCAGCATGGGAACCATAACGTCCACTTCTGGGAGGGGGGGTGGGATAGGACCCTGACTCACCTTGCAACAGCTGTTCCCAGGGTTCCGCACCTTTGTCCTGAAAGTACACATCAGCCCCATGGCGAGGATCTGTGGGGCCCACGCCCTGGCATCACTCAGACTCATGGACGAGAAGCACACGCAGACCACGGGCACAGACATCACCCTCCGTCGACTGCAAGGCCACGTGCACGCCCCACCCCTACTCCCTGCCACCCAGCAGCCTCTTAACCAGACAGGACCTCAGTTTTCCCCTCTTGTAAATGGACACATGGAAAATGCCTGGTTTGAATTCCCAGGTGAAAAGTGTATTACCATGCTTGGCACAGAGCAAGCATTATAGAAGTGTTTATTACATAAGTGCTGCTGCTGCTGCTAGGGAGCTCAATCCCTGGATCAGGAAATGGCAACCCACTGGAGAAGGCAATGGCGATCCCTGGAGAAGTAAATGGCAACCCACTCCAGTATTCTTGCCTGGGAATCCCAGGGCCAGAAGAGCCTGGCAGGCTACAATCTATAGGGTCGCAGAGTCAGACAGGACTGAAGTGACTTAGCACACACACACACAGAAGACACACAGTCACCTGAATGGCTGGACATTTGTACATAAATGCAAACGTGTGAATACAGACACATGGACACAGACCTGACACACTGACAAAACACACATGGAGGCAGATACATGGCTGCAGGGTTTATAAATTCACTTGAGTCTGCGCATACAGAGACCCAGTAACAAAGACACACAATGTCAATACACAGGCTGTAGACGAGTGAGGAAGTAGCTTTGTGGTACACGTGTGTGGGATAGCAGCACAGGTCCAAGTGGGCCTGTGGCCATCAGATCCAGCCATGAGGAGAAAAATGACCTGGAAACAAAAGGCAGAGACCATGTGGGCATGGCATGGGACACAAAGACCTACAGGTGTGGCAGAGACATCCACGGCCATAGGAAACGGATGCAGAGAGACATGCTCACAGCCTGAGAAAAGTGGCTTACTGACAGCCCCAGTTGTGGTGATCAGGGTACTGCTGATAATGACTAGCTAGGTCAGGGACTTCCATGGTGGTCCAGCAGTTAAGACTGAATTTCCAATTTAAGGGCGAAGGTCTGACCCCACTGCTGTGCAACATGCCCAAACAATTTTAATTAAAGTATTTTAAAAAGTGGTCAAACTGAGGAGTCAGGTAAGTCTTTGGAAAACAAACAAACAGCTAGCCATGTCAGGATGGCGGTTCTAGGGGATACAGACAACACAACTGTTTTCTAAAACATTAGGCTTCCTACAGGTATGCGTGTTTAGTCGCTTCAGTTATGTCTGACACTTTGCAACCCCATGGACTGCAGCCCACCAGGCTCCTCTGTCCATGGAATTCTCCAGGCGAGAATACTGGAGTGGGTTGCCATTGCCTCCTCCAGGGGATCCTCCTGACCCAGGGATCGAAATCGAATGTCCTGTGTCTCTTGCATTGGCAGGTGGATTCTTTACCACTGAGCCACCTGAGAAGCCCGATCCTAAACACCTAGGTTTTGTTAGTTCCCATCACTAAAAGAAATTATAATTATGTGATACCATTGCAGTATTTATATACAAATCAATATGTTGTACACCTTAAATGTTCTATGTCAATTATATCTCAATTAAAAAAAAAAGTCAGTTCCCATTTATTGAATGCTTGCCTGCGCCACACACACAATATTCTGTTTTATTCCCTATGGAGACTCATGATCGTGCTCATTTCATGGATGAGGAAACTGAGGTTCTGGAGGTGAATTAGCTTGCCTGGGACTGCTCTTAGTCTGTCCTCCATCCTTGCACACACACACGTACAGATGTTCAGTGACATTGGCTTGGAGATCCCCACCCCCACTTCAGTGGTGCTTACCTGCAGAGGGGTGCCAACCGCCTCTAGGCGCCAGTGCAGATGCAGCAGGAACCAGCCCTGGACAGCCAGACCGGCCACCACCAACAGCAGCATGAGGCCCAGTCCCAGCTGGGCAGCACTGCAGGGCTGTCTCCTGCGGCTGCACCCCAGCCTCCTGAATGGGATGTCTATCTGTCCATCCGCCACGAACACCGAAGGCCTCACAACTGTCTCTTCCATGCCTGAGTGGACGAGGCCCCAAGATGAATCCTGCAGGCCAGGAGGGAGGAAACCACGATTGCTCAACACGCCTGGGCTTCTCACACTGCCGACAGGCACCCCTGGGTCCCAGGGCTGCCTTTAGAGCTGGGGCTCGGCCCCTCCCCTTCACCCACACACCCTCCTCTCCTTCCTGTCATCCCCACACCCCCAGGCTGGCCCCACCTCACTCTCACTCAGAGCCTCTCACACTTTCCTGAGGCATCTGGAGACGTGAATTAGGTGGGGACGAGAGACGAAAAGCCCTAGCTTTCCCTTCTGATGGCATCAACCACGTGGTTGCCAAGTGTTTGCTGAGCACCTTGGCATCATTCCCTTGGTCACCAAAGGTTTGCTAAGCACCTCCTGTGTCCCAGGTACTGTTCTACATTTGGGGGCACAGCTGTGAGCAGGAGAGACAGATGTCCGTGGTCTTAAAGCACTTCTATTCTAGCAGAGTGAGAAAGACCAACGTAGTATGCTAAGAAAATAGTATAGAGTGCTTGAAATGGTAATTTGAGCAATGGGAAATGCCCACAAATAATGGTTTGTGTGTGTACATGTGTGTGTGTGTGATTATGTGTGTGCACGTGTGGATGCATGTGTGTGTAGTTGCAAGTGTGCACCTATGTGTGTAGTGTATGCATGCAGATGTGTGCAGGTGCATGTGCATGCCCATGCTTGAGTGTGCTTGTGTGTCTGTACACACTCCAGTGCGCATGCATGCAAGTTTTTTGTGTGTGGTTTGTTTTTAAGTATTTATTTATTCATTTGACTGTGCTGGGTCTTAGTTGAAGCATGTGGGATCTTTGATCTTCTTTGCGGCATTCGGGATCTTTAGTTGTGGTATGCGAACTCTTAATTGCAGCATGTGGGATCTAGTTCCCTGTCCAGGGATCAAACCCAGGTCCCCTGCATTCAGAGTGTGGAGTCTTAGCCAGTGGACCACCAGTGAAGTCCCATTGAAACTCACAGTCAGAGGGTGGAACCGATGTACACTCAGTTAACTAAAGCCAAAGTCCCGGGAGTCCTCCTGGACCTCTCCTCCATCCTGTCATGACGATCCACTCTCAGCAAGCCCTATGGATTCAACCTCCAAACCAGATACCAAATCCAGCCACCCATTTCCATCCTCACCGCTACCACCCTAAGTGCTATAGATTATGTTTGCTCCCCAGCCCCTACATTGATATGTGAAATACCTCCAACGTGATGGTACTTAGAGGTGGAGCCTCTTAGAGGTGGGGAAAGGCTAGGGCAAAAAGCTGGAGCCCTCCTCAATGGGATTAGTGCCTTTATAAGGGGAGTTGTGAGAGATATGCTCTGTCTCCCTCTCTGCTGTGTGGGGACACAGAGGGATGGAGGCCAGGCCAGGAAGAGGGCTTGCTTTGAACACAGCCATGCAGACTCCCTGGTCTCAGACTTCCAGCCTCCAGAACTGTGAGAAATAGATGTCTGTTGTTTAAGCCACTCAGTCTAGGGTACCTTCTTATAGCAGCCCCAACAGACTAAAACACTAAGGGACCCATCAGTTGTTGCTTGCACTGGGACAGTAGCTTCCCAGCTGGATACACTGCGTTGCCTCATGCCATCTTATGATTCATTCTCTACCCTCAAGCTAGTATGGCCTTGCTTATTTATTTCTGTTTTATTTTCATTGTTGTAAATTCACACAACATAAAATGAACTGTTTATTTATATATATTAAAAAAAATTTTTTTGACTGTGCTGGGTCTTCACTGTGGTCCTGTGGCTTCTCTAGGTGTGGCTCTTGGGCTCAGTAATTGTGGTGCACAGGCCTCTCTAGTTGCTGCTTGAGGGCTTAGTTGCCCTGAGGCCTTAGTTCCCTGACCAGGAATTGAACCTGTGTCCCCTGCAATGGAAGGCAGATTCTCAACCACTGGACCACCAGGGAAGTCCTCAAAATGGATCATTTTAAAGCAAGCAACTCAGTGCTATTTAGTACATTTACTGTGTTATACAACACTACCTAGTTAAAAGCATTTCAGTGTCTCAAAGGTAAACCTTATAACCATCAAGAAGTCATTCCCCAACTCCCCCACCCCCAGACCCTGGCAACTACGAGTCCACTTTCCTGCTCTATGGATTGACCTGTGTTCAACATTTCAAAAAAAAAAAATGGAAACACACACTACGTGGTCTTTTGTGTCTGGCTTCTTTCACTGAGGATAATGTTTCCAAGATTCATTCACACTGTAGTGTGTGTTCAGTGTTTCACTCCTTGTTAAGGCTGAGTAATATTCCAGTGTGTAGATGAACCATATTTTGCTTATCCATTCACCCATTAATGGATATTTACATTACTACATTATTTCCACCTTTTTTTTATTTTGAAAAATGCTGCTACGAGCATGTGTGTGCATGTGTTTGGGTTCCAGGTCACAGTTCTTTCGGGTATATACCTAGGACAGGAACTGGTGGCATCAGCCTTAAAAAAAAATTATAGTTTAATTTTTTGGACACACTGTGGGGCATGTGGGATCCTAGCTCCCCAACCAGGGACTGAACCCATGCCCCTTGCAGTGCAAACGTGAATTCTGAACCACTGGACCTCCAGGGAAATCCCCTGGCATCAGCTTTTAAACTCTAAAGTCAGCTCTCATCTCTTTCCATGTTTGTGTTGTCCTTTAGCCACTACTTTGTGCCTGACTCTTTGTGACCCCATGGACTGCAGCACGCCAGGCTTCTCTGTCCCTCACTAACTCCCAGAGTTTATTCAAACTCATGTCTGTTGAGCCAGTGATGCCATCCAACCATCTCAATCCTCTGTTATCCCCTTCTCCTCTTGCCCTCAATCTTTCCCAGCATCAGGACCTTCTCCAAAGCGTCAACCCTTCATATCATGTGGCCAAAGTATTGGAGCTTCGATTCATCATCCGTCCTTCCAATGAATATTCAGGCTTGATTTCCTTTAGGATTGACTGGTTTGATCTCCTTGATGTCCAAGGGACTCTCAAGAGTCTTCTCCAGCACAACAATTTGAAAGCATCAGTTCTTTGGCACTCAGCCTTCTTTATGGTCCAATTCTCAGTTAAGTTCAGTCGCTCAGTTGTGTGTTACTCTTTGCGACCCCATGAATCGCAGCACGCCAGGCCTCCCTGTCCATTACCAACTCCCGGAGTTTACCCAAAGCCATGTCCATCGAATCAGTGATGCCATCCAACCATCTCATCCTCTGTCTTCATCCCCTTCTCCTCTTGCCCTCAATCTTTCCCAGCATCAGGGTCTTTTCAAATGAGTTAGCTCTTTGCATCATGTGGCCAAATATTGGAGTTTCATCATCAACATCAGTTCTTCCATTGAACACCCAGGACTGATCTCCTTTAGGATGGACTGGTTGGATCTCCTTGCAGCCCAAGGGACTCTCAAGAGTCTTCTCCAACACCACAGTTCAAAAGCATCAATTCTTCAGCGCTCAGCTTTCTTTATAATGCAACTCTCACATCCATACGTGACTACTGGAAAAACTATAGCCTTCACTACATGGACCTTTGTTGACAAAGCAATGTCTCTGCTTTTTAATATGCTGTCTAGGTTGGTCGTAACTTTCTTCCCAAGGATTCAATTTCATGGCTGCAATCCCCATCTGCAGTGATTTTGGAGACCCCCAATATAAAGTCAGCTACTGTTTCCCTGTCTATTTGCCATAAGTGATGGCACCAGATGCCATGATCTTAGTTTTCTGAATGTTGAGCTTTAAGCCAACTTTTTCATTCTCTTCTTTCACCTTCATTAAGAGGCTCTTTAGTACTTCTTCACTTTCTGCCGTAAGAGTGGTGTCATCGGCATATCTGAGGTTATTGATATTTCTCCTGGCAATCTTGTTTCCAGCTTGTGCTTCTTTGAGCCTAGCGATTCTCAAGATGTACTCTGCATATAAGTTAAATATGCACGGTGACAATATACAGCCCTGACGTACTCCTTTTCCCTTTTGGGACCTGTCTGTTGTTCCATGTCCAGTTCTAACTTGCTTCCTGACCTGTATACAGGTTTCTCAAGAGGCAGGTCAGGCGCTCTGGTATTCCCATCTCTTTCAGAATTTCCACAGTTTATTGTGAACCACACAGTCAAAGGCTTTGGCATAGTCAATAAAGCAGAAATAGATGTTTTTCTGGAACTCTCTTGCTTTTTCGATGATCCAGCGGATGTTGGCAATTTGATCTCTGGTTCCTCTCCCTTTTCTAAAACCAGCTTGAACATCTGGAAGTTCTTAAAACTCTGTATTCAAATGGGTATATCTTTCCTTTTCTCCTTTGCTTTTAACTTCTCTTCACAGCTATTTGTAAGGCCTCCTCAGACAGCCATTTTGCTTTTTTGCATTTCTTTTTCTTGGGGATAGTCTTGATCCCTGTCTCCTGTGACAATGTCATGAACCTCCTTTCATAGTTCATCAGGCACACTGTCTATCAGACCTAGTCCCTTAAATCTAATTCTAACTTCTACTGTATGATCATAAGGGATTTGATTTATGTCATACCTGAATGGTCTGGTGGTTTTCCCCACTTTCTTCAAATAAAGTCTGAATTTGGCAATAAGGAGTTCATGATCTGAGCCACAGTCATCTCCTAGTCTTGTTTTTGCTGACTGTATAAAGCTACTCCATCTTTGGCTTCAAAGAATATAATCAATCTGATTTCAGTGTTGACCATCTGGTGATGTCCATGTGTAGAGTCTTCTCTCATGTTTTTGGAAGAAGGTGTTTGCTGTGACCAGTGTGTTTTCTTGGCAAAACTCTATTAGCTTTTGCCCTACTTCATTGTGTACTCCAAGGCCAAATTTGCCTGTTATTCCAGGTGTTTCTTGACTTTCTACCTTTGCCTTCCAGTCCTCCATAATGAAAAGGACATTTTTTTGGGGGTGTTGGTTCTAGAAGGTCTTGTAGGTCTTCATAGAACCATTCAGCGTCAGCTTCTTCAGCATTACTGGTCAGGGCATAGACTTGGATTACCATGATATTGAATGGTTTGCCTTGGAAACGAACAGAGACCATCCTGTCGTTTTGAGATTGTATCCAAGTTCTGCATTTCAGACTCTTTTGTTGCCTATGATGGCTACTCCATTTCTTCTAAGGGATTCCTGCCCACAGTAGTAGATATAATGGTCATCTGAGTTAAATTCACCCATTCCAGTCCTTCTTAGTTCACTGATTCCTAGATTGTTGATGTTCATTCTTGCCATGTCCTGTTTGACCACTTCCAATTTGCCTTGATGCATGGACCTAACATTCCACGTTCCTATGCAATATTGTTCTTTACAGCATGGGACCCTGCTCCTATCACCAGTCCCATTCACAGCGGGGTGTTGTTTTTACTTTGGCTCCATCCCTTCATTCTTTCTGGAGTTATTTCTCCACTGATCTCCAGTAGCATATTGGGCACCTACTGACCTGGGGAGTTCATCTTTCAGTGTCCTATCTTTTTGCCTTATCATACTGTTCATGGGGTTCTCAAGGCAAGACTATGGAAGTGGTTTGCCATTCCCTTCTCCAGTGGACCACATTCTGTCAGACCTCTCCACCATGACCCATCCATCTTGGGTGGCCCCATATGGCATGGCTTAGTTTCATTAAGTTAGACAAGTCTGTGGTCCTGTGATCAGATTGGCTAGTTTTCGGTGATTGTGGTTTCATTCTGTCTGCCCTCTGATACCTTCTCCCAGGGCCTACCTTCTTACTTGGTTTTCTCTTACCTTGGACGTGTATCCCTTCAGGGCTGCTCCAGCATAGCGCAGCCGCTGCTCCTTACCTTGGACATGGAGTATCTCCTCACGGCTGCCGTTCCTGACCTTGACGTTGGGTAGCTCCTCTTGGCCGCTCCTGCGCCGGGAAACTGCCGTCCTTTCGCTGCGCAGCCACCGCCCCTGTGCCGCGCAGCCGCGGTCCCTGCGCCGCGCGCAGCCACCCACCGCCCCTGCGCCGTGGAGCCACCGCCCCTTCACGGGGCGCAGCCACCGCCCCTTCGCCGCACAGGTGCAGCTCTCTAATTATCACATCCGCACAAATCTTCCAATGACCTCACATTGAGCTTATGAGGGTTGACAGATTGTGGCCCCTGGGCAGAGTCAGGACAGGCTTATATTTCTGTACAGCCACAGCAGCTGCTCTCAGGGGCTTCACACTTCAGTGTGCTGGTGTCCCAGATGAGGCACCTTCCTCTGGTCCGTGTTGTCCACTCTGCTTCCAACTGGCTTCCTAAATGGCAGCCAACACTCACCACTATCCAGGCTTCATAGCTGATTGTCTTGCAGGGAAGAACTGATTCTGCCTCAGATGTCTCATCTGGGTGAGCTGTTGGAAACTGTGACTTGCTTTTCTTACTTTTGTTCTTATAATGATACATTATGGACTGCCTCAGAGGACCCTGCCCCTCTGCCTGACTTGAACTAAAGTGCCTTTGTTTGGCTCACAAGAGATAATCTGACCCTGCCCTCCTGTGAATGGCTGCAAGAAAAGAAGAAATTAACACACCCCCTCCTACTTTGCAAGATACATGGTCTTTTTACTTTACTTCCTCACCTCCTCTCCCTCTCTGTTTCTATAAAAGAACCTGGCATCTAGACCCCAACAAGATGGTTACCTTGAGACACTAGTCTGCCAACTTGTGGGTCAGCCAATTTTCCGAATAAAGTCATCTTCTTTGTCTCAACACTTCTCTTGGTTAGTTTGCCTATCGTGTGGTGAGCAGCACAAGCTTGGGCTGCATAATCATCACATGGGCTGCCACCTACATGTTGGTGTGTCTTCTGTTGGCAGTTACTAGGCATTGACTGGGTGCATCTGATTCTGGGGGTTGGTGACTCAGCACGTTGCTTCAACTCCGGCCAGCTCACCCAGATGAGACTGCCCGGCCTTGGGAAACAGAGGTTGGCTGGAACCTGGGCATCACTGGAGCAGAGAGAAACTGGCCTTGGTGGTCATCTCACACCCTCTCCATTCACCTGGATCTTGTCTACTAAAAAAGATGCACAACGTGAGAGTTGTAAATTAAGTTTTATTTGGGATAAAATGAGGACTGCAGCGTAGGAGACAGCACCTTGGATAGCTCTGAGAGACTGCTTCAAAGAGCAGTCGTCAAAGAAGGTCAATATATAAGATTTTGATGAAGGGGGAGTTCAGTGCAATCAAACACTCTTTTTACATGAGGTTTTCTGCTAGTCATGAGGAGCTGATGTCACCATGAAGGGATTTAGTGCATTCCTAGATATAAGTCAAGAATCCACCTGCAATTCAGGAGACCTGTGTTCGATCACTGGATGGGTAATATCCCCTGGAAGAGGAAATGGCAGCCCACTCCAGTATACTTGCCTGGGAAATTCCATGGACAGAGGATCCTAGAGGGCTACAGTTCATGGGGTCACAAAAAGTTGGACACAACTGAGCAACTAACACTCACTCACTAAATGTGAGGAGATACAAGGATCGGGATCATGAAATCAGTTTCTGAAAATATCTAACTATCTAAAGACCTGTCCCATCGGTTTCTCTGGAGCACAGAGTGCCTCACTCTCCACCCTGAACTGCCTTCTGGGCATGTTGAGAGTCAGCAACTGCAGCAGCACAGGATTCCATCTCCGCAGAGGCAGGTGGCAAATGCCCTTGGCAAGTGCCAATTTGTAGTTGACAATCTTCAAGCCTTGGGCCCATCACTCTTCATCTGGAGAATGTTTCCAGCAGCTGGACACGAATCCTGTCTTCCAACACTGTGTGGCCGATCCCAAGCAAATGGGGCATAAGGCAGGCTGGAAGCATCCTTCATTTTATGAATACCTTCTTAATAGCCTTAATTTTATCTCTTGGTCGTCAAAGACTAAAATATTTACTGTATAGCCCTTTAGAGAAGGTCTGTCCCTTGAAGTAAGAATAGACATTAAGGGAACTTCTGGTGGTGCAGTGGTTAGGACTCCACGCGCTCACTGCCGAGGGCATGGGTTCAATCTGTGGTCAGAGAACTAAGACCCTCCATGGTGCCACGATGTATTACATCATCACCCTCATCAGGGAGGACCTCGAGAAGTTCAAGGCCCTTGAAGTGACCCTGCAGATAGGCATCAAGGCTGCAGGGAAATCTCGGAATTGCCCATATGGAAACATCCCATAAGCAGCTGTGGAAGAGGCTCCACCATCTGTCGCATCCTCAGTCTATCCTGACAGAACTCGGCGCTGTACCAGGTGCTGCTGTAAACACACCATTACACAACTTCAAGCTGATCCGGGTGGTAGCCCACATCCACGGAGAGATGCTGGACCTCATGGACTTCCGTTGCAGGGGGCAGACAGTTTGGGTTCAGGCTCATATTAATAAAAAAAAAAGAAAAGAAATTAAATAAATATATATATCCTTCTTTGGTCTTAGTTGCTGCATGTGGGATCTAACTCCCTGACAAGGGAGCGGCCCTGGGCCACCTGCATTGGAAGCTCGGAGCCTTAACCACTGGACCAGCAGGGAAGTCCCTCAGTACCATATTTTATGACGCTTACTTGCAGGACAGGATTGAGCAGTCCCTGGGCCTGCAGATGGCCTATGCCCCTCAGGACTTACTGTTATCAGAGCGGTCTCCTTGTGGTCTCCTTGCACTATAATCTCAACGGACATAACCACCACCTCAACAATGACTTTACCCTAAAGCAGGTGGTCCTATTTTACTGACACTAGTGAATGCATGGTGGAAGTAGACTAAAAGGCATCCTTTTCTTCAAGCATGTTAGTGTTTGCACAAGTTCGCTTAAAACGCTTTCTACGTAAATCAGCTTTTTAGGTTTTCTGTTGTGGTAAGGGCTCTGCACTTCCTCCTTTTTAAAATAAAAAAAAGGTTGTATGTACTTATTTAAATTATTTTTTGTCTGCACTAGGTCTTTGCTGGTGCATTCAGCCTTTCTCTAGTTGCAACGAGCGGGGTCTACTCTTCATTGAATGGTGAGGGCTTTTCATTGTGGGGGCTTCTCTTGTTGCAGAGCACAGACCCTATGCACATGGGCTTCAGTGGTTGCAGCTCGTGGGCTCCAGAGTGTAGGCTCTGTAGTAGTAGTGCACAGATTCAGTTGTTCAATGGCATGTGGAATCTTTCCAGGCCAGGGATTGAACCAGTGTCCCTTGCATTGCAAGGAGGATACTTAACCACTAGACCACCAGGGAAGCCCTCTGCTCTCCCTTCTTGCTGTCAAAATAACTTCATCATGATAGTGTTCCACTGGTCGACCTCAGCACCAGTAGGAGATAGCAGACAGCCTCACTGGTCACCTGTCTGCTTGGGTTTCGTACACTGGTTTAGCACAATGTTTCATAGAACATCACTGACCAGAAAACATGATGTCACATCCCTAGAAACAAAAACTACAGTAGTTCCGTTCCCAATGTGTACCTTAATTTTTTTTTTTCTCTTTGGGTTTTAATTTTTCAGGTAAAAATAATACTGACTTTCAGTAAAAAAAAAAAAAATACTGACTTTTCACTTGGCTGTTCTGGTTTTAAAGGATGAATTGTAGGCTGTGTTAAGAATGAGCTATTGGCTGTGTGCTTTTCTCTACCAACACGGTGATTATGAAGTACTTTTCTACCATGAGTAAAATTTGAGGTGTTTTGAAAAAAAAAAAAAGAGCAGATGAGGTATGGAGCATCCCTAGTGAATGAGACACTTGAGGGACTGGTGGATGAGAAATTCTTAGCTCCAAACCACAAGGAAGGCAGAATAGAGGGGTGACCCTTGGAAGTGCACTGATCGGAGCCTTACAGATTTGCTCAGGGTCCTTGAAAGATCTCTCATTTGTACACCTCCCACGGCATGGTAGAGTGAGCAGAGACCTACCTGGCAATCACAAGTTGCATCCCAGAAGGGTTAAGAAACTGCGTGAGTAACGAGTTCTTGGTCACAGCAGCACCCTGGTCCATATAGAGCATCAAGAAATTCATTCAAAGTGCAGTGCTGCCACTGCAGATGCCCACCAGGCATCATGGGCAGGGCTCCAGGATGATTTCCTGCAGTCAAGGGAGGGACCAGCTCTTGGAGGCATCCTGGTAACCCACAACCTCTCCACAGTGGCACTGGTTTCCCAAGGTCCCTCTCCCAACAAACCCACAAAACACAGGGATGATCCAGAACACCCCCTACAAGTGATAGCAGAGAGTGACAAAAGGTAATCCTTCAGATACACCTGGAACCAGGTGAAAAATAGAACTTTTCCAAAGAAGACACACAGATAGCCCAAAAAGCACACGAAAAGGTGCTCAGCATCACTAATTATTAGAGGAAAGCAAGTGAAAACTACCTTGAGGTATCACTTCCCACTGGTTAGAATGTCCATCATCAAAAAATCCATGAAGAATAAATGCTGGAGAGGCTATGGAGAAAAGGAAACTGTCCTACACTGTTTGATGGGAATGTAAATTGGTACATCCACTGTGGAGAACAGTATGGAGGTTCTCTTAAAAACTAACAATATAGCTACCATATAATTCTGCAATTCCACTCCTGGGCATATATCTGGCGAAAGCTATCATTTGAAAAGATACATGAACCCAATGTTCATTGCAACACTATTTACAATAGCCAGGATGTAGAAGCAACCTAAGTGTCCATTGACAGATGAATGGATAAAAAAGATGTGGGACACATATACAATGGAATATTACTCAGCCATAAAAAGAATAAAATAATGCCATTTGCAGCAACATGGATAGGCCTAGATATAGACTGAATGAAGTAAGTCAGACAAAGACAAACATCATATGATATCACTTATATGTGGAATCATAAAAATGGTACAAATGAACTCATTTACAAAGCAAAAATAGAGTCACAGATGTAGAAAACAAACATAGTTACCAGGGAGTAAATAGAAAGGAGGGATAAATTGGCAGTTTGGGATCAACATACTCACTAGTATGTAAAATAGATAACTAGTAAGGACCTACTGTATAACACAGGTAACTCTTCTCAATACTCTGTAATGAATGACCTGTATGGGAATAGAATCTGAAAAAGAGTGGGTATATGTATACATATAACTGATTCACTTTGGTGTACACCTGAAACGAACATTACATTGTAGATTAACTCTACTCCAATAAAATTTTTTAAAAAAAATTGATTATGTCAGGGTCAACTGTTTGCTCTGGGGCTTCCCTGGTAGCTCAGCTGGTAAAGGATCCACCTGCAATGCCAGAGACCCCAGTTCAATTCCTGGGTCAAGAAGATCCACTGGAGAAGGAATAGGCTACCCACTCCAGTATTCTTGGGCTTCCCTGGTGGCACAGACAATAAAGAATCTGCCTGCAGGTTGGGAGACCTGGGTTCGATCCCTGGGTAGGGAAGATCTCCTGGAGGGGGGCATGACAACTCACTCCAGTATTCTGGCCTGGAGAATTCCATGGGCTGTATAGTCCATGGGGTAGCAAAGAGTTGGACGCAGCTGAGTGACATTTACTTTCAAGAGAAAAGGAATTTGACAGTCTTTTTAACTGATTCTGTACATAGGCACCATGGACGTTGCAGAGTTAAAACTACAAAAGAGCTGGAGGCATGGGCAAACTGAAGAAGATGTGATCTGCTTGTGGAAGCACAGAAAAAGACTAGGACGTAATTAAGTAACAACTAACTTATGTTATTGTGTGTTAAGTTTTTCATCTGTGCATCAGTCACCAAGAAGTCCTTTATCTGTTCCTTGGGCACAGCAGGTCGTGAACACCTTGCACTAGATTTGGCATCAGGGGAGACACAGAAGATGGCGGAGGAATAGGACCGGGGGACCAATTTCTCCCCCACAAATTCATCGAAAGAACATTTGAACGCCAAGCAAATTCCACAAAACAACTTCTGAATTCTGGCTGAGGACATCAGGAACCCAGAAAGGCTTCCCATTGTCTTCAAAAGGAGGTAGGACAAAATATAAAAAGGGAGACAAAAGAAGTAGGGAAGGAGATCCATCCGGGGAAGGAGTCTTAAAAAAGAGAGAAGTTTCCAAACACCAGGAAACACTCTCTCCAGCGGGCCTGTGGCGAGACTTGGAATCTCAGAGGGCAAAATAACTAGGAGGAAAAATAAATAAATAATTAAAACCCACAGATTACCTGCCTAACAGCAAATCCCAGCAGAGCAGCAGCCCAGATGCTCACATCCCCCACTAGCAAGTGGGGGCTGGACAGGGACCTGCGGGCTGCATTGCTTTGGGTAAGGACTCGGCCTGAATGCCCTGAGGGCAACCGAGGGAACTAGCTTGAGATAGCAACCCAGACTGTGGGATAGCTATCCCATGAAAAGTCTTAACCTAAGACACCGCTAGGCCCCCTCAGAGAACAAAGGACTGAGCAGAGATAGCCGGCTGCGGGCCGGCCCATCCTCCGCTGGAGACAGGCAGGCGAGGGCACCAAGAGCCAGAACGGGCAATCGCGGCCCCAGAGAGGCATCCGATACCAAACTGCAAGCAGACTTCATTGCTAACCAAGACTTTTGTGATTCTGGACAGTGGACATCCACCGGGAGGGTCGCAGCCAGAGGTCAGCTCCCCAGAATAGACATATGGCACACCTGAGAAGGCACGCCCGTTGTACAACCAGAAAACTGAGCGGCTGGGACGGGGGAGGCGATTAGACGCGACTATGCTCGACAAGCACCTGGTCACCTGAGCTGCTGGGACCTGGGACGGGCACAAAACGCAGGCCCAACCAAGTCTGTGCCTTTGTGGAGTACCCGAGAACCTGAACCTGAGAGGCTTAGACCTGGGAAGTGCACGCAACCCTGGGCCCACATCAGACAGCTCCCGGCTGAGCAACCTACAGCCTGAGCAGTGTAGACTGGAAAAGCACACATGCCGTGAGTGGGGGCAAACCCAGTGTGGCTGAAACACTGCGAGCACTCCCCACAGACGCCAGTGATATTTGTTTGCAGTGTTCCTCCCTCCCCACAGCACGACTGAACAAGTGAGCCTAAAAAAAGTGACCACCACCAGCCCCCTTGTGTCAGGACGGAAATTAGACACTGAAGAGACCAGCAAAGAGAAGAAGCTAAAATAAACAGAGGGAACTGCTTTGCAAGTGACAGGTGCAATAGATTAAAACCCTGTAGTTAATACCGTCTACATAGGAAGCAGTCTATAGACCTTGAGAAGTATAAGCCGGATCAAGGAACTACCTGAAAATGAACTGACCCCACACTGTCCACAACAGCTCCAGAGAAAGTCTTAGATATATTTTTACTATTATTATTAGAAAAAAAATTTTTTTTTAATTTTTAAGTCCTCTATTACTCCTTTAATTTTCTTTTTTTTCTTTTTCTTTTTTATTTATTTATTTTTTTAATTAGTTTAGTTTCTATTTTTTAACTTTGCAATATTGTATTTGTTTTGCCATACATTGACATGAATCCATCATGGGTGTACATGTTTTCCCCTTCAAGAACCCCCCTTCCACCTCCCTCCCCATCCCATCCCTCTGGGTCATCCCGGTGCACCAGCCTCGAACACCCTGTATCATGCATTGAAGCTGGACTGACGATTCGTTTCACATATGATAATTTACATGCTTCCATGCCATTCTCCCATATCATCCCACCCTTGCCCTCTCCCATAGAGTCCATAATACTGTTCTATTTATCTGTGTCTCTTTTGATGTCTCTAATTTTCCTTTTTATAACCTACTATTACCTTGCCAAAAAAAGACCCTATTTTTAAAGCAAACTTCATATATATATATATTATAATTTTTGTGTCTTTGTTTTTTTACTATTGTATTTTTGAGAATCTATCCTCTACTCTAGATTTTTAATCTTTGCTTTTTGGTATTTTTTATCAACTTGGTACGTTTAAGAACCCAATATTCAGTACCCATTTTTTCTTGGGCGCGAGATCACTGGCCTGATTGCTCTCTCCCCCTTTTGACTCTCCTTTTTCTCCATCAGGCCGCCTCTCTCTCCCCCCTCATCCTTTTCTTCTCTACCCAACTCTGAATCTTTTTGTGTGTTCCGAGCTGTGGAGAACACTTAGGGAACTGATTACTGGCTGAATCTGTCTCTCTCCTTTTGATTCCCCCATTTTATCCTCCTGGCCACCTCTGTCTCCTTCCTCCCTCTTCTCTTTGTGTAACTCTATGAACATCTCTGAGGGATCCAGACTGTGGAGAGCACATAGGGAAGTGATTACTGGCTAGCTTGTTTTCTCCCCTTTTGATTCCCCTCTTCTCCTCCTGGTCACCTCTATCTCCTCCCTCCATCTTCTCTTTTCCACGTAACTGTATCTCTCTGGGTGTCCCTCACTGTGGAGAAACTTTTCATCACTAACCTAGATGTTTTATCATCGATGCTGTATAGATGGAGAAGTCTTGAGGCTACTGTAAGAATAAGACTTAAAACCAGAGGCAGGAGGCTTAAGTCCAAATCCTGAGAACACCAGAGAATGCCTGAATCCAGGGAACATTAATCGACAGGAGCTCATCAAACGCCTCCATACTTACACTGAAACCAAGCACCACCCAACGGCCAACAAGTTCCAGAGCAAGACATACCACGCAAATTCTCCAGCAACACAGGAACATAGCCCTGAGCTTCAATATACAGGCTGCCCAAAGTCACACCAAACCCATTGACATCTCAAAACTCATTACTGGACATTTCATTGCACTCCAGAGAGAAGAAATCCAGCTCCACCCACTTGAACACCAATGCAAGCTTCCCTAACCAGGAAACCTTGACAAGCCACTCGTCCAACCCCACCCACAGTGAGAAACCTCCACAATAAAGAGGAACCACAAACTGCCAGAATACGGGAATGCCACCCCAAACACAGCAATATAAACAAGATGAAAAGGCAGAGAAATACCCAACAGGTAAAGGAGCAGGATAAATGCCCACCAAATCAAACAAAAAAGGAAGAGATAGGGAATCTACCTGATAAAGAATTCCGAATAACGTTAGTGAAAATGATCCAAAATCTTGAAAACAAATTGGAGTTTCAGATAAATAGTCTGGAGACAAGGATTGAGAAAATGCAAGAAAGGTTTAACAAGGACCTAGAAGGAATAAAAGAGAGTCAATATATAATGAATAATGCAATAAATGAGATCAAAAACACTCTGGAGGGAACCAACAGTAGAATAACGGAGGCAGAAGATAGGATAAGTGAGGTAGAAGATAGAATGGTAGAAATAAATGAAACAGAGAGGAAAAAGAAAATAGAATTAAAAGAGATGAGGACAACCTCAGAGACCTCTGGGGCAATGTTAAACACCCCAACATTCGAATCATAGGAGTCCCAGAAGAAGAAGACAAAAAGAAAGACCATGAGAAAATACTTGAGGATATAATAGTTGAAAACTTCCCTAAAATGGGGAAGGAAATAATCACCCAAGTCCAAGAAACCCAGAAGGCGAAACACCCCAAGACACATATTAATCAAATTAACAAAGATCGAACACAAAGAACAAATATTAAAAGCAGCAAGGGAAAAACAAGAAATAACACACAAGGGGATCCCTTTAAGGATAACAGCTGACCTTTCGATAGAAATTCTTCGGACCAGAAGGGAATGGCAGGACATACTTAAAGTGATGAAAGAAAATAACCTATGGCCCAGATTACTGTACCCAGCAAAGATCTCATTCATATATGAAGGAGAAATCAAAACCTTTACAGATGAGCAAAAGCTGAGAGAATTCAGCACCACCAAACCAGCTCTCCAACAAATGCTAAAGGATCTTCTCTTGACAGGAAACACATAAAGTCTGTATAAACTCAAACCCAGAACAATAAAGTAAATAGACTTGGCACCAAGAGTCCCGAACATCTGAATACAACACTGTAAGTCAACTTTAGTAGTAGTGTCAGTCACTCAGTCGTGTCCCAGAAAAACATCTATTGCTGCTTTATTGACTATGCCAAAGCCTTTGACTGTGTGGATCACAATAAACTGTGGAAAATTCTGAAAGAGATGGGAATACCAGACCATCTGACCTGTCTCTTGAGAAACCTGTATGCAGGTCAGGAAGCAACAGTTAGAACTGGACATGGAACAACAGACTGGTTCCAAATAGGAAAAGGAGTATGTCAAGGCTGTATATTGTCACCCTGCTTATGTAACTTATATGCAGAGTACATCATGAGAAATGCTGGGCTGGAAGAAACACAAGCTGGAATCAAGATTGCTGGGAGAAATATCAGATATGCAGATGACACCACCTTTATGGCAGAAAGTGAAGAAGAACTAAAGAGCCTCTTGATGAAAGTGAAAGAGGAGAGTGAAAAAGTTGGCTTAAAGCTCAACATTCAGAAAAGTAAGATCATGGCATCTGGTCCCATCACTTCATGGGAAATAGATGGGGAAACAGTGGAAACAGTGTCAGACTTTATTTTTTGGGCTCCAAAATCACTGCTGATGGTGATTGCAGCCATGAAATTAAAAGATGCTTACTCCTTGGAAGGAAGGTTATGGCCAACCTAGATAGTATATTTAAAAGCAGAGATATTACTTTGCCAACAAAAGTCCGTCTAGTCAAGGCTATGGTTTTTCCAGTGGTCATGTATGGATGTGAGAGTTGGACGGTGAAGAAAGCTGAGCACCGCAGAATAGATGCTTTTGAACTGTGGTGTTGGAGAAGACTCTTGAGAGTCCCTTGGACTGCAAGGAGATCCAATCAATTCATCCTAAAGGAGATCAATCCTGGGTGTTCATTGGAAGGACTGATGTTGAAGCTGAAACTCCAAATACTTTGGCCACCTCATGCGAAGAGTTGACTCATTGGAAAAGACCCTAATGCTGGATAGGATTGGGGGCGGGAGGAGAAGGGGACGACAGAGGATGAGATGGTTGGATGGCATCACTGACTCGATGGATATGGGTTTGGGTAGACTCCGGGAGTTGGTGATGGACAGAGAGGCCTGGCGTGCTGCAATTCATGGTGTTGCAAAGAGTTGGACACGACTGAGCGAGTGAACTGAACTGAACTAAACTGAGCGCTAAAGACCACATGGCAGAAACCAACACCACACTGTAAAGCAATTTTCCTCCAATTAAAAAATAAATTTAAAAAAAGTTTAAAAATGTATTAAGTTTCACAAGCTCTTTGTAGTCAAATATACTTTCTCAGTTTCAGATCCTCAGCTATTTTATTGAGTGGGACGTCAACCTGAAAGGGTTCAAGAATAATGTTGCATTAACTTATGTCTCAGGAAAACATTTTTTTTTTTTGGCCATGCTGTGCGGCATGTGGAATCTTAGTTCCTTGACCAGGGATCAAACCGGTGCCTCCTACATTGAGAGCATGGAGTCTTAACCACTGGACCACCAGGGACATCTCAGGAAATACTTCTTATGATAACTTGTCAGATTGTCTATAAACAAACCCACTTTTTTTAGGCATTGATAAAGTCTTCTTTTCTTCACATGGTATTTTATACAAGAACACTTCAGGTGTGTTATTAGATATGACTGATTTTGACAAATCCTATTAGGTCTGTATCAACTGGTTACATGTTGTATTCATAGCCTTTTGTCAATCATTGCCTCTTTGTTTAAAACATGACCTATTTTGAGCCTTTGGATTGGGACATTCATGTTTTTGAGACAAAAACCCTCGAAAACAGGGACTTCCCTGGTAGTCTAGTGGCTAAGACTCGGCACTCCCAGTGCAGGAGGCCTGGGGCCCATCCCTGGTTAGGGACCTAGATTCCACATGCTGTAACTGAAGTCCTGGCATAGCCAAATAAATATATAAATATTAACAAAAGAAACCTTGAAAACAGTCCCAAACAGAAAAATAATGGCTATCAGAAATATGTTTTTTAAAATTATTTTTAACTAGAAGATAATTGCTTTATGATATTGTGTTGATTTCTGCCATACAGCAAAATGAATCAGCCACGTGCGTATTTAGTTGCTCAGTCTTGTCCGACCCTATGTGACCCTTTGCACTGTAGCCTGCCAGGCTCCTCTGTCCATGGGATTTTTTGACACAAATACTGGAGTGGGTTGCTATTTCCTTCTCCAACATGGTTTGTTTTAGTGTGAGTTACTGTTACTGTATTTGTTTATTGTAAATGTGGATATTTAGCAATCTCCCCAGTTTTCAAAAAAAGTAAAAAAAATTTCAAGGAAAAAAAAAACCTTCATAACAACATTTAGACTGGTGTTTAACCCAACAACTGATCACCATAGCCTAGCAAAAACTGACCTGTGAACTGAACCATCCCTCAATCTAAATGACTTTGAAGGTGGTTCCATCACAGGCAGGCTTTCCACATCACCCTGTTCTTTCTTTTTTGGACACCCTCACTGTCTGAAATCAACTCCATGCTATCTTTAGAAATTTGAGATCCTCAAACCATATGTTCACAGCCTCAAACCATAGATGCTGAAAAAAAAAATCAAAAAACAAAACAAAAACACCCAATGCATTAAAGAAATGAGGAACTTGAATTCCAAGCCAGAAAGGAAGGAGAAATGAATGTGAAAAGAAATGAGAAACTGTCCACGAAGGAGAGCAGTGGGGAGGGGAGTGGCTGGTAGATATCAGCTGGGACACCTAGTGAGTAAGGAGGATTTTTGAGTGTCCCCTTGACAGGGGTCTCTGGCAATCAGGGGACTGGAGGGAGTAGGGATGGGCTATGAGTCAATTTCCCCTCACATTCCTGGAGTTGAGGGGGTGGGGAATTCCAGAACCTGGGGTCTTAGGGGAAGGGGGCTGTGCAGGGGTGACTTCCAGGTTCAGGGGTGTTTTCCTGTGATGGCCTCACCAAGAGCTGGAGCCTGGATCTCACCCTCAACCATCCTCAAGGGGCCACAGGTGGATAGGCACTTGGGGCCCTTGGGCAGCTGGTGGCCTCACCCTCTGTGGCTGCTACCTCACCATGTGTTTCTGATGAGGCTGTGACCACAAGAGCCCCTGCACTCCTTCCTCAACCGCTCACTTATGAGTCATATCTCTGGCTTGGTCTCTCAGGGCTCCAGGCGGAAACATCACCCTGACCTGCCTGTGACCGCCCCCTCCCGGCCCAGCCACCTCACACAATCCCACCACTCTGCTCAGGCCCGTCTACAAAATGGTGACCGGGAGAGTGAGTCTAGAGGGTGGCACATGGGGTGCAGGTGAGACAGGAAATGGAGTGAAAGTGAGCTGAGGAGGAGGGCAAATGCGATGAAGGTCCCAACAGGTGAGGATGGGAGCTCAGGATACAGGTGAGCATGAGGGTGAGAAGGCAGAGAAGGACTGGAGTGTTCTGATGCTGAAGACACAATTAGAGATGCAGGGGGAGGTGCAAGCAAGAAGCCAGGTAAATACCCAGGTGAGGATGTAGGCAAGGATGCTGGTAAGAAAACACGAAGAGGGACTTCCCTGGTGGTCCAGTGGCTAAGACTCCACGCTTCCAATGCAGGGTTCAATCCCTGGTCAGGGAAGCTCAGCTAGTAAAGAATCCACCTGCAGCGCAGGAGACCCTCGTTGGATTCCTGGGTCAGAAGGTTCCCTTGGAGAAGGGATAGGTTACCCACTCCAGTATTCTGGGGCTTCCCTGGTGGCTCAGCTGGTAAAGAATCCACCTGCAATGCGGGGAAGAGGTAAACGCACTTCCGGTTAGGAACAGGTGAGGCAGGCATGGGCACTGGAGACGAGGAAGCCTGTGAACGTGAAGGTGAACTGCAGGAGGGAATGAAGTGGGAATCAGGTCAAGCAGGATGGAGCTGAGCGGCAAGTGAGGCAGTGGGGGGTCGAAGCTGCCTCTGCCCCCCTTTCAAAGACCTCCAAACTTTGGGACACATGTGAAATAGAACTGGAGCTTTATTAGGTGGACAGTGTGTGTGTGAGGGTGTGTGTGTGGGATCAGTTGGGGCAGCCAAAGACGACCATGTTCTCCATGAAGTTGGCCAGGTCCTCGCACTGTTTCTGGTTTTCCTCATCTTGACATTCTTCAGCATCTGGCCACAGCTCCACCCAGGTGTCCTTCCCGATGATGTAGCTGATGCTGCGGGAAGACAGACGGGTCAGGAGGGGGCGGGGGGTGGGAGGAGGCGGCCTCCGGAAGGCACGGGGCGGGAACTCACTTGGGTTTCTCGCCCCACAGGTCAGAGGACACGCCCCACACGAGGTAGTGTGCCCCCTCCTTCAGTTTAAGGGCTTCCCTGCACTTGATGTGGCTGATGAACTTGCGCTCCTGTTTAACCTGCACCTCGTCCGAGCCTGGAGGGGAGGGAAAGGGAAGCTGAACTGGGGTAGGGGTAGGGGAGGGACTAGTTATGGGGAAGGAGGGGAAGGGAAGCTGAGCTGGGCGAGGGAGAGGGAGGGGTGGGGAGGGCAAGGGAAGCTGAGTTGGGGGAGGAGAAGGGGAGGGGCTGGGGGAAGGGGGAGGTGGAAAGACAGTACACACAGGACTAACCCGATTTGATGATATGCTCTATCACCATGATGTACTCGTCAAAGTCATCTTCCAGCTTCTTCTGGGTAAGTCTGGTCTTGTACACTGTTGAGGGGTGGGGAGGACAGCGGGGCGTCCTGGGCAGGGCTGTCTGTGGGGCACCCTCACCTGGCTCCTCCCAAGCGATGATCACAGCCAGGCTAGCCACGTCCCTGCTAGCCACCCCCCTCACCGCAGTATAACACGCCGGCTACACTCACAGCCATGCACACAATCACAGCCCTCCACAACCACCCTTGGAGGCACAACGATAGCAACTCGTATCCACCGTGACCCACGGGTTCCCCACAACATGGCGGTACGCACAACCACATCCACTCCCAACCACCTGTCACACACACGCCCACAAACCCATCCCACTCACGACCATGTCTCCCCGTGCAGTCAGAGCCCCTCACAACACACACAGACATACACCAGTCACCCACAACCACAGTCACCACACGCAGCCAGAACCACACCCACTGTCACACTGGCGCTCACACACAAGCACGCATGTGTGCGCCTTTTCCTTGCCCATCGCCTGGCGCCCCACTCACCATAGTCCACGCCCGGCTCGCAGGCCCTGTCCAGCCGGTCCTCCAGAGTGACTGCCTCCTCCGTGTGGTGCATGAAGCAGTTCTCTGAGGGGTGGTTTGGGGGTGGGCGGGGGACACGGTCTAAGACCCACTTCTTGTTCAGGGCACCCACCACCCATGGGTATGCCTGGTCCCCTGGTCCAGCCCTCTTGGGTCAACCCCCCACCCCAAGGGAGCCGGGGTCCAGCGGGTGTGGCCACCCTCCTGGCGCCTGAGCACTCACCCTCTGCACAGCGGCAGGTATCTTTGTGGCAGAGTTTGCTCAGCATTCCGTCCTCCTTATCCGGGTGATAGAAGCGGATACAAGTTTCATCTGCGGCAGAGGTGACGGGGAGGGGTCAGAGGGTAGGGCCTCCGCCCCAGACACCACACCTGGAGGCTCAGTTATCCAATTCCAGTCGGTCAGACCTCCAGATGCCAGGTCCTCAGCCCTGGGACACCCAGACTCCCAACTCCCAGACCCGGGGACCACCAGACTCCTAACCCTCAGATCCCCAAGACCCCCAGACTCTAACTCCCAGATCCCAGGTCCTAGGACAACTGCTCACCCAGGTTGTAATAGGAGTACACCTTGACTGCCCCAGGCTGTATAAGTCCAACATTAAAGTACTGGTGAACTTTGAAGGACAGACAGTCCTCCACTGTGTGTGAGACCTGGGAAGAAGGAGGAGGTTGGTCAAGGGGAGGGCCGACATGGGAGGAAGTCCAGCATGGGGTCCTGGGGGTTGGAAAGTGGTGGAGAAACTGAGGGATCTAGGTGGGGAAGATGGGGAGGGGGTGGCAGTGGGCAGGAATCTTTGACAAAAGATTAATAAGCAGTTCATCAAATTCATTACCTCCCCACCCCCCTGCCAAAGCTCACGGCTAGATTGCACTTCTCAGCATGTTTCAGTTCCTTGTGGCCATGTGATTGACTTCTGGCCAAGGACTGCTATCTACGTCCTTAAAAACATTCTGTGGTTAACAAGACTGCATTAGACACTTGAAAGTTGCCAAAAGAGTAAATCTTTAAAAAGTTCTCGACACACACATTATAACTATGTAGGGGGTGGATGTAACTGACCTTATTGTGGTAATTATTTCTCAGTATATAAATATATTAAATCATTACATTGTGCACATTAAAACTACACAGTGTTATACGTCAATTACATCTCAATAAAATTGGAAAAATTAGAGAGAAAGAAAGAAAAGAGGGAGAAAGGGAGTGAAGGAGGGAGGAAGGAGACAGATATACACATATATGTACTGACACTTGGTTGTTTAGTCATTAAGTGGTGTCCAACTGTTTGCAACCCCATGGACTGTAGCCTGCCAGGCTCTTTTCTGTCCATGGGATTTCCCAGGCAAGAATACTGGAGTGGGTTGCCATTTCCTTCTCTAGGGGATCTTCCCCACCCAGGGATCAAACCAGAGTCTCCTGCATTGGCAGGTGGATTCTTTACCACTGAGAGACGTGGGAAGCCCCGTATCGATACATATACATGTGTATATGTGATGACACATATATTTGGAGAAAAGTCATAGTAGAGAGAAAGAGAGCAAGGGCAGAGACTTCCCTGCTGGTCCAGTGGTTAAGAATACACCTTCCAATGCAGGGGATATGGGTTCAATCCCTGGCTGGGGAACTAAGATTCCACATGCCATGGAGCAACTAAGCCCATGTGCCACAACTACTGAGCCTGTGCCCTAGAGCCCATACTCTGGCAACAAGAGAAGTCACCGCAATGAGAAGCCCGCACCCTGCAACAAAGAGTAGCCCCCACTTGCTGCAACTAGAGAAAGCCTATGTGCAGCAAAGAAGAAAGCCTATGCACAGCCAAAAAAAAAAAAGAAAACCCCAAACCTGCAATGAGATAGCACCCACACCTGCCAGAAGAGCTATCATGACAAAGAACACAAATAACAAATGTTGGGAAGCCCTGTGCTCTGCTGGTCGGACTGTAAATCAGCACGTGGACTTCTCCAGGTATGGCACGTGGGTTCAGTAGTCGTGGCATGCCGCGACTAAGAGCCCACGCATCACAATGAAGACCCAGCACTGCCAAATAAATCAATAAATAAAGCAAGGGGATAAATAGAACAAGGGAAGAATGGGGAGAAAATAAGAGAGGAGAGAAATGCTAGGGGCTGGGGAACAAGGGAAGTTCTTTCTCTCCATCAAGCACTGCTTTTTTTTAAACCACAAGTGGGTTTTTTTTGCCCCCAGTGGTTGTTTAAGACTGGTGAGAAGAAGCTGGAGGGAACAAGTGAAAAATGCGGTGGGGACGTGAGTGGTCAGAAGGTGAGATGTTTACAGAAGGTGGGTTGGCCTTGTTTTACAAGCCTCTGTCCTCCCACACCCAGCAGTCCAGACCCTGTCTCCCTGGCCCCACCTGGGCACAAGGCCAGTGGAGAAGGAAAGGTCAGCCAGGTAGAGGTTCAGGATCCCAATGGAAGCCTTACCTTGTCCAGGTAGATGATGAGTGTGTTCTTGTTGGAGTCTCTGTTCATCTCATACTTAGAGATGTATCTGTCAACACCAGTGCTCAGCTGGGGGAAGGATGTGGTTTGTAAAAATCCCTCCGGCATCCCCGTTCCCCCTGCCATTCCAGCTTCTTCCAGACCCTGGGCTCCTGCCCATGGATCCCACCCCCTGAGCCCAAGGCCTTCATACCTGTTTGAGGTCATCAATATCAGGTGAGAAGCCTGTCATCATGGATATGTCCAGGATGGACATAGTGGCATCCTGGTCTCCCAGGTACCTGGATGGGGCAGGGGAAGAGGG
Organism: Okapia johnstoni; assembly: GCA_024291935.2. Classification (NCBI taxonomy): domain Eukaryota; kingdom Metazoa; phylum Chordata; class Mammalia; order Artiodactyla; family Giraffidae; genus Okapia; species Okapia johnstoni. Next base: position 14,212,252 of record CM044316.1, on the reverse strand, counting down.
GGTTGGCCCCCAAGGTGGGGTCAGTGCCTGGACAAGGGGGTCATATCAGAGACTGAGGCCTCTAGTTCCCACATAGGAGTATAGAGGGAGGTTCAAATGTAGGAAACATTCTCCTAAGGGGAATACAGGAAAAGCTACATAATGATCAAGGTGATTCATTTTTCAGGTTCTGGAACCCAACTGGCCCGGGTTCAAATCCCAGCTCTCTGTAACATTTGATGGGTTACTTAACCTCTCTATGCCTCAGTTCTAGGAAATGAACATGGGCAGGTCTCACTTTGTATGATTCTGTTGCTGCTGCTGCTGCTAAATCGCTTCAGTCATGTCTGACACTGTGTGACCCGAGAGATGGCAGCCCACCAGGCTCCCCCATCCCTGGGATTCTCCAGGCAAGAACACTGGAGTGGGTTGCCATTTCCTTCTCCAATGCGTGAAAGTGAAAAGTGAAAGTGAAGCTGCTCAGTCGTGTCTGACTCTTAGCGACCCCATGGACTGCAGCCTACCAGGCTCCTCTATCCATGGGATTTTCCAGGCAAGAGTACTGGAGTGGGGTGCCATTGCCTTCTCCGATGATTCTGTTACCATGGTCTAATTCAACGTCACCAGTCCCCCAGCACCGTATTCAGACATCAAGACCACATTGCTAATCTCACACTGCCATGCAAAGTCTCACACTTTGCCATGCTAATCTCACACTTCATGTCCTGTATTCAGCACAGGACTAGATGCACAATATACTCTCAGAAAGCATTAAGCATCACAGTTATTATTTGTAAGAAGTCTTGCTAGAGCCAGAGGGATGGCCAAGATGAATCCCAGAGAACCATCTCTTACTTGGTACAGATGTTGAGGATCATGGAACCTTTGGCATCCTGAGGCTTCTTGACTAGAAACACAGAAAACAGAAGGATGGATGGTGGTGGGGCAGGGGGAGGGGTGTAGTCCCTGTGTTCTGATCCAGGAGGGAGGCAGACATAAGGACAGGGTTGGGGGAAGGGTAACAGATAGGGTCTCTACTTCTTTTACCTGGTTCAGGGGCTGGTTGTATGGAAACCTGGAGGTCGAACTTTTTGCAGGAGACTTTGCCTTTGAGCTTGGCGTGGTACATGGTCACTACCTGGTGAGGTGGGAGGGGAGATGAGGTGTCAGTCCATTTGACTTGGGAAGGAAAGGGGATACTGGAGCAGAGGGGCCTAGAGAAGGAGGTGGGTCAAGAAAGTGTGGGCTCCCATTCCTTACCGACAAGGTGCCTTGTCCTTTCCCTTCAGCTCTTACTGTGAAACGCTCATTTTCCTTAGTCTGCAAGGAGTGGGGACAGAGAAGACAGAGTATTTGGAACCAAGCCTTCCCCCACTTGTAATGGTCATCGACCCTCCCTCCTGCCTCCTAGAAAGTCTGGCTGGCATGGAGGATGAAAGTGATGAAGGTGTGGCCAGGTGACTTTACCTCTTCTGAGCGCAGGAGGCTGGCAGATTCCCAGAGGATACGATGCTTGACCAAAGAGTTGCGGCTGGGTAGGTGGATGGACACATCCAGGTTCAGCTCCTTGTGATCAGGAACATCCTTCTGGTATTGGGCCAAGGCTTGGAACACCATGAAAGTGGCCTGTTACCCATGACAGAGAAAGGGGGTGAATTTGGGTGACTGAGAAAGTGGTTAGAACCACTGAGGGATGAAGAGACTCAGATCAGACCTGGGGCACTGAGGCAGTGACCTAGAACCCACCAGAGAGGGTGAGAATATGACTGAGGGGTGGTCGGATACTGAGGACATGTCCTAGAACTCTCTGAGTGAGATAGATCAGACCAGAGCTTAGAGACACTGGGAACATGGCTAGAATCCACCAGTGTACAGACATAAGACAGAAAGTCCAGTCACACCGAGAAGGTGCTCTCGACACATCCAGAGGAGAGAGTCTAAGACAAGCATTGGTAGAGGATTGAGCATGTGTCTAGAACCCACTCATGAAACAAAAGAATGAAATTGGAATCTCGGAACACTAAGCATCTGATCTAGAACCCCAAAGTGACACTGAGAGGGTGATTGAGGACCCACCAGAAAGAAAAGGGGTTAGACTGGAGCCTGAGGTCCTGGGGTTTGAGGTTACTGAAACCCATGGTCTAGAACCCATCAGGGACTAGAATAACTAAGAACCTGGTCTAGAACTCACAATAAGGTGTGGTAACACTGGGAGCCTAATGGAACTTAGAATGTTGTCTAGAACCCACCAGTGGGAGACAGAGGCTTGGATAATGGTGTGTGAGGTGTTAGTTGCTCAGTTGTGTCCAACTCTTTGTGATCCCATGGACTGTAGCCCACAAGGCTCCTCTGTCCATGGAATTCTCCAGGCAAGAATACTGGAGTGGGTTGCCATTCCCTTTTCCAGGGGATCTTCCCAACCCAAGGATCGAACCAGGGTCTCCGGCATTTCAGGCAGATACTTTCATTGCTGAGCCACCAGGGAAGCCCCTTGGATAATGCTTCAGAGTCATTAAGAACCTGGTCTAGAACCCACTGATGAGACAGGGTAACATTGGGGGCCTGGTGAAATGAACATGAACTAGAAACCACCAGTGAGATGAATAAACTAGGGAACTGCGAACATGATCTAGAAACTTCCAGAAGGACAGGGAGGTTTGGAAAATGGTGTAGGGTCATTAAAAATCTAATTTAGAATCCACCGGGGAGACAGAGTAACATTGGGGGCCTGGTGAAATGAACATGATCTAGAATCCATCAGTGAGACAGAGTAAGAAGGGGCACTGGGAACATGGTCTAGAACCCATAGTGGGAGAGAGAGGTTCACACCTGAACCTAGGCCCTGAGAACATGATCTAGGCACCAAGAGGGAAAGGGAGGCTTGGAACACAGCTCGGAGCATCCAGAATGTAGTCTAGAACCCACAGATGGGTTTGGAAAAAAAAAAGATTCTTGACTTCATTCCAATCATCCTGGCTGATGGAAGAAAGCACTGCCTCTCTTGGTCTCAGTGCTTTCTTCAGAAGGCTAATGGGAGGCCAGAGGAGGTTGGGATGCAGTTACTGGGGTGGGGTATGTGTGGACTACTTGCCTGTGTGGAGCCGTAACCACCTCCATAGTATCTCTGCTCGTTGAGCCAGCGCACAACAGGAGGCATAGTGTCGTAGTCTTTGCGTGCCAGCAGAGCCAAGAGGGCGTAGGACGTGGCCTCCACATTGTAGAGCTTCTGGTTGGGTTCCTCCCAGCGATTCTTTTCTGCAGGGAGAATCCCCCACCCCCAATGCTCACTGCTCTGTCCATCCTGTAAATAGCTTAGAGAAAGCTCAGGAAAAAAAGACTCATAGCCTAGACCTCTCAGTGTTCAGGTGTCCTGGCCCACATTCTAGGTCCTCAATCTGCTGGCTCCGGCCTCATTGTCTTCCCTCATCCACCTTCACTCCTCCATGTGAGTTCTGCACTGCAGCCCCACTGTGGGAGATTTCCTAAACTTGAAACACACATTCTTACCTCTGAGCCTTTGTATATTCTGTTCCCTTTAAATAGAGTACCTTTTCTCCATCTACTTTGTTAATTCTTACCCACCCTGCACAACTAGTGGGCACCCCAAGACTGAGTGGAGGTCCCTCTTCCTCCTGTCTCTCAAAGGATCCTGTGCTTCTGCCATCCCAGCACTCTGATACTTTATGCTGCTGCTGCTGCTGCTGCTGCTGCTAAGTCGCTTCAGTCGTGTCCGACTCTGTGCGACCCCATAGACGGCAGCCCACCAGGCTCCACCGTCCCTAGGATTCTCCAGGCAAGAATACTGGAGTGGGTTGCCATTTCCTCCTCCAGTGCATGAAAGGGAAAAGTGAAAGTGAAGTTGCTCAGTTGTGTCCGACTCTTAGTGACCCCATGGACTGTAGCCTACCAGGCTCCTCTGTCCATGGGATTTTCCAGGCAAGAGTACTGGAGTGGGGTGCCATTGCCTTCTCCACTGATACTCTATAGTAATCTATTAACTCGTTTCTTTCTTAATTCAGAGTGTGAAGCCATAATGGCAAGGGCTGTGCTGTACTCACGGTGGTGTCCCAAGTGCCTAAGAAAGTTATGATGGCAGAGACTGCCACTGAGAACCAAGAGGAAGATAACCTCCTCTCCGTGGGCACACAGTTGGACTACATTTCCCAGAAGCCTTTGCAGGTAGATATGGCCACATGACTAAGCTCTGGCCAATGAAATGTGCACAGCAGTCATTGGGCCTCTTCTAAGTCTAGTCCCTTGCACAATCTTCCTATTTCCCTTTCAGCTTGAATGGGCAGGATTCTGAGGCCACAGAATGGCAGAACCATGAGAAGATAGAGACCTGGATCCCTGAGTCACTGTATGGAGGAGAGCTGTCCACCAACAACATACTTTTGTCATGTTAAACCACTTTGGTATTTATATGATACTTGAGATATCAGTGAGTACAAACATGATACAGTGTCATCACTGGAACCAATGATTAGCTGCCCACTATGTGCTAGGCACTGTGCTAAATTCCCTATGGTATTATTTTACTGAATCCTAATTACCCTTGAGATAATTATAATATTACAGTATTGTTACCATTAGTCATTAAGTGGTATCTGACTAGTGCCAGACATCCTGGAATGTGAAGTCAAGTGGGCCTTAGAAAGCATCACTACGAACAAAGCTAGTGGAGGTGATGGAATTCCAGTTGAGCTATTTCAAATCCTCAAAGATGATGCTGTGAAAGTGCTGCACTCAATATGCCAGCAAATCTGGAAAACTCAGCAGTGGCCACAGGACTGGAAAAGGTCAGTTTTCATTCCAATCCCAAAGAAAGGCAATGCCAAAGAATGCTCAAACTACCGCACAATTTGCACTCATCTCAGTTCAGTTCAGTTCAGTCGCTCAGTCATGTCCAACTCTTTGCAATCCCATGAATTGCAGCACGCCAGGCCTCCCTGTCCATCACTAACACTTGGAGTTTACCCAAACCCATGTCCATCGAGTTAGTGATGCCACCCAACCATCTCATCCTCTGTCTTCCCCTTCTCCTCCTGCCCCCAATCCTTCCCAGCATTAGGGTCTTTTCCAATGAGTCAACTCTTCGCATGAGGTGGCCAAAGTATTGAAGTTTCAGCTTCAACATCAGTCCTTCCAATGAACACCCAGGACTGATCTCCTTTAGGATGGACTGGTTGGATCTCCTTGCAGTCCAAGGGACTCTCAAGAGTCTTCTCCGACACCACAGTTCAAAAACATCAATTCTTCGGTGCTCAGCTTTCTTCATCATCCAACTCTCACATCCATACATGACCACTGGAAAAACCATAGCCTTGACTAGACAGACCTTTGTTGGCAAAGTAATGTCTCTGCACTCATCTCACATGCTAGTAAAGTAATCCTCAAAATTCTCCAAGCCAGTCTTCAACAATACGTGAACCGTGAACCAGATGTTCAAGCTGGTTTTAGAAAAGGCAGAGGAACCAGAGATCAAATTGCCAATATCCGCTGGATCATCGAAAAAGCAAGAGAGTTCCAGAAGAACACCTATTTCTGCTTTATTGACTATGCCAAAGCCTTTGACTGTGTGGATCACAATAAACTGTGGAAAATTCTTAGATAGATGGGAATATCAGACCATCTGACCTGCCTCTTGAGAAACCTGTATGCAAGTCAGGAAGCAACAGTTAGAACTGGACATGGAACAACAGACTGGTTCCAAATAGGAAAAGGAGTACGTCAAGGCTGTATATTGTCACCCTGCTTATTTAACTTATATGCAGAGTACATCATGAGAAACGCTGGGCTGGAAGAAACACAAGCTGAAATAAAGATTGCCGGGAGAAATATCAATAACCTCAGATATGCAGATGACACCACCCTTATGGCAGAAAGCAAAGAAGAACTAAAGAGCCTCTTGATGAAAGTGAAAGAGGAGAGTGAAAAGTTGGCTTAAAGCTCAACATTCAGAAAACTAAGATCATAGCATTTGGTCCCATCACCTCATGGGAAATAGATGGGGAAACAGTGGAAACAGTGTCAGACTTTATTTGGGGGGGCTCCAAAATCACTGCTGATGGTGATTGTAGCCATTAAATTAAAAGATGCTCACTCCTTGGAAGGAAGGTTATGACCAACCTAGACAGCATATTGAAAAGCAGAGACATTACTCTGCCAACAAAGGTCCGTCTAGTCAAGGCTATGGTTTTTCCAGTAGTCATGTATGGATGTGAGAGTTGGACGGTGAAGAAAGCTGAGCGCCGAAGAATTGATGCTTTTGAACTGTGGTGTTGGAGAAGATTCTTGAGAGTCCCTTGGACTGCAAGAAGGTCCAACCAGTCCATCCTAAAGGAGATCAGTCCTGGGTATTCATTGGAAGGACTGATGTTGAAGCTGAAACTCCAGTACTTTGGCCACCTCATGCAAAGAGTTGACTCATTGGAAAAGACCCTAATGCTGGGAAGGACTGGGGGCAGGAGGAGAAGGGGAAGACAGAGGATGAGATGGCTGGATGGCATCACTAACTCGATGGACATGGGTTTGGGTAGACTCCGGGAGTTGGTGATGGTCAGGGAGGCCTGGCGTGCTGCGATTCATGGGGTCGCAAATAGTCAGACACGACTGAGCGACTGAACTGAACTGAACTGAACTGACTCTTATGACTCCATAAACTGTAGCCTGCCAGGCTCCTCTGTCCATGGGACTTCCCAGGCAAGAATACTGGAGTGGGTTGCCATTTCCTTCTCCAGGGATCTTCCTGACCCAAGGATTGAACCCAAGAATCTCCTGGCAGGCAGATTCTTGACCACTGAGCCACTAGGGAAGCCCTAGGTATCATTTGAAGATGAGAAAACTAAGGTCTAGAGAGGTTAAGTGACTTGTACAAGGTCAGACAGTGAGAAAATGGCAGAGTGGGATTTCAATTTAGATCTGTCTGATGTCCGTGCTCATGGTCTTAATCACACCTCACTGCTGGGTCATAGCTCAACACACAGCATTCAACATGGTTGAATGAATTATGCAGTGAGCCTTCTTGTGTGGCTTACAAGGAGAAATTATCACACCACAGAGCCATCCATCCCAGCTCAGCTTGGAGAGGTCCATCCCAGTGCAGCTTAAAGCCATGCACCCCAGCTCAAGAGGGCCACCCTCAGTCCCCAGCCATGTGTCCCTCCTTACTCCTCCAGGCTACCCCTCACCTTTGGCTGTATTCAGAAATTTGGTGAGGCGGTCATCCTCCAGCTTGCCCAACAAAGCCAGGGCATAGGCAGCAATGGCCACAGTATATGGTCTTCGCAACTCTCTGTAGTGGTCTTCAAGGAAGTCTCCTGCCTTAGTGATGCTGCGGCCCAAGCTCTGTAACAAAGAGGGTTGGGTACTCTGGTCGGGATCACTGCTGTCACAGACAACTGATGAAGATCACTTTCTGGGACCAGGTGGCTTTTGTTGTTGGGACCTATTTGCCTTGGATCTATGTTTGAGGGTTTTCCATTGTGAGCTGCTTTGTTGCTGAGTACCTATTATGTGCTCTGTGTGCATGTGTGTCTGTGTGGTGTGGTGTGTGTGTCTAAATACCAAGTGCTGTGCTGGTGTATATTAAACAACCAGCTCTCCAGTGGAGGCACAGAACTGGGCGGGGGGCCAGGAGTGTGGTACTAGTTGTTCATTCAGGCTTTTCTGTAAGGTGTTATAGAAAAACCTGAACTTTTGCCAACCCAATAAATTGCCAATTACAATGGTATAAAAACTTCCAGCAGGGTCAATTTCAAGTAACCACCATGATGTCCTTGAACATAGAGTGGGGAAGACATACTCCCAACAGGCACTCATGAGCTAGTATGAGCCAGATTCAGCACACCAAGGGAACATCTCCTATTCAATCATTATCAGCTAGCTCTTACAATGTCCCAGTCATATAGCTGCTCACTTAATCTCATAAAATCCTATGAGACAGGCATTACTTTCATCATTATCCTACTGCACAGATTAAATACTGTGACACAGAAAGATGGGGACCAAGGGAAGACATGATTTGAAGTGTTTGCTGATTTCCATGGTGTCAATACGATCATGCCTGATTTCAACCCACCAATGTGGCATCGCTGACTGTAGATTTGGGAAGAGAGGAACAGTAGAACAACATAATATAATATTTCCAATATACAGATACAATAGACATAAATAACCCCTAGAATAACGATGAAAGGTAGCAAAATATTTAGGAAGTGATACATTTTGAGTTTATCACCTGTTTTCAGTGTGTAATCTTTACAGTGTGAGCTTATATGATTTAATTTTTAACAATGATTGTGTTCAGCAACCAGCTTGCAAACTCCTAGAAATTTAACAACGGCTTTCACGAGCTGGGTAGCATCCTATTGATTAAAATACCATCGGTATGGCTCCACCGCCTATGCCATACTTTATTTTAATGTTGCTGTATTGTAGAAAATGTTGTGTTGTACTAGAAACAACCCTTTTGACTACCTTCCTACATCTATCCTCCTCTGTTGTAAGAACACCTCCTCCCTTTCATTCACATGGCCACAATGGAAGCAGCCATATTTGCCCACTGAGACCTACTTCCTGGTCTCAGCTGATTGGGCCAGGGATGATCACCTGACCCAGGATGAACCAATCAGAGTCCTTTACTGGGAATCCGAAAGGTCTAACCTCGGTCTGACTATTTCCTCAAGGAAGACAGCTATGGTCTGCCAGGCAGATTGGGTGGCAGGGAAAGGTGAATTATTGGGCAAGAAGGGATTGGAAGACATGGGAGAACATAAAGAACAAAGCATTTTGGCAGAGTCCTTGAGGCTGCAACGCATGGCAAGCAGGATCTTAGTTCCCCAACCAGGGATGAACCCATGCTCCCTGCAGTGGAAACAAGGAGTCTTAAACACTGGACCACCAGATTCCTACTTTCATTTTTGAACTCTATAAATTCTTAGATCCCTAAAATAAATTTCCCATTTATTTTTGCACAATCTAGTCACATATATGACAACTAGGACACACATATGGCCTCTGGGACAACTTAGAGAGTCCTTAAAAATGCAAAAATTATTATACCTATTTTACAAATGCACACACTAAGGCCTGACAAAGGGTACATGAGAGTCAGGATTTGAGGTCAATTCTGTCTGACCCCACAATCCTCGTGCTCTTTTCTACTATAATTTCTCTCAAATCTCCAAGATTGGAACGAGGAAAACCTGGTTTAAAGGTCACCAGCATTAATGGTAGCAGCCTCCTCCCCTCCATCTCTTTTCTGGGGTCCTGAGAAGGAAGAAGCAGCTGGCTGAAAGGGAGATCCTGAAGTCCCGTACTAGGGAAACTAAAAGTCAAACAACCCACTCTCAAAACCCCAGAGCAAAGCAGATGGAGTGATTACAGACTCTCAGGAGCCTGTCTTTCTAAGCTTCTCTGCTTCAGAACAAAAACTAGAGGAATAGGGGACAGCAAAGAGCCAACATTTTTTAATTCTTTCCCTTCTGGGGTCACACATGCTCAGTCGTGACTGACTCTTTGTGACCCTATGGGAGACGCTATGGACTGTATCCTGCCAGGCTCTTCCATCCATGAGATTTCCCAGGCAAGAATACTGGAGTGGGTTGCTGTTTCCTACTGCAGGGGATCTTCCCAATCCAGGGATTGAACCCACGTCTCTTGTGTCTCCTGTGCACTTCAGATAGGTTCTTACTACTGAGCCACTGGGTAATCCTTTGGGGTCATGTACATGGACCCCTTTAAGAATTCCCTTAGAGATCTCCAGGAAGGATTTTCCTTCCATTTTTAGTTCTGTGTCCTCAGTTTTCTTTAGGGAAGCCATAAGGATATGAAGGGCTTCCCTGGTGGCTCAGATGGTAAGGAATCTGCCTGCAATGCAGGAAAGCCAGTTTCGATCTCTGGGTCAGGAAGATCCCCTGGAGATGGGAATGGCAACCCACTCCAGTATTCTTGCCTGGAGAATCCCATGGACAGAGGAGCCTAGCGGGCTATAGTTCATGGGGTCGCAAAGAGTTGGACATGACTGAGTGACTAACACACAGGAATATGAATGTAACAGTCTCGTGGAAAGCAAGCTGAAGGGGGTTTTTGTTTGGTTTGGCTACAACTCTCTGAAAATGGTAAAGTAGGCAGAAAAGACCCAATCTTTGATTTCTCTGTGCCTCAGTTGTCTCTTCTGTAAACTGGGGGCAGTAAGAGTAGCCTATCTCTTAGGCTGTTACAAGGATTACAGGAATTGAACATATGAGACTCTTGTTGTTCAGTCGCTCCGTCGTGTCCAACTCTTTTGCAACTCCATGGACTGTAGGCTCCTCTGTCCATGGACTTTCCCAGGCAAAAATACTGGAGTGGGTTGCCATTTCTTTCTTTAGCAGACCTTCCCTACCCAGGGATCAAACCCACGTCTCCTGTGTTGCAGGCAGATTCTTAACCACTGAGCAACCTGGGATCTTAGTTAATTGCCGGATAAATGTTAGACACTATTATGGCCACTGTGGTGACTGTTACTGCACTGGGAGCACTGGAAATGGCCTGAAAGCAACATCTCACCTCAGGTGGGTGTGTCGTTGGTGGGGTAGGGGAGGGCGGGGGGCACTTACGTTGACCTGTGCCTCGCAAATGTCTTTAGCCTCGTGCAGCGCGATGAGAACAAAGGCTGTAAGGGACATTTCTTTCTCCCTGGCGTCCTTGAAGCCACCCTAGAGGAGAAGCATGGAAGCAAAGACAGGGTCACCAACGTCTTCACATGTCAACCTACGCCCCCTGTAGGCTCAGTGGGTCAAGGCAAGGGCTGGGTCTCTCCACAGTGTCTCTCCAGAAGGGCCAGGCTCTTTAGTATTCATTCATTCATCCAGCAAATGTTGCTGGCTCTGTGGATGAAATGTTGGATGAAGACCGGATTCTAGCCCCAGCCCTCGTGGTCTGCTAGGGGAGACAGATAGGAACCAACCAGCTCATCAACAGATATGTAATTAGAAAGTGATGAGTGCTCTGCAGAAGTGGATGTGGCATTGAGAATGGACTATGGGAGTGTGACTCAGTCGTGGAAAAGTGTCCCCGAGGGATGACAGCTGGAATCACAATCGGAGCAGAGAGGAGAAGTCAACTCGCAAAGAGGGTGGGGCTTAGCATGCCAGGCAGGAGGAACAGTATGTGCAAAGGACAGCAAGGTTCCTAGCAGTACAGATGGAATGAGGAGAGAAGTGGGTAAGGCTACAAGGCTGGAAGCCTGAAAGGTCAGGCTTAGGCATCAATTCTCCAACTTAAGCACACCTGGTGGGGGTGGAGAGGTGTTAAAACTCGGATTCCTAGACGTTGCCCCCAAAGCGTCTGATTCAGTGAACCTGGAGTCCAGCCTGAGAATTTCTGACATTCTACATCTCTAAAAGCTTGCAGGTAATTTTGCTGATGTTGCAGGCCTGGGGTTCACACTCTTAGGACCATAGCTCTAAGGAGTTCTGTGTTTAAGAGCAACAGGGAGCCAGGGGGTTTCGTCCTGCACCGGATCCTGCAGGTCTCTGGTCTTTGAAAGGGAGGAGGGACACTCTCAGCTCCCTTATTTCCCTGTCCCCGCACGCAGTGAGTTGGGCAGTGGATGGATAGTGGAGTCTTTCTCCAGTCCGTCCTGTGATGCTCGGGTGCCCTCTCCCCTAGCCTGCCCCAAATCTCTGCCTCTTACAGTCATTTCTTGGTGTATCACGGGCCCATCCTCCTGGAAGATTCCATCAGGCTTCTGCTTCTCCAGGATCAGCCATTTGACGGTCTCACAGAGGTCCTTGGAGTCTATAGCGATGAGATTGGCGGACAGTGCAAAGACCTTGACCACGTAGGCTGTCAGCCTGGGAGTGGGTACAGAGCATGAGCCAATTGGCTCTGGGATCCGGAGACTGGCATCCCAGCCAACCAATGAGCAGAGTGGGGCCGGGCCTGGCCTGGTTCCTTCAAGCTCATAACCCAGCATGGCATGCTGATTATTCAGAGGGCTGGTACCTTGACTCTGGGTGGAGACCTACCTAGACCACCCCAGGCCGAGATCCAGGGCCTGCTCAGAGATGTGAAAGGCTGAGGATGTGCAAGCTGATCTTGGAGACTCACCAGGTGCTGGGCGGCCGATCCTTGAAGGCGGCGTAGGCTGAGCTTTTTTGTCTGAAGGCCAGCTGCTGGGTATACCCTGCAGGGAAGAGAGAAATGTCACCAGAGGCTTAGTGGAGGGGGTGGCTGGTGGGTGTAGGCCCTCCAGGGAGGGGAGGGGCTTAGAGAGAAGATAATGATTCTGTGAAGGGCGGGACAGTGGTCTAGAGAGGAAAGAGGGGCTCTGGGTAGGGGGCGGGTGTGTGGCAGGACGAGGAGCTAAAAAGGGACTCAGAACATGGGAAGATCAGAGAAGGGGAAGGAATTCTTGGAGGAGAGGTTATTCAGAGAGAAGAGATTCTCAAAATGGGTTCTCAGGCTCAAGGGGGCCTCAGCGAGAGAGGGAGCTCAGAGAGGGGTTCAGAGCGGGGCGAGGGGGCAGTCTCAGAGGAGGGGCGGGACCCCGAGAGGGGCGGGGTCTCAGGTGTTGGAGGGGGCTCAGAGATGAAGCCGGCTCAAAGGGGCGGGGCGAGGGTGGAGCAGGCTCAGTGGGGTGGGGCTCAGGGGCGGAGCAAGGACAGAGGGGCGGGGCTCAGGGGTGGAGCAGGCTCAGAGGAACGGGTAGGAAGTGCACCCTTTCTGATGAGCTCCAGGGCCTGCTGCCGCTTCTCCAAGCCGAACTTCTCCCACTGCTCGGTGCTGTCCAGGTAGTGCACGGCGATGACTGTGGGCGTCATACCAATCATGTTCTGCTCCCCACAGCCCGAGGGGGTTTGGATAAGGTGCTTCAGCCGCTCTCCGTCGATGGCGTTCTCCGTCATCTGGGCCACGGGAGTCCCTGCAACCCGGCAGGAGGATGGCACTCAAGTCCACGGCTGCTTCAAGACTTTTCAGGCTCTGACCAGCTAGGGCCAGAGGGTTCAGGGACAGCTGGGGGCATGTGAATGATGGAGATGCTTCGTGGCTGAATGGCTGGAGGGGATTCTGCATTTGTGGGGGGTGGGGGTGGGCTTGTGCTTCACAGGGGAACTCTGGGCCCTGGCTCCTCTGGTTCCACCAGCGGTAACAACAGTCATGAATACTTTTATCAGGCTTCACGCTATTCCCCAGGCTCTGTTCTAAGAGAATACCATATAGTATCTCATTTAAACCCCCTACCAACCCTTAGATATCAATACTATTATTCGCTCCTATCACAGATGATAGGGTCTCCTCCCCAAACTTTACAGCTGTCAAGATGCAAGGTGCCTTTCTAGCTCTGTCTTGCCCCTGTTCTCCATCTGAGATAATTAGATCTGGAATTTCTGCTCTTGAACTATATTGCTCATGTAAAACTCTTTATCAGCAAAAGCTGCTTACTGAACTAAGTACTGCCTGGAGCCTTCTATGAAGTGGTTCGAGGAGGGGTTCTAGCTGAAAAGGAGGCAAGAGACACATTGGTTAAATACCCCTGGGGTGAGAGTAGGTGGAACTGGGCTCCCAACTCTTGGGTCATGACTCTCCTCCCAACACTGTTCTGGGTATCCTGGGGTTGGGGTCCAAGGGCATCTCACCTTGCAGGAGGATCTTGGTCTCTGACTCAGTGTCTGGGACTTGATCACTAAGATCTGCAGCTGGGACTTCCTCTCGCTGCACTCCCCCTGTGGGGTGAATGGGAGACACCGATTGCATCAGCCCCCTCCCACCCATCCTGCATCACCACCACCCAGGCCTCACTCCCTCTCCCGTGGCTGACTCACCGTCACCCAGATGTTCTGGATTCAGTGTGCGAATGGCCACAGTTTTGTTGACTTTTACTCCTTCTGGCTGGATGGTGTTGGGGGCAGGGGGAGTTGCATGAATGAGAGGACAGTCAGTCAGTCATGTTCCTGTTCTGGGGGTTACTGCAGCATAAGGCACGAGGGCCTCCACACGATCTTAGCTGTGTGACTGGAAGTCAGTTACTTAACCTCTCTGTGCCTCATCTTCCATCTTTATAAGGAGGTAATATAAACATCTACCTCATGCCTATTGTTGTGCAAGTTCAAATTAATAAAGAAGTAACAAGACCTTTAGAAATCTTTCTATATGCCTAGATGATTGCTCTCCTGTGGTTAATTCATTTAATCTTCACAACAACCCACTGGAATGGGGACTGCTTTTATCGCTTCCATTTTACAGATGGGGGAGGGACTTCCTCATGGTCCAGTGGTTAAGAATCTGCCTTGCAGTGCAGGGTGCATGGGTTTGGTCCCTGGCAAAGGAACTAAGATCCCACATACCGCGGGGCAAACAAGCCCGCGTGCTGTAACTACTGAGCCCATATGCCACAACTAGAGAAGAAGATCCCTGTGCCACAACTAAGCCAAATAAATAAATATTAAAGATGGGGGAACTGGGGAACAGACAGGTAAAGTAACTTGCCCAAGGTCACAAAGCAAGTAGAACAGAATTTGGGTTTGAACCTAATAGTCTGGCTCCAGAGTCTGTTTTTAATCCAATGCCTTTTAATGGGCTAAATAAAATAAAAATTTTAAAACAAATAATTTAAAAGTAAAAGAAAATTTTTGAGCCGGTAAACAAGAATAAATAATAAAGGAAAAGGGAAAAATAAATGAAAGAATGTACATAACTACTTAACACAGTGCCTAGCAGACAGTAAGTGCTCAATTAAAATAGGGGCATCTTAATTAGAGTCAAAGGCCCAATACAAGCTCTCATGTGTCTATGCACATAAGCCTCCTTGGAGGACAGTGGCTGCTTTTGCCTTCACAGAACCCATTCTCCTTTTGCCTGGAGTGATTCTCATCTTTTCCTTTGCAGACTGAGTTCCTTCTGGTGTTGTATTCATCAATATGTAACATCCAGCTCTCTAGGAAGAAAAGCTCTTGATTTGTAGTGTTGCCAATTTCCTTGGTGTAAATATCTCCACCATGATGGATTTCAAGCTACCACCATGAGTGAGTACAGACTTGGGAAGTGGTAGACATACTGGATCTAGGGAGCTGGGTAACACAGGCTCCAGCACACTACTGGTTTCTTCCCACCAATGCCTGTGTTGAATCATATTGAAATTCATAGCAAGAGGAAAAATGTGTGCACCTAATACACACTTTCATGTAATTTTTTAAATATATTATTTTAATGGTTAGATTTATTCCAGAACATTAAAGTAGTTGAAAAAATATGTTTGCTTCCATTAAAGCCAGGAAAGAAAAATGATAATAAATTATGATTTGGGTATAAATAAAACATTTCAATGTGAAATCTTACTGTCAGTTTTGATACATTTGGTTTTCAATGTTTCAATATTTTTTCAGCTACTGTAATGTTTTTTGGGAAAAAATAACCAATAAAAAATATACACAGGCACAACTCAGTTTTCTTTTGCTTTGGGCGTCAATATGACATGGCTCGACACCATCAAATTTGTCTCTAAAATTTTGATATTTTGTATATTGCACGGGTTTTTGGAATGAATTTTAATTTCTTAAAATATTGCATTAAAACATTTTTGATCTTGTTTATGATCTCATGTTTGCTTTAAAGTATTCATGAAAGATGCTAAAATCCTTTCATTTTGGTTGATGATTTTGTCTATTATATTTGAAAATGTTCGACACTATAGATAACAGTAACAGAAATATGACTGTTAATGCATATTTCTTTTTTTCTGGGTTGAGTTTTTTTTCATGGGTCTTCTTTTTTGTTGTGTGTCAATGCATAGTTTAAGGGTAAGACTCATAGGTAAAAACAGAAGTGTCCTAGTTCTTGCAATTGTATATTATTCCTTTGCAATATTTGCTCCGTGAAATATATTTTCTCAAGATTTTTAAATTTTATTTATTTGTTTATTTGGCTATGCTGTGTGGCTTGTGATATCTTAGTTCCCTGACCGGGGATCAAACCCAGGGCCACAGCGTGACAATACTGAGTCCTAATCACTGGACCACCAAGGAACTGCCCCCAAGATTTTTAAAGTGAGAAGAAAACTCCTGTGCTAAAATGTTACAAGATGTCATATTTGATATTAAAATATATTTTAATGAAAAAATATTATTGATCTCTGGGTTTTTGGGTGTCCCCTAAAAATTCTGTGCCCAAGAATAACGCCCCACTTGCCTCATCCTAATCCCAGCCCTCCTTCCAAACTTCCAGAACTCCTGAATCTCCTATGGTGGGCCTGGATCTCCAAGTTGGGTTGACAGCACTGGGAGAACAGGAGCCTCTCCTGAAGGACAAGGGGCAGGACTCACCACGACCTTCAGGGTCTTCTTGACACCATCACTGATGAAGTGGTTGTAGACGGCAGCCTTGACCTCCACCTCATGGAGGCCAACCTTCAGGGGCACAATGACGTAAGGCACTGCCACCGAGGACCTGGCTGGGATCATTATAGTCTGCTGGTGGCGCTTCTTGGCGGTGGCCAGGCTACAGAAGGCTGGATTGTAGAGCAATTCCACCCTCACCTGCCAGGAAGAGAGAGTATGGGGTCAGGAGAACATGCCACAGACTCACTCCCCCAAGTCCCCCCACCCTCCATGCCTCTGTTGCACTAGGGACACACCTTGAGATTTTCTGCCTCCCGGTAGTTGTAGAGGACCGCTCGGATCTCCACTTGTTCGTTGCGCACCACCGAGTAGGGGAGACGCAGGTCAATGAAGAAATCCTGCATCACAGTGACCTCATAGGGGTCAGCCACGCATATCCCTGTCCAGGATAGAAATAGAACACATAGGGGTCAGCCACACAGATCCCTGCCCGGGGTGGAAACAGAACAGAGTGTCAGGAGAGGGGTTAGAGGACTGGGCAGGGTGGACTGGGTCCAAATTCTTGCCCCTACCAATGTCTCAGTGCTTACACTTGACCGCGGGAGCTATCCCACAGAAGCCCATAGACATAATATGGGGGCTTTCCTGGTGGCTCAGATAGTAAAAAATCTGCCTGCAACACAGGAGACCTGGGTTCGATCTCTGGGTCAGGAAGATTCCCTTGGAGAAGGGAATGGCAACCTACTCCAGGATTCTTGCCTGGGAAATCCTGTGGACAGAGGAGCCTGGTGGGCTACAGCCCATAGGGTCTCAGAGTGGGACATGACTGAACCACTAAGCACACACACATAGACATAACATCGTGGCGGGGGATGGGGGGTTGGGGGGGTTTGATCCCTGGTCAAGGAACTAAGATCCTGCAAGTCACATGGTGTGGACAAAAAGAAAATCTCTTGAAATGACTAAGCCAGAAACTAACACAACACTGTGAATCAACCATAATTCTATTTTTAAAAAAGGGACTTCCCTGGTGGTCCAGTGGCTGAGACTCTGGGTTTCCAATGCAGGGGGCCCATGTTTGATCCCTGGTCAAGGAACTAGATCTCACATGACACAGCTAAGAGCCGGTGCAGTCAAATAAATAAATAAAAAGAAATATCTTTTAAAAAAGAATTGACTTCTGATACCTGATTTGTGTCATTTAAGGAAGCGTCTACACATCTCCGAAAATCATTTACTCTTTGACCCCTAAAATACGCTCAACTCCAATAATAAAAATAATAGTTCACACTCATTGAACATGTACAATGTGTCCGGTACTATTACAACTATTATAAAACCCCAACACTTTGAGTAGTTACTCTTTCTGTTGTGCCCATTTTATGGATGAGCATCAAGACGCTGAGTAACTTGATTAAGGCCACAGAGCTGCCCAGAGAAAGATGTGGGGTTTGGACCCAGGGACTTGGGCCTGGGAAGCACTCCACTTTTAATGATACTCTTTCTTTACCCTGTAATAGCTCTTAAGTCTAAAATTTTCAAGTTCTATTGGTTGCATGCATGCTAAGTTGCTTCAGTCTTGTCTGACTCTTTGCAGCACTCTGGACTGTAGCCTGCCAGGCTCCTCTGTCCATGGGATTCTCCAGGCAAGAATACTGCAGTGGGTTGCCATTTCCTCCTCCAGGGGATCTTCCTGACCCAGGGATTGAATCTGCATCTCTCATGTCTCTTACATTGGCAGGCGGGTTCTTTACCACTAGCGCCACCTGGGAAGCCCTGTTCTATTGGTTACAAGGCTACAATCTTTATTCTGAAGCTTGGATTCCTAAAAGTTTCATTCACTGGTGACTCTGGAAAAGTCACCTTCTTCCCCTAGCTTCAGTGTTCTCATTGATAGTACCAATCTCATAGGGTAGTTGTGAGCATTCAATGAGTTAATAATGTTGAAAAGATGTCACAGGCAAGATGTAAAAACCACAGGGATTCTGCATTTTGAATGGCACAACTAGGGGAATGGGTTGCTACTGGAATCTAGCAGATAAAGCCCATGAAGATTATCAACATCTCATATTGCACAGGACAGTTTCCTGCCACAGAGAGTGACCCAGCCCAGAATCACATCAGTGAGGAGGTTGAGAAATGCTGGTGAAGGGTAGAAGTTTCCTAACATTCATGGCCATACAAGTCTCCCAGGAATCAAGTAACAAAATACATGTCTGACTCAGCAGGTCAGGAGTAACCAAGATTTCTGAATGTCTTATGGTGGTGGTTTAGTCACTAAGTCATGTCCGACTCTTGTGACCCCATGTATTGTAGCCTGCCAGGCTCCTCTGTCTATGGGATTCTCCAGGCAAGAATACTGGAGTGGGTTGCCATTTCCTTCTCCAGCGGATCTTCCCAACCCAGGATCAAACCCAGGTCTCCTGCATTGCAGGCATACTCTTTACTGACTGAGCCATAAGGGAAGCCTGAATGTCTTATACATACTGCTATATTTTAAATGGATGACAAATAAGGACCTACTGTATAGCACAGGAAGCTGTTCAATGTTATGTGGCAGTCTGGATAGGAGGGGAGTTTGGGGGAGAATGGATACATGGATATGTATGGCTGAGTCTCTTCACTGTCCACCTGAAACTATCACAACACTGTTCATCAGCTATACTTCAATATAAAATAAAAAAAGTTAAAAAAAATAGATACTGAATGTCTAACAAACTCCCAGGTAAAGCTCCTTTACCAGATTGCAACTAGTCCAGGGAACATGCTTACGGGGCAAGGGTCTAACGGTAGTTTTTAACACTTTTTTTTTTCAAGCTGCAGGAAACCTCAGGTAAAGGAAACCTCAAACAGAACCTTGGTATACAGAAATGTACAACAGGCAAATATGAAGATGCCCTGATTTGAAACAGGGATGGGGACCCCAAACTAGAACTGTGCTGAGTGGCCTTGGAGTCCCAGGCAGAAGGAAAACTATGTGCCTTGTGTATATGATTTCATCTGCCATCATCACTTGTTCAAGGGAAATTATCAGAAAATCACAGTTCCTTCCATGAAAAGCAAGATAAGCAAAGAAGCAGATTTAAAAGTCTTGAAGCCAGGAAAGTAAAATGACACTGAAGTATAATTCATGATAAATTATAACTAAACAAATTTATACTAGAGTAACTGGGTGTGGTATAAATGAAATACACTTAATGCTGTGAGTTTTAATACATCTGATTTTTTTAGTGTTTTTAACAGTTTTTCAACTACTTTAATGCTCTGGGGGAAAAAATAACCTTTGAAATGGACAGAAAATATGTATATGAAACACATCTTTCCTTTGGCCTCAAGCTCCAATAGGGCTCAACACAGTGCTGGTCTTTATTTAAAACTGGGTATTTTGTACATCATGGATTTTTTTTTTTTGGCATTCATTTTGATTTTTAAAAAAACTATTGCATGAAAATACAACTTATCCTGATAACTGAGTTTTTTGGCACCCACTTAATTTTGCATTCAAAGCCAGTGCCTCACTCTCCTTGCCCCACTCCCAGACCAGCTCTAAATCATTCATGCTTGACTAGGGTTTGTCAGGGTCTCACACGCAGCCCTTGGTGGCAGTGGTGGGGGGGAGGGTACGCATACACCTTTTTGTTGTGTTTCACAGCCTAACCACTGATGTTTCAATCACTCACTTCATCCCACTTCCTCTTTTATTTTTTCTTAATTGCTTTACTCACTATCATGGGAACATCACCCCTACCAAGTTCTTGTAGCAAATTATTCTATATGATATTATAGAATAATATATCATATAGCAAATAATTCTATATGATTCGGTGGATATATGTCTTTATGAATGTGTGTGCTCAATCGCTCCGTTGTGTCCAAATCTTTATGACTCCATGGACTGTAGGCCCGTCCATGAAATTTTCCAGGGAAGAATACTGGAGCGAGTTGCCATTTCTTACTCCAGAGGATTTTCCTGATCCAGGGATTGAACCTGCCTTTCTTGCATCTCCTGCTTGGCAGGCAGATTCTTTACCACTGCACCACCTGTGTTTTTATACATTTGTCCAAACCCACAGAAACATATGACACCAAGAGTGACCCCTAATGTCAGCTAAGAACTAGCAAAGATAATGATGTGTCCATCAATTGTTACAATGTTGATGGTGAGGGAGGCCGTGTACGTGGTGGGAAAAACGATGCACCTCTCTGCATCATCCTCTCAATTTTGCTCCGAACTAAAACTGCACTAAAAGTAAAGTCTATTTACAAAAGCACGATGTCACTCACATTCTGCACTCTAATCCCTCTCTAGTAACCAGGGAAAAGTGTCAGCCACCAGGAAACAAAAGATCTGTCATTATGGAATGAGAAAATTCTCAGGGGATCTGGGGTCCTAGCCTCCGAGGACCGGACCACCATCATCTCTCACCTTTCTTGTCCGACAAGCTCACGGCCAGAATCTCCCAAGTGGTGATGGAGTCTTTCAAAAACACGTTCATGAGCTTCGTGGAGATTCTGGTCCAGGGAGAAGTGGAGGGGGAGGGGGCATTAGGAGAAGACATCTATCAGGGTGCAGGGGGAGAGCAGGTAGGGAGGGGCCCCAAGGGACAGGGTTGGAAGGGGACTGGAGATGGGTACATTTAGGTAGACCCAACTCGATTTTTCTAGGCTGGGTTGTGTGCTTCCACCATGATTCCACAAAAGAAGGGGGTTTGAGGTGCATGCAAATGCAGTGTCCAATCTGGGGTGATCATAGAAGCTGGCTTGGGAATAGGTTTAAGTGAGAACATCCCAGCCTTACCCATTTTTGTCTGCTTGTTTAAGATCCTCAATGATGGTCCACAACCAGCTCTCGGGGAATTGGCTTCGGGAAATGATGTCCTCCTCTGGGATTATTTCATCATCCAGGTCACCTGTGGGTGGAGGTGGGGGGTTAAAACAGACAGAATCCCCCCTCCTGCTCCCTCCACTCTCCCTTTTAGATATTTATCTTTATAATCCCCTGGAGGGATTCCTAGCATGGACACACCCAAGGTCACATGATCACTTCCAGCGATCCTAGGCACTT
This sequence comes from Okapia johnstoni, assembly GCA_024291935.2. Classification (NCBI taxonomy): domain Eukaryota; kingdom Metazoa; phylum Chordata; class Mammalia; order Artiodactyla; family Giraffidae; genus Okapia; species Okapia johnstoni. The sequence goes on along the minus strand of CM044316.1, from coordinate 14,190,886 downwards.
TTGCCCCCTAGAGGCTCCTTTCTCCATAAAAAAAATATTAAAAGTCATATTTTACAACAATGTTGGTATAAAGGTGAAAATAAGCCACACTGCATTGGGTTGATTTTTTTTTTCTCCCCTTCTTTGATTTTCAAGAGAGTGAAAATGTTTGCATGAATGAGCCTCTCAAAGCATCACTGGCCCATGCCTGTTGTGCTATGTTAACCATGTGATGGTTAAGTCGATCCTGAAAACAATGTGGCTAGCTGAGAGATTCCCCGGACTTTATGGAGATTGCCAAAGAGACAGTGGCCTTTAAAAGCCATCTCGACCCCATCAGCAAGTACACAAAGCTGGGCTAGAATAGAGTTCAATCCTGGCTGGGCTTTCCTCAAACAATGATGAACAGATTTTAATTTGGTTTTAGGGCTTCCCTGGTGGTTCAGATGATAAGAATCTGCCTGTCAATGCACGAGTTACAGGTTTGATCCCTGGGTCGGGAAGATCCCCTAGAGAAGGAAATGGCTACCCACTCCAGTATTCTTGCCTGGGAAATCCCATAGACAGAGGAACCTGGTGGGCTACAGCCATGGAGTCACAAAGAGTCAGACTCTTAGCGATTAACACTTTTACTTTTCTGCCTAACCACAAAGTAGGTGGAATTCCATAGATACTTAAATCCACCCATGAAGTGAAGAAAGTGAAAGCTGCTCAGTGGTGTCTGACTCTTTGCGACCTCATGGACTACACAGTCCATGGAATTCTCCAGGCCAGAATACTGGAGTGGGTAGCTTTTCCCTTCTCCAGGGGATCTTCCCAACCCCGGGATCAAACCCAGGTCTCCTGCATTGCAGGCAGATTCTTTACCAGCTGAGTCACAAGGGAAGCCCAATACTCTGGAATAATCTATCAAAGTGCCTTTGGGATACTAACTATTAATCAACCCTCTGCCTCACCCCCAGTTGGCTAAAGGAATGACACAATGCTGGGGGGAAAAAAAAGTAATCCATGTGTGTGTAAATCATACACACATTGTCTAAATTTCTTCTTTGCGAAAGAAAAGTCTTGGGTCACTAGAGCAGAGAGTAGCATGCCAAGTCATTATAATTTGCAAAGAGACTGAAGGTAGAATTCTGTGCTCATGTGTGTTGGGAATCATTATGTTTTTGGCGGAGTAGAGGGTTGAAGGGGTTGCTAGTTTTCCAGCTACAGGAATTCAGAAATATTTGACTTTGGCAATGGCTGCCTTTGAGAGGTGTCTGCAGATAACTCAGTTTCAACAAACCCCATTCTGGCAGAGAAGTCCTCTAATTAAGACATATTAAAAGACATTTTTAAAAAACAAAAAGAAAAGGAGATGGACTTCCCTGGTGGTCCAGTGGTTAAGGTCCTGAAGTTCCACTGCAGGGGGCACGGGTTCAATCCCTGATCAGGGAACTAAGATTCCACATGCCACAAGGCATAACCAAAATTTTTAAAAACTGAATAATGGTGGGATCAGGCCACACCGGGCTCCTCTGTCTCTCAACAGATGGCAGTGGAGACTCTTGTCAGTTCTATAAAGGCCACTCTGTGGTGAGACCATTCTGATTTTGCTTAAAAGGGGCTTCTAAGAGAAGTCCTGGCTTTGCTTAAGATTGATGTGGCCTGAGATGTAGAGTTTTGACTGTGTACATGTCCTACCCAGAACTGAATGAATGAATGAATGAATGAATATTGGGCAAAGGTTGAGCAGGTCTCTTAAGAAGGCAACATGAATTAGTTTTCTTTGGTAAAGGCAAGCTTAGAACCCATCTCGGTCTTCCTACTGGCAACTAGTGTGACCAGCTCTGTCTTCTAGAATGTTCCCTCAGACCATGTGAATCCTGGGCACTGGTAAAGCCAAACTTCAGAGTGACAGGACTAGTGTGACCAGCTCTATCTTCTAGAACGTTCCCTCAGACTATGGGAGGGAGGGGTGTCCTGGGCACTGGTAAAGCCAAACTTCAGAGTGTCTGGGGCCAGGGCCAGGCCCAGGCCAATCCACCCAGGCAGGAAATTTCCTTGCCCTCAGGTAAGGAGTCTTCTCCACTAGACTAGGTCCTTCTTCCTTCAGACAGGCACTTTCTTCCACCTGCGACAGGCCCGCATCCCCCTCAGACAGGACGTTATTCCCCCACTGACAGGGGTATCCTCCCTCTCAGACAGGGATCTCCTTCCCCCAGTAGAGATCTCCTCCTCCCTCAGACAGGAACGTCTTCTTCCCTCTCTGTACAGGCCTCCTCTCCACCTCGGACTCGCTGGATAGGCACCTCCTCCCCCTAAGACTGGACACCTCCCTCCTTGAACGGGCACCTCCTACGCCTCTTCGGATAGGCTCCTCCTCCCACCTCGGACAGGCTCCTCCTACCCCCTCGGACAGGCCCGCCCTCCCGCCACAGGACTCACTCCTGGCCAGCTCCAGGGCGCCGTCGCGGCTGTGCTGCTGCCGCAGCCGAGCGATGTACTCGCAGCAGTCCAGGAAGGCTTTGACGCACGCGTCGCCCTGCAGGATGAACTGGGCCCGGCGCTGGCACGGGAACTTCATGGGGTTGTCCCGCATGCCGTCCTCACAGCACTTGCGCAGATCGTTGCTGTACTGACCCACTATGGGAACACAGATTCCCCCCCCACAACGTCCCGCGCGCCCTCAGCTCCGGCTTCGAAGCAGCAGGCACTCAGAACACAGCCCAGGGAGAACTTCCCCACGGTCAGACCCTCCCCTTCCCTCTCTGGCTGGGATCCAGAATGGATGGGGACCAGCGGAGGGCGCACACCTTTATCCATCCTCTTCTCCATGAGCTGCACCGAGCGGCGTCGGCGGGCGGCTGGTTGCGGGCACTGCGGTTCTAAAGGCAGGTGAAAGGGGAACTAGATGGGTTAGGCACCTACTATGTGTCCTTGGTTTCCTCCCCACAGCCGCCTCCCCCCACAACCCCTGCCGTGATGTTGGGGTGTTATTGCGGCCCATACCGAGGCTCAGAAAGAAGTGATTTGCGAGATGGTGATGGAGGCGGAACTTCAACACCCGGACCTGCACCCCAGAGCCCCGCCCTTAGCCTGCTCTCAGTATCTGGGGGATGGAGGCCCTGCTCGTCGCCTGCCCTGCCTCTCCCTGCGTCCTCACCTGCCCTCTGCTGGGTCTCTAGGCCCTGGCTGGTCTTGAGGGCGAGTCCTGCATCGGTGAAGACGCCGGCATAGTCTCTTCCACTGCCTGGGGTGCAGCCAATGTCCGCTTTCTCCACCACGTCCCATATCTGCGGGGTGGAGTGGAGGCGGAGGGTCAGAAGTGCCGCCACCCTCTGGCCAACTTGTCCATCCAGCTCCACTCCATCCATTCTTATCCTGCTCCCCCAGCCGGCAGGCCACGATGGACGATCCAGAGTCGGACTCTGGACTTCGTCCATTCCCAGCACCATCTCCAACGTGGACCCTTGTCCACCCACATTCTCATCCTCAACTTGACTTCAACCCTTCCCGGTGTCAACATTCATTCGGACCTCTATGCTCAACCCATCTGCTCCTCTCCAGCACCATTTCCAGGTGGCTCAGTGGTAAAGAATTTGCCTGCCATTGCAGGAGACACAGGTCCCATCCCTGGGTGGGGAAGGTCCCCTGGAGAAGGAAATGGCAACCCACTCCAGTATTCTTGCCTGGGAAATGCCATGGACAGGGTAGCCTGGTGGGCTACAATCCATGGGGTTGAAAAAGAGTTGGACGGGACTGAGTGACTGAACGACAACAAGCATCATTCCCACCTCAACCTAATGCCATCTCTGAACCAACATCAGCGACTCTGGGGCATACCTTACTCTGGGTCAGTTTGTTCTTCTTATTCAGCACAAATACGCCCTTGTCCACGGCCACCAGCCCCACTCGGGCCCCCTGGTCAGCTTCGATTTTCAGGGTTATCTGTTGCCCGGGTCGATGGTGTTTCTCTTCCTTCCCGCCATTTTTCACCACCAGCTATGGGAGGGGAGCAGGTTGGAGGGGGAAGTCAGCCCTGTAAGACCCCAAGAAGCCCAAGACAGAGGAGATCTTGAGCTGGAGTGAAAGGGGAGGGGAAGAAGCAAGCCAAACTGGCATCAGGCAGAAAATCAAGAAAAGAGAGAAAACCAGGAGCAAGAGAGATACTGAGTGCAAGCCTCCACTTATGAAATAAATGAGTCATAGGGATCAAATACACAGTGTGAGGAAGATAGTCAATCACCGCATAAGATCTTTCTATGGTGACACGTGGTTACTAACAGGACTCACCGTGGTGAGCATTTTGAAGCACGCAGAAATAGAGAATCATATATTGATATTTGAATTGCACAAATGCCGTACACCAGGAGCTAACATAGTGGCATAGGTCAATTAGGCACTTCCCTGTAGCTCAGTCTGTAAAGAATCCGCCTGCATGCAGGAGACCCAGGTTTGATCCCTGGGTTGGGAAGATCCCCTGGAGAAGGAAATGACAACCCACTCCAGTATTCTTGACTAGGAAATCCCATGTACAGAGGAGCCTGGCAGACTACAGTCCATGGGGTTGCAAAGAGTCGGACATGACTTAGCGAGTAACCACCACCATAAGTCAATTATACTTCAAACAAACATACTCATAGAAAAAGAGATCAGATGTGTGGTAAAGGGAGGGGGAATTGAGTGAAGGTGGTTAAAAACAAACTTTCAGTTATAAGTACCAGGGGTGTAATGTACAACATAATAAATACATGTAATTAACCCTGCTGTGCCATTATATAGGAAGGTCGTTAGAGGAAACCCTGAATCCTCACCACAAGGGGAAAGTTTTTTTTTCTACTTCTTCAATCTCATATCTCTATGAGATGATCAGTGTTCACTCAACTTATTGTGGTGATCACTTATGATGTACCTAAGTTAAATCATTATGCTCTACACCTTAAAGTTTGTGCTGTGTGTAAATTACATCTCAATAAAACTGGGAGAAAAAGAAGCTACTAAGGGAACTCCCCTGGCAGTCCAGCGGTTAGGACTTCGCCTTCCAATCCAGGGAGTACAGGTTTGATCCCTGATTGGGGCGCTAAGATCCCACCTGCCTCCCAGCCAAAAAACCAAAAGCATAAAACAGAAGTAATATTGTAACAAATTCAATAAAGACTTTAAAAAATGGTCCATATCAAGAAAAAAAAAGAAGAAACTGAGGCTGAAACAGAGATAGAAGAAAGAATGAGATGGAAAAGGAGGAGAGGCAGGAACTCTGAAATGGGGGAGAGGCATGGTCTCAAATGGTTGGAGAGAGACAGAGCCAGAGGCACAAGATGGGGAGAGGGGCAGCCAGGCGGAGGGTCCCCAGATGGGCAAAGAGAGGTGCCAGGGAGCTTACCGTGCCCATACACGAGTCCTTGACATCCACCCACACAGAGTCGGCCACCACCTCCCTCTGGCCATTGGCATTAATCAGCGTGTAATAGGCCACCAGGCGGAAGGAAGGGATGAAGTCTGATGTGATGGTCAAGGGCAATACCACCAGGTCCTGGCCGGGCTCTCGGTCCTGGCGTCCCACCTTCAACAGCTTCCCCTTGTTCATGATCTGGGGGGACAGTTTGGTATAAGGATCAGGAAGGTGAGCGGGAGAATGGGTGGGAGTGGGGTGGGGGCGGATCTGGGATAGATGAGGGCTCCCGGGGATGCTGGGAGTTCTAGAAAGCCACGGACCATGTAGGTGTAGTAGAGGATCTTGGCTTGCTGGCCAGGGTCTGTGCGCAGGTGGAAGTTGACGTTGAGAGTCTCCCCAGGCTTGAGCTCCACGCGGGGCACAGAGAGGTGAAGATAGTTATTGGAGTTCCCCTGGGTGTTGTAGGGTAGGGCCTGCATGGTCCTGGTGGCCTGTCGCGCCTCGGGGATATTGTCCTTCTTTGTGCGTACCTAGTCAGGGAAAGACGGATGCCATGATGCCCACCCGCCCTCTCCAGACACATCTAAATCCAAACCCCTGAGACCAGGGTATTTTATGTAAAGAGAAAGACTCTGCAGATGAGATTAGGTTAAGGATCTTAAGGAGATGGGAAGGAGACCGAGTGATCCAGGTGGGCCCAATGCCATCACAAGTGTCCACATAAGATGTCTAGGCAGGGACTTCCTTGATGGCACAGTGGATAAGAATCTGCCTGCCAATTCACGGAACATGGGTTCGATCCATGGTCCAGGAAGATCACACATGCTGTGGAGCAACTAAGCCTGTGTGTCACAACTATTGAGCCTATGCACCCTAGAGCCTGTGGTCTGCAATAAAGAGAAGCCACCTCAATGAGAAATCCAAGCACCACAACTAGAGAAAGCCGGCAAACAGCAACGAAGACCCAGTGCCACCAAAAATGAATAAATAAATAATTTAACATAAAAAGACATCTGGGCAGAAGACATCTAGAAGGTAGGACCCTGCTGTGCAGATGAGAACACATCTGTGCATGCAAACTATTATATATAGAATGGATAAACAAGGCCTTACGGTACAGCTCAGGGAACTCTATTCAATATCTTGTGATAAACCATTATGGAAAAAGAATATGAAAAAGAATGTAAATATGTATATGTCTAACTGAATCACTTTGTTGTACAGCAGAAATTAACACAACATTGTAAGTCAATTCTACTTCAATCAAATAAATGAAAACATAGAAAGAGCCCTTCTATGCAAATGAAAACATCTCTGTGGATGGCACATTCCTTTATGCGAATGAAAGGATCCCACCCTATGCTCAGGACACGATCCTTTTGTGCACATGTTAGGACCCCACTCTACAAAATTAAGTCCCCTGAGGCTGGCCCAGAACTCACGGTGATGGTCAGGGGCTCCCGTTTGTTCTGTGTGTTGATGCTTAGCTTGGCCACGCCGTCATCCTGGGTCAAGGACTGCACATTGCTGCCCTGGGTCACCACCGGGATGTGGCGGGCGGGGGAGCCGTCGGGGTTTGTCACGTACACCTGTGGGTACAGGGGCAGGTGGAGGGCATTCAGGCAGACCCAGAGGTGTGATCATGCTCAGGAGCAGTGTCAAGGGGTGCAGTCCTGCCCAGGGTCTCACCATGAGGTCGAAGGGCATGGCGGGTTTGAAGAACTTGGGGGTCTTGGTGAAATGGATCTGGTAGGGGGAAGTCACAATGGGGATCCCGGTGCGCTCCGCCTCCACCATGTCGCTGCCTGAGGGGGGCCAGCCGTGAGGGTGGGCTCCTGGGCCACCCCTCAGGACCAGGCTTCCCCCGTCAGATTGCACTCTGCCTTCGTACTGGGCCTCTGTCCTTAGACTGTATCTCCCCCATCGACCTGATTCCACCTTCATGCTGAGCATCCACCCTCAGAATGAGTCTTCCCTCTTGCACTGGGTCTTATGCCCCAGAGTGGTTCTTCCCTGTCAGACCGGACCCTGCCTTTATTCTTGGCCTCCTCCCTCAGACTGGCCCTCCCCTGCCAGACTTGACCCCTCTGCTCACCATTCTGGGCCTCCTCTCTCAGACTAGACCTCCCCTGCCAGCCTGGACCTACCCCCTCAGACTGGATCCCCCTTTCATTCTGGGCCTCCGCCCCCAGACTGGGCCTCACCTGATTGCAAGATGACGGTGGCGGACACATATATGGACTTGCCCACCAGGGCATCAGCACGGGAGGGCTGTACTCCATTCAGCAAAACCTGACGCTTCAGTGTGGCCTCCCCATTACCATCGTTGATCTGGGGGAGACAGTAAGGGTTCATGGCGGAGGGGGGCCCTGGGGGGAGGGTCCAGGGGGTGGGCTCAGACGACAGGAGACAGAAAGGGTGTTCAGAGTGGAGGAGACCAGACAGGGCCTCTGTTAGGTACCGGAACACGGGTGAGGGACTGAGTCAATGAAATTCTCCGGTCACCATCCTGGACCCCAAAGATGACGAAAGCTGTTCCTTCCACGTTCTCCCCATACAAGAACCTGCGATGCAGGGACTGTCTCAGATTCTTGCCTCTGCAGATGAGTCTTCCTCCAAACTAGCTTTGGCCTCGGCTGAGCCCCTTCCCCCACTTGGCCCCTCCCCCTGCCCTTCACCTGGCAATGATGTTGATCTTCAGGCCATCTGGGTCATCAATGTAGTAGAATTTCTCTTCAGGCTCTAGTTGGACCTCAAAACTGGGAAGCACTGGGGGGACAGATCATGTTGGTGGGGGACCAGCACTGGGCCCAGCATGATGCACTCCCCCCTCCCCCCACCCCCTAACCCCAGCTCCCTGGTCCTCTTACCATATTCCTTCACCTCAAACTCAGCAGAGAAGACCTGCTGCGGAGAATCTTCATAGTGGGCTTTGATCTTCCACACCCCCATGCTGTGGGGAAGGTAGGCTGGTGATCTGGACAGACCTGGCAATCCCCCACTCCCTCTCCTGGAGTAGGGAAGCCCCAAACCCCCTCCTGGAGGGCCTGACATACTTCACCAGCTCTGGAATGTTCCAGGACAAGGCCAAGATGCCAAACTGGTTGTGAGAAGACTGGGAGTCCCGCTTGACAAGGATGCCATCGGGGGTCTGTGGGGAGACGGAGAGAGAAATGGCTATTCAGAGATGAGGCTTTGCCTCTTGGCTCTCCCCTCCCTGTCTGTGTTTGGACATTCTCTCTGTGTTAGGTCCACAGGGGCAGTGGTGAAGAATGTGCCCCTGAGCCAGTCAGCTTGGGCTCAAATCACCACTGAGCCGATTACAAGCTGTGTGACCTTGGGCAAGTTATTTAACCTCTCTGTGCTCAATGCGCACATCTAGTAAAAGATAATTATTACTCCTATGTCACTGGTTTGAGACATGTTAATATAGGCAAGAGCTGATGATGATCAATGTCTCTCCAAGAACAAATAATAACTGGCATTTGGGACTTCTCTGATGGTGGTACAGTGGCTAAGACTCCACACTCCCAACGCTGGGATGGCAGGTTCGATCCCTGGTCAGGGAACTAGATTCCACATGCCGCAGTTAGGACGTGACACAACCTAATAAATAAATGTTAAAAATGATAATAACTAGCATTTGTCATCTATTGTGATGCAGGACCCTGTGCTAAGCATTTGATTAGCACATACATACACCACACATAACTGCCCACATTTGCCTTTTTGACATAGCAATGTTGCATGGCTCGACCTCATACACATGTGATTTCATGCATTGCCAAGAGTTAAACACCAGGAGACATCACATAGAAATCCGGTTTTCTGGCTTCTCTTGGAAATGGGGGGTCACTGTGGATAACATGCTCTTGTTGGTACGGGGTGACATTTGCTGGGAGCTGAGCACTGTGCCTTTAGGGGAGATGTGTGTCCTATTCCCTCTAGACCCCAAAGTCTCTAAAGCCAGCTCACAGCCTTCAGGACCTGGTCCTTGTTAGCTCTGTGTAATCTCAATAAATACTCAGGAAGATCCCCAGAGGAGGACACGCTCCAGTCTTCCTCCCTTCTCTCTCCCTTCCTTCTACATGTATGGTTCCCTCCCCATCTCTCCCTGCTTCTTTCTTCCCTCTCCTTCCCTCCCTCCTTCCAGTAAGTTTTTATTTATCCTACTACCCGCCAAGCATGCTGTCAACAGAAAATCCCTTCCCCTCCATTTGGAATTTACGTTCAGTGGAGGTTAGAGGAAGGTGCAATTAATAAAATGGATAGATCCAATTTACAAGATGTCAGAAGGAGAGGGGGGTGTTGTGATTTTACAGGGCACTCAGTGAGATCTCACTGTAAAATTGGGACACTGGAACAAAGACTTGAAGGAGGTGAGGGAGCGGTCTGTGTGGAAATTACCAGGAAGAGGGTTTTCTGGGTAGGGGGAATAGCCCATGCAAAGGCCCTGGGGCAGGGCTGTGCCTGAGGAGACTGGGTGTGTGGCTGGAGCAGAGTGAGCCGAGGAGAAGAGAGGGAGGAAGCGAGGGCAGGGAGGGGATGGGGTAGGTCTTGCAGTCTTGTGGGGTGCAGGAGGACTTGAAATTTTGTTCTCAGGGAAGTGGGAGACCTGGAGGGCTGGGGGCAGCGGAGGGGACAGGGCCTAACTCAAGTGCTCACGAGCGCCCTCTGGCTGCACTAGAGAATTAGTGTCTGTCATCATCCAAATCTTCTGATGAAGAAACAGACTCGGAAAGGTGAAGTGACCTGTCCAGAGTCACACAGTGACTGGGCGTCTATCTGGAGCTAGAACCCATGGGCACAAGCAAGCATCGCCCCACGTGGTCTCCCTGGGTCCCCATCCTCTCCCTCGACCTCTCTATGTGCCTCTCTTTGACTTTGGGTCTCCGCGGGTGGCTCTTTCTCTGTCTCGATCTCTTTGTCTCTCCCTTAGTCTCAGCCCCGAGTAGGTCTGGGGCCCCGGTTGGCTGGTACCTCGATGCTGACGATAACCGTCTGGCCCACGGGCAGCAGCTTGTGGTCAACAGTGAAGACCCGATAGAGGACTGAGAGGTGGTGGGAGAGAAAGAGAGAGTTGGGTGAGGCTCTGCCCCTCCCCCAGCCCTGCCCCTCCCCAATCCCGCCCTCTCCAGCCACCCCTCCCCGCCCCTTACCCGTGGAGCCTGGGGTGTAGATGGTCTTGTCCGTCTGGATGAAGAGGTACCCGCTCTGAAGGCTGATCAGCACCACCTTCTCCACCTGGACATTCCCGAAGGTCGCGACGACAGTCACGAACTTGTGCCCCTTGTCTGATTTTAACTCTTTGCTGGCCGGAATCTGGGCATGAACCAAGAGATCATTAGGAGTCTGCTCCACCTGCCCCTCTTCACGACACAGCCTGCCCATCAATTCTGGTTTGCCCAGATTTGGGGAGTAACGGGGTACTGAGATGGGGTAAGGGTAAGAGAGGGGGTGGGGGTCAGAGCGAGGGATGGGAAGGGGGAGTAAGACAGGGGGCTCAGAGGAGGGAGGGCTCAGAAGGGGAAGGGACTCAAAGAAGAGTCAGATGGAAGGGCCTTTGAAGGAAGAGGAGGGCTTACAAAGGGAGGGGCTTGGAGGGACGGGGCTCAGAAATGGGAAAAGGCTCAGAGATCCTCGGGCTTGGAAGGAGGCGGACTTGAGAGAGATCCAGGGTCTACTGCATGCCACAGGGACCTCTGCTCAATATTATGTAACAGCCTAAATGGGGCAAGAATTTGAAAAAGAATAGATACTTGTATATGTATCATTGAATCACTTGACTGTACACCTGAAATTACTGCAATATTGCTAATCAGTTATGCTCCAGTATTTTTTTAAAGCCGGGAACCCAAAGCCAGTGCTTTGGGAAAACCCAGAGGGATAGGGTGGGGAGCAATGTGGAAGCGGTGTTTAGGATGGGGGGACACATGTGTACCCGTGGTCAATTCATGTTGATGTATGGCAAAAAAACATCACAATATTGTAAAGTAATTGTCCTCCAATTAAAATAAATTAATTAATTTTAAATAAAAAAGAAGGTGGAGACAGCTCAGAGAAAGCACGGGATGAAGCAGTGGGGAGGGGCTCAGAAAAGGGGGGGCCCAGATGGGGGGCGGGGAGACTCAGAAGGGGCGGGGCTCAGGCAGTGTGGGTGGGACTCAGAGAGGGAGAAGGGGCTCAGCCGGGCGGAGGACTCTAAGAGGTGGTGCGGCATCAGCAGGGCTGGGTTGCCTGGTGCGCCCACCTTGATGGTGACGGTGCTCAGGTAGCCATTGTCGCTGTTCAGCTGGGTGTTTTCGTTTGACAGCACTCGTTTCTTGGCCGGGAAGTCGTGGACGGTGACCGAGACCTGAATATTCCCTTGTCCTCCGTGGGCCTCCAGCACCACCGTCTCCTCGCTCTCCAGACGCAGGATGTTGGGGGTGATCATGGAATACCTGCCGGAGGGGAGCATGGGGCATGGAGCTGTCATCCCCGGAAGCCAGAGATGCCAGCCCTTCCCCAGGATGAGCGCTCTGCCCCAGTCCCTGGTCTCACAGGGGATCTGGTGACCAGCAGACAGCTGGGGGGGAGGCGGGGGCGATGCTTCACATCCCATCAACTCCTGAACATCAAAACCAGAGGTGCCAACTCTTCCAAGACTCTAGACTTCCAAACTCACCACTGAACCCACTTATTCCAGGAGCTCTAATCCCAAAATCTTTAAACACCCCAAGTCTCTAAACAACCCTGGAACACCATATGTGCTATGTGCTAAGTGGCTTCAATCATGTCCTACTCTTTGCTACCCTCTAGACTGTAGCCGGCCAGGCTCCTCTGTTTATGGGATTCTCCAGGTAAGAATACTGGAGTGGGCTGCCGGTGCCCTCCTCCAGGGGATCTTCCTGACCCAGGGATCGAACCCGTGTCTCCTGTGTCTCCTGCATTGCAGGCGGATTCCTTATCTGCTGAGCCACCAGGGCAGCCCAGAACATCCCAAACTTCTCCCTAAACCTGTGGCACCCCAGACCCAGATCCACGCCCTCAGCCACATACACCCACGCGAAACATCTAGACCCTTAAAACCTGAAACTACAAACTCCCAGAATCTATGACGATCAAATGTCCAGGACGCCAAATCACCTTCCTGTAGGATCACTCATCACCGAGCACACGCCCTACACATACAGGGCCGCGTACCACAAATGCACACTCCCATCCTTGAAGCAGCCTTTTTTGGGGGCAGGCTGTGACTACTCACATGGGGTCCCCCAGGGCCATGGGGAGACTGGCTAGAAGCAGCAGCAGTAGGCTGGGACCTGAGGTGGGCTGCATGGTGCTGGGGCAGTGGAGGGACGGAGGGATGGAGGGACGGAGGGAGAGGGCAGTAGGGGGAGTGAGCTGAGGTTGCTGGAGGCTGCCTTTTATCTGGCTCCTGCCTTCCTCCCTCCTCCGACCAGCCCTCACTCCCCGCAGCCTCCCCCCTCCCTGGGACTGCCCCAGATTTCTCAATACTGTTTCCTAAGTTTTTCAATCTGTAGGGCCAGCATGCCTGGCATAAGTAACCCGGGGCCATGTTCTTCAGCTACAGGGACACAACAACTTCCTGCCCTGGCCTCCCCTGGGGTCATGGCCAGCTGGTGATCAGGGACCCTTCCCTGTTACATTCACTTGGTAGTAGATGAAAGCAGAGGGCCAAGAGCCACCCCTTGCTCCCAACTCCAGATATCTGGGCCTGGCCCTCAGTCTACTTTTCAGCATGCATTTATTCACCAAACTCTTCCTGTGAGTCCATCTCTGTGCTAGCATCTCAAGTCCCACTTCCAGAATCTTCCATGTTGGCATGGGGCTGGCGGCTGGGGACAGAGTCCAGCATCAATGCTCCTAGCCCCATGGAGCGTTTTCTCCAGTGGAGAAAGACTCAGCTTCTTGGAGAGTCAGGGAAGGTTTCTTGGAGGAAGGGACATTTCAACTGGGCTTTGAAGTATGTGTAGGAGTTCACTAAGTGAGAATGTTTTCTAGGGCAAGGAGAGCCTGGAATTCCCTTCACCTACTCTCGTCAAGAGGCCTGAGTGGCTATGAGGTTTTAAAAAGTCATAATTAAGGAAAATTCCATGGCTAGCTCTTGTGTTACATCAACACCATCTTAGGGGAGGGAGGTTCAAGAGGGATGGGACATGTGTATACTTATGGCTGATTCATGTTTATGTATGGCAGAAACCAACACAACATTGTAAAGCAATTATCCTCCAATTAAAAAATAAATTTAAAAATATCCTCTTAGGATATTATTATTATTAAAAATTGTATTTAACTTGTTGCATACAAATTGGTAATATAGTCATATGGTTCAATATCTAAAAAGTAACCTTCCTCCTGCTCTTGTTGCTAGCCATCAGGGTCTCAGACATGACCATGTAATCAAGTCTCATGTTTCTCTCCAGAGGTATATTATACATTTGCGAACATTCACACGTTTCAAAAACAAATGTCAGAAAGCTCTACACACTCTTCTTCCTGGTCTCCCTGGGTTACACCTTGCTTTTTCATAAACAATATACCATAGAGATTGTTTCATTATCAGAGCATAGAGAGCTTCCTTGTTCTTACAGGCAGTGAAAGTAACCAGTCACCTACTGATGGACAGACAGACTTCCTATTGTTAAAAACCATGCTCCCTCCAGACAGTAATCTGCATTATTGCCCAGTTATTGCCCAGTTATTGCCCATTTCTTGCCCAGTTCTCATGATTATTAACTGGTAAACCTTGGGGAAATTACTGATAACTACTTGAGCCTCAGTTTCCTCCTGTAAAGGGGTTATAACAGCAAGCAACTTCAAAGGGTTCTTACTACAATGAGAAAGATAATTTTGATCAAAGGCTGTGTGTTAACAATAACCTTGCTAGATATTGCTAAATTCCCCTCCATAGTTATATTGATTTGCATATTCGCCAGTCTTGCACAAAATTGCCAATTTCCTTGTTCCCGCCCCACCCCCGGCCCACCGCCCCACTTAAGGGCACATTGTCCAAACTGGATTTTTGCCTCAGTGTAAGTTTAATTTGCTTGTAAGTTGAGCCTCTGAGGGATGAGGGGAATGTGAAGCCAGGTGTAGGGAGGATGGGGGATCTAGAGCCCTGAAGAGATGGAGGATTCAGAAGCCCAGAGGGCTGTTTTCCAAAGCCTCCTTGAAGGGGTTAACAGGGACCTCACTGATTTCCTGTAAACCACGCTCTTTTCCTGGCCATGCCCCCGTGTCCCAAGTAGGGGGAGGCGTGGAGAAACAGAACAAACCTGGCCTCTGTCTGATCTGATTGCGACACCCTTTCTTTGGAAGAGGAGGAGGAGGAGGCGGAGGCAAACACTTGCTTACTCTACAGAACTGGGGTTCAACTTCTGAAACTGAGATGTGGCCACCTGCTAGGATCCTCCACTCCCCAATACTTTCTTTATCTTTCTCCCCTGTCCACCCGCCAAAATATTCACCCCGTTTCCTGGTCCCGTTATAAACTTAAGCCTTAGGGCTCTGTGATTTGTCAAGGAATCAAGAATTTGAGAAGGAATTCCTGCTGACCTCGCTCTCCCTGTGAGGTTGCCTGCCCCTCCCTCAGAGCCTCAGTTAGTCCATCTGAACAATGGAACTGATGGCAGTTCCTACTGCTTTGTTTTTTATTTTTTTATTTCAGCCACACCGTGCAGCACGCAGGTGGGATCTTAGTTCCCTCGACCAGGGATCGAAACTGCACCCCCCCTGCATTCTAAGCACAGTCTTAACCACTGGACCACCAGGGAAGTCCCAGTTCCTGCTGTTTTGACAGTTAAGAGAACTCAGCTGCTGTGAGAGACACGAGTTCGATTCCTGGGTCAGGAAGATCCCCTGGAGGAGGGCATGGCTACCTACTCCAGTATTCTTGCCTGGAGAATCCCATGGACAGGGGAGCCTGGTTGGGTACAGTCCACGGGGTAACAAAGAGTCGGACACTGAGCGACTGAGTACACACAGATGCCTTGAAGTCCTGGACTTGGAGGGAAGGCTCATGCCCACAGTGGTGGAGGTCTGAGAAAGGTCCTACCCATGACATCCAGGAGGTGACCAGAGGGATGGAGGTGAAAGTGAACCAAGGTCTCCTGGGAGGGAAGGAAACAAGAGGAATTCTTCCAGGCTTTTTTCAGGGGAATGGATATTTGCATCCAGAAGTTTGGGAGGGGGATGATGGGAAAGATAAGCCAGCAGGGGAGAAAGAGGAGGCATTCCTGGTGTGGACCCAGGAGGAGCGAGGCTGCCTGGGCAGGTTCTTAAGTGGAATATCTAGGAGATTTTTCTTTTTCTTTTTTTTTTTTTGGCCGTGGCATGCTCTTGCAGGATCTGAGTTTCCCAACCAGGAAACAAACCCAAGACCCCCTGCACTGGAAGCCTGGAGTCCTAACCACTGGACCATCAGGGATGCCCCTCTAGGAGACTCTTACACAAACAGAATATGTTTGCTTGTTGCTGTTTAGTTGCTAAGTTGTGTCCAACTCTTTTGCAACACCATGGATTGTAGCCCACCAGGGCCCTCTGTCCATGGGATTTCCCTGGCAAGAATTCTGGAGTGAGTTGCCATTTCCTTCTCCAGGGGATCTTCCTGGATCAGGGTTTGAACCCTAGTTGTTCGCATTGGCAGGTGGATTCTTTACCACCAGAGAAACCCAAAATATTTGTTACTTATCTGAAATACAGATTTAACTGGGCATCCTGTATTTTGTCTGGCAACCCTAGCTAGGGTGCAAATAGAATGGGGGTTAGAAATGGGCTTGATTTCTGAGTGACGGAAGCCCAGGTGCCCCTCTCCCCTTCAGTCCCCTGCATTTGCCTTGGTACTGTTATCTCCTGGCTGCACCCCAACCCCACCCTTTCCCCGCATAGGTATGGCCACACCTGGGAGCAACGGACATCCATCTTCCTCACCCTTCACCCCCACCCATTACAGGATGGGTGCTACAGTGCTTTCTGGGAATTTCTCTCCAGGATCCAGAGCCTGGCACTACCTCCACCTCCCCCACCAGCAGCCTAGGCTCCCTCTTCCCCCCTACTTGTTACTCATTAACTTGGGTTAACCTTGACCTGATGGAACCCATCCATTTGCCTTTTGTCTCCTTTCCCCCACCTACTCATGCATATGCAAGAAGAGACACCAGGAACCCTCCACCTTGGGGGATGCAGGGGCCAGGGTTTTTTTTTTTTTTTTCTTGAACGTGCCACTAGACTTGAAGGATGTTAGTTCCCAAACCAGGGATGGAACCCAGGCCATGGGCAATGACAGTGGAGTCCTAACCACTGGACCACCAGGGAATTCCAAGTCAGAAGTTATGACTCCAGCTCTGCCTTCTCCCAGCCTCTGTTCCTCATCTTTAAATTAGACATTGCAGCTATGGAACCCCCCTCTGAGTTTTGGGGTGACAGCACATATCATCAGGCAAGCTAGTGCTCAGACAGGCGCCCAGCACTTGGTGCATGCAGGATGTACTTGAACTGTATTTTTATTTTTACTAACATCTGCTTCTCCTCTCTCTTGCCTTATTTCAGTGACAGCCTCTCCAGGCCTCCAAGCCAGAGTTCTCTCTTCTTTCCTCTCCCTCATCCCCTGTAATCCTCCCTGGGACCCCTCGGTTGTCTCTCCCCATCCATCTTTCTTTCTACCCCTATGGTCCCTGGCCTCCTTGCTGTAAACTCATCTCTTCCAGGTCATCTAGTCCACGGCAACTGGGGATTTTTTTTTTCCTTTGGACTCATGGTGCAGCATGTGGGATCTTAGTTTTCTGACCAGGGATTGAACCTGCACCCCTCAAACTGCAAGTGTGGAGTCTTAACCACTGAACCGCCAGGGAAGTCCCTGGGGATTTTTTTCTAAGACACACCTTTGCATTCCTTCTACAAAGTTATGATGCATAATACCGGAATACATGCTAATGACTGTGAACCTCTCAGTGGCAGCATCTTATTGATTTTATGCATCTTAACTTTGCACATCTTGTTTATTCTGAATGCCTTAGGTGCTATTGTTGTTGTTTAGGCTCTCCCCATGGGCTGTAGCTCACCAGGCTCCTCTGTCCGTGGGATTTCTCAGGCAAAATTTTGGAGTGGATTGCCAGTTCCTTCTCCAGGGGATCTTCCCGACCCAGGGATCAAACTCAAGTCTCCTGCATTGGCAGGTGGATTCTTCAGGTGTCAGGAGGGCTGTGTTTCTTCTGGCCGTTCTAGGGGAGAATCTGTACCAGGGCTATTCTGGCTTCTATGGGCTACCTGCATTCCTTGGCTCATGGCTTCTTCCTTCTTCAAAATTCATGACTCTAGGGACTTCTCTGCAGTCCACTGGCTAAGACTCTGCACTCTGAATGCAGGGAGCCTGAGTTCCATCTCTGGTTGGGGAACTAGATCCCACAGGGAGCAAATAAAAGATCCTGAGTGCCATAACTAAAGATCCCACATGCTGCAACAAAAATTGAAGATCCTGCATGCTGCAACTAAGACCTGGCACAGCCAAAAACCAAACCAAAACTCAACCAAACAAAAAACCCCACATCACTTTCTACCATCACATCTCATTCTCTGATCCTGACCCTCCTAGTATTAGTCACTGAGTCGTGTCCAGGTCTTTGCGAACCCATGGACTATAGCCCACCAGGCTCCTCAGTCCATGGGGCTCTCCAGGCAAGAATACTGGAGCGGGTTGCCATTCCCTTCTCCAGGGGATCTTCCTGACCCAGGAATCGTACCTGGGTCTCCTATATTGCAGGCAGATTCTTGACCATCTGAGCCACCTTTGAAGTGCCCCCCTCTTACAAGGACTCTTGTAATGACAATGCATCCATCTGAACAATCCAGAATCATTCCTCATTCTAATATGCTTAATGAATCACACCTGGAAAATGCCTCTTGTCATGTAAGGGGACATATTCCCAGGCTGTGGGGATTAGGGAGGGGACAACCTGGGAGAGCCATATGCCCTAACACACACAAAGAATAAAACATCATCCCTGGACAACCAAGTCCCTCGTTGCTTTAAACTCTTCTTGCCTCCCGTGGGTCCCAGCATGAAGTCCAAGAATGTCTGCCTGCCTTTAGGCTTCTGCCAGTTGCTCTTGCCCTGCCCCCCCGACCCCCGCCAGACCTGCAGAGGAACTTGCAAACTGTTCTGGGCATCGCCTTGCTTTAGAATTTCCTCAGCCTGTAATGCCTTCCCACTTCCTTCTTTGTCTGGCTGGGCTATATATATTTATCTGGGCCCTAGCTGGACCTGTTTCCGCTTGCAGAAAGCCTTGACCCCAGCCTGATTGCCTCCCCCTGGCCCATCCATGCCTGCGATCCCCACCAAGGAATATTTCTCAGGGCTCCAGAAGAGGTTCTGAGTGCTCTAGATGAAGGGTGAAGTGGGGTGGAGCAAGATGCATCATGGGTGCCTGCCCACAGGTGTGTGCACAGATGTGTCACAGGTGCACCTCTAATCTGCACTCCTTGAGGTTGGGGGAAATTCACAAATGGTCAGGCTGTGTTGCAGGGCACTGTGCTGAGCCAGATTCCCATCATGATGTGTAATACTCAGCTCTCTGGGGTCCCCATTTTACATGAAAGGAAACAGAGAGGTTAAGCTACTTAACAGGCTGCACAGCAAATGCAGGCAAGGTCAAGAGGCTTGGGGGCAAGAGTCTGGGTGCAAAGCGGGCAGTGCATACCATGGTAAAGGGCAGCTCTGGAACCAGACTGCTGATGTTTTGAGTCTTGAGCCTTCCAACATTTTGCTGTGTTACCTTGGGCAAGTTAAACAGTCTTTCTGCGCTTCATAAGCTTTTTGAGTTAAAGACCCTGGAGGCTTTCTCAGCCTGAGCCACCTCATTTCAGTTCAGTTCAGCCGCTCAGTTGTGTCTGACTCTGCAACCCTATGGACTGCAGCATGCTAGGCTCCCCTGTCCATCATCAACTCCCCGAGCTTACTCAAACTCATGTCCATCCAGTCGATGATGCCATCCAACCATCTCATCCCTTTTCCTCCTGCCTTCAATCTTTCACAGCATCAGGGTCTTTTCCAATGAGTCAGTTCTCCCAATCAGGTGGCCAAAGTATTGGAGCTTCAGCTTCAACATCAGTCCTTCCAATGAATATTCAGGTCTGATTTCCTTTAGGATTGACTGGTTGGATCTCCTTGCAGTCCAAGGGACTCTCAAGAGTCTTCTCCAACACCACAGTTCAAAAGCATCGATTCTTCAGCGCTCAGCTTTCTTTATAGTCCAACTCTCACATCCATACACGACTACTGGAAAAACCATAGCTTTGACTAGATGGACCTTTGTTGGCAAAGTAATGTCTCTGCTTTTTAATATGCTATCTAGGTTGGTCATAGCTTTTCTACCAAGGAGCAAGCATCTTTTAATTTCATGGCTGCATTCACCATCTGCAGTGATTTTGGAGCCCAAAAATATAAAGTCTCTCACTGTTTCCATTGTGAGAGAAATTTTTTACAGTATGAAAAGGCAAAAAGATATGACACTGAGCCACTTGCGGTCATCCAATCACCATTTTTTCCTCCCCTCCAGCCTTTGCACAGGCGGTCCCCTCATCTGGGCCTGTGCATCCGTTTCTTTTCTCTCTGCTCCCCTCTGACTCCCCAGGGTCAAGACCCTGTGCTGGAAGCAGACACTTAAGTGTTGGGATTTGGGGTGGGTTGTGGTCACTGCTGTGTCCCGTGTGGGGCGGGCATGCAGTGGTGGTTCAATTGATATTTATTGAATGTGCAAAGTAATGGGTACTGCAACCTCACCCCCCGCCCCCATCCCCACCCGGGGTCTCTAAATTCCAAACAGCCTCTGTACGCGCTCTCCAATCCCTCCAAAAGGCAACAAACCAGGGTAGCAAAACAGATGGGTCATTATTGTACAGCTGCAAGTGCGGGGGTGGTCCCGGGGTGGGGCCATGGTGCTCAGCATCTGTGGGGGATGGGGGCTGTCTGTCGTCTTCTGAACGGGCTCCAGGAACTCTGGGTCCAGGATGCTGGATGCCCTGTGAGCACCGGCCCCCTCCTCCCCTCATGGTCTTTGGGAGAAGCCGGAGCGGGGAATGTGTGAAGAAACGAGGAGGAAGAAGGACGAAGGACTGTCCGAGGTGGGGACCTGATCACAACAGCTCCCGCCCGCTGGCTGTTTTGTTGACTTTGGACAGGCCTTCCCGGAACCCAGAATCGGTCATTCTACAGGCAGAGAGTAAGGAGGTGGTCCAGGAGCTGCGGGGAGCCAAGTCTCACCCTCGAAGCTCACCACGCCCACCCTGAGCCTCCCGGCCCCGCCCAGATCCCACCCACCTGTGCTTTGAGTCTGGCCCCACCCCCGCTGCCTAGGCCCACCCACTCAGGCCCACCACACCCACCCAAGAGCCTCCTGGCCCCGCCCAAGGCCCCGCCCACCCAACCCAGAGCCCGGCCCCGCTCCCACGCTGCCAAAGCCCCACCCACCCCAGCCCTAGGGCTCACACTTGCTCTATCTGCACGTCCTCCTCATCCTCCTGGGGTAGCTGCAGGTAGGGGTTATCCCTTGCGGGTTGGAACTTGTAGCCCGTGAGCACGAAGAAGGCGAGAGTGGAGCCCTCCACCAAGAGCTGGGAAGTTTGGGAGGCGGAGGTGGGGGGTGGGTGGGGGGAACGGATGACAGCCGGCTCGTCAGCACACCCACCCTAACCCCTCCATCTGCAGTCCCTTGAAGCCCGGCCCCTCTGCCCTCCACCGATAATTCCCCGGCACCCACTCTAGGCGTCCCCAAGGGTCCCGGTGGTCTCATCCCCTCAGGGGTAGAGGGGGCGCAGTGGGAGTGTCAGGCACACACCCCCTGCCTCCACCGCTATTGTCTGGCTCACTCTCTGCCCCTCCTGGGGCCTCTGTGCTCACCTGGTACAGCCACTGCCACTGGAAGGGCACGACCACCCGCAGCAAGATAGCGATGATCCGTGTGAAGTAGATGTAACAGATGACCTGCAGGGACGTGGGTGCACACAGGGCCACTGGGGGGTGAGACCTACGGCACCACTGGGGATGCCTGGGGTGGGGGCCAGGGGATTATCAGTGGAGGGCAGGGGGGCCGGGCTCCAAGGGACTGTAGATGGAGGGGTTAGGGTGGGTGTGCTTGCTAATGAGCTGGCTGTCGTCTGCCCCTCCCTACCCCCCACCCCTGCCTCCCAAACTTCCCAAGATCGAGCACAGGTTTCCTACCATGACATAGTAATGCCGGAACAGCTTCAGCTTGGCCAGGTTCACTGCCACTGAACAGTGGGCACAGAGAGTGGGGGTCAAGGGAAGGACTTTAGGGGCAGGACGACGGGGTCAGGGGTGGAGGAGAGGACATTTGGGGGCAGTGTGTGGAGAGGGATGTGCAAGGGAAGGTAAGTGGGAGGAGAGGCGGTCAGAGGGGGATCGGAGGAGCATCCAAGGGTCAGCAAGAGGGACCAGCAGCCAGCCGAGGGCAACGGGCACAGCCTCACCCTTCCCGTCAGTGCCAGACGCGTCTTGGAGATGCCGGATGGACCTGGGACGTAGTGAGGGACACGGGGGAAGTCAGCACTGCCCCCGCCAGTGTCCACGGAGGGAGGGGCCCTGTGGGGGTCCTCACCAGACCACGGGGAAGAGGATGGTGCCGCAGCAGATGAGATCCACCAGGAAGAGGATTTCCTTCCAGATCCCGTAGTCGCTGGCGCCCTCCTCGCGGGACTCGATGACAATGTAGGCCACGTTGGCCAGGACCTACGGGGCAGGGGACAGGACAGGTGAGTGGGCGGACTGGGCTTGCGTAGCCACGCCCACCGGCTCCGCCCCTGGGGCCTCCCTAGGCACCTGCAGTGGGATCACTATCCCGAAGATCTTCTTCTCCTTGTCCGACAGCACGTACTTGACGAAGGCCCAGCCGGAGCCAATCAAGGCGATGGTGATGAAGAGGAGGGCACCCTTCAGCCTGGCGGAGGGAGGTAGGAGGTGTGGTGAGACGCTGGGGGCCCAGCCCTCCCGTCTGCCTCCCCACCACCTTGCCCGGCAGAGAGGGGCACTCACAGATGCGTGATGTAGTGCATGACAGCGAGGCCTTCGATGGGGTGGCCCTGGCTGTTGATGAAGTAGTAGTTGATCTGGAGGTGGGTGGACGGATGGACAGTCAGACAGATGGACAGGGGAATGGGGAGGGTGGATGGATGGTGGTTTGGGAACATGCACAATCACTGTTGGATGGATGACCAGGAAGGGGACAGAAACAGACAGTTCCAATCAGGATGGCCAGTGGACAGAGAAAGAGATAGTCACAGCCGTTGACAATGGAGGGAAGGTCATAGATGGATGGACAGTTAAGACAATCGGTCTGGTTGACAGTCACCAGCTGGACCCACGGACAGTCGGACTGAAAGGTGAGCCATCACAGCTGGACAGAAGGGCTGGATGGAAATCTGGCTACAGTGATAAAATGGATGGACACTCGGATGGATATATGGAACTCTCCAGCCCAGAGTCTGCAGAAATTTGGGGACTGGCTTGTAGGGGCTTTTTCCTGGCCCCGGAGACCCCAGCCCACCCCGCGCTGTTCCTGGCCCCAGACTCTCACACTATGGAAGAGAAGAGAGATGCTCTTGGTGAAAGTCAGGGCTGCCATGAGCCAGTGGATCTTGAAGACGTTGTACCTGGTGGGGGAGGGGAGATGAGGGACAGAAGAGAGGGGGCATTGGTCAGGGGCATGGGTGGGAAAGTGGGAAGACAGGAGGTGGGGGACCCCCAGGGTCAAGGGCATTACGTGTTCTTGCAGAGGATGGACACCCAGAAGATGCCGGCGCCCAGGAAGCAGGCGGACATGACCATGTACAGCTTGAAAAGAGGGATTTCCGCTGCTGACAGGTAGCCCTCGGGGTTCTTCTCCCGGATCATTACCTGGCAGTGGGGGACAGGGGGTTGCAGGCTAGCTCCAGATGTGCTGGGCCCTGAGTGTGACTCTCCAGGTTCCGTTCTCTCATTTCTGATCCTCAGATTTCCGGTCTCCCTGATGCACATGGGGTACCTGGCCCTCAGTGAGGGCTCCATGAACCCGTTGTCCTCCCCCTCCACTCACTGTGAAGTCAAATGGCTGCTCCTGGCCTGGCACTGAGTTGTCACAGTTGTGGAAGTTGAGGTTGTACTGGCCTTCCTCGGCCCTAGAGCCGATCACGACATGGAACTGAGAGGCGGGGTGGACACAGGGGAGAGGGGACCTCAGCTTGGGGGCATCCCCACTTTGCGGAGGGGAGGGGCTGCAGGCACCCCTGGACACTCACACTGAAATTGTAGGAGTTGTTGAGGTGGCCCAAGCCCAACACCAGTTCCTGGTCCTTCCCACTGACACCCTGGGGGGGAAAGAGTACCTCCATGGAGCATCAGTTGCCCCCTATGGGGGCGGGGCCTTCCTCTCTCCTGCCCTGGCTTGCCATACCTGCCGGTCCCCTTGTGACCCTGTGGGTTTCAACTTAGCCTTGTTGGGTGCAGCAGTGGTCCCTGCTGGGGAAACACAGGTGAGATCAGAGATGGACAGACAGCAGAACGATGGGGGGGGGGGGTGTGGAGGAGCCCTGCCCACCCACTCCTCCTAGCCCGACTCACCGTGGTCCACCTTGGGGGTGACCATGTGCTCTGACTTCAGGAGCCCTGGTTCGGAGGGCGATTCCGGAAGGAGCCCGGCAGAGATGAATAGCTTTTTCTGCTCCCCATACTTTCGTACCTGGACCCTGGGGATGATGTGGGAGGCTGAAGGCTGAAGTCAGGCACACCAGCTGTGCTGAGGGACTCAATGGCCACTTGGGTCCTCAGGGTCTCCTCTCTGGGGGGGCTCTATCGTGGTCATCAAGTGGCAGCACTTGGCCACCATCCATCGAGATGGCTGCCACATCCCTGTGTTGCCAGCACCAGGGATTATCTGTCACTTCCTGTGACACCGAGTCATTCATTCTACTGAAGTACACCTTATTTAATAAGAAAGTGCTGTCAGCTTCCCTGGTCGTGTGTGCATGCTAAGTCGCTTCAGTTCTGTCCAACTCTTTGTGACCTAATGGACTGTAGCCCTCCAGGTTCCCCTGTCCATGGGATTCTCCAGCCAAGAATGGCAGGTTGCCATTTCCTACTCCAGGGGATCTTCCTGATCCAGAGATTGAATCCACCTCTCCTTCACTAGCAGGTGGATTTTTATCCGCTGTACCACCTGGGAGGGCTGCCCTTGTGGCTCAGTGGTAAAGAATCCACCTGCCAAATACAGGGGAGATGGGTTCAGTCCCTGGTCTGGGAGGATCCCCTAATCCACAGAACAGCTAAGCCCATGCACCACTAAGCCTGCGTTCTAGAGCTCACTTGCCACAACTACTGAGGCCCGAATGCCCTAGAGCCCATGCTCCGCAATAAGAGATGCCATAGGAATGAGAAGCCGGAGCATCTTGAGTAGAGAGACAGTAGCTTCTGCTCGCCACCAGTAAAGAAAGCCTACACGCAGCAACAAAGACCCAGTGCAGCCAAAAATAAATAAATAAATAAAATTTAACAACAACAAAAGCGAGTGGCTTTCTCCAAAGGCATCAAGGTTCTTTCTGGCTGGTTCTCATTCCACCTGATCAGCTCACATGGGTATCACAACCAGGGACACCCCAGTGATGGATCTTTAGGGTAGCCCCCGTACTCACTGCAGATCCTTGGTGTTGATGAGGAAGAGAACCAGGAGGCTGCTACTGTTTTTCCGGAGAGGACACTCATGGGAGTCCCGGTTCTGGAGTGTGGGCAGTAGGCAGCTTTGGTTACCCCCACCCACTGGTCCAGTCCCACCCCATCTCCCTCCCCACCCCCTCCCCCTTCCCTGGGGTAAGGGTGAGTCTCTCCCTTCCTCTCTGGGAGAGGACAGGGGCCTTTGAGTTTCAGAGGCCAACAGACAACCCTCCCCTTCTACCCTCTCTGCCCCTCCACCCTCCTCTCCCCATTTCCACCCCTACCACTCACTGAGTAGGAGCGAATGCTGCCAGATCTCACCCGGGTCAGACTGAACCCCACCTGGCAAGTGGAAAGAAAAGGGACTGTGAGATGAGGGATGCCAGCAGGGACCTCTATCAGTGGCAACAGACACATAACCTTGGATTTCCTTAATACCTACTAAGGGGGAGATCCTGCATTCATTGACTTTTCCCACTTGCCCGCAGCACCCCAATCCTCTTCCTTTAACTCCTAACCACTCGACTGGGATGTCATTTCCTCCAGGAGACCTTTGCTGGTTCCTCTGTCCCCCACCCCCATTTAAAATGATGATGTAAAAAATAAATAGAATGTTTACAGCTTTCTGCCTTGGGTTCTGGAATCTAACACACTTGGATCTACATCCAAGCTCTAGGACTCTGAGTAAGTCACATACCTCTGAGTCTGTACAAATGCCTGTAAAATTCGGTTTACAGGTCTAATATTTTCACAACAACCCTGAAAGGTGGCTATGATGGAAGAGACTCGTGCAAATTGATTTGCAGTGTATGGGTACCCAGCGGGTGTTCAATAACACTAGCCTCTTATTTTGACTGCAGGAACTGGGGCTGTCCCATTCACTGGTAGGCTCACCTCTCACCAGCTCAGTGCCTAGCACATATAGCCTGAGAAATTATTCCTCAGTTGCTGCTGCTGCTGCTGCTGCTAAGTCGCATCAGTCGTGTCCGACTCTGTGCGACCCCATAGATGGCAGCCCACCAGGCTCTTCCGTCCCTAGGATTCTCCAGGCAAGAATACTAGAGTGGGTTGCCATTTCCTTCTCCAGTGTATGAAAGTGAAAAGTGAAAGCGAAGTCGCTCAGTCGTGTCTGACTCTTTGTGACCCCATGGGCTGCAGCCTACCAGATGAGCAAATAGAAACTTAAGAGACTTGCCCACGATCACAAGGGTGAGGCAGAGTTACGATGTGAATCCAGAACTGGGGGGGGGGGGGGGGAGTGGGTGGACTCAGAAACTCGTGCACCTCTCCCTCCTCCAGCAAACTCCCCAAAGCCCCTCACCAGCGGGGCCTTCTCTTCTGTATTCTGGCGGCCTAGCCTCAGGAGGCTCAGATCCACTTCCAGGGAGCCATTGGTGTAGAAACCAAAGCTGTTCAGTTGGATGTCTGCTCGCTTCTCCCCCTGCCGGAGACCAAGGAAATAGAGACAGTTCAGATTTCCCACCAGCCCAGCCCCAGGGCTCTGGCACGAGGTTCCGCCAAGGGCTTCGGCTTCTCCCGGTATCTCTGTATTTAGGACAGGTTCAAAGGGTGACGGGAGAGGAAGAGAGGGCCACCTCTGTAGGCCATGACCCCAGACCAATTCCAGGTAAGCACAGAATGGCTCCGGATCCTCTGGCCACCATTCGGAAAGTCCAGGAAGAGAAGGTCTGGGATACGTGGAATTCTCCCTACGAGGTGAGCATCACCCATAAAGCAGAGTTACGCATCTTGGGGAGCCTGGCTCTCACTTCTCGGAAAATTTTTAGATTCCAACTGAGTCCCCAAGATCCCAATTAGTACCCCCATTCTAGAACCCCCAGGGACTTCCCTGGGCGGCGTCAAGGGTCCCTAGCAGCCCCAAAGCGATCCCAAGAATTTAAAGGCCTGAGTCCTGGGTCCCCAGAGGTGAAGCCCCACCCCCTGTGGGCAAGGGACAACCCCAGCGCAGCAGGCCAAGCAACTTCAAAAGAACCACTGAGGGGGATCCTCTGGCGAGACCACTCCTGGCCTGAAGTAGGGGGCGCTGGACCTCTCCATCCCGCATAAGGAACGGGGGAGGTAGGACGAGACCACTCCAAGATAGGGGCTTCTCCGGGCCAAAGCTGCGCCCCGCACCCCAGACCGCCACGCGGCGGGACTCACCGTCAGCGCCAGCCGGTGAATGCGTCCAGAGGAACCGCCTAACAGCAGCAGCAGAAGTAGCCATGGCCCCGATTCCGCGGGGCTCCCACGGCCGAGCCCCCTCCTCTCGCTCACTGCCATCTCTGGAGCTACCGCCTCCCTTGACACCACCTCTGACGCCCCCAGGCCCGCCTACCGATGAGCCAATCGCCGCACGGTGGGGGCCGACCCTTCTTCTTTTTGAGACCTTCCAGCCAATCACCGATTGCCTCCTCTCGCGCCCGCCCCCTGTAAGACACCAAATGGACAGCACCGATCCCGAATGGGAATGCTAATATTACTTAACCCCGCCTTCACGCCCACCAATCACTAGAAAGATTGTCCCGGATGTAAGTTGATAAACAGTTCATCCAACCAATTGTGATGGATATGATATCCTTCCCTGAAGAGGAATTCCTCCACCCACTCTTAACTGACAGATCCGTTCAGAACTACATTACCCAGAATGCAAGGATGGAGGGGTTAGGGCAGCAAACAACTCACTGGGGGCATTCAATAAACTACATCTCCCAGTATCCCTAAGAACAGACTTCCCCTTTTTCCCCTGGGGATGTGGCTCCCAGCCAAAGCTCAGGCTTTTGGTAAACACTTGCATTTGCTAAAGCCTGTCTTGTTTTCCTAATCTTGCTGATCCATCGAGTGGCCAAAACCTGGCCCCAAGCTAAATCATGACCCTGGAATGACCAGTGAGCCCAGACTGAGTTACAAGGCTTAGGCGAAAGCTTCTATCCTGGAGTGAGGCCACTGGTTGGATTCCTATACCCAGAACCCAGGACAATCTTGATTCAGGCTGAACCCCAACACCAGGTTGAGCGCCTACCTGCAGCTGAGCCCTGACCTCAGCTGAAACGGAGCTCTCCCATCCCCTTCTACTCTCAGCCTATACTGAGCCTTAATCTCTGGCTGAGTTTACACCTAGACGGATCTCAGATAAAGACTGAGCCCTGACCTCAGATTAGGACAGACCTGTCGACCTTCGTTTGAGTCCCAGGCCTTCGACTGGTGGCTCACCCCTCTCCTAAGCCTCTGATCCCAGTCAGGTCCCATCCCAATTGTGGTGCCCACCTGGGATGAATTCCAATTTCAGTTGAGACCCTAACTCCCAGGTTGAGCCGCTGAGTTCCAGACCCCAGGCTGAGTTTCTGACTCGATCTGACCCTCTAACCTCTGGCATGCATGCTCAGTAACTTAGTCGTGTCTCTTTGTGACCCTATGGACTGTAGCCTGCCAGGCTCCCCTGTCCATGGAATTTCCCAGGCAAGAGTACTAGAGTGGGTTGCCATTTCCTTCTCCATCTAACCTCTGGAGCCCAAGTCTATTTTGCAGTTGGCAGTTTCCTAACTCGGAAGCCACCAGCAGGTGGGGCCAGGTCCCCGCAGAGCTGTCGGTCCCAGTGTGGGTTACTGGAGCTATCTATCCTCCTAGGCGTGTTGTGTACTTCTTGTGTCCTGGAAGACGGGGCTCAGAGCCTGACTTGTCCCAGGGGGTCTAAAGCCCTGAGCCCCAGCAGGGCGACTGTCACCTCTGTAACCAAAGAGAAAGCACCAAAGGCAGGAGAGGATGGGAGTGGGGGGAGGTTGCTGCTTGGATCTCTCCCCTTTCATCCCAGTACCTCAAAGGGATTAACAGTGTGTGAACTGACTTTTATGAGAGAGGTGACAGACTTCCAAGCCCAAGGGTTCGAGGAGCGGGGGAGTGGTGGAGTAGGAATCCTAGGGTCTGTGCAAACTATTAAACCTGATTGGGCCTTAATGGATGAGACTGGGAAATGGGCAGGTGCAAGCTCAAGTTGTACGGGAGCCGAGGAAAGGCCTGGGCCTGGCGTCCCAAGGACAGCCCGTCCTCAGTTTCCCGGCGTAGACTTTAGGGAGGGAGGCAGGATGCGGTTGGGGGCGCTAATGGACCCGGCCTTGGCGGAGGCGCGTCCTGGACAGGATCGAAGTCCTTCCATCCGCCCTGTGGCCGGAGGGACCAGACCATTAGTCGGACGAACGTAGACATCTGGAGCCAGGCTGGCCCGCAAGAGCGGGGTGACCTCAGTTCTCGTCTGCGATGGAGTGGGGAGAAAACCTCTTGGGTTGGGGTTTTAGTGTCTTGGCCCTTTAATGAATGATTGAAAGGAAAGAGGAAAAGAAAAACCGTCCAGAGCAGGTCAGGGATGGGGTGGACAAAAGGGTCCCAGGGGATTTGGAAAATGGATGGGGGTCCTTTAAGGGGTCTGTCCAGTGGCGTCGGGTGGCGCGCATTCCTTTAAGAAGGGGCGGGGCGTCCGTTGGGTCCCGCCTCCTTGGGGGGGGTCTCTCTTTCAGGGGGCCATGCCTGGGCTCAGAGAGTGCGGGGGCGTGGCAGAGTGTATGGGGCGTGGCAGAGCCTGGAGTAGGCGGAGCCTTAGCGGGGCGGGGTCGGGCTCCTTGCCCTGGGCTGAGTCTCCCGGCGGCGGCGGGCGGCAGGGACCGGGTGCGGCGGAGACGTCGGCCGCGGCGGGAGCAGCATGGATTGGGGCACCGAACTGTGGGTGAGTCCGTTCCGCTTGACTCCAAGTTCCTCCCTTCCTGGGGTCCAGACCCACGATTTGCCCCTGTAGTACCCCAGCGGGATCTCTGCGCGTTCCCTTCCACCGACCCCTGGAATCCCCTCTCTCCGCGGAGTTTCCCAGGGCGGTTCAGGACTCCCCGGAGCGGAGGGGGACCTTTCAGGAGCCGCGTAGGGAAACTGAGGTACGGGGTTCATAGTGAGGAGGGCAGAAGAAGTCCTGGGACCAGGCCTGAGCAGCCGGGAGAGGTCACCTATTTTGAGCGCCCTGACTGGGCCGGCGGCTTATCTTACGGCCCCTGGGTCCCTGCCCGCCGTCCGCCTGTCCGGCTGGGGCGGGGGAGGGGGCCCTCTGGCCACTTCCAACCCCACGTGGGACCTGGAAGTCCAGACCGCCCTCACGTCGCCTCTAATCTACAATTAGGGCTTGGGACGCTGTAGGGGGGAGGGGGCTGCGAGCCTCGGCCTCAGCCCCCTCCCCCAGCCCTCCTTAGGCACTGGGAGGGGCCGCCACCAATCGCCTCGAACCTATGCTCTGGAAGCCCCAGAATTTTTTCGCCCTTTCCTAACCGGAACCTCTGACCCCTCCTCTTTCTGGGGGCGGTGGCACTCCTGGGTTCCTGGGTGCCCTGAGTTAACTAGATCGTCCCCCCCACACCAACTCTGGGATTTCTTTTGGAGGTAAAGTGGAGTCAGTGAGGAAAACTGAGTCGCCCCTGGGGGGACCCTGGGAAGCGTGGCTACTGGGGGAACCTGATGCCCGCGCTCCGACCATCCTGGGCCCCCCCCAAGCTGCAGGGAACCCTGCCCCTCTGGCCCTGACTCACGCCAGGCCGGCCGGATTTTCCGGAATCTGGGGGGGATTAGGGGACCCGGGGCAGGGGGAGTGGCCTTGCCCCATTCCACACCCCTCTTGGACGCCGGGAGAGGGGACCCTGTAGTCCGGCTGGGGCCCCGCCCCAGTTTTCTGGCCCTTCCCGGGAAGGGGAGGGGGTTCCCGCCGGTTTCCTGCCTCCCCCCGCGCCGCTCCGGGGCGGGGCGGGGAAGCCACTCCTTCTTGGAGCTCGGAGCTGGGAGGCTCCCTTGCCTCTGGGTCGGCGGCTGTGGGGTCCCCGGGTCCTGACCTCGGTCCTCCCAATCCCCCTGCTAGGATCAGTTTGAGGTGCTCGAGCGGCACACGCAGTGGGGTCTGGACCTGTTGGACAGATACGTGAAGTTCGTGAAAGAGCGGACAGAGGTGGAGCAGGCTTATGCAAAGCAGCTGCGGTGAGACCCTAGGGTGGCCGCGCCCTGGTGTTCAGGGGAGCGGTTGGAGGACTGGGGGCTCAGCCTTCCTGCCTCTCTCCGTAGGAGCCTGGTGAAAAAATACATGCCCAAAAGACCTGCCAAAGATGACCCTGAATCCAAGTAAGAACGAACACCGGATGGATACAGGGCTAGATTTGGGAGAGCAGGGGGGTATGGGACCCACTTCTGTCTCTCTCAAGCTGGGCTTCCCGCAAACAGATCCCTCACTTCTCACCCCAGTTCCACCTAGAGGTGTGAGCTTGGATGCAGGAACCGAATTACCTGGCTTGGAATTCTAAATCCACTCCTTTCCAGCCGAACTGCTTTGGACACTTGACTTCAGTTCTCAGCCTCCGTTTCCCTCACCTATTAAATGGGAGAGGCTCCCACAGTTATTAAATGAGTGACTCTGGGCAAGTGACTCATGCTGTGAGCCTCGGTTTTCCTCTCCTGTGAATTGGGGATGACAATGTCCTTGTAGAGGCTCATATGAAGATTAAGATAATGTGTTAAAACCATGCCTGGCCCATTTCATTTTATTCCAGTTCCAGAAACCCCCAGAGCTCTAGAAAGCAAAAGATTTTCTGGTCGCTTGTTTGGAGGCAATCTCAAGACCTGAACTGACATGAAGTTAATTAAGTTCATTAGGGTCTTGGATTTTATCTCACTTATGTGAATGCTAATGCTTCTTACAAAAGCATTTATAGTATTTGATTATACAATGCTGCTACTGACACCACAAGGGTGATACAAAAAGATGGTGTAAGCATCGCATCCCCTTTCTAAGACCTCCCCAAGTTCTGAGAATTCTGAGTTTCTGTGTCCCCCTTGAGGGTTGGGGGTGTGGGCCAGAATTTATCGTTGCTTCTGGGGTGAATGTCTTGGGGCTCACGCTTTCTCATATGGAGGTGGGTCTGGGGGCATGTGGCTCCCAGGAGTCCTGACCCCCAGCCCCTGTCCCCCCATCCACCCCACCCCAGGTTCAGCCAGCAACAGTCCTTCGTGCAGATTCTGCAGGAGGTGAATGATTTTGCTGGCCAGCGGGAGCTGGTGGCCGAGAACCTCAGCGTGCGTGTATGTCTCGAGTTGGCCAAGTACTCGCAGGAGATGAAACAGGAGAGAAAGATGGTGGGTGATCCCTTCTCTGGGGCTTCCCGAGGGTCCCCTGACATCAGGGTGAGCCTTATCGCCCCCTCTTCCCATAGCACTTCCAAGAAGGTCGTCGGGCCCAGCAGCAGCTGGAAAGTGGCTTCAAGCAGCTGGAGAATGTGAGTCTGTGGGTGTGGAGAAGCGTGGCTCTGGCCCCGAGCAGCTGGGTGAGGGTTGTCGATCCACTTTGTCTGGCCTGGACCCCTCCTCTCCTGTGGGTTTCCAACCTGCCTATTGTCACCACTCCGACTCCCAGCTGCTGCGTGACGTCCCCTCAGTCCCTGAAACCGTGGCGGGCAGCTCCATCATTCCGATTCTGTCCCCAACACAGAGTAAACGTAAATTTGAACGGGACTGCCGGGAGGCTGAGAAGGCAGCCCAGACCGCTGAGAGGCTTGACCAGGATATCAACGCCACCAAGGCTGATGTGGAGAAGGTGCCTGTGGGGTCTGAGACAGGCTTGGGGGTCAGGGTTAGGCAAGGCCAGATCTGGGCTATGACCCTCCCCCCACCTCTATATTCCTCAGGCCAAACAACAAGCCCACCTTCGGAGTCACATGGCAGAAGAAAGCAAAAATGAGTATGCAGCCCAACTACAGCGCTTCAACCGTGACCAGTCTCACTTCTATTTTTCCCAGATGCCCCAGATATTTGATGTGAGTGCTACAAACCCCCAGTCCCACCTTCCCTAGAAAACCCCAGAGTTAACCAACTCCTACACATTTGTCAAAACCCCAGCTGTAATGCCCTAATCTCTAAATTGAAAAGGAGTTAGAATCAAATAGTCAAAGTGTTCTCAGATTTTATTCAAGCTGTTCTTTCTGCCAGGAATGTCATTCTTTCCTTTTGTAATTCCTACATTCTTCCAAGCTCCAGTTCTAACAAATCCTCTGAAAGATCTCAAATTTCCCTTCTTCTGTTTCAGCCTTGTACTCTACTCGCTATCCCAACCCTGAGACTGGCAGTATCTGTGTTGGGTCAGCTTTTTTCTTGAAATTCCTGGCTCTGTTTTTTCCTTAGTATATGTTTTAAATTAATTAATTAGGCTGCACCTTGTCTTAGTTGCAGCATGTGGGATCTAGTTCCCTGACCAGGGACTGAACCTGGACCCTTGCATTGGGAATGCAGTACCTTAGCCATTGGACCACCAGGGAAGTCCCTTCCTGGCTCCATTTTCACCTCCTTTGAGAAGGCTTTCCTGACTCCCTAGGCAAGGGGAGGGCCTTAAATCCCTCTCTGACATTTCCCTGGCCTCTGAAATTTCTCCCCTGACCACACTGAGCTGGAAGTCTCCGTGTTCAATTCTGTGTTTTCCCTGCTAAACTGGGTTTGGGGCTGTGGTCAGTGTGGGGCTCCATTATGCTCAGGAGGGAATCACTCTGCCACCAGCCCCTCGATCAATGCCCCTGAGAACCGTGCCCCCCATCTCTACAGAAGCTGCAGGACATGGACGAGCGGCGGGCCACCCACCTGGGGGCTGGTTACGGACTCCTGTCAGAGACCGAGCTAGAGGTGGTGCCCATCATTGCCAAGTGTTTGGAGGGCATGAAGGTGGCCGCAGATGCTGTGAATGCCAAGAACGTGGGTGCCTGGTCCTGGCAGTGGACCATGGGGGACAAGCAGTGTTTGGGGGTGGTGTGCAGAAGTAGGAGTCCGAAGGCTGGGCCCCTAGTCTTGCCCCTGATTGCCCCTCACCATCCCCAGGATTCCCAGGTCCTAATTGAGCTGCACAAGTCAGGCTTTGCCCGCCCGGGTGACGTGGAATTCGAAGACTTTAGCCAGCCTATGAACCGCGTGCCCTCGGACAGCAGTCTGGGTACCCCCTCTGATGGACGGCCAGAGCTCCGAGGCACGAGCCGCAGTCGGGCTAAGCGCTGGCCATTCGGCAAGAAGAACAAGGTGGGGGCCGGGGCCCTCAGGGTGGAGGGCTGGGTGTGAGTGGGGACAGCAGGGGCCCACACTGAGTCAGCCCCAGCCACCGGAACGCTGAGTCCCGGGCAGGAATTTTCCTCTTGGCTGCTGGCCCGGGCTGGAGGGAAGGAAGGCGGCTGGGCCATTGGTCCGGGAGTCCCCCGAGGCTGGGGGGGGGGGGTGCGGATTGAGGGGGAGGGCCTGTGGCGTCTGTCTGCTGCTTCTCAGGAGGCTGAGAAAAGAGACCTGCTTTGGGGCTCAGGGCTGGGTGAGGGCTTGGGACACCATCCCTAGGGACTCCCCTTGAATCTCTTCAACCCTCTGATGAGTCTTTGGGCCCCCTACCCTCAGGCTGGTTTTTTTGGGGATTTTTGGCTTTCAATGTCAGGCACATACCTGGACACCCCTGGTTTATACCTTTGACAACTGCCTTCTCTGCCCAATTTATACCTTTGACTCCTGTTTCATACTATCGATCGCTGTCGATGTATACTTTGAATCCCCTAGCTTAAACCCCGGCTGTAGCCCTTTTGGTATTTCATGACTTTGACCCTTCTCTTAGCTTGCCCTTGACATCTATGGCCCCATTTTTGTCTGAGACCTTGATTTCTGCATGCCTCTCCCTCCACCTTCTAGACTGTGAGCCCAGAAAGCTGGGGGTGGGGATGGGATAGAGAAACATGGGCCTCCCTGTGCCCCCAGGCTCCATTCTAGAAACTGGACATAGAATACAAGGGAAGTGAGAAGTGTTGGGGGATAGAGATGGAGGGGTATGGCCTTCTGGCTCACAATCTAATGCCCTCCCGCCACCTCCCAGATTTTTGTGTTGCTCTTTGCATGCATTTTCTGTGTGTGTGATTGTGCATCTTGAGTTGTGGTTTTCTTACTTTTTTTTTTCTTTTCTCCATTTGGTTTTTTTTTTTTTTTTTCTTTTTCTTTATTGCGTCCATCCGCCGTCCACCCGTCCGTCCATCCGTCTTTGTTCTCTACATCCTCCCGACCCTTCTGACCCATGCCCTCCCTGGCCCCTGCCGGTAGCTGTGCCCCCCACCTCTCTCCCCCCTGGGGGGCCCCCTGCCCTCGGCATTACCTAACGGACCCCCGTCCCCCCGCTCCGGCCTCGACCCCTTGGCCATACTGAGCGAGATCAGTAAGTCGGTCAAACCGCGGCTAGCATCCTTCCGCAGCCTTCGAGGCAGCCGTGGGGTAAGTGAGGCCTCCGGGGGAGGAGGAGGGGGCGGCCCCAGCCCGCCCAGCGGCCGGGTGGCGGGACCCTGGGCTCGCTTCCTGCCGCTGGCTGGGCCCCCTCCTTCCAAGGCCCCACCCGGACCTGCTTCGCTCTGTGCATGGCCTTGCCCCCCAAGAACCTTGGGCAGGGAGGAAGGTGGACTCGGTGTGTCTTAGGCCTATCTTAGATCTGGGAGCTCAAACTCTGTGTTCCGGAACTCAGTCCTCTTCCACCTTGCAGACAGTGGTGACTGAGGATTTCAGCCACTTGCCCCCAGAGCAGCAGAGAAAGCGACTGCAGCAGCAGCTGGAAGAACGGAACCGTGAACTACAGAAGGAGATGGACCAGAGGTAAGGTGAGGGGCTGAGCAGGTAAGGAACAAGGTGAAAGGATAAATGAATCACATTGAGATGGCACCCGAAGATCTCTCTAACAAACCCCAGGCCCCAGTGGGCTTATAGGTGAACTGCAGGTAGAAGAAACAGTTACTTCCCACCTTGTACAAGTCATTCCAGGAAACACAAAAAGAG
This sequence comes from Okapia johnstoni, assembly GCA_024291935.2. Lineage (NCBI taxonomy): Eukaryota > Metazoa > Chordata > Mammalia > Artiodactyla > Giraffidae > Okapia > Okapia johnstoni. The sequence continues at coordinate 14,154,992 of CM044316.1, read as the reverse complement.
TGAAAGGGACTTCCTGGAGGTCCAGTGGTTAAGACTCTGTGCTGCCAGTGCAGGGAGCACAGGTTCAATCCCTGGTCAGAGAATGAAGATCCCACATGCTGCCAAAAAGATTGAGAAAGAAAAAAAGAATGAAAGCTGCCAGCTCATTTAGGAGGCTGGTGGAATCTCAGTTCCAAAACTGAGTTAGCAAGAACTCAAGAAAATAAAATTATGGATTTATTTAATTAACTTAACAATCTTAGATTGCAAAATCCTAGCCAATCCAAGTCCAGCAATGTATTAAAAACAGTATTACATCATGTGGTGATGGTGATTGCCCAACTCCATGAATGAATTTAATGCCATGAAACTGTATACTTAAAAATAGCACAAATGGGAAATTTTATATTATGTATATGGCATAATAAAGAATAATAATAAAAAACCAAAAAAAAACCCCCATGATCAGTGGGGTTAGCCTAGTAGTGCAAAGATGGTTCAATATCAAAAACATCTATGTGTCTTATTCACTCCATTAATTGGCAAAAAGAAAAAAAAGCACATGGTTTTTTCATTTAATAACTCAAAACACTTAAAATATTAACAATAAAAAAACCTGCCAGATTAAAAAAAAAAATCTTTACTCACACTTTCCAAGCAGCAAGATTCTCTTCCCAGTCCTCTTACATAATAAGAATGACGTTTGCCACTTGCAGATAGGCAGCCAAATGATATTTTGCTGTTTTGCACAGAACTCCTTGTACAAAATGGCTTTTATTGGTGTAAAGTTCCATTTGGTTATTGTTCCCGAGTGTTTTGTTTTTTTGTTTTTTTTTTTAATTTTTGGCTGCACCTCGAGCAGCATCCTGGGCAGCATCCTTGGTCTTCGTTCCCAACCAGGGTTGGAACCCATTCCCCCTGCAGGGGAAGTGCAGGCTCTTAACCACTAGACCACCAGAGAAGTCCCCATTCCTGAGATTTTTATGATGTTGGGGTTACAGGTGCATGCTCTGGAGTTCAAATGGATTGGCCTTTATTCTAGCTCTTTCCAGTTTCCTCATCTGTAATGTGCATCAGGTATTAGGACTGGGAAGAAGTTTAACCCAGGTTTGTCATCGTCCAGAGGTCCATGCATATAACAATTACCACCTGCATATATAGACATGGAGGAAACAGGGACAGGAGACTAATGAAAATAATAATACCTAGCGTTTATAGAGTTTCTAACTCCTTACATGGATCATTAGAATTCCTGTTTTCCTGAGAGACTGTGATACACATAGGAGACAATGTGTATCCTACCTGAGAGAGGTAGAATCCACATAGTTCTGTTTAGTGCTGTATTTCTAATGCCTAGAATGGGTTTCTGGTATGCCATATGCACTCAGTGTGAAAATGTGAAAGTGTTAGTTGCTCAGTTATGTCAGACTCTTTGCGATCCCATGAACTGTAGCCCTCCAGACTCCTCTGTCCATGGAATTTTCCAGGCAAGAATACTGGAGTGGGTTGCCATTTCCTTCTGCAGGGGATCTTCCTGACCCAGGGGTCAAACCTGCATGTCCTGCATCTCTTGCATGGGTGGTTCTTTACCACTAGCGCCATCTGGGAAGCCCCCTATATACACTACTACGTATAACATAGATGACTAATGAGAACCTGCTGTATAACACAGGGACTTCTACTCAATGCACTGTGGTGGACTAAATGGGAAAGAAATCCAAAAAAAGAGGGGATATATGTATACATGTGAGCTGATTCACTTTACTAACGCAACATTGTACAGCAACTATACTCCAGTATAGTTATATTCCAGTAAAGGCACTGCTCTCATCTTCACAACACATATAGATACCATTATTCTCCTTTCACAGACAAGCCTACTGAGACACAGTTTTGGAACAACTAGGAAATGCCCGCTCTGGGATTTGAATCCAGGCTATGAAGCATTGGCTGAGCTCCCTGAAGCAAAGCCTGTCTTTTTTTGTTTGTTAAATCACATGGATTTCTTTCTCCTCCATCTGTCTCACCCTAGGGAGGCCCTGAAGAAAATGAAGGATGTGTATGAAAAGACACCCCAGATGGGAGACCCAGCCAGCTTGGAACCCCGGATCACGGAAACCCTGAACAACATCGAACGGCTGAAACTGGAAGTACAGAAGTATGAGGTCAGGGCAGACCCTGGGGAGAGGCGGGGCCGGCAGGCCTGGTTGAGTCACTGCCTGGTGGGGAGGGGGGAGAATGAGGGAAAGGGAGGTGTAGGTGGTGGGGGCTCCAGCTGTTTCTCATCACTGCCTCTGGTGTACATGGGTGATCTCAGGAAACCTCCAGGCCCAGAGTGGGCTGACCCCAGAGCCTGGCCCTGGAGCTGAGTGTGCGGTCCCCTCCTCTCAGGCTTGGCTGGCAGAAGCTGAGAGCCGGGTCCTAAGCAACCGGGGAGACACCCTGGGCCGGCACACCCGGCCTCCAGACCCCCCAGCCAGCGCGCCGCCAGACAGCAGCAGCAACAGCAACAATGGTTCGCAAGAGAACAAGGAGAGGTGAGCAGGGAGGCCAGGGTGGGTCTGTCCCCAGACCCCGGACCCTGGTAAGGGGTGCCTGTTCTCACTGCTTTGCCTTCTCCAACCAGCTCTGAAGAGCCCCCCTCTGAGGAGGGTCAGGATGCCCCCATCTACACGGAGTTTGATGAAGAATTTGAGGAGGAGCCCGCCTCCCCCATTGGTCACTGTGTGGCCATCTACCACTTTGAAGGTATGGACAGCCTGGGTGGTACATTGGTGACTTTGGCGGGGGGGCAGGGGAGGGTGGCATTTGGGGCTGGGCTCTGTTGAGATCCGCCTCCAGCAGACCTGAGCCCACTGCCGCTCTGTGACAGGGTCCAGCGAGGGCACCATCTCCATGGCTGAGGGCGAGGACCTCAGTCTCATGGAAGAAGACAAAGGCGACGGGTGGACCCGGGTCAGGCGGAAACAGGGAGGTGAGGGCTATGTGCCCACCTCTTACCTCCGCGTCATGCTCAACTGAACCCTGCTGGAAGTGGGAAGAGGGGGGCTGTTGGCTGCTGCTTCTGGGCCACGGGGGGCCCCAGGACCTACGCACTTTATTTCTGCCCCCGTGGCTTTGGCTGAGACCTGTGTAACCTGCTGCCCCCCACCACCACCCCCTCACTCCTCTCCCCAGATGGACCCGCTGTGCCTTCTACCATTGATGTACATACTCATGTTTCGAATCTTTTTTCTTCCTGCCGCTCGGCTAGGGTCATTTTGTTTTATATAAAAAGTGATGAAAAACTCTTGGAGTATGTGGCTTATTAGGAGGTTTGGATACTGGGGCTGGATATTCAAACACCACCCTCCTTAAGGGCCACGCGGGGAATGAGGAAGTGGCAATGAACCTGGGTACACCTTGGACAAACTGCCCCTTACTGGGAGTCGAGTGCTTGTCTGACTCCGGTAGGGAGGAGGGTGCTGGATGTCACCCCTTTGGTGTTCCCTGCAGCTCACATCTGCTGAGGACCTACTGTGTGCCGACCATTCTCCACCCAGGAGCTCATTCAAACGTTGAGTTTTCATCCCCATGATAACCCCTAGAAAGTACAGTCTCACTTTTATATTGAAACTGGGCACAGAGAGGTCAAGTGATCTGATAGAAGTCACACAGGTTTTAAAACACTTGAACTCTGGCCTCTTACAGACAGATCTTCAAGGTATCTTTAACATTAAGAGACCCACATTCACCACTTGTGGGGTAGGGGTGGGGTGGGGTGTGCAGAGCCTCCAGACATCTGGGTCTTCTAGTGTAAGGCAAGAGCTGCCCACTCCCAGGATCCACATGCCTTTTTAGGGTGCAAGGTGGGTTCTTGCAAACCGGTCCGCTCCTTCTGTGCGGCAGGGTGCAGGTCCCCGCTGCATTTGGCTGGGTGAAGAAACTTGGGCGGCTTCCTTGGTCTCCATTAGGGGTCCCCAGATGCTTGGGTATCCCAGCGTTAGAAGGGGGTTTGTGCTTTCAAGGGTCAGGCTCCAGGCGCTGTGAGAGGATGCTGAGGATGCGTTGGAACTTCTCGAGTCGTGTGGCCCATGGTGCGCCAGCCCCTCGGCTCCCCCAGAGCAACCTCCTCAAGAAGCCAGTGGTCAGGGCCTCTGTCAGCTCCGGGTTGGGCTGGAATCCTGGGGGCGAGGCCAGGTGAACCCGGGGCAGGGCCCAGGCACCTGCCTTGCTCCTCCCACACCTGCCTGGTTCCCTCTGGACTTTGACCCAGGAGGGACTCTGCCCCAGATTATCTGAACAACCGGGCAGGGTTAGCTGGGGAGGGGTCTGCAGGAGTGGGAGTGGGGGGGTGGCTGAAGGGCTTGGTCGATGTGGGCTCTGCCAGGGTGCATGGGGGCCAGTCCGTTCCGGGGCCACATCAGGGTGCCCCCTACTTTAGGGGTAGAACCTGGAGATGGAGCTGCCTTGAGGGTGGAATTTGGGGCCACCCTGCGCGACAAACTTGGGAGGAGGAGGTTGGGCCATGTTGGAAGGAGAAGGGTCTTAAGGAACCATCCAGGTGGGGGATTCCGGAGGCAGGGCTGCCCCAGGACAGGAGAGAAGTGTGGTTCTGAGTACAGTGGGGCCGCTATTCTGCCAGAGTGATGGTCTGAGTCATTTTGGAGGGAGCTGCGCATTCCTGCGGGGAATTGAGACCCTCTGGGGGTAGGGCCTTCCCAGGTGGGAGAGTGGGGGGTGGGGCCCTGTGGGCGTGGCTTCGAGGAGCAGAGGGCGCTGTGCCCATCAACGCTGCAGGTGGCGGTGGCGTGTGTGGGGGTGAGAACATCCCTGGGACCGGGGCCCGCCCAGTTTGGGTGGGACTCTGGGAGGCGTGACAGGAGTCTAGTCTCTGGTCCGGTGGGTTTGGGGGCACCGCGCTGGAGCATGCAGATTGTTCCTAAAGTGGGGATCCTCTGGCAACCCCTCGAAGGGGAGGCGCTCACCTCGCAGGCGCCGTGCCGCCGCCTCGCGGAATCTGGGCGCGTCCCGGGCCGTCTGACGCGCCCGGTGCAGGGTGCGCAGCAGCCGTTCGCAGCTCTCGTCCAAGGGCCCCGGGAGTTCCTCACCCTCCAGCAGGCGCGCCGCGGGTGCCACGTGCGGCAGCGCCACCTCGCCGGGATCGCTGGGTCCTGTTGGGGGAAGGGTCTGGGCTGGGCTAGGGGAGGGGTGCGGGTCCTAGGGTGAAGAGGATGCGACATACACTGGGGCCAGGGCACCCTAGGACAGGGCAGCGGGTGGGGTTTGGGTCAGACACGGAGGCTCGAGCCTGGACCAGAGGAGGACAAGGGTATGGCCTAGAGCCAGGGCGGAGCCTAGAACAGGCCTAGGGATTGGGTCCAGGGCAGTCTCTCGTAGAGGGCGGGGGCAAGGGCGCGGGGGGCGGAGCCTCGATTAAGGGGCGGAGCCTAGGACCGAAAATGCTGGCTGCTCGTACAGCCGAGATGGAGCCCGGGACAGAAGCAAGGGTTCTGCGCGAGACCGAGAGGCCAGAGCCTAGCTCATTGCTGGATGTGAGTCAGGGGCCGGGTCTAGGCAGGGGGCGTGGCCTAGGAGATACCCAGGGGCGGGGCTTAGGGGTGAATCCCGATTCTGGTTAGGGTTATCACTCCTCGAAAGCCGCCACTCACCTGCGCCCTCATTCAGCGATCGCATCAGCGGCTTCAGCTCCTGCTCAAAGGCCAGCGCAGCCTCCGTGTGGCTCCTTCGCAGGTGGCGCCATGTGCGTTCCAAACGCGACACCTGGAGGAAGAGACCTGAGCCCTCCTTCCCTTCACTCTTCCCCATCACTTGCGCTCCGGCCTCCTGCCTTGCTTCCCACGCACCTGGGGCATGAGCAAGGCGCCCATCACCGCGGCCAGTCCGGGCAGGTCCCCCACCGCCCCTGGCCGTAGCGCCACGGCCAGCTCCACCAGGCCCCTCAGGGCGGCCGCGCGTTCTTCCAGCGGCCCTGCGCAGCCCAGCACTGCCAGCGCCCCCGCCAACGCCAGCGTCTCGAGCCTGTAGAGGCGGAGGGCAAGGGTCTGGGGGCAGTGGGGAGGTTTGCGATGTGGGGGTGAGGAGGGAGAGTCGGCGGCATCGCCCATTCCCCTCCTCCCTGGGGAACCGCGAATGGGAGGAGGTTTGAAGACCCTGGGGATTTCAGGTGGCTGGCTCACCTCTCCAGCAATTCCAACCTCAAGCGATGCCCGTGGGGAAGTGTGAGCAGCTCCAGACCAGAGGCGACCCCCATGGCGCCCCGCTGAGTCTTGGTCACTCCCAGGACGCCTGTTGCCTGGCGATGGGGGCAGGTTAAGAGTAGGGACGTTAAAGGAGCAGAGTGAGTCTATGGGTGTGAGGTGGGTTTGGGTCATGCCCTGGCTTCAGGCCCTACCCAGGGAGGGAAAACCTGGTAGGGGACCCACCTGAGAGTCCACTAATAGCAGGTGGAGAGCTGTGCTCCCAGGATGGTGTTCCAGGAACAGGCCACGGAGAGTATGCAGGACTTCGGGTTCCAGAGGCCGATTCTGGGAGCCCAGCAGGCAGGAGGGGGTGTCAGGGAGACAGAAAGAGACCTCAGCCTGCGGTCTTGCAAAACATCTGTCCTCCTCTTCCTCCTCCTCGGCTTCCCACCAGGGCACCTCTGACTCTGGGCAGCTGTGGCCAGGGGGCGGTCCCTGGACCCTGAGCACTCGGGGCACCAGCTCACAGTACGTTGGGGGGCGTCCAGAGGCATCAGGCAGCATCAGTGAGGGTGTTCGAGGTGGCTTGGTTGGGGCCTTGGCATGAAGCTGACCATCAGAGGCCCTGAGACTGTCAGCAACGGACCCCAAGGGAACTGGGGTCTTTAGTATCACAGGGTCACTACCTGTCCGAGGCAGGCCAGATGCAGGTACAGTGGAGGCTCCTGGGGGTCATACAGGAAGGGGAGAAAGAGGTACACAGAGAAGATAGCTGGTTGGGGTGATGGCTTCCTGAGCTACTAACCTCCTGGTTCCTGCACTCATTCAGCCAATAACCAGGCATCCTAAATTAGCTTGGTGCAGCTTTGAAGCTGAACAGCTTCACCAACATCAATGCTAGACACCTACCAATGGTCTGAGAATGAACTTTCTCTGACATGGGTGTAGTTCTGCCAATTCTGAATACTACATTTTAAGTCTGAACTCTTCCTTTTTGCTCCTCTGATTGAAGATGGTAAGCACTGACCACACAAAATTAAAATGAAAAAAATATGTCACTCAAAATTCACAAAGTTACATATGCCTCAAAGAAACTGAATTTATCAAACTTTTGAATGATGTCTTCTGCTAAGTTTGCGGTATATTTACTTCTGAGGTTATTAACTTAAAACTGCACACAGACTTTTGGGAGACTGTATCTACTAAACATTTAAGTCGACCCTGTTATGGGGGTTTAAAACCTCCCTAATGTTCCCATCTCACTCTGAATAAGGACCAAAGTCCTCTTGTTAGCCCTCAAAGCTCTCACAATCGGAGCCTAATCTCTCTCTGACTTCCCCCTCACTCCCACTGTTTCTGCTACACTCACTTCTTTTTGGTTCAATGAACAGTTCAAACTCTTGTTCTGGTTCTAGTTCCTTTGCACTGACTGTTCTCTCTGTCTGGGCCACTCTCACCCTATTATTCACATTGTTCCCTCCGTCATCTCCTTCAAGTATTTCTCCATGAGACCTTTCCTAACTACTACGAAAAACTGGAATACTCCTTGCTCTGTCCTACTTTTAATTTTTAACCCAAAGCATAATTGATTCCCCTTCATGGATCACAGCCTTGTCGTGGCAAAGGGGCTTGCATAACTTAATGAAGCTATGAGCCATGCCATGCAGGGCCACCCAAGATAGATGGGTCGCAGTGAAGAGTTATCACAAAAAGTGGTCCACTGGAGGAGGGAATGGCAAACCACTTCAGTATTCTTGCCGTGAGAACCCCATGAACAGTATGAAAAGGCAAAAAGATATGACACCAGAAGATGAGTCCCTCAGGTCAGAAGGTATCCAATATGCTACTGGGGAAGAGTGGAGGGCAATCACTAATAGCTCCAGAAAGAATGAAACAGCTGGGCCAAAGGGGAGATGGTGCTCAGTTGTGGATGTGCCTGGTGGTGAAAGTAAACTTCAGTGCTGTGAAGAACAATATTGCATAAGAACCTGGAATGTTAGATCCATTTGTTGTTGCTGTTCAGTCGCTAGGGTGTGTCCAACTCTTTGTGACCCTAAGAACTGCAGCACACCATGAGTCAAGGTAAATTGGATGTGGTCAAGCAGGAGATGGCAAGGGTAAACATCGACATTTTAGGGATCAGTGAACTAAAATGGACAGGAATGGGCAAATTTAATTCATATGACCATTTTATCTACTACTGTGGGCAAGAATCCCTTAGAAGAAATGGAGTAGCCCTCACAGCCAACGAAACAGTCTGAAACACAGCACTTGAGTGCAATCACAAAAATGACAGAATGATCTTGGTTTGTTTCCAAGGCAAATTATTCAACATCACAGTAATTCAAATCTATGCCCCAACCTCTAATGCCAGAGAAGATGAAGTTGAACCGTTCTATGAAGACCTACAAGACCTTCTAGAACTAACACCAAAAAAGATGCTCTTTCATCATAGGGGGTTGCAAAAGTAGGAAGTCAAGAGATACCTGGAATAACAAGAAAGTCTGGCCTTGGAGTACAAAATGAAGCAGGGCAAAGGCTAACAGAGATTTGTCAGGAGAATGTGCTGGTCACAGCAAACACCTTTTCCCAACTACACAAGAGATGACTCTACACATGGCATCACCAAATGGTCAATATGGAAATGAGATTGATTATATCTTTTGCAGCAGAAGATGAAGAAACTCTATACAGTCAGCAAAAACAAGACCTAGACCTCACTGTGGCTCAAATCATCAGCTCCTTATTGCAGAATTCAAGCTTAAATTGGAGAAAGTAGGGGGAAAACACTAGGCCATTCAGGTATGACCTAGATCAAATCCCTTATGATTATACAGTGGAAGTGACAAACAGATTCAAGGGATTAAATCTGATAGACAGAGTACCTGAAGAGCTATGGACAGAGGTTTGTAACATTGTACAGGAGGCAGTGACCCTAACCATCTCAAAGAAAAAGAAATGCAAGAAGGCAAAATGGTTGTCTGAGGAGGCTTTACAAATACTGAGGAAAGAAGAAAAGTGAAAAGCAAGGGAAAAGTATACCCAAACGAATGCAGAGTTCCAGAGAATAGCAAGGAGAGATAAGAAGGCCTACTTCAATGAACACAATGCAAAGAAACAGAGGAAAACAATAGGATGGGAAAGACTAGAGATCTCTTCAAGAAAATTGGAGATATCAAGGGAACATTTCATGCAAGAATGGGCTCAATAAAGGACAGAAATGGTAAGAACCTAAGCGAAACAGAAGCTATTAAGAAGAGATGGTAAGAATACACAGATGAAGTGTACAAAAAAAAGTTCTTAATGACACGGATAACCATGATGGTGTGGTCACTCACCTAGAGCCAGACATCCTGGAGTGTGAAGTCAAATGGGCTTTAGGAAGCATTACTACAAACAAAGCTGGTGGAGGTGATGGAATTCCAACTGAGCTATTTCAAATCCTAAAAGATGAAGCTGTTAAAGTGCTGTACTCAATATATTAGCAGATTTGAAAAACTTAGCAGTGGCCACAGGACTGGAAAAGGTTAGTTTTCATTCCAGTCCCAAAGAAGGGCAATGCCAAATACTGTTCAAAAGTGAAGTCACTCAGTCGTGTCTGACTCTTTGTGACACCATGGACTGTAGCCTGCCAGGCTCCTCTGTCCATGGGATTCTCCAGGCAAGAATACTAGAGTGGGTTGTTATTTCCTTCTCCAAGAACGTTCAAACTACAATACAATTGCACTCATTTCTCATGGTAGTAAGGTTATGCTCAAAATCCTTCAAGCTAGGCTTCAGCCGTGCGTGAACCAAGAACTTCTAGATATAAAATCCGAGTTTAGAAAAGGCAGAGGAACCAGAGATTAAATCGCCAACATTTGTTGGGTCATAGAGAAAGCAAGGGAATTCCAGAAAAACATCTACTTCTGCTTTATTGACTATGCTAAAGCCTTTGACTGTGTGGAACACAACAAATTGTGGAAAGCTCTTAAAAAAAAAGGAATACTAGACCACCTTACCTGTCTCCTGAAAAACCTGTATGCTGGACAAGAAGCAACAGTTAGAATCTTACTGTAAGTGGTTCAAAACTGGGAAAGGAGTGACACAAGGCTGTATATTGTCACCCTGTTTATTTAACTTATATGCATAGTACATCATGTGAAATGCTGGGCTGGATGAATTACAGGCTGGAATCACGATTGCCGGGCAAAATATCAACAACCTCAGATATGTAGATGATGCCATTCTAATGGCAGAAAGTGAAGAGGAACTAAAGAGCCTCTTGATGAGGGTGAAAGAGGAGGATAAAAAAGCTGGCTTAAAACTCAACATTCAAAAAACAAACATCATGGCATCTGGCTCCATCACTTCATGGCAAACAGAAGGGGAAAAAGTAGAAGGAGTGACAGATTTTATTTTCTTGGACTCCAAAATCACTGTGGATGGTGACTGCAGCTATGAAATTAAAAGAAGCTTGCTCCTTGGAAGGAAAGCTATGACAAATCTAGACAGTATATTAAAAAGCAGAGGCATCACTCTGCTGACAAATGTCTGTATTGTCAAAGCTATGATTTTTCCAGTAGTCATGTATGGATGTGAGAGTTGGATCATAAAGAAGGCTGAGTGCCAAATAATTGATGCTTTCAAATTGTGGTGTTGGAGAAGACTCTTGAGAGTAGTCCCTTGGACAGCAAAGAAGAGCAAACCAGTCAGTCCTAAATGAAATCAACCCTGAATAATCATTGGAAGGACTGATGCTAAAGCTGAAGCTCCAATGCTTTCGCCACTTAATGGGAAGAGCCAACTCATTGGAAAAAACCTTAGTGCTGGTAAAGATTGAAAGCAAAAGGAGAAGGGGGTGACAGAGGATGAGATGGTTAGAGAGCATCACTGAGTCAATGGACAAGAATTTGAGCAAACTCTGGGAAATAGTGAAGGGCAGGAAAGCCTGGTGTGCTGTGTCAATGGGATCACAGAGTGGACACGACTTGGCAACTGAACAACAAATTGACTCATTACTGTTGTTCATGGTCCTTCATTCTCTAATAGGATGTTGGCTCCACTTGAGCAGGGATCTTTGTCTTTCTTGTTCATTGATGTATCTCAGCACTTAGTATAGTGTCTGACACACACAGTGAGGGCTCATGGTGAATGGGAGATGACAGGGCAGTCAGGGCACAAGGGGAGATCCTCCTTTATGTCGGATGGTCAGGGTTAGCTGCTTTGAGGAACTCCTGTTAGATGAGAAACAGTCAGTCAGGTAAAGGTTAGGGAATGAGCTTTCCAATGATGAAAACAGCAAGTGCAAAGGCCTTGAGGCAGGAACAAATGTACAAGGTTCCAGCAGACTGAACAACAACAACAACCAGCAACTGAAAGGAAGTCTGTGTGGCCGGAGGGAAGAGGGGATGAGGGATGGAATTATTAGAGAGGTTAGCTATGGTTAGAGCATGGAGGGTTTCTTGGAATCATTGTAAACCCATAGTTTTAAGCACCTACAAAGTTCCTGTGTGTGTTTTAGTCACTGTGACAACATTGAGAGCATCACCATCCTTTTTTCCCAGCAGGATGTCACCTGCCCAGTGTCACTTGGACACTGCATGGCAGAGGAATTTCTGAGCTATGTCCTGTCCTGGAATACCCTTTACCTGGTCCAGGGGGGTCTTCTGGTGGCCGCCACATACGCTCCAAACCTGCAGGCTGACTATCGCTCCGCTTCCTATCCCTGGAGGACAAAGATGAGGGAGATATGTTGTCCTACTCCAAGCAGATAGTTAGATAGCATATAGCCCCCACCAATCCCAGAAAATCCCATCATTCAGAACCAGGGGATCCCCCAGGGTGCTTGCTAACCCCAGGGAACACTTGGCAATGTCAGGAGATATTTTTTGGTTGTCACAACTAAGGGGTGGGGTGCAGAGCATTCTACTGGCATCTAGTAGATAGAGACCAGGGATGCTCTTCAACAGTCTGCAGTGCACAGAATGGCCCCCCACAACCAAGAATAATCTGGCTACAAATGTCAATAGTGGACAGACTCGAGGTGAAGAACCCTGGGGGGTGCTGGGTGTCTTCGGGATATAGAGAGCCTGTGAATACCTGAGCGGCTCTGTGCGAGCCAGGCTGTCTGGAAGGGTGTCCTCACTAAAGCTGCGTCGAATTGGTCCTTGCCGTGGCACTGGCCTGGAGGCCACAGCCCCTGTGGCTTGGGACAGTGGACGCTGGCCAATCACATAGCTGCGAACCAGGGCAGGCAGGCTGGGGAAACGCTCATCCTCTAGCTGAAAGAGGGCTGCGGGCCGGCCTGGCCGGGGCCTCAGGGCCACACGGAGCACCTCGAAGTGCAGGGCTGAGCCCCGCCAGCGGCAGGAGATCACAGGGTGGCCCCCACGGGACTTGGACGCACGAACTAAGAAGTCACCATCTTGCTGGAGAAGGTCTTCAGCCTTCTAGGGATGGAGGATCGGGGGGCAAGGGGTTTACGCATGAGCACATATCAGTACTTAATGGAGACTCCCGACCGCGCCCCCACCCAAGAAAAGCCACCCCAGAGACTGGGTACTTTTGAGCGAAACAATGTCTTCTTTTCTAGTGGGCATACTTCCGCACTACATTTCCCAGGCTCCCTTGCGGTTAACCATTGTGTGACAAGATCTGACCAATGGGATGTGGGAGGAGTACTGTGGGGACTGGTCAGATTTGGCCCATTAAATAGTCTAGCAGAATCCTACAGGTTTCGTCCTGAATCTGTCAGTTGATGCCCCCAGAGCCCTGGGGGATAGTGGAGGCAGAAGACTGAAAGGGCTTGGGTCTGACTCCTTTTGAAGCTCTGCATCCTCTTAGACTGTGACGTGAACTAGTCCTTAAATGTTGATGGAGTCGTTGACAGTGTGGGAATGTTTGTTACAGCCACTAGCTGACGCTGACTAATGCAACTTCCAACCTGGTGACATGTGCCGAGCTTGTTATGCAAATATGGCTTTCAGAAAAGCCATTTGCTAGGTTCTTCCAAACAGACCATGGCCTTGAAATTCACCTTTATAAAAATAGAGCACTATCATGCCAGCTATGGTGGCTGAAAACAGGGCCTGAGGGCCACAACATCATAGAGGGACAAAGCAGAGCTGCTGATGGAGGCTGGGGACTGGACAATACGTGCAAAGGACACTTGTATGGCCCTTATTATATGCCAGGCACTGTTTTAAGTGTAAAATGTATGAACTCACTTCATTACCAAGGATAAGAGGTAGGTACTATTATGCCCATTTTACAGATGGGGAAACAGAGGTCCAGAGACATCAACTACCTTGCTCTAGTTTACATCCAACATAAGCTGTAGGGATAGGATTTGAACTCAGACTGTTTGTGGCTAAAGTGTGGGATTTTCACCATTAAGCTACACTGCCTCCCATGATTTGATTAGATGTCTCAAGTCCTAGGATTCCTGAAGGTGACTCCTAAGTTGGAGATGAGAGTGAGGTGCTTTGAATTGAGAGGGAGATGGGACCCTGGCGGCCACAGGTGGCCTGGAATCCAGAGAGAGAGAGAGAGAGAGAGAGACAAGTAGGGTCGAAGGGTGGTTTGAGGAGTCATTAGTACCCTCTTCAACTCCTGTCACCTTCTTCAACACCATCCCAAAGGAAGTGATAATTTAAAGCTAAGAAGTGACATCCCACATAGACCAACAAGTTGCAAAACAATCCTTAGCTCTTAAGACACTCTTTCTGATAGATTTTGACCCTAAGGCCCTTATCTGGGACCCAGGAGTCCCCAGTAAGTCAAAGATGAGTGAGACTCCCCATCAGATGGTATGTGGTCCTGTGGGAGGCAGTGGTACCTGGCGGGACAGGGGGCCGTGGTACCAGGGTTGGCCCACAAAGTCCTCTCCATCTTGTGGCACCTGCATGGAGCTCTCAGGGGCAGAGGGTGCAGGGGCTGTGCCTTGTACTTCCAACAGGCCTCAGTCTTCCTCATCTGTAAAACAGGAATAATTATTCTTGCTTCCTGAATGGCTTGGTCAGCCCTTTCATGTTCCTCATAGTTTGAAAACAACAGCCCACATCTTATCAAGCCATAAAATGCAATGCTCTCTGTATATGTATATATATATTATATTTTAATATACAGCATGTTTATATAATTATATATAAATGTATTGAAATATTTACATATAATATTTGTGTATTTTATATTCTAAATATAAATATATTTAAAATATATGTTAATATATGTTTATATTAAGTTAAAGAAGTTACCCATAGTCAGAAGTTACCCATAGTCAGATTAAAATACCCATATTTTTAATTATAAATTATATGAGTTATATTTGATACATATATCAGATTAAATTCAAGCTATGAGTAACTTTGGGGCTTCCTGGATGGCTCAGTGGGTAAAGCAGCCACCTGCAATGCAGGAGACACAGGAGACGTGGGTTCAATCCCTGGGTCATGAAGATCCCCTGGAGTAGGAAATGGCAACCCATTCCGGTATTCTTGTCTGAAAAATCCCATTGACGGAGGAGCCAGGAAGACTACAGTCCAAAGGGTTGCAAAGAGTCAGACATGACTGAGCAACTAAGCATGAAATGAATAAATTTAATTTATTATTTTTAATTAATTTATTTTTTGGTTATACCATGGCTGCAGTCCATGGGGTCGCGGAGAGACAGACATGACTGAGCAACTTCACTTTCACTTTTCACTTTCATGCATTGGAGAAGGAAATGGCAACCCACTCCAGTATTCTTGCCTGGAGAATCCCGGGGACAGAGCAGCCTGGTGGGCTGCCGTCTATGGGGTCGCACAGAGTCGGACACGACTGAAGCGACTTAGCAGCAGTAGCAGCATGCAGCATCTGGGGTCTTAGTTCCCCAAACAGGGATCAAACCGGACCCCCTGCTTTGGAATTGCTGAGTCTTAACCACTAGACCCCCAGGGAAGTCCCTAGAGAACCCTGCCCTTAGGCATCTTCTAGCTGAGAAGACAGAGATTAGGAAAATAAGTGAGTAGAAAAGGAAGCCTAAAGTAGATCAGAGAGAACTGGGAATGAAGATTCAAGTGGTGGAGTTAAGATTTTTATATAGGGTGACCTGGGAAGGTCTTAGGGGTGGGGAGTGGGTAAAGGTTGGGAGGATTTTAAGGGACCAATTCAGGTGGTTCTTTAAAAAAAAAATTTTGTTTATTTGGCTCCACTGAGTCTTAGTTTCAGCATGAGAACTTTTAGTTCTGGCATGTGGGAACTAGTTCCCTGACCAGGGATGGAACCCAGGCCTCCTGCTTTGGGAGAGCAGAGCCACTGGAGCACTGGGGAAGTCTCAAGCTGGGTGGTTCTTGGGGTGAAATAAACTCCAGGCTGGGGAGAATTAAATTTACTAAAATCCATAGCATCTCAGTGATCTGTAGGCACACTCAAGGATTCTTAGATTGTACAAGAAAATCTAACCCATGCTTGGCTTTCCAATAAGGTCATTTTGTGTGCTCAGTTGCTCAGTGGTGTCTGACTCTTTGCGATCCCATGGACTGTAGCCCGGCAGGCTTCTTGGTCTATGGGATTCTCCAGGCAAGAATACTGGAGTGGGTTGCCATTTCCTCCTCCAGGGGATCTTCCCGGCCCAGGGATCAAACTGTGTCTCCAGCCAAATCCTGGGTTGCAAGTGAATTCTTTACCACTGAGCCAGTGGGGAAACCCATTTTAAAAGACCATTAAAAGGTCACATTTTTGTAGACAGGTCAGCAAACAGCAAATAGACATCTGCAGGTTTTCATATTTTGGAGCCAATCCACTTCCTTATTACTGTGATCAAACTTAGGACCCCTTGATCATCGCGCTTGCCTCAGGCCCCTTGTCTCTCAAGTATCTGGTGAAAAAACTGCTCTGGATGAGAAGGAAGAGGGGGAGAGGGAGTGGGAGGTGGTGGTGGGGAAAGTGTCTTGCTTCCCCTACCCCCCGGGCCTTCTGGGCCTGGCAGGGTCTGCAGGGAAATAGCACGAGGATTTTTAGGACGTGAGTCAGCTGGGCTGAGGGCCTGAAAGGGCTAGGAGGTTCCCAGACTGGTCTGAGGTGCCTTAAGGGGCGGGAGAGCTGAGCAGAGCTTTGGCTCCAAGCGCCACATACCTGAATACCAGGTGTGTCTCCTGGATACCTGTGCACTTCCTGTTTGTCAGCTGGGCCTGGTCTGGCCTTGGTTTTAAGAGTCCCCTGACTCCAGCGTCCTCTGTCTTACGTGCCCCTTAGTGGGTGTGAAGGTGAATCACTGACTGGTTTGTTCAGGGGGAGCTCAGAGTGGTCACGGACAGCTACAGGCCAATTAAGTCATCCACCTGTCCTTCATCGTTTGGAATAATTTCTGGGTATCTGGGCAGGAGAGAGAGGAAGGCAGCAGAAATCAAGAGAGGAGATGGGTGAGAGGCAAGTTTGGGGAAAGAAGGGAAGGGATTATTCATCTTCTATCGACCATATACTCCTGTAGGGGGCAACCACCTGCATGAGACAGGGACACAGATGGGCACGGAGACTCAAACGTGAGCAAAACACTGACTGGTTGAATGGTTACTGTGTGCCAAGGAGAAACAGTGATGAATGAGACCAAGGCCCCTCCGGTGGAGGAGACACACAAAACAAATAACTGCACGATGAATGAAGAAGATAATGTCTAAGGGTGAACAACGAAGGTGATAAGACAGGGAGATGTAAAGAGAAGCTGGCCGGGGGAGGCTACCTTAAATATGAATAGGTAGTCAGAAGGCTGTCTTCCACGAAGTGACATGGGAGCTGAGATCTCAGTGGGGGGGGGGGTAGGGAACAGTTAAGCAAAGATGTGAAGAAAGAGCAGTACAGGTGAGGGGTGTACAGGGAGGGCAAAGGTGCAGGGCTTGCTTTTTATATTTTACATCGTCAAGGAAGCAGGTGTGACAATGTTGTGAGCCACGAGCGAAGTGGAGAGCAGTGAGGTTAGGCAGAGACGATGCAGGAAACTGGTGGACCTCGAATTTTCGTTTCGGTAGGATGGAAGAGGAGCTACGGAAAGGTATGAAGTGAGAGAGGGGCACGATCTGGTTTGTGGTTTAAAAAGATTGCTCAGGCATGGAAGCAGGGAGGCTGTCCATGTTGCAGAGAAAATACGCTTGGAGGAGGACGCCCAGGTACACGGATACGCATGATGCACAGCGACCCAATCAGGTGACCCCTTTTACGCTCGCGGACGCGCGTGGACAGACACCTAGATTCTTCCAGAGAGCAGGTGGCCCCACCTGGAAAAGAGAACTCCCTACCTACCCCCACCAAATCTCCCTGTCCTGGCTGTGCTTGGGGCCCCTCACTCACCTGGGCCGGGACCCGCGGAGCTCGCAAGAACTTGGGGCCGGGCGGAAGCCTGAGGCTCTGCGTCTCCCAACCCCTCCCTCCCCGCCCCAGCCAGGTCCAGCCTTCCCCTGCCGCGCCCGTAGGGAACGGAGCGCCATCACCTGGTCCCGCCCACTTAAAACCCCTCCCCTCCAGGCCCCGCCCTTTCTCCTACTGTACCTTCTCGCCCCGCCCCTTGTTATCGCCCCGCCCCCTTATAAACTTTATTTTCGCTAACCACGCCCCCTTGGATGAACCTTCTTCCCGTAGGTCACGCTCCCTGAGGAACTCCTTTAGTTCCTACTAGTGGACCAGCCCCCTTAAACTTGCCCCGCCCCCTCAGACTGACCACGCCCCCTCATCCAGTCACCCCTCTTTTAGTCCCGCCCTTAGAGCCCTGTCGCTTGTTTCCTCATAAGGCCACAGGCTGGTCCTAAGAGCCCCTGATCCCTTGAGACGGGGCAAGGGATGTCTCCTAGCCCCTCTGTTCCGGGCAGGGGCGGGGCAGCCTTTACGGGCTATCTCACACGACCGGGAGTGGTGCCGGCTGTGACGTGGCAGAGTGCGCTTCCTCCAGACTGCCCCCCTGGGTTTCTCGGAAGGAACCCCACATTGGCTGTCGGGTTTGTGGAGAGACATGCGGGAAAACACGACAGTCTTTCCCAGTAACAGACCGTAGGACTTGATCTAGAATCTGGCGGGACGTGGGGGGCAAACATTCAGGTGGTTTCCTAGGTGGAGGGAAGGAGGGGAAGGGGGCTTCCATTCTGTTGCCTGGAGACAAGCGTGAGGAAGGTGTGTGTGGGGGGGATCTGGAGCCAGAAATAGGACTCTCTGGCCAAGTTTTTTGAGGGTGCGTAGTAATAGCAACAGAACTGAAAGCAGTAGCTGCAGCTAACATTCATTAAGTGCTTGCTGTATACTTGTTTGCCCTGCCTCCACAATTCTACTTTTACATAGACCTCTCAATGAGATGGGTCCTATTTTCATCACCTCATTTTCTAGATGCAGAAACTGAGGCATGGGGCAACTAAGCCCGTTTGCCCAAGGTTGACTCAGCTTGTGATTGGCCGAGGTGGGATTCAAGCCTGGAGCCCTGGAGCTCTATCCTGTCTTCCTGTGATCTTTGCAGCCCCACCATCTCTGATCCCTACCATATTTCTAAACAGTGAAGTTTACTGTCACTCATTTTGCAGATGAGGAAATTGACGCATAGAGAGTCACGGATGCCTGGGGAAGAAAGTTTTGGTGTCTGTAGAATCATAAATCTGGGAATTTCCAGGCTGGGCTTTCCCACCTGCCAATGGGGAAGAGACCAGTCTCAGGATAGGCTGAGGAGTGTCTTTTCCTTGACCAGCCTGGTTTTGGTGCACAACTAGGTTATGTCCAATGAAGGTTTCTAGCGCCCCCTGGTGGTTACAATAATTTTAAAATCCCAGGAGTGGTGGGGTTGGGTGGGGGCTTGCGAGATAGAGGGGGCTGAGGAGAATGAATATTCCCAGTCTAGTGGGGAGGAGGTCGGGAGAAAGACCTCGTAGACCACATGATTTCAGGTAATGATAAGGGCTACAAGACAGAAGTTCAGTTCAGTCGCTCAGTCTTGTCCGACTCTGAGCTACCCCATGGACTGCAGCACGCCAGGCCTCCCTGTCACTCACCGACTACTGGAGCTTACTTAAACTCATGTCCATTGAGTCGGTGATACCATCCAACCATCTCATCCTCTGTTGTCCCCTTCTCCCACCTTCAATCTTTCCCAGCAACAGGGTCTTTTCAAATGAGTCAGTTCTTCGCATCAGATGGCCGAAGTATTGGAGTTTCAGCTTCAACATCAGTCCTTCCAATGAACACCCAGGACTGATCTCCTTTAGGATGGACTGATTGGATCTCCTTGCAGTCCAAGGGACTCTCAAGAGTCTCCTCCAACACCACAGTTCAAAAGCATCAATTCTTCGGCGCTCAGCTTTCTTTATAGTCCAACTCTCACATCCATACATGACTACTGGAAAAACCATAGCTTTGACTAGATAGACCTTTGTTGGCAAAGTAATGTCTCTGCTTTTTAATATGCTGTCTAGGTTGGTCATAACTTTTCTTCCAAGGAGTAAGCATCTTTTAATTTCATGGCCGCAGTCACCATCTGCAGTGATTTTGGAGCCCCCAAAATAAAGTCAGCCACTGTTCTCATTGTTTCTGCATCTACTTGCCGTGAAGTGATGGGACCGGATGCCATGACCTTAGTTTTCTGAATGTTGAGTTTTAAGCCAACTTTTTCACTCTCCTCTCTCACTTTCATCAAGAGGCTCTTTAGTTCTTCACTTTCTGCCATAAGGGTGGTGTCATCTGCATATCTGAGGTTATTGATAATTCTCCTGGCAATCTTGATTCCAGCTTGTGCTTCATCCAGTCCAGCATTTCTCATGACGTACTCTGCACAGAAATTAAATAAGCAGGGTGACAATATACAGCCTTGACATACTCCTTTCCTGATTTGGAACCAGTCCATTGTTCCATGTCCAGTTTTAACTGTTGCTTCTTGACCTGCATACAGACTTCTCAGGAGGCAGATCAGGTGGTCTGGTATTCCCATCTCTCTAAGATTTTTTCACAGTTTTCTGTGATCCACACAGTGAAAGGCTTTGACGTAGTCAATAAAACTGAAGTAGATGTTTTACTGGAACACTCTCGCTTTTTCAACGATCTTACAGATGTTCGCAATTTGATCTCTGGTTCCTCTGCCTTTTCTAAATCCAGCTCGAAATCGAAGTTCACAGTTCATGTACTGTTGAAGCCTGGCTTGGAGAATTTTGAGCATTACTTTACTAGCATCTGAGATGAGTGCAACTGTGTGGTAGTTTGAGCATTCTTAGGCATTGCCTTTCTTTGGGATGCAAATATTTGCTAAATGAATGAATGACATTATGGAAGTCTATAAGATGATGGTGGCCAGAGCCATGGGATAAATGTCAAAGACAGAGCCAATAGAGCTTTTAAATATTCATTCATTCATTCAACAAATACTTGTGGAACATATATATATGTGCCAGGTGCTGGTTTTAACATAGACACAAATTTCCAAATACACAATGAAAAAAGTAAGCATAATAAAATATCAGGTTTCTGGGACAGTAGTGTTGTGAAAAGTGAAAGTCACTCAATCGTGTCCAACTCTTTGTAATCCATGGACTGCAGCCCACCAGGCTCCTCTGTCTATGAATTCTCCAGGCAAGAATACTGGTACTCAGGGATTAATGTGGGGGGAGGGAGTGGGACAGGGTGTGATGAAGTGGGGAATAAAGACTGTGATTTGAAATGGAGAGGTTTGGAAGACTTCGTGAGAAGGTGGCCTGGAGCTAAGATTTGCAGAAGATGAGGGAGCCATGGAGCTGTCTGAGGCAGAGGACCAGCACGTGCAAAGGCCCTGTGGCAGGACTCTAGGGCAAGATTTTGGGGTGACCTCATGGGTTGGGGGAACGTTGAGGAGGCCCTGTTTGAGTGGAAGAGAGCAAATGAAGGAGAGAGTGGAAGAGATAAGGGAAGAGCCTTGTGGTGTACAGGCAGGACTTTTACTCCCAACGAGGGGGGCTGTGGGACACAGTGGCTTGACTGGGGTGTTCACAGGTGCCCTCTCATGGAGGGTGGGTACAGACTGTGGTGGGTGAGAATGGGAGCCTGGGTACGAGGTGGAGGAGACTGGTTCAGGTTAGTAAGGAGCAGGGCTGGCCAAGCAAGGAGGTGAAGGAGGGAGGGGTGAGAAGAGGGCGAATTTTGAGTATGTTCCTGAGGTGGTACCGCTCTTGGGTTGCATGCAGAGGAAGGCAGCGGGCCTCCGCCTAATTCCCCTGTCCCCATGCCCAGATGCCCTGGTGTTAGCTTGTGGACGAAAGAGAGGCCGGGTCCTGCTTGAAAGGGGGCTGGGCTGGGGCTAGCCTGCAGGTGCTCCCCCCGCCCCCACCCCACGGCTCCTCCTTCTCCACCCCCTCTCAGGGCGACAGTTACAGGCAAAAAAGAGGAAGTGGTAGCTAGCTAGCAGAGGCAGGCAGGCAGGCAGGCGGGCGGGCGGGCGGAGGAGGCCTCGAGGGTGCGCGGACCGGCCTGGGAAGGCAGCGGCCATGGAGCTGTGGCGCCAGTGCACCCACTGGCTCATCCAGTGCCGGGTGCTACCGCCCAGCCACCGTGTGACCTGGGATGGAGCCCAGGTGTGCGAGCTGGCGCAGGCCCTCCGGGATGGCGTCCTTCTGTGCCAGCTGCTCAACAACCTGCTGCCCCATGCTATCAACCTGCGGGAAGTCAACCTGCGTCCCCAGATGTCCCAGGTGAGACAGGACACAGTCAGGCCTGCCGGAGGGTGGGTGGCGGGAGGCACCCCAGGCTGGTACCCAGGAGATTGATGCACTGCACCTCTGGGCCAGCAGTGAAGAGAGGAGGCTGGCCCCCACTCTGGGCCTGGCACGGGGTATATGTGGGAGTCCTAACACTGAAGATTCAGGGGTGGCCCCCCCAAGGTTAACAGGAATGGGTTCCCACGTCTAGGCTGAAAACTGGCAAACTTGGGGTTAAGCCAAGTCCAAAACCTCAGGCTGACTCCGCTGGAGATCTAGATCCCCAAAGGGACTTGCTGAGGGTCCAGAGGGGGCCCTAGGAATCTCCTGGGTGGCCGATAGGGCACCTGAGATTTTGGACTCCCTTGACCCCGCAACCCCCTAAGATTCTGGCTATGGGGGAAGGGCCTCCTCCTATTCCTTCCCCCACATGCGTCGCCTCCTCCTGGGCCCTGGGCCCCTTCCTTCCCCTCACATCTTCCCCTTGGCTTCCTGCCGGGGCCTGGGGCAGCATGGGGAGGGTGGGGGGACTATAGGTCTGGGACTCTGGTCTTCCTAGCTCTGTCCATCCCAAGAGGTACATTGAGGCAGGACCCAGTCCCAAAGAGCCCTGAGACTGGGTTCCTGGGGTTTGGGGGAACCTAGAAATAGCTGCTTTTTCTCTGTAGGGATTTCTACAAGGGCTCCGAGGTTCAGGGGGTGGTGGATTTGACTTCAACCTCCCCGGCTCAGGAAATATATTCAAATCCCTATTTGAATGCGGTTGGGTGGGGGAGGTCACTGGACTGGATTCTCTCTCTGTTGTACCTTCTCTGGTCCCCTCTGGCCTCTTGAGCATTGGATGAAAAGTAATGTCTGCTAATGGCTGGTGGTTGGGGGTGCCCTGCCTGCCCTGGGGATCTGAGGGGACACTGGCCATCCAGCCCTCAGGTCCCACCCCAGGATGAAAGCCTTGTCTGGAGCTGCAGTTGGCTGGTGGGGGGGCCCTTTCTGGGGATAGATGGGCGGGCAGCCTGGGGCACTGCCTCTTTTCTGGGTTGAGATGCCACGTGCAGATGGGGGGAGGGGCAGAAAGTGATCAGGGAGGGGTCCCTGGGGGTGTTTCCTGGTGACAGGCCCACGCGTGGGAGAGGTGGGTGGCTCAACCTCCCTGAGCGCAGTCAGGCTTCCTGAAAGAATGAGGGAAACCCAGAGACCCCCCCACCCCAGCCAGCTGTTGTGGCCACAGGACATCCCAATTATGCCTACATGTGTTTGCACACAGAAGGAAGTAGCCCTCGGATCAGTCAGGCCTCTGACCTGTGGGCAATTGAGACCCAGTGTGGCTTCAATAGCCACTAATGGGAAAGTGGTTAGACCTAAAGATGAACTTCCATCCTTGCCTGCATCTTCCCTACAGGTGGTTTCTGATAAAGGGCAGTGGGGTGTGGCATTAACCTCTAGGAGGGCAGCTGCAGGAACGAATGAATCCTGATTTTCTGTGCTGGTCAATGCCAAGGACCCAGGTCTCAGTCTGGCCCTCAAAGAGTTCCCAGACTAGGGGAGACAGACATTCCCTAGCCCTGTGTTGTCAGGACTGAGACAGAGGGAAAAAATTCTGGGCTGAGGGCCCTGGAGCAAAGGCAAAACATTGCCTGGGGGAGTTGGGCTTAATGCAAGAGGGGACATTTGTGCTGGGTTTTGAAGAGTGAGTAGGAGTTTTCTTATTGCTCTGACTCTGGTGCCTAGCTTTGTCAGACCCTGCACTGGGCAAGGGTGTTCCATGATCCTCTCCATCTGGGAGCTCTGGGCCTTCCTACCCTGTGCATTTTATCTTCTTTCGAAGCGCAGTCCTGTACCCCGTTCACAGTGGGGCCATGTGCGGGAAGCTAAAATGTGGTCATTTTAAACCAAAGGGAGGTGCCCCAAGAACAACCTGTTTAAGTTTGCAAGTTCCTGTCCATCAACAGATTTAAGCCAGGGCTATGAACTGCCAGTGAGGTATGGAAGGGCAGAGAGAGAAAAGGGAGGGCTCCTGATGGTGGTGGAATGGGGTGGGGGACACACAATGCCATAAATAAAGGTGTGGAGTCTGGAATTGGAATGCTTCTCAGTTTCTCTTTTCCTCTTGAGAGTTTCTCTGCTTTTGCTCCACTCTTTCCTGGGTAGAGTGGGAAGAGCATATTTGTTCATTCATTCATCCATGGTGCTGAGACAGTGGGACAAAGATACACACAAACCCCTGTTGTCAGGACTTCCCTGGTGGTCCAGTGGTTAAAACTCCATATTTCTACTGCAGGGGACATGAGTTAAATCCCTGGTCAGGGAACTAAGATCCCACATGCTGAGCAGCATGATCAAAAATAAATAAATAAAGTACTTCCTGCCCATCAAAAAAAAAAAAAACCCCATTGTCAAAGAGCTGGCGTTCTAATGGGAGACACTGACAGTGGGCAAATAAGGCAACATATACATTGTCAGGAGTGGTAGGTGGTCTGGGAAAAAGGGGGCTTGGGAGTGTGGGGCTGTAGTTTCACATATGAGGTCTGGGAGGCTTCCCTGACGAGGTAACATTTGAGCAGAGACCTGGGCTAAGTGAGGAAAGAGCTGGGTGAGTCTAAGGAAACAGAGCTCTTGGCAAAAGCCTCAAGGTAGTAGCAGATCAGTGGCCACATAGTTGTGCTGCGGGGCAGTGAATGGGCTGGCTGTGTGGGCATAGTTCATGGATGAGGTCAGATTGAAGTGGGTCTCCATGCTGGATGGTCCCTCTGAGATCTGAGACCCAGAGAGAGGACGATGTCATCACAGATGGCCACAGGGGTGACCAGACACTCTTTGCTGTCTCTGGGAGCCCAAATTCTGGGTGGCAGACATGAAACCTTAAAGCTGAGGAAGTGGAGAGGAAGAGATGACTGTGACCGTCATTGTGGGAAAGATCCCACCAGGACAGGAGAGCTGATTATACTAGGAATGAGGGTGATCACTGGAGCCAAGATGACGAATATTTTTTTCAGTTCCTCCACTGTGTGACTTTAGGCATGTTACTTAACCTCTCTGTGCTTCCGTCCCCAGCCAATAAGTCCTGGCACCATCAGTAGAGGCAGGGAAGGGAGAGGGTGGGAGGGTTAGAACAGGAGGGGTGGGCTGAAGCTGGAGGTGGTGGTGGTGGCTCGGAGGCGCCAGATCTGGGCTCAGATCCCGGCTGCACCACTTCCTGGTTTCACCTCTCTGAACCTCAGTTTCCCCATCTGTGAACTGTGGCTAAAAATGGCACCTTTGAGGGGAAGACTGTTGTAACATTTCAATACCGCTCGGCATAGTGTCAACACCTGATGTGCTGTGCAGTGCTCAGTCGCTTTGCTTCAGTTGGGTCCGACTCTGTGACCCCATGGACTGTAACACGCCAGGCTCCTCTGTCCATGGGATTCTCCAGGAAAGAATACTGGAGTGGGTTGCCATGCCCTTCTCCAGGGGATCTTCCCAACCCAGGGATCAAATCCGCAATACACTCTCGCTAAAAAGTCTTCTTAGGAAAGATGAGGGAAAATGGGGGGGTTGGTAACATAGCATAGCTTGTAGCAGTTTGGGTTAGGGCAGTGGTTCTCAACTGGGGTGGTTTTGCTCCCCTAGCAGGGGACCTTCGGCAGCGTCAGTCTGGGTTGTCACTTCTGGGAGCTGCTACCGTTATCCAGTGGATAGAGACTGGTGATGCTGCACAACATCTGACAATTTCACATACAACAGAGAATTATCCAGCCCCAGTGTCAACAGTGGGATTCCTAGGTGGTGCAGTGGTAAAGAATCTGCCTGCCAGTACAGGAGACGCGGATTCCATCCCTGGGTTGGGAAGATCCCCTGGAGGAGGAAATGGCAACCCACTCCAGAATTCTTGCCTGGAAAACTCCATGGACATAGGAGCCTGGTGGGCTACAGCCCATGGGGTCTCAAAGAGTTGGACAAGCCTGAACACACGTGCACCCAATGTCAACAGGGCTGACTTTGAGAAACCCTGTGCTGGGAGACAGAGAGCCTGGTAGAATCTTTAAAATATTTGATTCTTTAGTTAAATAATATGTGTGTATCGTTCAAAGATCAAAACACGTAAAAGGTGCGCAGAGAAACATATAACTTCTGGCCATCTTCCTCAGATACCCAAGTCCTACTTTCGCCCATAAGTGACTACTCTTTTTTAAGCTGACTATATATCCTTACAGAATTTTCTTATGCACATAGAAATTTAGGTTCTTATTAACTACACTCCTCTCTTTCTGTGAAAGACAGAACATACTATCTTTATACCCTGCTTTCATCTCTTTAATCATCACCTTGGTTGTCTTTCTAAATCAATTCATACAGTGTTCCCATTCTTTAAAAAGAATTGCTTCTCGGCCTTTTGGCTAAGATCATGTGTAAAAAATTGACTGCAGGATTTTCTAGATTGTCCATTTACTAAACAAACTACTTGTGTTGGGCTAACCATATGTCAGGCATTCCTCTGAACTAGGGGCTGGTAAACTACAACAAGAGGGCTGAATCTGGACCACAGGATGCTTTATAAATAAAGTTTTATTGGCACACACCCATGCCCATTTGTTTATGTATTATCTATGACCAATTTCCAGTTACAATTCTCCAGTTGAATAACTGACGAAGAGAGTATCTGGCCTATGGTGCTGAAGACATTTATTATCTAGATGTTTGTAGAAAAAGTGAGCTGATCCCTGGTTTAAACACTTTTTACACACTGACTTAATCCACACACTGCATCTGGGAAAACTGAGACACAGAAATTAAGTCCCTAGCCCCAGGGCAACCAGCTTGAAAGTGACAAAGTCAGAGATTTGAACCTAGGCAGCCTGGCCTCAGCATCCTTACTCTTTTTTCTTTCCTTTTTGGCCACCCTGTGTTGGCATGTGGAACTTCCCCAATCAAGGATTGGATGCATACCCCCTGCATGGACTCTTAACCACTGGACCACCAGGGAAGTCCCTCAGTAACCCTACTCTCTCTCTCTTTTTTAGAATCTTTACTGTAAACTTACTCTAAACTCAATTCCATGGCCCAGCTGGGCAATGGTTTATTTTACCATCACTCCTATTGCTGGGCACTTCTTTTGTTCTGACACACTTACTGTGATCAGTAACCTTGTCAATGAACTGTTTTTCGGCTTCTCTACTGTGTGACCTTGGGCATGTTACTTAACCTCTCTGTGCTTCCGTTTCCTCATCTCTAAAATGGAGATAATAAGTCCTTATGTGAAAGTATTGTTGTGAAGGATAAATGAGTTACTATCAAGAACAAGAAAAGTATCTTGTTATATATAAATGCTGTTATTGCAGCCAGATACATGAACAAGTATATCCATGGGATGAATTCTCAGAAGGGTTTCTTGGTTCAAAGCAGGTGAGTCTGTCCTTTTGGTATATCTTGCAAATTGTTCTCTGTATGGGGTTGTTCCCATATGCATTGTTCCAATTACATTACCTCTAACAGTGAGAATGCTGGTTTCTTCATTGTCTTGCCAACAGTAGTTAAGCTTTTGGAGTCTTGCCAACTTGGGTGATAAATGAAGCTCATTATGACTCAGTTTACATTTCTCTTAGTCGAAGACTGAGCATCCTTTCTTATAAGAGTTATTTTTATTTTCTTTTTGCAAACTAATATTTGTTCATATCATCTGCCCATGTTTTTCCCTTCTAGGACTATTGCCCCCCCCCCTTTTTTATTGATTTTTAGGAACTCTTTATATATTGAGCTGTTCTGAATTTCAAGTCAGGTACTTAGTAGCCTTGTGATCTTGGAGAAAAAGATGACTTAATCTATCTGAGCCTTATCTACAAAATGGGGGTGTGGACAGCATTTTTATCTCAGGGTTGTGTGAAGGTTCAGCATGATAATGTAGGCTAAATTCTTATCACGGTGATTGACATATGATTGATATATAGCACGTAAATTAATGGGAGTCATTCTTTTTGCTAATTTGATTTCAGTGGGTCTGAGCTTGCCTGTAGGATGTGGTATAGGTCAGGGTGCAAAATGTTAGTTGCTGTAGTAACTATATTTCTTCAGTGAGCTTAAAGAATTTCCTTCTGGCTTATATCACAATCTGGTTTGGGTTAACTGGGGGATTAATAAAATATTCCTTCTTGATATATATATATATATATATATATATATATATATATATATATATATATATATATATATCTTTTATTTATTTATTTTTTGGCTGTACTGGGTCTTAGTTTCTGCGCAGGCTTTTTCTCTTGTTTCAGTGAGCAGGGGCTACTCTCTAGTTGTGGTGCGAGGGCTTCTCATTGCTGTGGCCTCTGTTGCTGCAGAACTCAAGCTCTGGGGCTCGCATGCTCAGTAGTTGTGGTTCTCAGGCTCTAGAACACAGGCTCAGTAGTTGTGGTGTACCAGCTTAGCTGCTTCAAGTCATGTGGGATCTTCCCGGACTAGAGATCGAACCCATGTCTTCTGCATTGGCAGGTGGATTCTTTACCACTGAGGTACCCGGGAAGTCCAGCCATTCTTTACAAAGTCCCTACAGGACTTGGGCTCCTTCTGCCTCATGACCCCACCCTCCCTGAAGCCCTTGGAGTCAGAAGGCAAGGAGGGAGTGATAAGGAGGGAAACACTGGGAGGTTTTCATGGACCAGACCCAGAAGTGGCACCATCACCTCCATCCTTGTTCTGTTGGCCAGAACTTGCTTATGTGGTCCCATCCAACTGCAAGACAGGCTGGGAATGTAGTTTAGCTCTGTGCCAGGAAGGACAAGGAAATGGGTTCGGTGGTTAAAGAGAAGGCAGTGACAGAGGACCCCTGGGTGATGCCTAGCTGACTTCAGTGATGTAGGTTTGGAGGGGGCTGGCTTTGAGGAAACCTCTGTGAGATGAGGAAGAAGGAGGACATGGACCAGAGCCATGGGGAGGGATTCAGTTGGGGACAGAGTGGGGCCTGGGTACAAGGAAATCTCAGCCCAGTGGGTTGGCTTGGGTTGGGTGGAAGACCTCATCTAAACATGCCTATTAGAGCTGATGGGGATGGAAGCCTGAGAGCGTCAATATTTGGTGCCATGCCTTCTCTCCCATTCCATTCTGTTCTGTTCACTGACTTCCTCTCTGGGCCCAGTATCGGGAAATGTCACCCTTCAGGACTTCATGGAGTATGCTGGAAACCCCTAGCCCTTTCCTTGCTCTCAGCCCTCCCATGCATGGATCCCCTTGGAGTAAAAGGCAAAATCTTCAGCATAATCCATAAGAGCCTATGCATTTGGTCTCTCACCGCCTCTCAGCTCTCATCTCCTCCCTCACCCTACTTCAGCCACATGGTCCCCCTAACTGTTCTTAGAACTCACCAGGTACAATTCAGCCCCAGGGCCTTTGCACTTTCTGTCTTTCTCCACAAATCACTCTTCCACTCAGATATATACCCTGATTGTTCTCTTATCTCCTGAAGGTTTCTTATCAGAGAGATTTCTGCTGGTTTCTTTATATGAAATTGCATCCCCTGCCCTGTCTGCCACCCCCCAACCCCTGTCACAACACCTTCTATTCTCTTCCCTTTTTAAATTTTCCTCTGTAATACTTAGTGGGTCTTCCCAAGTGGCTCAGTGGTAAAAGAATCTGCCTGCCAATGCAGGAGATGCAAGCTCAATCCCTAGGTTGGGAAAATCCCCTGGAGGAGGAAATGGCAACCCACTCCAGTATTCTTGCCTGGAAAATCCTATGGACAGAGGAGCCTGGCAGGCTATAGTCCTTGTGGTTACAAAAGAGTTGGACGTGACTTAGTGACCAAACCACAACAAAGTAGTACTTAGCACTTGCTGACTTACCATTGATTTTTTTTTTAACTTAAAAGAATTATTTACTTATTTGGCTGTGTTGAGTCTTATCTGTGGCATGCATTGTGATGCATGTGGGGCAGAGGGTTCGTTGCCCTGTGGCATGTAGGATCTTCCTGGATGAGGGATCACACTTGTGACCCCTGTGTTAGAAGGCATATTCTTAACCATTGGACCACCAGGGAAGCCCCAGACTTACCATAGTTTTTTAGTTTATTTGATTATAATCTGCTTCCCCCATTGGAATATTAGGGGAAAACTTTTTGTCTGTTTGGTTCCCAATTGTGTCCTCAGTTCCTAGGACAGCGCATAGTAGGTGCTTAATAAAATTGTTGTTGGTGTTTAGTTGCTGAGTCATGTCCGACTGATTTATGACCCCATGGACTGTATAACCTGCCAGGCTCCTCTGTCCATGGGATTTCCCAGGCAAAGAATACTGGAGTGGGTTGCCATTTCCTTCTCCAGGGATCCTTCTGATCCAGGGATTGAATTCTCATCTCTAGCACTGGCAGGTGGATTCTTTACCCTGAGCCACCAGGGAACCCCCACTCAATAAAACATTGATCAGATATTCATTCAGTCAGTCATTCAATACAGGGGTCAGCACCCTATAAACCGTCAGCTGTCTGCCTCTTTTTGTAAGCAGAGTTTAACTGATACAAAGTCTTGCCCACTTGTCATTACATTGTGGCTGCTCTCTGTGACCTAAACAAAGACTATGACCTGCAAAGCCAAAAAAACTAAATTACTGTCTGCCTCTTTACAGAGTTTGCTGATCCATCTCTGATTTAGTAGGTATTTGTTGAGTGCTTATGACTAGTTAATGGTAGTTGGTAACCGATGATTGAGAATGAATTACCTGATATCATCCTGCCTTTACTAGTTCCAGGCTACATGACTTCAAGCAGTTGCCTCGGCTTTCTCATGTTTGGTTTTCTCGTCTGTAAAATGGGGCAAATGAAGCCAATGATAATAGCAATAATAACAAAAATAATAATGGTGATGAGACTGCCACCCATCTCAGAGACATTTCTTTGTACTTGATCCACTCACTGGGCGATGGAGAGTCCCACAATGAATGAGACACAGACCATTTGCAGCTTATGGAAACAGATGAGGAAGTAGGCAGTTAAGACACAGAGTAACACACTCAGTGATGGGTGGGTGGCACCCAGGGCACTGTGGCACCAGAGAGAAGAGAAGTCCCAGAAACAATCAGGGTAGGCTTCCTGGAAGAGGTGATACGCCAACTGACTGTGGGAAGTCAGGGTATATTTCAGGGGCCAAAAGGAGTTCTGTTTCTCTCTTGCTAAAACTAATGGTGCCAGGAAGTGGGCAGGACCCAAGGGTATGTTGGATGGGCATATTTGGATTTCTAACAATCTCACTATATTACATTCTAACGATCTGACTACCTTGCAGAGATGGACTGCCCTCCTTTGATATCAAGGGTGGTGTTCTGAGACCTGGACTTTAAGAGGAACATGAAAGTCAGGTCCCTTGGGGGAACAGTGTTCTTGAAGAAATAAGGGATGTTCAGTTGGAGAAGTTTAAGGTTTGAGGAAATTCTGAGCTTAATCTGCAGAAGTTTCGAGCAAGAGTCTTAGATCTTGTGACAGAAAACCCAACCGAAACTGGCTTAGTCAAAAATAATATTTATTACCTCACATAACTGAAAAGCTTGGGAGAGAAGGCCTTTAGGTCCAGCTGGATCCAGGGTCTCGACAATATCTCAGGAACCCTCCTCTCTCTACCCATTGCCCTCCATCTCTTAACTCTGTTTTCTTTGAAGTATTTTCCTCCATCTTAGTCATTCTTTGCCCTCATGGAGGTAGATACGAGTGTCCAGATGTTCTGAATTTTTATTCCCACAATTCTGTGTCCAGTGGAAAATGAGAGGGTCGATTTAATGGCCCCCGAACCCCAGATCTCTCTTTCATTGGACATGATCATTTGGGGGAGGGGGTAACATGTCCAATCCTTAACCCATTGCTAGGAGAATACATGGTCTGATTGATCAGGCCAGATCACATGCCCATTCCTGGCACTGGTGAGGGAGTCAACTCTACCCAAAGGAACTAGACTAGGGGAGGGGCTGTTTCATCCCAGGGAAATTGAGGGATGGTTACCAGAAAAGCAGGGAGAAGTCAAGAGACAGTTGATCCATCGATGTTTATCTTGGTATCAAGTGCTAAACTGAGTCCAGAGTTTCTCAGTATCAGTAGTGCTGAAACTGGCGTTTCATTCTCTGTCCTGGGAGCTGCCTGTGCGTTGTGGGAAGGTGGGTAGCATCCCTGACCTTCACCCACTCTTCCCTCCTAGGGTGGGATCAACAAAATGTCCCTGGGCATTGCGAAATATACCCTGGGGGGCAGAATTGCCCCTGGGAGAACCACTGTTTTGGAGGGAGCGAGCTTCCTGTGTCAGAGAGGTGGGAGGTGGGTGGGGGAGGGAGGTGAGTAGGGGGAGGTGGGTGGCACAGAACCTAAAGAGAAATGAACCATTAATTACCGGCTGGCGTAAAGATGAGATTGAGAGCTTCTTCAAGTTAGATATTCCTTTATTTTATTACCGGGCAACCAGCACGGTGCTGATGACTGGGGTGATGGGAAAAAACACCACAGATTTCCTCTCTGCTCTCCTGAGTTGGTAGCCTCATGGGAGAGAAGGCCGCCTGTGTTCTGTTTTCTGTGGCCACTGTAACAAAGTCACAAAAACTGGGTGGCTTGAAACAACATCTATATTGTCTCAGAGCTCTGGAGGGCAGTGGTTGGAAATCAAGGCGTCAGCAGCATCTTGTTCCAACTCCAGGCTATAGGGGAGAATCCCTTATTTGCATCTTCCAGCTTCGGCTGGCTCCAGGCATTCCTTGGCTTGCAGCTGTGTTATTCCAGCCTCTGCCTCCATCTTCACGTGACTGTGTCCTTTATGCTTGTCTGTCTGTCCATCTCATAATCTGGAATAATCTCACCTTGATATCCTTTATGATGTTTTGCAAAGTCATTTTTAGAAAAATCAAATCCACACCCTCTGCACTGGAAGCACAGGGTCTTTTTTTTTTTTTTTGGCTATGCTGGGTCTTTGTTGCTGCGCAGGCTTTTCTCTAGTTGTGGCGAGCAGAGGCTGCTCTCTAGTTGGGGTACACGGTCTCCTCATTGCAATGGCTTCTCTTGTTGTGGAGCATGGGCTCTAGGGTGCATGGGCTTCAGTAGTTGCAGCATGTGGGCTCAGTAGTTGTGGCTTCCAGGCTCTAGAGCATAGGCTTAAGTAGTTGTGGGGCACGGGCTTAATTGCTCCGTGGCATGTAGGATCTTCCCAGGTCAGGGCTCGAACTTGTGTCTCCTGCACTGGCAGGCTGATTCTTTACCACTGAGCAATTGGGGAAGACCACCCCCTGTCCCGGCCCTCTTCCAAATAACATCACATTCACTGGTGCCAAGGACCTGATGTGGATGTATCTGGGGGCTTCCTTTCAACCCCCTGCAAATCAATAAAACACAGTAGTAAGTGTTGCAGATGGAATAAATCAAGGTTCAGGATGCTGAAGAGCAAATAGAGCAGGGTGGTCAAGGACAGCTGAGAGCTGAAGAATGAGGAGCCAGCTCTAGGGAGCATGAGGACAGGGAGGAGAAGGCCTGTGCAATGGCCCTGTGGCAGGCAGATGAGAATGAAGAATCTGCTGACTGAAGAAGGTGAGCCAGTGAAGGGGGGGGTGGAGGGAGATGACGTTTGGGAGGAAGGCCCTTCACTGGAAAATGCTTTGGAACTGTGTATGGAATTTAAATGGGATCGGAAATCTTTGAAGGGTTTTAAGATGCTCTATGGTGACCGGACTCTAAAGGCAATAGAGGTAGCAGCAAGGGAACCTGGGAGGAGGAATTTGATGGTGGGGTTCCAGGGGGACGTGATGGGGGCTTGGGCAAGGAGCTGAGGACAATGCATCTGCCTCCCATTTTGGGGGGTTGGGTTCATCAGACTTGCTGACAGATTGGATGGAGGAGGGCTGGAAATAAATGAAAGGAGGAGGCCAGATGATGTCAGGCAAAGTTTGTAGCTTAGGGGCCCACACAAATGGGGTATCATTTGCTGAGATCGGAAGGCTGGGGGAGATATAGCTTTTGGGGAGCTCTGATTGGGCCATCTGACCCTGGAGATGGGAGGCAGCCCAGCATGCTGGTTAGTGCAGAAGTTCCTTTTTTTTTTTTCAGTCTTGACTAGGGATTGAACCTGAGTCACAGTGCAGTTGTTCTTAACTGGGGTTAGGGGGGAAGCAGCTCTGTCCTACCAGGGGACATGTGGCAATGCCTGGAGATGTTTTGGGCTGTGACTACTGGAGGCAGTGGTGTGGTTCTGTGTTGAGTGGGTAGAGAAAAGAGGTGTAGCTATTTGTCCTCTTGTGCCCAAGGCAAAGGTCCGTATCGTCAAAACTATGGTTTTTCTAGTGGTCATGTACGGACGTGAGAGCTGGACCATACAGAAGGCTGAGTGCTGAAGAACTGATGCTCCTGAATTGTGGTGCTGGAGAAGACTCTTGAGAGTCCCTTGGATTGCAAGATCAAACCAGTCAATCCTAAAGGAAATCAACCCTGAATAGTCATTGGAAGGATTGATGCTGAAGCTGAAGCTCCAAAACTTTGGCCACCTAATGTGAAGAGCAGCCTCATTGGGAAAGACACCGAAGCTGGAAAAGATTGAGGGCAAAAGGAGAAGGGGGTGGCAGAGGATGAGATGGTTAGATAGCATCACTGACTCAGTGGACATGAATTTGAGGAAATACCGGGAGATAGTGAAGGACAGGGAAGCCTGGCATGCTGCAATCCATGGGGTCACAAAGAATCGGGTGCAACTTTGCAACTGATCAACAGCAAGAATGCCCAAGATAGCTGCCCAATTATCAGTCGTGCTAAGACCTAGAAACCTTGTTTGAGGGCCATGGACTCTGGTTGCCTGGGTGTCTGGGTGCCAGTCCTGACTTTGTGATCTTGGATGAGTTGCTGAACCTCTCTGTGACTTGGTTTCCCTCCTTTGAATTGAGGGTAAGGATAGTACCTACCTTATAAGGTTGTAGTGTCAAGTAGCCAGAAGGATGTAATGTCAAGAGACATAAAGAGGAAAGTGCATCTACATCCAGGTCTTGGTACTTGGAATTTTTTTTTTTTTTTGTAAATCTCCATCACCTGTCACTTTGATAGTTTGTTAATTCTCACTAAAGTGTGAATGACTGGTAGTCATAAATTCCTTTTTCCAGGAGAACCTGTATCTTCCTTGGAAACTGAAACCCTGTTGTAAATTAATTAATTAATGATTTATTTTGGCAGCACCATGTGGCTTGTGGGATCTTAGTTCCCTGACCAAGGATTGAACCCAGGCCACTAGCAGTGAGAACACAGAATCCTAACCACTGGACCACCAGGGAACTCCCCAAGTTTTGGTAGTTTGAAAACAATAATTTTAATGAAGTGGATGGGAAAATATTCAGAAAGTATAATGAATAACAGAAACAGTTCTCACTAACTGAGCACTTACTTACCTTCAAGTGTTGTTCTAAGTACTTATGACTTAGGTACCTCCATTTCAGTTATCGGTTACTGTGAAACAGACTAGCCCAAACTAAGTGATGTATGTCAATAACTATGTTATCCTTCCCACAGATTTAGTGAGTCTGGGGTTCAGATAGGGCATGGTAATGATGGTCTGTCAGCTCTGTGAGGAGAAACCTTGAATATTTGGGGGCTGGAAGCACCTGGAGCTTTCTTCACTCTCTTGTGGGAGTACCTAGGCTAGGATGACTTGAAGCTCTGCTCAGCTGGAGAGCTTACCTGGAAAACTGGCATGTGGTCTCTCCATGTGACTTGGGGTTCCTCACAACATGGTGACTGGGCTTTCAAGAAGGAGTGTGGAGAGAGAGCAAGTGTTTCTTAAGAAACCAAGGCAGAAGCTGGAAGGTTTCTTCTGACCTAATTAGGAATCATATGGTGCCACTTGGCTGTATTCTCATTGACAAGCAAATGGCTGAGACCAGCCTAGATTCAAGGGGTGGGGAAACAAACTCCACCTCTTGAGGGGGATTTGACAAGTCACATTGCAGAAGAGCATGCTGGATGGTAGCATTTTTGTTGCCATCTTTGGAAAGCACAGTTATTAATTTCGCTGAGTCGTGTCCGACTCTTGCGATCCCATGGACTGTAGCCCGCCAGGCTCCTCTCTCCATGGGATTCTCCAGGCAAGAATACTGGAGTAGGTAGACGTTGTTTTCTCCAGGGGGTCTTCCTGACCCAGGCTTCCGGCATTACAGGCAGCTTCTTTTACTTTCCGAATCACCAGGGATGCCTGCTACTAAGGTAACCCAGAGAGTAGTCGTAGACTGAAGAAAAAAATAGAAGGAGGTAGTAGGACCGGGACTCTGGGGTCAGAACCATTTAACAGGAGCTAGACCTTCATGCTAAAGCTGTCTTCAGGGAGCCGAGACCATGGAGGAGGTATATTTGCTGCTAGAGAGGCAGAACAAGAGAGAGAGAAATACCCTGGTTTCTCTCTTCCTTCCACCCTCTGGTCTCCTGCCTGGGCCTCCCATTGGCTAGAATTACCTGGAAGGCAGGGTGCAAAGGCACCTGGGAAATGCAGTTCCCTTTGATACAGAGTCAAGCAAAGGAAGGACAGGTAGGATCTGAGAGCAAGCAGGCTAATAACCCTCATAGATCCTGAGCAAGTGACTGTCTCTTTGAGCTCAGAGTGTTATCTCAGCTCCAATCCTTCGGCCACCTGATGCAAAGAGCTGACTCACTGGAAAAGACCCTGATGCTGGGGAAGGTTGAAGGCAAAAGGAGAAAGGGATGGCAGAGGATGAGCCGGTTAGAAAGAATCGCCAACTCAATGGACATGAACTTGAGCAAACTCTGGGAGATAGTGGAGGGCAGAGGAGCCTGGTTTACTGTAGTCCATGGGGGTCACAAAAGAGACATGACTTAGCGACTGACCAGCAACCAGGTATCTTAGTTAAAGAAAGCTCCTTTTCTTCCTCTTTGCCTGAGAATCAATGATAAGCAATGGTTTTCTTTCCAGTGGCAGGGTCCTCCTATGCTTTAATGGCTCCGCTGCTTTTGGACTCTTGTTCACTCTTAGATCAAACCCAGATCTCGTTTCTTAGGACTCTCCTTGTCACATGCCCCCAGCTAATCTTTTTCCTTCGGATAACCCATCAGAGATCTGCCTCTATGATTACTTCTTCAGCTTCCTCCAAGTTCCCTCTCATTGAGGAAGAACACCCACAGTGCTTTTATGACTCCTCAAAGGATGGGGTTTCCAGAACTTCTCCCTGGGGGTGGCTGTCTTGTGCTTATTTGCTTCGGGGACCCAGAGTGACCCCCAGATGTTTGCAGCATCTGAGCATCCCAAGAGATGTGGGGCTGTTGCCTTCAATCTTAGCTGTGATTGAGTGGGGGACCAGGGGAGAGTTGGAGAAAATGCTTCAAAAGACATCAGTCATTTGTACTTGGGACTTCCCTGGTGGTCCAATGGTTAAGGCTTCACCTTCCAATGCAGGGGGTGTGGGTTTGATCCCTGCTCGGGGAACTAAGATCCCACATGCCTCATGGCAGAGAAACCAAGACATAAAACAGAAGCAGTGTTGTAACAGATTCAGTAAAGACTTAAAAATGGTCCATATCAAGAAAATCTTTTTAAAATGTTAAAAAAAAAAATCATTTGTGCTTCCCTCACAGGGACTCTGGGAGATAACGGCAGGATGGTGGGATGCTCCCATGGCAACACTTGCCCCATTTCCCTCACATGGCCCCAGTTTTTGTAAATCAGCATCGGATACCACCCGTGGCTCACTCCCTCCCACTCCCCCTTTCTCACTCTGCTCCAGCCACTCTGGTCTCCAACCTCTTCCTTCAAAGCACCAGGCAGGGTCCAGTCTAAGGGTCTTTGCACTGGCTGTTCCCTCTGCCTGGAAGGGTTTTCTTCCAGACATCTAACCAGATTATTCCCTCCTTCGAGTCTTTTTTTTTTTTTTTTACTTTAAAAAATTCTTATTATTTTTTGGCTGCTCTGGGTCTTTGTTGCTGTGCGCTGGCTTTCTCTAGTTGCAGCAAGCAGGGGCTACTCTTCATTGTGGCGCGCGGGTTTCTCACTGCAGTGGCTTCTCTTGTTGCAGAGCACGGGCTCTAGGCACACAGGCTCAGTAGTTGTGGTTGCCCCGAGGCATGTGGGATTCTCCTGGATCAGGGATCAAACCCATGTCCCCTACATTGGCAAGTGTATTCTTAAACACTGGACCACCAGGGAAGTCCTCCTACAAGTCTTTATTCAGATGTCACTCTCTCAGTGAGCCTTCTCTGGCCCCTTCATTTAGAATGGCACCCCTTCCTGGCATGCCCCATCCCGTTATCCTACTTACTTTTCTCGCTTAATATTTACCACCTCCTAATAAGCTATATGAACTTCCCAGGTCGTGCACTGGTAAAGAATCCACCTGCCAATGCAGGAGACACAAGAGACATGGGTTCTATCCCTGGGTTGGGAAGATCCCCTGGAGAAGGGAGTGGCAACCCACTCTAGTATTCTTGCCTGGAGAATCCCCATGGACAGAGGAGTCTGGTGGGCTACAGTCCATGGGGTTGCAAAGAGTAGGACATGACTGAGTGCGCATGTGCGTGCACACACACACACACAAGCTATATACACAGTCATGTAACACATTTGTTGTCTGTCTCCTACCAGAATGTCAGCCTCATGCAGGCAGGGATGTAAATCTTTTTTTTTTTTCCCTTGGCATTTAAACCTGTGTTTGGAACATAATAATTGCTCAATAAATACTTCCTTAATCAGTGAATGAGTGGCTGAATGATCAGAGACCCCTTGCATGCTATTCCCTTTGCCTGGAACACTTTTCCCCCACCTCACACTCTAAAATAATATTTAGAGTAAGTCCCCTACATACAAGCTCCATTCCCTGTAAGTCTAATTTTTTCAGAAGTCCAACAAAGTTAGACCAGGTACCCAAAACTAACACAATTTGTTATATAGTGCTGTACTTTTCACTGGTATTTTTATTTCCGTGGTGACGATGAGGAAACAGAGGTACCGGGGAGGTGCAGTGACCCATCCAAGGTCCTTCAGGTTGCAGTTGGCTTGGGTGAGAGTCAAACCCTGTTTGTCTGATCCCCTGTTCTGGTAGTGAGATGTTGAGTGCGTGCTAGAGTGGGAGGGGAGGGGATGGGGAGAGAGGTGGGCTGGAGTAGGGAGGGTTTTGAATGCCAGGAAGAGGCGTTTATACTCAGCACCTCTGCTTGCAGGCTTCGAAAAGGATGCACAGCACGCCCACCCTCTCTGGTCTGCAGGAAGAAGTCTTGCGAGCTCAAGATTAAGGGGCTGCAAGGGCTGAATGCAGCGGGGCCTCCCTTTCTCGGTCTCCCCCGAGCAAGCCCTGGTAACAGGCATTTCCTGTTTCCGGTCGGCTCCCTGGGGCTGGGGTGGGGGTGGGGGAGCTGGTTTCTGCTTGTTTGTGGGCTCGACTCTGGCTTCTGACTCTCCTGCTCCATGTCCCCTACATCCCGTCGCCCCCATATCCAACACCCCAAGGGACCTCTATCGCTGCACACCAGTTCCCGGAAAGAGGGTGGTGAACTGGCGGACCTTTCCAGCTCTTTCTTTGTCCGGTGCAGGGCTGTGATGGTGGGGGACCTGCAAGCAAAGGGGAAGTGTCTGGGTGCTGATTTGCATATGGGCGAGATGCCAGCCCAGCTCTGAGGTTCTGGTGGAGGGAGGAGGGGAACTGAGGGGGTTGCCTCCCTTCCCCCAGCAGGGAGGAAATAAGTCTCCCAGGCCCCTTCTCCATTTATTCAAAGGGCCTCCTGTCCTTTGCTAACTTTGCCCACACTTCCGGCTACCAGGAAGTCCTTCTAGTGGTCTAACCTCAGTCACTCCTGCTGTCGGAGGGAGCCCGTTTCTTCACCTAGCCCTACTCCAGCCCAGAGGGATGATGAGTCATACCCCCTTCCCCCTTTTGAGATGTCACATGACTGGGTGGGGGGTGGGGAGGCTTAAGGCTCAGCTGATCTTCCTGAGGTCAGCAGAGAACTTCCTCCCTCAGGCCAGACGGGGCCATCTGTTCTGTTGAAGGTCCTGTCTGGACTCATCCCACAAAGGCTGCCAGGCTGCAGAGTGGTACATGTGGTTCCTGTCACATGCTGCTAAGTCGCTTCAGTCATGTCCGACTCTGTGCGACCCCATAGACGGCAGCCCACCAGGCTCCCCCGTCCCTGGGATTCTCCAGGCAAGAACACTGGAGTGGGTTGCCATTTCCTTCTCCAATGCATGCAAGTGAAAAGTGAAAGTGAAGTCGCTCAGTCGTGTCCGACTCTTAGCGACCCCCTGGACTGCAGCCCACCAGGCCCCTCCGTCCATGGGATTTTCCAGGCAAGAGTACTGGAGTGGGGTGCCATTGCCTTCTGAGCCCCTCTAACTGCTCCATGGTCTTTCCCAGCGTCAGGGTCTTTTCCAGTGAGTCGGCTTTTCGCATCAGGTGGCCAAAGGATTGGAGCTGAGATAACATACTGAGTTCAAGAAGATAGTCACTTGTTCAGGCTCTATGAGGGTTATTAGCCTGCTTGCTCTCAGATCCTATCTGCACTTCTTTGCTTTGCTCTGTATCAAAGGGAACTACATTTCCCAGGTGCCTTTGCACCCTGGTTTCCAGGTAGTTCAGCCTGCAGTGCGGCACCATGAAACACGGGGCAACCTGGTGTGGTTTGAAGAGGTTGGGAGAGGAGTGCCGCCTCTGGACCTGCAGAGCTGGTATCTGGTTCCCCACTTCTACCTGTGTGGGCTTGGGAAGGGGCTAGCTCCTTTCTGAGCTTCAGTTTTCCCACCTGTCAAATGGAGATCCATTCTTTCATCAACTTTTTTTTGAGCACTGACTGTGTGCTGGGCATTGTACTAGCCGTTGAGGCCACAGCAGTGAACTAAATACACAGAGAATCCTGCCTTCGTGGTGCTGATGTCCACCACTAAGGACTTGGGTGGGGGAATACAGACAATACAGACAATCACAAAATAAATAAGTGAGGACTTCCCTGGTGGTCCAGTGGTTAAGAATCTGTTAAGTGGTTAAGAATCTGTCTGCCAATGCAGGGGACACAAGTTTGATCCCAGGTCCAGGAAGATCCCACATGCTGCAGTGCAACTAAGCCTGAAAGTTGCAACTACTGAAGCCCTTGAGCCCTAGAGCCTGTGCTGCACAACAAGATGGGAAGCCTGCACACTGCAACTGGAGCCTAGCCCTCACTTGCCACAACTAGAGAAAGCCCATGAGCAGCAACAGAGACCCAGTGCAGCCAAAAATAAATAAATACAATTTTTAAAAAATTGCAAAAGTATGTTACAATTTTATTTTTTGGCCGTGCTTCTCGGCTTGTGGGGTCTTAGTTCCCTGACTAGGGATCGAATCGGGACTCAGGGCAGTGAAAGCGCCAAGTCCTAGCCATTGGACCACCAGGGAATTCCCTACAAGTTTAAA
Source organism: Okapia johnstoni (assembly GCA_024291935.2). NCBI lineage: Eukaryota > Metazoa > Chordata > Mammalia > Artiodactyla > Giraffidae > Okapia > Okapia johnstoni. Next base: position 14,113,837 of record CM044316.1, on the reverse strand, counting down.
TCGAGTGGTTGGGAAGGTCACCGTGAGAAATGACATTTCATCACAGGTCCGAAAGCGACAAGGAAGGGAGGCATCAAATTAACCGAGGGGATGAACAGTCTTCTAGGAAGAGAGTAACCCCGTGCAAAAGCCCTAGGGCTGAATCTTGCCTGACTGTTCTAGGAATATAGTGAGGAGGGCCAAGTGGGTGAGGGGAAGATGGGGAGGAGCTGAGTGGAGGGAGGTGGTGGTGGAAGGTTGCCCAGGTGAGCTGCAGAGAGGACTTGGGTTTGCATCCAGGCGTATTGTCTTGGAGGGTTCTGACCATCTTACTCAGGTTGTTCTAGGTGCGTGTGTGCTAAGTTGCTTCAGTTGTGTCCGACTCTTTGCGACCCTCTGGACTGTAGCCCGCCAGGCTCCTCTGTCCATGGGAATTCTGCAGGCAAGAATACTGGAGTGGGTTGCCATGCCCCCCTCCAGAGGATCTTCCTGACTCAGGGATCGAACCTGCATCTCTTACATCTCCTGCAGTGGCAGGCAGGTCCTTTACCACTGGTACCACCTGGAAACCCCTTCTAGATGGTAGGAGCTGAAAAATATTTGTTGATGATCACAAGGGGCATTAAGGCAGAGGGAAAGTAGGAACAAGGTGTAAAACGTAAAATACGTAACATTTAGGGGTGGGGAGGGACATCGTATTAAGAGATCCCAGGGTAGGGGAATGAGGGTGAGGACTCCGCTTGGGTGATGAAATTGAGGGAGGCTTCCTGGAAGAAGAGATATTGGAGATGAGCCTTGAAGGATGAGCAGAAGTCCACTAAGCAGATGTGAGAGGAGCCCTTAGCTCATGTTCCAGCTGTTGGTTTATTGCCATGTGTGTAATTAGTGGAACAATTACAAGAAGAGTTAGATTGGGCAGTCATGCGGCCTCTGAGAATCATTCAGACCACAGCTGGCTCTGGCCCTTAAGGCTATTGTATTAGGATAACACTAGCTGCTGTAACAAATAAGCCTTTGCAGTGACTTAATTCAATAGAAATTTATTTCCTGTTCACCTAGTAGTCCAATGTTCCTCCTGGTATCAGGAGGGAGGTTTTTTCTGATGGCATGATTCAGAGACTATTTTCAGTTGTGGCTTTGCTGTCCCTCAAAGTCTCAGCATCATTTCTGTCTGTAGACAATGGGAGAAAAGAAAGTATGCAGAATGCAGTTCCACTTCTTAAATACATTGCCCTGAAAATGATGCATATAATGAATACTCACATTCCATTGGCTGGAACTAGTCATATGGCCACACCCACTTGCAGGAGGGGATAGAAATGTAGTCTTTGGCTGGGTAGTCAACTTTCCAGCAGCAATTCCATATTATAGAAGAGAAAGCATGAATTCTCGTGGACTTCCAGTGGCCTCTGCACAAGTAGGCAGCAGGAATAGAACTAAAACCTGGGAGGTGCTATGAGATACCCAGCTTGCTTTGTGACCTTGAATAAGTTCTTCCTCTCTGGATTTTTTTCCTCTTTCTGGGTGATGAACACTGGAGACTAGTGGATACCTGAGGTCTTTTCCAGTTCTGAGAATTGATGGGTCGGTGAATGCTCTTGGGCTTTCCAGCTGGAGCTAAGAAGATGATGGTGAATACAATCATAGTGATGCTGATGGTGGTGATGATGATGGCAGTGGTAGTGATTGTGGTGATGCTGGTGATTGTGGTGGTGGTGACAGTGGTGATTATGATGGTGATATTGCTGCTGCTGATGGTGATGATGATGAAGATGAATATGATGATGGTGGTAGTAATAGTGATTATGATGGGGACATTGATCATGATGATGAAGATGATGATGATGATGTTGATGCTGATAGTGATGATGAAGTTGATGGTGGTGGTAGTAGTAGTGATTATCATGGGGACATTGATCATGATGACTATGTTGATGTGATGATGGTGATGATGTTGATGGCAATGATGATGGTGGTGGTAGTATTGATTAAGATGGTGACATTGATCATGAAGATGAAGATGTTAATGGTGATGATGGTGATAGTGATGGTAATGATGATGATGGTGGTAGTGGTAATTATAATGGTGACACTGGTCATGATGATGAAGATGTTGATGGTGGTAATAGTAGTGATTATGATGGGGACATTGATCATGATGATGAAGATGTTGATGGTGACGATGTTGATGCTGATGGTGATGACGAAGATGATGGTGGTGGTAATAGTAGTGATTATGATGGGGACACTGATCATGAAGATGAAGATGTTAATGATGATGATGGTAATGGTAATGATGATGATGGTGGTAATGGTGATTATAATGGTGATGTTGGTCACGATGATGAAGATGGTGATGATATTGATGGTGATGATTATAAAGATGATTATGGTGTTGGTAATCATAATACTGATGATGTGATAATCATGATGGTGATAACAACGGTGATAGTAAGGATGATAATGATTCTTTCCAGATATTGAGGTCTCATACCATGCTGAACCCTTTACATGGATTATTCTATTGAATTACAACAACATGCCACAGTGGGCATTATGATGGCCCATTTTATAGGTGAGGAAACAAGTTCAGAGAGGGGAGGTGATTTTCCCAAAGACACACAGCAAATAGGAAAATCTTCTCTTATCCTTCTTTTGGCCACACCTCGAGTTTTGTGAGATCTTAGTTCTCCAACCAGGAATTGAGCCTGGGCCCTTAGCAGTGAGAACACGGAGTCCTAATCACTGGACTGCCACAGAATTTCCTTCTTGTATCCTTTTGGATTAAGGGCGCTGTGGGAGTTTATTCTCCATACTGTTCCCTACCTTAACATCCCAGGATCTCTGTCCTGGCTCCAGGGATTAAAGATTGTAAGTTTTAAAGAGAGCCCTGGAGTTCAGTGATGGTCATACAAAAGATGTTCAATGAAAAGTCATTCTGGGATTTTAATAGTATTTGCCTCGAATCTATAGCTCAGTTTTGGTGAAGGCTGAATATTTTAAAATATTGAGTTTTTCTAGATAAGAATTTGGAAATATTTCACTCTAGTTATTTAGATGTTCCTTAATACCTTTCCATAAAATTTTATAATTTACTTCATAAAGGATTTGTACTTCTTTTGTTAGGTGTGTTAGATATTAACCAACTTTGTTGTTTGTTTTACATTTTGTTGTTGTTTAGTTACAAAGTTGTGTCTGATTCTTTTGCGACCCTATGAACTCTAGCCCATCAGGCTCCTCTGTCCGTTTATTTCCCAGGCAAGAATACTGGAGAATATATTACCTACTCCAGGGGATATTCCTGACCCAGGGATTAAACCCATGTCCCTGAACTGGCAGGCGGTGAGCCTTTACATTTTTTAGGTGATGGGAAATGCTATCCTTTTAAAATCAAATCCGGTTTTCATACAGGGAAACGCTCGGTTCTTCAACTTATTGTTCAATCAGTTCTAGCAAACATGTACCCTTGTGCAACCCACACCCTTATCAAGACACGGAACTTTTCCATCACTTGCAGCCTTTCTGAGTCAATCTCTTCTACCCTCCCCACCCCAGAAGCAACCACTGATTTGATTTCTATCACCATAGTTTAGTTTGGCTTATTCTAATATTTCACAAATGTTATCTTAAAAAAACCATATTATCTGATTGATTGTTGTTGACGTGCTGATATGTGATGCACTAAGTTGGTTTTGTATTCAGTGACATTGCTATTTTATTGATTCCAATTATTTATGTGTGTGTTCTTTGGGGCTTTCTATGTTGACAATCATATCATCTGCAAAACCAAGCATTAATGTCTGTCTTTTCTAATTTCCTTCTCTTTCTTTGTCTTGTCTTACAACGCAGGCTAAGATCTTTCATGCAATATGAATAAGAACGAACAGTGGGCACTCTTGCCTTAGTTCTGATGTCAAAGAAAATTTCTGCAGCATTTCGCTCTTAAGTGTAATGTTTTGCTTTTTACCTAAGACAAAGGTTTAAATTTTTTGAAAAGTATTTATTTATGTGGCAGCACCGGATCCTAGTTGTGACACACAGGATCTTTAGTTGTGACATGTGGGATCTAGTTCCCTGACCAGGGATCGAACTCTGGCCCTCTGCATTGGGAGTGCGGAGTTCTAACCACTGGACTGCCAAGGAAGTCCTTCAGCTAAAATTTTATAACACTATTTACATCATATTTGTTTTACACTGACTTCTGTTTATAGCACTTGATCCTGGTTTTCTTTGAGACTAGGATGTTCTCACCTTAAATGCATTCATTTATGTTAAAGTTCATGTTCCACATAGAATGGCTTAAGTAGGCTGTGGATGTGGAAATAATTCAGAAGAAGATACAATCTGAAGATGAAAGTGTGAGATACAAAGATACATAGAACATTGTGTATTGAATTGATTCATAAATGCAGCTAAGTTTGTACTCCAGCTGTGTCTGTCCCTGCCTGAGTTTTCGTATCTACAAAATGAGTATAATAATTGTAATTATTTTGTAATTATTGCAAGGATTCCATGGTATCTCTCATATAAATATGATTATATATATTTACCACTCCAGTACTCTTGCCTGGAAAATCCCATGGATGGAGGAGCCTGGTAGGCTGCAGTCCATGGGGTCGCTAAGAGTCGGACACGACTGAGCGATTTCACTTTCACTTTTCACTTTCATGCATTGGAGAAGGAAATGGCAACCCACTCCAGTGTTCTTGCCTGGAGAATCCCGAGGACGGGAGCCTGGTAGGCTGCCGTCTATGGGGTCGCACAGAGTCGGACACGACTGAGGTGATTTAGCAGCAGCAGCAGCATATATATTTAAAATTTTTAAATAAATTCCCCTTTTCACTATTTTAATCATTTCTGATCTGACTTAAATGTGGCCACATGCATGCAAGCAAAAATATTCACAAATATTGAGGTGGAATAGCCTCCAAAAATCTATAATTTTTAGATACATAAGAATTAATGACACTGAAATTATAATCAGGGTCTTACACTGACATTTTAGAGCCCATAGATGTTGTGTGACTCATTTTTACCTTTTTCAAATGCAGAGAAAAATTGAGAGTTACTTCAAAAGAACCAAAGATTCAGTATCAGGGATTCGATTAATATAACTCACTATTCTAATAGAATCGAGAACAAAATACACTTGCTTGTCTTGTACAGGTCTTTGAAATCACTTAATCAAAGTCAACATCCATTCCTGATTCAATGAAATAAGCAAATACAAAGATATAGGATGAGTCAGTCTGGAGCTCTAGGGTGCTGTATGACTGTACTTGGTAACACCATATTGAACACCATAAATATGCTATGAGAGTAGATTTCAAATGCATTCATTACACACGAAAACATGGTGACTACGAGAAGTGATAATTAGCTTGACTGTAGTAATGCTTTCACTATGAATAAGTATATCAAACCGTCCTGTTGCTTACCTTATATATATATATTTATTTGAAGATACATAAATTTAGAGCAATGTATAGAAAGTGCTGAGAATGGAACATGCGGCAGGTGCTCGTGGTGACTTCCACTGCACGCAAAGCAATGAAGTTATAGTCAAGAAAATCGACTCCAGATTCACACCATCTTGGAATTAAATTTCAGCTCTTCCACGGACTGACTTTTGTTTGTTTGTTTTTATTTGGATTTTAAAAAATTGAAGTATAGTTGATTTGTGCGTGCTAAGTCACTTAGGTCATATCTTTGTGACCCTATGGACTGTAGCCCGCCAGGCTTCTCTGTCCATGGGGATTCTCCAGGCAAGAATTTTACGGTGTTGTTAGTTTCAAGTACATAAGCAAATATGATAGTTATATATATATGTATGTGCTGTGCTTAGTTGCTCAGTTGTGTCTCACTCTTCGCGAACCCAAGAACTGTAAACTGCCATCCATGGGGATTCTTCGGGCAAGAATATGGGAGTGGGTTGCCATATATTCTTTTTTAGATTTTTTTCCATTGTAAGTTATTTCAAGTTTTCCATTGTAAGTTATTGAGTATAGTTGCCTGTTTTGTTTATTTATTTTATAATCAAGAGTGTGTATCTGTAAATCCCCATCTCCTAATTTATCACCCTCTCGGCCTTTCCCCTTTGATAACCAGAAGTGTGTTTTCTATGCCACATGCTTACTCTTTCTCCTTTTTTAACTTCTCGTTTTATATTGGAGTATAGTTGATTAACAATGTTGTGTTAATTTCAGGTGTATAGTCAGGTGATTCAGTGATACATATACGTGTATCTGTTCTTTTTCAAATTCTTGTCCCATTTAAGTTGTTACACAATATTGAGCAGAGTTCGATAGAACTCTGTGCATAGAATTTTTTTTTTTTTTTGGCCACACCTCTGTGACTTGTGGGATCTTAATTCTCCAACCAGGGAATCAAACCTGTGCCCCCTGCACTGGAAGCACAGAGTCTTAACCACTAGACCACCAGGGAATTCCCAGCCACAGAGTCACTCTTGCTGTTAATAATCTTGGGCAACTTTCCTTCCCTGTTTGAGCCTGCTTCCTTTTAGGTAAAATGGGCATTAAAACCCCACAGAGTTACCAAGAGAAAGGAACAAGTCTGAGTGCCCAACCACATAGAGTAGGCATCCCCAAACACAAATATTATAGAATCGCAGAGTTGTTGCTGCTGTTGTTTAGTTGCTGAGTCATGTCTGACTCTTATGTGATCACATAGATTATAGCCCCCCCAGGCTCCTCTGTCCATGGGATTTTCCCAGGCAAGACTGCTGGAGCGGGTTGCCATTTCCTTCTGCAAGGGATCTTCCTGACCCAAGTATTGAACCTGTGTCTCCTGCATTGCAGGTGGATTCTTTACCAATGAGCCACTAGGGAAGCCCATTATCAGTTCAGTTCAGTTCAGTCGCTCAGTCGTGTCCGACTATTTGCAACCCCGTGAATCGCAGCATGCCAGGCCTCCCTGTCCATCACCAACGCCCTGAGTTTACCCAAACCCATGTCCATCGAGTCGGTGATGCCATCCAACCATCTCATCCTCTGTCGTCCCCTTCTCCTCCTGCCCCCAATCCTTCCCAGCATCAGGGTCTTTTCCAATGAGTCAGCTCTTCGCATGAGGTGGCCAAAGTATTGGAGCTTCAGCTTCAACATCAGTCCTTCCAATGAACACCCAGGACTGATCTCCTTTAGGATGGACTGGTTGGATCTTCTTGCAGTCCAAGGGACTCTCAAGAGTCTTCTCCAACACCACAGTTCAAAAGCATCAATTCTTCAGCGCTCAGCTTTCTTCACCGTCCATCTCTCACATCCATACATGACCACTGGAAAAACCATAGCCTTGACTAGATGGACCTTTGTTGGCAGAGTAATGTCTGCTTTTAAATACGCTATCTAGGTTGGTCATAACCTTCCTTCCAAGCAGTAAGCATCTTTTAATTTCATGGCTGCAATCACCATCAGCAGTGATTTTGGAGCCCAGAAAAATAAAGTCTGATACTGTTTGCACTGTTTCCCCATCTATTTGCCATGAAGTGATGGGACCAGATGCCATGATCTTAGTTTTCTGAACATTGAGCTTTAAGCCAACTTTTTCACTCTCCTCTTTCACTTTCATCAAGAGGCTCTTTAGTTCCTCTTCGCTTTCTGCCATAAGGGTGGTGTCATCTGCATATCTGAGGTTATTGATATTTCTCCCGGAAATCTTGATTCCAGCTTGTGTTTCTTCCAGCCCAGCGTTTCTCATGGTGTACTCTGCATATAAGTTAAATAAGCAGGGTGACAATATACAGCCCTGATGTACTCCTTTTCCTATTTGGAACCAGTCTATTGTTCCATGTCCAGTTCTAATTGTTGCTTCCTGATCTGCATACAGGTTTCTCAAGAGACAGGTCAGATGGTCTGGTATTCCCATCTCTTTCAGAATTTTCCACAGTTTATTGTGATCCACACAGTCAAAGGCTTTGGCATAGTCAATAAAGCAGAAATAGATGTTTTTCTGGAATTCTCTTGCTTTTTCGATGATCCAGCGGATATTGGCAATTTGATCTCTGGTTCCTCTGCCTTTTCTAAAACCAGCTTTGAACATCTGTAAGTTCACGGTTCACATATTGTTGAAGCCTGGCTTGGAGAATTTTGAGCATTACTTTACTAGCGTGTGAGATGAGTGCAATTGTGCAGTAGTTTGAGCATTCTTTGGCATTGCCTTTCTTTGGGATTGGAATGAAAACTGACCTTTTCCAGTCCTGTGGCCACTGCTGAGTTTTCCAGATTTGCTGGCATATTGAGTGCAGTACTTTCACAGCATCATCTTTCAGGATTTGAAATAGCTCAACTGGAATTCCATCATCTCCACTAGCTTTGTTCGTAGTGATGCTTTCTAAGGCCCACTTGACTTCACATTCCAGGATGTCTGGCTCTAGGTGAGTGATCACACCATCGTGATTATCTGGGTCGTGAAGATCTTTTTTGTACAGTTCTTCTGTGTATTCTTGCCACCTCTTCTTAATATCTTCTGCTTCTGTTAGGTCCATACCATTTCTGTCCTTTATCGAGCCCATCTTTGCATGAAATGTTCCCTTGGTATCTCTAAGTTTCTTGAAAGGATCTCTAGTCTTTCCCATTCTGTTGTTTTCCTCTATTTCTTTGCATTGATCGCTGAGGAAGGCTTTCTTATTTCTCCTTGCTATTCTTTGGAACTCTGCATTCAGATGGGAATATCTTTCCTTTTCTCCTTTGCTTTTCGCTTCTCTTCTTTTCCCAGCTATTTGTAAGGCCTCCTCAGACAGCCATTTTGCTGTTTTGCATTTCTTTTCCATGGGGATGGTCTTGATCCCTGTCTCCTGTACAACATCACGAACGTCTGTCCATAGTTCATCAGGCACTCTATCTATAAAATATTAAATATAATTTCCTGTGCTATACAGTAGCAGGGATATTTCATATAAGTGGAATATCAGGGATATTTCATATAAATGTTATCAGGGATGTTTCATATAAATGGAACCACAAAATATGTGACCTTCTGTCTGGCAGTTTTCACAGAACATGTTTTTGATTATTTGTAGCATGCATCAGTCCTTCACCCCTTTTTGTGTCTGAGTTGTATTCTATTGCTTAGCTATGCCTCATTTTGTGTACCCAGTATCAATTGATGGAGATAGATAAATAAAAGCGTAGAGACAGAAAGCACACTAGCGGTTGCCAGGGAGAAGGGAAGGGAGAGAGGGATGCAAAGTGTGTGCTTTGTGGGTGCAGGATTTCCTTTTGGATGACAGATTGTCTTGGAACTAGGTGGAGTGACGATGGCACAATACTGTGAATGCATTAAATGCCACCGAGGTGGACATTTTAAAATGGTTAATGGTTATAATGGGCTACCATGGTGGCTCAGCGGTAAGGAATCCACCTGCAATGCAGGAGACACAGGTTTGATCCCTGGGTTGGGAAGACCCCCTGGAGAAGGAAATGGCTACCCACTCCAGTATTCTTGTCTGGGAAATTCCATGGACAGAGGAGCCTGGAGGGCTACAGTCCATGGCGTTGCAAAGAGTTTCACATGACTTAGCAACTAAACCACCACCACTCAATGGTTATAAAATAGATAACTAATAAGAACCTACTGTATAGCACAGGGAACTCTGCTCTGTACTCTGTAATGGCAGAGATGACCAAAACATTGTAAAGCATCTATCCTCCAATAAAAAAATAGGGTATCCCTGTGTCAGTTATTTTGTATACAACCTGAAGATCAATTGTACAATAGTATTAGACAACCTTAAATCTTGCATCTACTATTTTTGAAAATAAAAATATTTTTACATTGCTCTAAAAAAAGACTCTGTAATGACCTACATGGGAAAAGAATCTAAAAAAGAGTGGATATATGTATATGTAAAACTGAAAAACTTTGTTGGAGAGCAGAAACTAACACAACATTGTAAATCAAATATGTCCCAATAAAAATTAATTAAAAAATGAATAAAGTGGTTAATGGTTAAACTTTTTATTGTGGTAAACTATACATATTTATCATTATATATAAATAAAATAAGTATATTTTATAAATATAAATAAAATTTTATATGAAAATATACAAATTATATATATATAAAATAAAACAGTAACACTTGCCATTTTAACCACTTGTAAGTATACAATTCAGTGGCATTTAATACATTCATCATGTTGTGTCACCATCACCACTATATCCAAAACTTTTTCATCATCCCCAATAGAAACTCTGTGCCCATTAAACACAGACTCCCCATCCCCTCCCCCAGCCTCTGGTACGCCCCCATCCTAATTTCTGTCTCTATGGATGTGCCTTTTCTAGGGACCTTATATAGGTGGTATCATACAACTTTCATCTTTCTGTGTTTGGCTTATTTCACTTAGCATAATGTTTTCAAGGTTTATCTGTGATGCAGCATAAATCAAAATTTCATTACTTTTCAATGGCTGAGTAACATTCCATTGTTTATATACACCAGATGGTTATCTGTTAATGGTTAACTTTGTATCTTATGAGTTTTACCTCAGTAAAAAAAATGCAGGGGTAGACTGGCTTCAGGTACAGCTTGATCTTTCCTGAGAGGGGGCTGTGCCTTCTTTTTCCTCTTCTGTGCCAGACCTCAAGCCCAATGGCCAGGAGTCAACTTCTCCCCTGTCCCATTTTGTTTCCTCCAACCTCGTTTCTCTTTCCACAGTTCCTGTGCCTTAAGAATATCCGCACCTTCCTGTCTACCTGCTACGAGAAGTTTGGCCTCAAGCGGAGTGAACTCTTTGAGGCCTTCGACCTCTTTGATGTCCAGGATTTTGGCAAGGTAAGATGGGACTGAGCTGCCTGTGAGCTTGACACTTAGAGCCCAAAGACTGGATTTCATTCATTTCCATGAATGTCTACACTGGACAAACCAAGGGTTGTCAGGGTTGCTGGGCTAGAACAAGTTGTACCCCAGGTGCAAAGAGCCTTGCTTGGAACACATGGAACCCAGTTTGAGTCCCTGTCCCATCACTTGCTGTGTGACCTCAGATATGTGGCCGTGCATCTCTGAGCCCTAGGTCCTTTGTAACTTGGAAATAAAATCATCCCATTCTGTCTGAGTGGTTATGACGATTGACTAGAACAAAGAGTTCAAGTGGTGGATGCTCAGTTAAGGGAATGTGGACATGCTGATGTGGGGACATGGGAAGATGGGAAAATTCTGAATAGGGCTCCCAGGGACATGAAGTCTAACCTCAAGGTCAAGTGCTTGGAGGCTGTGTTCTGGCACGTGGGTGGGCAAGGGGCTTGCTGAGCAGCCTTGGCCCCCGTCACAGGTCATCTACACCCTGTCTGCTCTGTCCTGGACCCCGATTGCCCAGAACAAGGGGATCATGTGAGTAACTACATGAGCCGACAGCTCTGGACCCTGTTGGCCCTAATCCTCCTCCTTGAAGCCCCCTGCCCACCTGGGCCCCCTGGGTCTCTGCTCACACCATCTCGGCTCCCCCAGGCCCTTCCCCACTGAGGAGAGTGTGGGTGATGAAGACATCTACAGTGGACTGTCCGACCAGATCGAGTGAGTGTCTGAGACCATGATCCTGCCCTGATGGTCTGAGGAGACAAGGCCCCGCCATGGGGGGTGGGGGTCTGAGGGGATATGGCCTCTCCCTGGGGTGTTGGAGGGTCCCTGGTCTGGGGCTTCCCTGGCTCCGCCTGACTCCGCGTCCTGCAGCGACACGGTGGAGGAGGATGAGGACCTGTACGACTGCGTGGAGAACGAGGAGGCAGAGGGCGACGAGGTCTACGAGGACCTCATGCGCTCGGAGCCGGTACCCATGCCGGTGTGTGGGGGACACAGGACCGGGTTGGGCAGTCTCATGGGTGGGGCGTGTCCCTGAACACCCCAACATCAGCCTCTCCTCCCCGCTCTCAGCCCAAGATGACAGAGTATGACAAGCGGTGCTGCTGTCTGCGGGAGATCCAGCAGACGGAGGAGAAGTACACGGACACGCTGGGCTCCATCCAACAGGTGTGATGCTCCGACCTGGCCCTTGCCAGGCGCATGCGCAGAGTGGAGAGGCATCATCCACCACACACAGGCTTGGGGATCTTTCCTGTCCTCACTGCTCCGTATTTCCTCGTGTCTCATAGTCTCTGGTCCCCTCGGTGTTGCTCCCTACTTCTTCCTCTGTTTGAATTTCTCTCCTTCTGTGTCTCTTTATCCCTGTCTCCCTCTTCTCCTGTATCCTCACTTGTCCATCTATCTCTATTACTGCCTCTCACTTTCTGCTTCCTCTTTTTCCTTTGGCCATCTCTCGCTTTTTTTTTTTTTTTTTTTTGCTGCACTATGTGGCATGTGAGATCTCAGTTCCCTGAATCAGGGATCTAACCCATGCCCCCTGCAGTGGAAGCATAGAGTCTTAAGCACTGGACCACCAGGGGAGTCCCTGGCCATCTCTTTTTTAACCATTTTATTGAGATTTAATCAAAATGCCATACAATTCAGCCATTGAACATCTACAATTTAATATTTTCTGGTATATTCACAAGGGTTTGCCACCATCACCACTGTTTATTTTTTAAAAAATTTATTGGAGTATAGTTGATTTACAGTGTTGTATGGGTGCTCAGTCATGTCCAACTCTTTGTGACTGCATTGACTGCAGCCTGCTAGGCTCCTCTGTCCATAGGATTCTCCACGCCAGAATACTGGAGTGGGTTGCCATGCCCTCCTCCAGGGGATCTTCCTGGCCCAGGGATTGAACCTGTGTCTCCTGCATTGGCAGGCGGGTTCTTTGCTACTAGCACCACCTGGGAACCCTACAAAGTTGTGTACCACTGTTTAATTTTAGAACATTTTCTTTCTTTTTCTGTTGTTTTGGCCTTGCAGCTTGTGAGATTTTAGTTCCTGGGCCAGGAATTGAACCCAGGCTCTCAGCAGTGAGAGCACTGAGTCCTAACCACTGGACAAACAGGAAATTCCCAATTTTAGAACATTTTCATCATTCCTCAAAGAAACCCCATACCCTGTAGCCATCACCCCTTAAACTCCGATTTCCCCCCAGCCCCTCCCTGGCAACCACTAACCACTTTCTGTCTCTATGGCTTTACTTATTCTGGACATTTCATCTAAATGAACTCATTCACTGTGTGGCCTTCTGTGCCTGGCTTCTCTTGCTGAACATCGTGTTTTCAAGGTTCATCCGAACTGTAGTGAGTGTCAGTGCTTCGCTCCTTTTTCTGGATGGACCACATTTTGTTATTCATTCATCTGTCGATGGACATGTGGGTTGTTTCCACTTTGGGAATTTATGATGATAAATTCTGTGTGGAACAGTCCTGTACAGGTTTTTGTGTGGACTTTCTCCATTTCTCTTTTCTCTCATTTTCTGTTTCCTTGCCTCTGTCTCTTTCTCTACACATCTCTCTCTTTCTCCCAGTCTCTTATGTTTCTATTTGTCCCTCTGTCTCCTCCTCTCTGTCTCTCTGGGACTGGCCTGGAAGGAGGAGTCTTCCCCTTTTCCATCCTTCTCTCCCCACTCCCCCACAGCATTTTATGAAGCCCTTGCAGCGGTTCCTTAAACCCCAAGACATCGAGATTATCTTCATCAACATCGAGGTGAGCTGACTGATCCCTGCCTTCCCGGGCTTCTGTCCAGTGGGGATGGTTTGCTGGCTTCACCTGTCCCCGGGGTGTGGGGGTTGGGAGATGAACCAAGTAGGGTGGGCGGATGATCCTTCTCCCACCCAGCATCCCCAGCTCCAGGCTCCCACCTCAACCCTCACCCCTTCCCTCCAAGTAGGACCTGCTTCGTGTGCACACCCATTTCCTAAAGGAGATGAAGGAAGCCCTAGCCAACCCCAGTGCACCCACCCTCTACCAGGTCTTCATCAAATACAAGGAGAGGTGAGACCCAGTCAGCCAGCCCAGACCTCTGGAGGTCACCCTGCCCTGCCCAGACTGGTCATTTGGGAGACATTGCCCTCATGACCACCAAACAGAGAAGGCTTTTCTTTCTTTGCTTGTGGGCACAGGGCTGCTCATCTCTGGTTAAATTCCCAGCTCTTCCTCTTGTGAGCTGTATGGTGCTGGAAAGTCACCTAACCTCTCTGTGCTTCTATTTCTACATCTCTAAAATCAGTGTGATCCAAGAATGTACCTCTTTGGGGGTACATTGGTGGTGAGGATCGAATAAATTGATGCTTTTTTTGTTTTAAGTCTCTCAGTCATGTCCGACTCTTTGTGACCCCATGGACTATACAGTCCATGGAATTCTCCAGGCCAGAATACTGGAGTGCGTAGCCATTCCCTTCTCCAGGGGATCTTTCCAATCAAGGGATCAAACCCAGGTCTCCTGCATTGCAGGCAGATTCTTTACCAGCTGAGCCACTAGGGAAGCCCAAGAATACTAGAGTGGGTAGCCTATCCCTTCTCCAGTGGATATTTCCTACCCAGGAATTGAACAGGGGTCTCCTGCACTTCAGGTGGGTTCTTTACCAGCTAGGCTACCAGGGAATCCTACAGAGCTTAATGTGGAACTTGGCACACAGTACATGTTCAATAAATTCTTATTAAATAAATGAACATTAAGCAGAGATGATATGCCAGGTGCTCCACTAAGAGCTTCTTGTGCATTATCTCATTTAATGCTACAATAACCCATATGTGGGAGGTGCTATTGTTATGCCCATTTTACAGACAGGGAGAATGAGGCTCAGCATCATCCAACTTGGAAGAGGCAGGGCCAGGATTGACACCCAGATCTGCCTGAGCTTGGTGCCAGTGTCATTCCCCAGCTGCTTGTCCTCTTCCTGCAGGTTCCTCATCTATGGCCGCTACTGCAGCCAGGTGGAGTCGGCCAGCAAGCACCTGGACCGTGTGGCCACAGCCCGGGAGGATGTACAAATGAAGCTGGAGGTAGGGGATGGGCTCCATCTTTTCAGGGGGAAGCTCTCTCACTCCTTTCCACTCTCTGGGGGGCAGTAGGGGGGAGACTGAGCTGGAGAGAGACTGAGCTGCAGACTGAGCTGCAGCCCAGCTGGGGGTTTGCCCGCTGAAGGTTTGGGGAGGGAGGTTCTGATAAGCCAAGTGGAAGAAACTGAGCAGCAGGAGATAGACCAGAGTGCTGAGCCCTGACCCCAGCTGAACCCTGTACTCTGGATGGAGCCCTGGAACCAGCCTGGTCTCAGATCCTGACACTGACCTAAACTCAGAGGGCATACTGAACCCCAGCCAGAGACCCAACCGTGGCTGCGCACCAAGGTTGGGCCAAACCCCAGTTCTGGGCTGAGTTCCAACTTCACACAGAGCCCCGATCCCAGCCAAACCCTGATCCTGGAGGGAGCACGGATCCTGGACTGAACCCCAACCTGGATCCGTTTGTCTAGTGGAAGCGTAGACGGAGCAGGGATGATGAGGGATGGCCAGTGTCTGCTGTCCATTCAGTTTCTTTGGTCTCCATCATGGGCACTCTCCAGGCCTGTCTACCTCCCTCTCTGGAGCCCCCCTCAGCTGAGGAATCCTGGACCTCTACCCCAGGCAGCCTCCAGCTGGTCACCCCTCACCCCATGGCATTCTTCCTTATTTCCTTGGGGAGCAGGGAGAAGAGGCTTCAGGTTCTAGAACAATCCCCACCTGCCTCCACCTCTTCTCACTCACCCCTTTCTCCAACCTCCTAGGAATGTTCTCAGCGCGCGAACAACGGGAGGTTCACCTTAAGGGACCTGTTGATGGTGCCCATGCAGCGAGTGCTCAAATATCACCTCCTTCTCCAGGTGCACAAAGGGGGGAAGGCATGGGCTTCTAGGGGCACATAAATCTCCCTGCAAGGGCTGCTGGGGGCTGGGCTTCCGTCTCTGGGAGGGGATCACTGGGGCTGTGCCCCAGCCTCTAGGGACAGCAGAGGGAGGAAGAAGGAGCTGGTGGGCCAGGCTTGTTTGGAAGGCCCCCCAGGAGGAGGGGGCAGGCCCAGGCAATATGCATCTCTGTGGGTCACACAGGAGCTGGTGAAACACACACAGGATGCAACGGAGAAGGACAACTTGCGGTTGGCTCTAGATGCCATGAGGGTGAGTGGTCACACACAGGGATGGCGGTGCCACACAGACACACATGGGTTTAAGTCAGGGAATACCACCCAGGCACGGCCACACCCACCGGCCACCCCCTCCCTCCACAGCAGGGGACACACCTGTACCTCAAATGACTTATTCCCAGCATCCCCCTTGGGGACAGTGACATTCTCCTGCTGCCCCCTGCTGGAGGTTGACCCTCTATCTCCTGCCAGGTGGGGGATAGGGCTGGGGGTGGGGCACCCAGGCTCACCCTTGCCCCACCCCCAGGACCTGGCACAGTGCGTAAACGAGGTGAAGCGGGACAATGAGACGCTGCGGCAGATTACCAACTTCCAGCTGTCCATCGAGAACCTGGTGAGGGGGTGGGCGGGGAGGGCCGGGGTGTGGCCACATGGGGAGGGGGTGTCATCTCTTCCTGGGGGCCCCTTGCCAGACGTCTTGTCTGCTGTGTAGGACCAGTCTCTGGCCCACTATGGCCGACCCAAGATTGATGGTGAGCTGAAGATAACTTCGGTGGAGAGGCGCTCCAAGATGGACAGGTAGGCGGAGCCAATTCGGATCTGGGGCGGAGCCTGGACAGGGGCGGAGCCAGGCTACTGTTAGGCAGGTGGGTGGAGCCAACACAGATCTAGGATGGAGTCTGGGCAAGGGATTAGTGCTATTTCTAGATAGACAGGTTAAAAAAAAAATGTTAGTTGCCCAGGCGTGTCCGGCTCTTTGCAATGCCATAGACTGTAGCCCGCCAGGCTCCTCTGTTCATGGGAATCTCCAGGCAAGAATACTGGAGTGGGTTGCCATTCCCTTCTCCAGGGGATCTTCCCAACCTAGGGATCGAACCTGGGTTTCCCGCATTGCAGGCGGATTCTTTACCATCTGAGGTAGGTGGGTGGGGCCATATGGACCAGTGGGTGGAGCCTAGACTGAGAGGAGAGGCAGATCCAGCATGGTTGTGTGGGTGGAGCCAAGAAGGACAGGTAGCAGGAACAGCAAGAATCAAATAGGTGAGGTCAAGATAGACAGATAGGCGTGGCCAAGTTGGCCACTGAAGAGAAGAAGAGCCAGAATCCTAGACTGACAGCAGAGTGGGCCCGGAAAGTGGGAGGGAATCAGGTGGAGAGCTGGTGGGAACTTAGGGAGGAGCCAGACAGGGACACTTGACTGTTTCCAGGTATGCCTTCCTGCTTGACAAAGCTCTGCTCATCTGTAAGCGCCGAGGGGACTCCTATGACCTCAAGGACTTTGTGAACCTGCACAGCTTCCAGGTTCGAGATGACTCCTCCGGAGAGAGGGACAACAAGAAGGTAAGGCTCGGAGGTGGTAACTGGGGGACCCCAATGCTGAGGACCCTCCATGCCACTTGAGCTCTCTGCTTGGCCCTTGGAATGCCATAGTGTGTGTGTATATGCGTGTGTGTGAGAGAGAGATTTAGCATTGAAACATGTATATTACCATATATGAAATAGATCACCAGTCCAAGTTCGATGCGTGAAACAGGGCACTCAAAGCCGGTGCACTGGGACCACCCTGAGGGATGGAATGGGGAGGGAGGTGGGAGGGGGGTTCAGGATGGGGGACACATGTACACCCATGGCTGATTCATGTCAATGTATGGCAAATATCACTACAATGTTGTAAAGTAATTAGCCTCCAATTAAAATAAATAAATTAATTAAAAATTTTTAATTTATTTATTTTGGCCACGTGGCATGTGGGATCTTAGTTCCCCCATCAAGGACCAGACTCACGCCCCCTGCAGTGGAAGTGCCGAGTCTTAACCACCGGACAGCCACGGAAGTCCCAAGTGTGATTTTGTTTTTTAATTTTTAAAAAGTTTTATTTAAATTTATTTTTAATTGGAGGATAATTGCTTTACAATATTGTGTTGGTTTCTGCCGTACATCAACATGAATCAGCTATAGGTATAAGTATGCGTATGTATGAATCTAGACTTGTGGCTGTGTATTTGCTTCTCCTGGGCAGCCCTTTACACGGCTCTCCTGGGGGCAGACAGGCTGTAGTTGGCTTGACCCCTTCCTCCCCAGAGCATAGGGTCAATGGGCATGTGGTCCCACCCTCTGCAGGGCGGGGGCCTTCATTTTGAACTCTGTTTCTCTGCAGTGGACTCACATGTTCCTCCTGATTGAGGACCAAGGTGCCCAGGGCTATGAGCTGTTCTTCAAGACACGGGAACTAAAGAAGAAGTGGATGGAGCAGTTCGAGATGGCCATGTGAGACCCCCTCCTCCTCCATCTTTCCATCCTCAGAGGACTTTAGGCAGTTTTGGGCTTTAGTCTCACCCTGCCATGGGGTCACTCAGAACCTCAGTTTCTTCCTCTGGGAAATGGGAGGGACAGGATTTAAAGACAGTCTGCATCCCCAGAATGCCAAGTGTTCATGATTTTCCATCACCATCCTGGAAATCCTTCCTCCTTGTCTTCTTCCTCCTTCTTTCTTGAGATGAAATTCACATAACAAAAACTTAGCCATTTTAAAGTGCACAGTTCTGGGACTTCCCTGGCAGTTCAATGGTTGAACTCCCCTTTTCAGTGCAGTGGTGTGTGAGTTCAGTCCCTGGTCAGGGAACTAAGATCCTACATGCCTTGTGGCCAAAAAACCAAAACATAAAAAATAGAAGCAATATTGTAACACATTCAATAAAGACTTTTAAAATGATCCACATTAAAAAAATCTTTTAAAAAAGTGCACAATTCAATGGTATTTAGCAAATTCATACTGTGCGACCACCACCTCTATCTAGTTCCAAAACATCTTCAAACCCCAGATGAGACCCTGCACTCAAGCAGTGATCACTTCCTGTTTTCCTTGCTCCCAGTCCCTGGCACCCACTCACCCACTTTCTGTCTCCACCTATGTTCACTGCAGCACTATTCACAATAGCAAAATGGTGGTCACAATCCAAATGTCCATCAGTGGGTGGATGAAGAAACACAATAGGGCATATCCATGCAATGGAACAGTATTTAGCCATAAAAAAGGAACGAGGTCTTGATCCATCCAGGTTGCAGCATGGACTGGTACCTCATTCCCTTTAATGGCTGAGTCCTGTTCCATTGCGTGGAATTCTCTTCCCTCACCAGCTCCAACATCTACCCCGAGAATGCCACTGCCAATGGTCATGACTTCCAGATGTTTTCCTTTGAGGAGACCACATCCTGCAAGGCTTGCCAGATGCTGCTGAGGTGGGAGTCTGGGAGGATGGACCTGGATGCTGGGGTGGATTGTCCCTTCCTCTTTGAGATGGGGGGCTCCCCTGGCCATCATGCCCCTGAGTTGGGAGGGGGGAGGCTCTCCTTTGATCTTTAGCTTCTCCGTCTCTCTTCTGCTCTAAAGAAAACCCAAAGGGGCCCTTTATGTTGTTGGCAAAATGATTGGCTGTGTTTGTTCAGCATCACTGACTCCTTCCTTTATCTCCTCCTTGCATCTCAGAGGCACTTTCTATCAGGGGTACCGTTGTCAACGGTGCCGAGCACCTGCACACAAGGAGTGTCTTGGGAGGGTCCCTCCGTGTGGTCGACATGGACAAGGTACTAGGGAACTGAGGTGGGAGGTGGGTTTCTGCATGAGGGTCCCCCCCCCCATTCTAACCAGTATATCCTTTACCCTCTCATAGATTATTCAGGAACTATGAAGAAGGTAAGACCCCCATGTTCCTTTCTGTGCATGGAAAATTGGGGCAAGAGTGGGGAAGGAAGGACCTGGGAGACTCTATCAGTGGGTGTGGCTCTTGGCTGGATGCCCAGTCGATCCCTGGGTCTAGAAGATCCCCTGGAGAAGGAAATGGCAACCCACTCCACTATTCTTGCCTGGGAAATCCCATGGACAGAGGAGCCTGGCAGGCTACAGTCCCTGGGGCTGCAAAGAGTCTGACACAGCTGAGTGACTGAGCAGGTACACACGCAGGCAAATGAGGATCGAGGAGCCCCCAGACTGGATACAGATAGTCATGCTTGTTTTTTGGTCTCTCCCTCCAGGATAAGCCACATCGGCGGGCACAAGACAAAAAGAGGAATGAGCTGGGTGAGTCAGCAGGGGATGCTGTGCAGGGCAGAAATCTCGTCTTTGCCTCAGTGATGCTGACCCAGGGAGAGATCTCAACAATTATGTTAATGACCACATAACATCCTACTTATAAAGCAAATTCTAGTCCCAGAAACTTGAAAGGAATTTTTAAATAGTGAAGTCAATTTGTTATTAGCTTTGCTTAAACACTGTGAAGGGGGTGCTTGGAACATGGCAATCCTTGTTACCATGCACTTTCCTCCCATTCACTTTTTAATGTATACAGGTGTTTTTTTAAATGGAAGTTTAGTTGATTTACAGTGATTCAGGTATACTGCAAAGTGATTTAGTTATACAGATATTTTTCAGATTCTTTTCCATTGTAGGTTATTATAAGATATTGAATATAGTTGCCTGTATTTTAAGTAGGTCCTTGTTGTTTATCTCTTTATATATAGTAGTGTGCATCCATCCATCTCAAATTCCCAGTTTATCCCTCCACCCCCTCCCATTCACCTTTATTGTTCACTGCCTCCCCCTGCTTTTGTCTGCTGACAAACTTCATCTATAGTCTTAGGTGGCTGGGCATACCTCATGCCCTCTCCCATTAATTCTGTGTCACAGAATCTTATCATAAAAGGGTGGTTTCAGCAAAGCATAGTCCACCTGAAAGGTAGGGAGCAGGAGATGCAGTTTGACCAAGCCAGAATTCTTTTTAGCCTGGGAGGAGGGTGGTGGTGGAAAGGATGGATTCATGTGTATATTAACAGTGTCTGTGGGATCACAATCATGATGAGTAATTTTTATTCAACATCTATTGTATATATCCTCTGTGGTAAATTGGTGACTAAAAACAGGATACTTCCTGTCCTCCCAAAGCTCCCAGGTGGATAGTGGGAGACAGGGTTTGGCTAAGTTATTTCAGTTGAGGTGGTAAGAGTAGAGGGTTTTCCGGAGCATCACAGTGGGAGACCTGATGAGTCTGAGCCATCAGGAAAGGCTGCTCAGAGGAGGAGGCATTAAAGTGGACACTCGAAAGATGAGGTGGAGTTAGATGGATGAGGAGGCAGGAGTAGTCCAGGCAGAGGGAACAGCACGTCCAAAGCCTAGGAAGCAGGAGGTGAGTAGGGCAAGACTTTATTCAAGAACTAGGGGGGACCTCCCAGGTGGTCCAGTGGTTAAGAATTTGCCTTGCCACTCTTGCCAGGGGCTGGTGGGGCGTGCCTGCTGGTTGTGGTTGGCTCACATATGTTGCTTTAACTTGATTTAAAATCAGCTGCCAGAGACTTTGCCCCACCTCTGCAGCCCCACAATTTGGGGGGCTTATGACACAATGTGCATTTTGTGGTCACCATTGTAACTCCTGTGCAGTTAACGTCTAAGGTACCCAATGTTATTTGTAAGTAATGTCTAAGGTACCCAATGTATTATTGCTTTCAGAGGTGTTCTGTAAGAGATGGAAACTCAGCTAAAACTATCTCAAGCAAAACTGAGCATGTAAAGGCTTATGTAGAAAAAAATTTTTTTTTTAAATAATAAAGGCTTATATAACTGGGCAGTCCAAGACAAAAAAAAAAAAAAAAGAATTTGCCTTGCAATGAAGGAGGTACAGATTTGATTCCTGGCTAGGGAGCAAAGATCCTGCGTGCTGCACAGTGCGGCCACAAAGTAAAAAAAAGAACTTGGTGTGGCCAAGAAAAATAAACTCTTTGCTCAGAATCAATGTAAAGATTCAGTTTCATATCTGTCATTCTATCTATCTATCTATCTATCTTGATAGATTAAATATCTATAGACAGCTATAGTTCTATATCTATAGCTATAGGTACTTCAGCTTTATTTGTAATAGTTAAAAATTAGAAACAACTCAAATATGGTCAACAGTGGGAATACATATATGATATATACTATATATGTATATAATGTAATAATATATATGTATAAAATCAGCTTTATAAAAAAAGTATATATTAGCTTTATTGGTCAAAAACCAGAAACAACCCAGATGTCCTCAATAGGAGAAAATATATATTAATGTGTGTATGTGCATATATATCCACCACATAGATACTTAAACAATATGTATATGTTCACATATATGTTTGCATATATATATACATACTCTTGCTTGTATCCATTTTATATGGATATATATAATTATCATTTTCTATTGAGACAGAAATATGTAATTTTCTATAATTACCTATTGAAATATACATAATATATATGTAATTTTCTATGAGACAGAAATATTTCTATTGAGATAGAAAATACATACCATAAGGTGTGTAAAATGAATAAATCTTAAGAGTATGGCTCACTGAATCTCTACCCATGTAACCACCACTCAGATCAATGTATAGAACACTTCCATCATCACAGAAAGTTTTATTGGATGGTGCTGGTCATACTCACTGCTAGTCTGTCCTGTCTCCCAGAGGGAACCACTTTCTGACCTCTATCAGCATAGATTAGTTTTGCCCGCCCTTTAACTTCATACAAAAGAAGTTGTATAGCACGGACTCTCACAGCATATTAGTGTATCTGCTTGAAGCAGTCACTTGTTCTTTTTTATTCCTGTATTGTATTCCACAGTATGGTTATTTCATGCTGTGTTTATCCATCTTCTTAAAGACATTGGGTATGTTGCCAATTTTTTGGCTCTTGTGAATAGAGCTGCTGTGAACATTCTTCATCTATGACTCTCTGGGTACCTGTGTTTCATTTCTCTTGGTGGTGTATGCATGAGTGGAATTAGCTTTAGTGAATACTGCCCAGCAGTTTTCCAAAGTGGGTTCCTACTAGTCATGCAGGAATGAGCTGTGGAGTCGTGGTCACCCTTTCCATTTATGCAAAAAAAATTTTTTTAGATGTTTTCATATTAAAAACTTCTTCAAATTAAAAAAAAAGAATCCAGGAATCCAGGTGACTTCCAGTTGCACCACATCCTTGCCGCCACTTGGTATTGTCTTTCCTTTTAACTTTTGCCATCCTGCTGGGTGGTGAGACTTGGATTTGAAAGTCCTAGACTTTCACTGTATCATCACCTCCCCTCCCCTCCAGGCCTGCCCAAGATGGAGGTGTACCAGGAATACTATGGGCTGCCCCCACCCCCTGGAGCCATTGGACCTTTTCTACGCCTCAGCCCAGGAGACATCGTGGAGCTCACTAAGGCTGAAGCCGAACAGAACTGGTGGGAGGTATAGGCTGGGGCCATGGGAATGATGGGGAAGGACCTGAACGTGGGGTCAGGGTGTAGGTGGCCTTGGGAATGGGATCATGCTCCCACTGGACTCCGGCAATAGAAGTTTGATCTGGACAGGGTGATGTCTATGGGGATTTCTGGGGCTGACCTGGCCCTTCTGGGCTGGTGGTATCCCCAGAAGTTGATACTGGTTGGTCCCTCTCTGGGTCATTCCAGGTCATGGAGAGATAGATGGCCAAGCAGAGTAGCTGTTGGGTGAAATATGGATACACACAAGCATTGTGGCTGCCTGTAACCTCTCTGTCCGTCTCTCCCTTCCACCTTTTTAGGGGAGGAATACGTCTACCAATGAAGTCGGCTGGTTTCCCTGCAATAGGGTCAAGCCCTATGTGCATGTGAGTGCCCCAGTCTGGTTGGAGTGAGGGCCCGGGGGTGCAGAGAGGGTCCTATGAGGGCAGGCAGCACTGGGGGGAATGCTCCTGAGATCAGGAGGGGCTGCCCATCATGGCATGTCACTCCCTACCTTGCTGGCTGAGCCCAGAGAGGGGTTCACCCTGGGAAGGATGACCAGTCCTTTTCTCCTTGGTTCTTCTTTTTATTTTCATTTTTTACATTTCAGTTTTTATTACATACACACGAACATATGACTTTTTAAAGTTAACCTTTAATTTTGTTTTGGAGTATAGCCAGTGAACAATGTTGTGATAGTTTCAGATGGACAGAAAAGGGACTCGGTCATACTTATACATGTATCCATTCTCCCCCAAACCCTGCTTTCATCCAGGCTGCCACATAACACTGAGCAGAGTTCCCTGTGGTATACAGCAGATCCTTGTTGGTTA
Organism: Okapia johnstoni; assembly: GCA_024291935.2. NCBI lineage: Eukaryota > Metazoa > Chordata > Mammalia > Artiodactyla > Giraffidae > Okapia > Okapia johnstoni. The sequence continues at coordinate 14,089,762 of CM044316.1, read as the reverse complement.
TCTATTTTAAATATAGCAGAGTGTACATGTCCATCCCAAACTTCCCAACTCTCCCTTTCTCCCATCCTTTCCTCAGCAACCATAAGTTTATTCTCTAAGTTCCTGTGAGTCTGTTTCTGTTTTGTTAGTAAGTTCATTTGTATCATGTCCCTTTAGATTTAGCATAAAATGGATGTCATATGATGTCTCTGCTTCTCTGTCTGACTTATTTCACTCAATATGACAATCTCTGTGCTTAGTTGCTCGGTCATGTCTGACCCTTTGTGACCCCATGGACTGTTAGCCCGCAGGCTCCTCCGTCCATGGGGATTCTCCAGGCAAGAATACTGGAGTGGGTTGCCATGCCGTCCTCCAGGGGATCTTCCCGACCCAGGAATCGAACCTAGGTCGCCCACATTACAGGTGGATTCTTAACCATCTGAGCCACCAGAGAAGCCAGTCTCTAGTTCCATCTGTATTGCTGCAGATGGCATTATTTTGTTCTTTTTAATGGCTGGGTAATATTTCATTTTATATATGTACCACATTTTCTTTGTCCATTCCTCTGACAATGGACATGTAGGCTGCTTCCATGTCTTGGCTATTGTAAACAGTGCAGCAGTGAACACTGGGGTACATGTATCCTTTTGGACCATGTTTTTCTCTGTATATGTGCCTAGGAGTGGGATTTCAGAGTCATATGGTAGCTCTATTTTTAGTTTTTTAAAGAACCTCCATCCTTGATTCTTCTTGTATGAAGGTCTTCTCCAACACTTGGGGAAGGAACAGGGGTTCAGAAGGCTGGCCAACTCCTGAATTCCTTCAGAGGCACCAAATAGAGTCCTCTATGGGGCCACGTGCCCTGTGCCTCCTTGTGCAGGGAGCAGACCTGCCCGCCACTCTGCCCGGCACTTGTCTTTCTTCACCTGTTTCCCACTCTCTTGATTTCCTCATCTTGAGAATGACTGCAAATCTTCCCCGCTCTCCCCAAACCTCATTCTTCCTCACCACTCCACTGCCCGCTTTGTAGCCCTCCTAGGAGCCTGCAGAGAGCAAGTCTCTCCCATTTCTTTTGCTTTCATTTTATGTCATTTCAGACTTCCAGAGAAGTCATAAGAATAATGCAAAGAACTCCCATGTATCTTTTAGTCCGATCACCAATTGTTAACATTTTGTCTCATAGGCTCTGTCATCTTTCTCTGAACATTTTATTTAGAAAATGTCTATTATTTATTTTTTCTTGAGACACTTCAAAGTAAGTTTACAGACACATTTCCCCTTTCATCTCTGAATACCTACCAAGAACAGGAACCTTCTCTTGTGTATTCATAATGTGATTTTTGAAAACATGAAATTCAGCATGGACATTCTACTATTATAAATTATCACATATTAGAAATTATAATATATAAATCATATATTACATAATTCAGAGTATGTATTTACACTTTGCCAATTTTCCAAAAAATATCTTTTGCTGTTTTTTTGGCTTGGGGTCCTTTCTCCACTGTGGAGCTGCATTATGAATTTCTAACTCCATCATTCCTCCTAAGTTATTAGCTGATATTCTATTGTAAAGAACTGTCTCTTCTATGTATTTGTGTATTATGTATGAATGTATCTATCAATCAATCAATCAATCCATCATCTTTGTATCTATGAATCTGTCAGTCACCTGCATATCTATGTATCTGTGTGTCTATGCATGTATCCATCTGCATCTATGTATCAATTATCTATGGTTCTACCTAATAATCATCTATGTATTTATCTGTATATCTATGTATGTACCAGTCAATCATCTGTGTATCTACGTATTTGTGTATCCATCCATTATCTACCTATCCATCTATATATCCATCTCTGTATCAATCATCTATGTATCTAATTATCATCTTTGTATTTATCTATATATCTATCAATCATCTATGTGTCTATCTGTGTATCTGTGTGTTATCTATCTCAGGAAATGTTCCTGGATTTTTATTTTAATATTGTCCCGGCCTAGACCAGTGGGCTTAGGGCTTCCCTGGTGGCTCAGACAGTAAAGCGTCTGCGTGTAATGCGGGAGACCTGGGTTCGATCCCTGGGTGGGGAAGATCCCCTGGAGAAGGAAATGGCAACCCACTCCAGTACTCTTGCCTGGCAAATTCCATGGATGGAGGAGCCTGGTTGGCTACAGTCCATGGAGTCGCAAAGAGCTGGACACGACTGGGCAACTTCACTGGTTCACTGGACCAGTGGGAGCTCCTTCAGGCTGGCTCCTCTGTCCTTTTGACATAACTTCATTGTTCTCTGAGCCCTTCCTTACTTTTTAGCACAAGAGCAGGCTGCTCTTGTACTCTTTCTGCCCCAATCTTGGAATCAACCATTTTCCCAAGGAGCCAGGATCCTTTCAGTGGGACTTGGCATTCACACGTGAAGATCTGAATGTCTTTCCAGTTCCTGCCTACACACGTAGCTGCCCCTTTAAAGCTGATTCATTTGGGAGGGGTGGACTGATCTCTCCCATTGGATTCTGGGGCTGTATTTCCAGAGAAGAGCACAGTGCCTGCCACATAATAGACATCCAATACTTGATAGTGGAATGAATGAATGCAGTGTCCTGAAGTCTGCTGCCATGCTGAACCCTTTTCCCTAAGTCTTGGGTCTCTGTCTGTGTCCCCAGGGTCCCCCTCAGGACCTGTCCGTTCATCTCTGGTGAGTAGAACCATCTTTCTTATTTTCAATTTGGGGTGCTTTGGGGTGGATGTTTGGGCTGGACATTGGGGTGCCACAAAGGGCTGCAAACAAGTCAGTTATTCATTCTTCACACTTTGAGCATTAACTACTGGGTCCAGCCCTACACTGGGGGCTGCTGAGGAGAGAGCACAGACAAAAGTGGGTCCTTGACTTTGGGATGTTAGGTTCTAATGGAAAGAAAATGATGGTGACAATATAATGGGAGCTTCTTCTCCCTCTCCCCCTGCCTTTTTTTGAGAACCTACTGCTTAGAGTACAGTGAGGGATGAAGGTTTATACAGTTGCTTCGGAGCCCACTGACTTCCGTTCCAATCCTGACTCTAACATTATCCAGTTAGACCTTTAGCCAGTAACTCAGTTTCTCTGTGCTTCAGCTTTCCTCCCTGGAAAACAGATTGGTAATAATATCTGATTCATAGGGCTGTTAAGACGTTTCCACGAGCCTGTAAAGTGCTTAGCTCTATTCCTGACATGCAAAAAGCACTTTATTATCTGTTCTTATTAGCATTAGCTGTTATGACCACATTTCATCCATTGTAAAATGCATATTTTTTTCCTCTCACTGTTTAATGCCTCTGGCATAGGAATGGCTCTTACAATTAGTGGTGTCTCAGTTCTTCTGCCTAATTTTATGGGTGCGTGTGCATGCTAAGTCGCTCAGTCGTGTCAGACTCTGTGACCTCACAGACTGTAATCTGCCAGGCTCCTCTGTCCAGGCAAGAATACTGGAGTGGGTAGCCATTCCCTTCCCCGGGCAGATTCTTTACCATCTGAGCCACCAGGGAAGCCAGTAATTTTTATTTCGTAATTGCCCATGAAAGCATGGTGTATTTTACAATGATTGGTATCTTAGACTTGATGCACTGTGGTATTGTTTTTATGACCACTGTGTCAGCATTTTAAGGGCAATTCTTGTAATAATGCTTTGAGAGCATATTCTTCTTAATCTCTTTCTGCAATGGAGGAAACCAAGACTCAGAGAGCAGCAAGTAACTTGTTCAGTATCACAAAGCAAGGAAGTGAAAGAGGTGGGATTTGAACCCCAGTCTGCCGGACTTCAAAGCCCAACCTAATTACTCAAAGGGCCTAATAACGCTCCTGTCTGGTGAACACCCACCACGTATGAGGAGCTTCAACTGCATCTTTGCCTTTTGTCAAAACTGTTCCTCTGTGATGGGCAGTTTTATCTCCTCTTTTCAGAGAAGGAAATTAGGGCTGAGAGGAGCATACTCAGTTCCCCAGGTCACAGAGCAACTGGGTGGCAGATCCAGGGTTTAAACTGTGTTCACCTGAGGCAGGGTTCTCACTCTATCCCTGCCCTGTCAGATGTGATAAAAAGAGGCCACCACGGCTGGAACTGGGGTGAGGAGAGAGAGAGGCCCTGGCTTTGGGTGCAACAAGGATTTAAGGGGGTGTCAAAAACTCAGACTTTGAGAACCATACTCTTTTTTTTTTTTTTTTTTTTGAGAGCCATATTCTTTTAAAGTGATGTTTTAAAAAAACAAAAGCAAGGGGGAAAAAAACAACTATGATGGGCAAACTATCAAAACTGTAAATCAAGGCAGGATATGACAGGGCTGAGAGTAGGGAAGGGTGAACTGTGGTCAGCCAGGCACATGCAGAGTCAGATCTTGTCCTTACTTAAAGTTTTGACATTTTATTCATCATGGAATTTTTTTCAATTTAGTTTTGAAATTGAGGTGAAATTCACATGACGCAAAACTAACCATTTAAAGTGGCATTTATGTTATTATTTATACTTATATTACGTATTCACATTCATCAATATAATTATACACTGCATAACGTCGTCAGTTATATATTAAAGTATATAATGTAATTATATATATATAATTAACACATATTAGGTTATATGTTTATAATATGGGAAGCCCTGGTGGCTCAGCAGTAAAGAATCTACCTGCCAATATTTGACAATGCAGGAGATGCGGGTTCGATACCTGGGTCGGGAAGGTACCCTGCAGAAGGAGATGGCAACCTACTTCAGTATTCTTGCCTGGGAAATCCCATGGACAAAAAAGCCTGGCCAGCTGTAGTGCATGGGATTGCAAAGAGTCGAACATGATTTAGCAACTTAACAACAGCAAAAATGTATGATTAACATATATTATTTATGTTATATTCACACTTGGAGCATATAGGCATATTCACACATATATTATCTGTAATTATATGGTATGTAATATAAATTGTTATATATTTACATACACACTCATTTTATATATAATAAATAATTCATATTTATATCATAAATGCATCATCTGTAGTTAGTGTATATAATTTATGTTTTATACTAATTCCATACATACTGTCTATAATTATATAGTATATAGTTAATATATATTATAATGTTTATATTTATAGCATAAATACATTGACGTCATATTTATATATCACTTATAATTATGTGTTATCTATAGTTAATGTGTATTTTTATATTATATACTTAAATTTATGCTATTAATATATTCATATTCTTGCTGATGCATCATACATAATTATATATTATCTATAATTAATATATATTATTTCTGTTGTATATTTGCTCTTACAGCATAAATATATTCATAGTCACATCTCTATTTATTTTTCACATTTATATTAAATGATATTTAGTACATTCACGATGGTATGCAACCAGCACCTCTCTCTAGCTCTGAAACATTTTCATTACCCCCAAAAGAAATGCCCCCCTTGTTAACAGTGACCCCTCCTCTCCTTCCCCGAGCCCTGACAATCATGCACACACTTTCTGTCTCTATGAATTTGCTGGTTCTGGGTGTTCCATGTAAATGGAGTTCTACACTGTGTGCCCTTTGTGACTGGCTTCTCCCACTCAGCACCATGTTTTCAAGGTTCATTCACCTTATAGCACTTAATCAGGACTTCATTCCTTTGTATGGCTGCTTTTGTGATTTAGAAACTATTGCATTAAAGTGCTACTTATTTTCTTTGTTGTTATTTATCCTGATGACTGAGTTTTTTGGCTTGCCCTTTAACTTTTGTACCTGAGGCTGTGCCTCACTCTCCTCATCCTATTTCCATCCTGGTGACCACAAAGATGGGCAGACAGTGGACACTCAGTAAATACCTTTCCAGAAATGCCAAATTTCAGAGTAAAAGGAAAAAAAAAACCCACACCTGTTTTTCTATACTCATACTCTCAACAGTTCTAAAACCAAACGTGTGTGTGTGTGTGTGTGTGTTTCTCCACACCTAACAAATCTCTAATTCTACAGATACCAGCTTGGGTGTGCTATGATTCAATTAGATTCTGACACAATTTGTCTGGAGTTAGAGACAAATCCCATAGATTAAGGGCTCGGTTTCTAGCTCGGTTTACCTAGCTCACATAGTAAAAAAAATCCATGTGCAGTGCAGGAGACCTGGGTTCAATCCCTGGGTTGGGAAGATCACCTGGAGAAGGAAATGGCAACCCATTCCAGTATTCTTGCCTGGAGAATCCCATGGACAGAGGAGCCTGGCGGGCTACAATCCATAGAGTTGCAAAGAGTCGGACATGACTGAGTGACTAACACACTTCAAGAAATAGCCCTCCACTTTAGATCACAATCACAAGCCTGGGTCACCCAGACTTCTGACCCACCAGCTACAAATGGGGGCTCCCCATAGCCCCCTCCTTGGGGTTGGTAATTTGCTAACACAAACTCCCAGAACTTGTAGAAACAGTTTCCTTACTAGACTACCCGTTTATTATCAAAGGATTCAAATCAGGAACAGTCAGATGGAAGAGTTGCTTGGGGCAAGGTATGGGGAAATGGGACAGGGCTTCCATGCCCTCTCTGGGCTTGCACCCACCCACTCCACCCCCGGTATCTCTCTGTGTTCACCAACCTGGAATCTCTCCAAGCACTTTGGTTGGGACTTCCCTGGTAGTCCAGTGGTTAAGACTTTGCACTTCCCATGCAGAGGGCACAGGTTTGATCCCTGGTCGGGGAAGTAGGATCCCACATGATGAGTGGTGGTGGCTGTGAATCCCACCCCCACCTCCGCAAAAAAAAAAATCAAAACTATTTGGTTGGAGTTCGGTTGAAGCATCTTTATATAGGCAAGATTGATTAAATTATGGGTTGTTAGTGATGAACTCAACCTCCATCTCCACAGATGTGGAGGTTGGGCGGGGCTGAAAATTTCAAGCCTCTAATCACATGGTTCTTCTGATTACTAACCCTCATCCTGAGGCTATTAAAGAGCCTCCAGGGGCTTCCCTGGTCTAGTGGCTAAGACTCCAAGCTTCCCATGCAGGGGGCCTGAGTTCGATCCCTGGTCAGGGAACTAGATCCCACATGCAGCTAATAGTTTGCAAGCTGCGACAAAGACGGATGAGCCTACATGCCTCAACTAAGACCCAGGGCAGCCAAGTAAATAAAAGTAAATATTAGAAAAAGAAGAGCCCCAAGCAGCTTATTAGCATACAAAAAGACACTTATTGGGCTTCCCTGGTGGCTCAGAGATCTGGGAAGATCCCACATGCTGTGGTGCAACTAAGCTCGTGTGCCACAACTATTGAGCCTGTGCTCTAGAGCCTGGGAGCTGCAACTACTGAGCCCGTGTGCCACAACTAGAGAAAAGCCTACACAGCAACAAAGACCCAACGCAGCCAAAAATAAAAAATAAATAAAAATTTTAAAAAGACACGTTACTTTGGAGATTCCAACGGTTTTAGGAGTTATAGTCCAGGAGAGGGTGGAGGGCATAGAGAACAAACATATTTCTCCCTGTATCACACTGAGACAGCTATACCCGAAGGATTGTGTTGTTCCCTGCAATCCAGTTGTGAAAGCTTGGGTGTGACTTACAGGTGTCTAATGGCCACTGCCTCCCCCAGGTTTACCTATCAGAGTTATGTAAACCTCTCTTCTTGGTATGTCTTGACAGGTACGCTGGCCCCATGGAGCGAGCCGGAGCGGAAAGCATTCTTACCAATCGCTCGGATGGGACGTTCTTGGTGCGGCAGAGGGTGAAGGATGCCGCAGAATTTGCCATCAGCATTAAGTAATTTCTTCTTTCCTGGCTCGTTTTCCCTTGTGAGCTGAGCACTTCAGGTGCTTAGGGAGGATGAACCATCTGGGTATTTTTTCTGGGGGCTCCGAAGAGCTCCAGGACCAGTCCTTTATGTCTCAGCGCAGGAAAAGAATTCAGCGAGAAGCAAAGTGATAGATAAGACTTATTGGGATAGGATGCTTGTGAGGTTTACGAATGGGTGGGCCAGAAATGCTGTGCCTTAAGAACTCACTGGGCTACAATTTCATAAACAAAGGAAAAGTGGGGAGGGGGAAGAGAACTTCTTTGTCTTTCTTGAGTAGATGTCATGCTTCCAGCATCAGCTCCTCCTCCCCCAGGTTGAATAGGGGAGTTTTCTTGTCCCTATGTGGTCCGCAAATTATTGTTCTTCTTGTGTGCAGAGAGCGTGTCCTAGGATTCATTAACTTACTGAGCTCACTGGGCAGGAGGTGGGGCTCATACCACCATTGTTTTATTGTTTGGGGGCATGTCCTGAGCCTCTGTTACATGGTTTTGTGGCTAAGCAAGCCTGCTTGGTTTTGTGGTTAAGCAAATCTGCTTTCTTGAGTAATCATTAACTTACAGGGGTCTCCCATATTTTTCTATTTACAATCCCCTAGTGGGATTGACTGTTTAATCACCTATTTTGTACCTTTACTCTGTCCCTGTCAAGACGATTGACTATTGTACGTTAACAATAGTCACTTTTTATTGAGCTCCTGTAGGGTCCTGTGTGTTTTTAATTTTTTTTTTTTTTAATTTCTGTTCATTGTTTGGTAACCCACAGAAAAGAGATATGCTTCCTAAGCAAGGCTCTAAGGGGACATTAAGCATACTCTTTGTTGTTGCTCAGTCGCTGTGTAGTGTCTGTCTCTTTGTGACCCCATGGACTGCAGCACACCAGGCTTCCCTGTCCTTCACCATCTCCCGGAGTTTGCTCCAACTCATGCCATAAGGGGCAGAAATGCAGTCTGGACCCAAGTTTTGCAGACCCTGGCTGTCCTGCCTTTCTGTTTGTTTTGGGTGCAGCTTCTTTCTTGCGGTGACTCGTTTCCCGGTTGGTTTTTTCATTTTGTCTTGTGATGATAAGTGGGGCTTTCCCCATGGGTATGTTTGCTGCTTGGGTCTCTAGAGATTTTGCGTTTGCTTCCATTGGGAATCACCAACAAGTTTACTTCTTTTTCAGATTAAAATAGTTTTGTTTAATTCCTTAGTTTCCCAGTCTATACAGGTGGTTTAAGTATAAACGCTAAACCCATAAGAAGGTGAGGTTAAGGTGGTGAATTCTTAAATGTGACTTTTCTATTGTGAGCCTGAGACAAACAAGCTTTCACATGGCCCCTGCTGTGCTGATGGGTGGAGTTTTTCTAGAGCACTTTTTTCCCCCTGAGGATGTAGCTTTTTGACAGTCCAGCCTTTTGGGATGAGGGTGAGTCTCAGTGCCAACTCTCTACCCAACAAGGACACAATAAGTCATCTCGTATTTCTATGTGATCAAGACGTACACTCTAGGGAATTCCCTGGTGGTCCAGTGGGGGCTGCCCTGCCTGCAATGCAGGAGACCCAGGTTTGATCCCTTGGTCAGAAAGATCCCCCGGAGAAGGAAATGGCAACTCACTCCAGTATTCTTGCCTGGAGAATTCCGTGGACAGAGGAGCCTGGTGGGCTACAGTCCATGGGGTCACAAAGAGTTGGACACTATTGAGCAACTAACGCTTTTACTTTCCAATGATTAGGACTACTGAGGGCCTGAGTTTGATCCCTGGTTGGGGAACTGAGATCCTGCAAGCTACATTGCACAGCCAAAATTGAATTGATACATACTTTTAAGTTTCATCCTCATTTTGTCCTTTGGGGGATTTCCCTTACTATTTTTTTTTTTTAAGAGTTCAGCATTCTTTTCTCAGCATTTCTAGGGGTTTTTTTTGAAGTAGGAGATTTTTTTTTTGGTTGTCTAGTTCTTCATGTAGACAGAACCACTCCTGCCAATTCAAGTCTCTTCCGGGTCCTTACTAGTCTGTGGTACGCCATATTGGTGGAAATGAATTCCCTTCTCCTACATCCTTTAGATTCTATGGTCCTTCATGTTGGTGGAAGTGGAGATTTCAATCAATCTATTTCTAGAAGGATGCCTTGCTTACAGAGTCTATTTGACTTCTCAATAACCCCGAGTTAAGGAAGATGATTCCTATTACACAGAAGAAGAAAAGAAGGCTTAGAACAGCGAAGTCTCCAGGGAAGGGATTCTGCTGGGTTCCAGTGGTCGCCCCTTCCCTCCAGTAGCCAAGCACCCTTCTTCCATGGTTAGGGGGGTGGTTATAGCCTGGGGCTGAGACTCGACAGGAAATGGGCCTGAATTCCCCGACTCAGGTCTCAGTGACATCTTGCTTTCTTTCCCTGCTTGCAGGTATAATGTTGAAGTCAAGCATATTAAAATCATGACAGCAGAAGGACTGTACCGGATTACAGAGAAGAAAGCTTTCAGGGGGCTTACGGTAAGGGTCAATCTACCCCTAACCCCAGTCTTTCAGAGACTAAGTTGGACCCTCTCTGAGGCTCCACCTTAGGATCTCTTTTCCTCCATCCAGAATAACCTCTCCAAGAGGCACTATGGAGCAACTGGCTTTAAACTTGTTTTTCTAATCACCAACAATGAGAATAATAATAATAACAACAGTAGCTTCAGTGATCATTTGCAAAGCACTTGCTGAGTGCCAGACATATTATCACTAGGACTGCAGGTCATTCGCTCAGCTCTGAGTTCCCATTTCACAGATGGGGGAAACTGAGGTTTAGTTCTCATCTGGTATCATAGAATGGCAGAGTCTCTGTTTTTGTCAGACATCAAGAGTTAGTTCTTTTTGCAAGACAGAAATAGAGACACAGATATAGAGAACCAATGTTTTGACACCAAGGTGGGAAAGGGGGAGTGGGATGGATTGGGAGATTGGGACTGACATATATACACTAATATGTGTGAAACAGAAAACTAATGAGAGCCTGCTGTACAGCACAGGGAACTCTACGTAATGCTCTGTGGTGACCTAAATGGGAAGGAAATCCAAAAAAGAGGGGATGTATGTATACACAGAGCTGATACACATTGCTATATAGCAGAAATGAGCACAGCATTGTAAAGCAACTGTACCCCAATTTAAAAAGATTTAGCTCTCCTTAATCTGTTTAATGACCGTTTCATGGAGAATCCAGAGGCCTTTCAAGTGTTTTTGCTTCTATTTGCTGCCGTGCAATTTTGGGCTATCTTTTAGACCTCTTAAGCCCGTTGATAAGGCTCATGGATCCTACCCGTAGTCTGTGGATCCTTGAGGAGCTTTAAACTGTTTGGAAAAAAAATCTAGAATTTTGCATATATCTGCATTTTTTTTTTTTTTGAGGAAGGTGTCTCAAATTTCATTTGAGCTTCAAACAGATCCTTAACCCCCCCAAAGGTTAGGGACTATTCATTCATTCCACATATCGTTTTCTCCCCCAGACTTTTTATTCTTCAAATTTTTCCTCCCCCCATTTTTTTTATTTCTGAAAAATTAGTGAGATGTTACTGGAATAGTCTCATGAATATTTGTGGGCCTTTCACCTGGTTTTAGTGATTGGTTGTTAATATTCCTCCTCTTTTGCTTTCTTTCTCTCCCTCTCTGCCTCTACACACACACACACACACACACACACACACACACACACATACACACACACACGCATTTATTTTGCACTATTTAGGAGTAATTTGCAGATATCAAGATCCTTCATATAATTTAGAAAAATGGTACTGATGAACCTATTTGCAGGGTGGTATTAGAGACGAAGATATAGAGAACAGACTTGTGGACACAGTGGGGGAAGGAGAGGGTGGGACAAAGTGAGACAGGAGCATTGAAACAAGTTTCTTTAGTTGTGTCCAACTCTTTACAACCCCATGGACTGTAGCCCACCAGGCTCCTCTGTCCAAGGGATTCTCCAGGCAAGAATACTGGAGTGGGTTGGCATACCCTCTTCCAGAACCATGTGCAAAATAGATAGCTAATGGGAAGTTGCTGTATAACACAGGGAGATCAACCTGGTACTTTGATGGGCTAGAGAGGCAGGAAGGGGTAGAAGGTGGCAGGGAGATTCAAGAGGGAGGGGATATATGTACTCTTAGAGCAGACTCACATTGTTGTATGGCAGAAACCAGCACAATATTGTAAACAATTAACCTCCAATTAAAAATAAACTTAAAAAATTCTTCCTATAAGTACTTGCATATCTGAAGAGCCAAGACAATTTTTTTCCCCTCATCACCATATCATTATCACAGTCAGGGAGTTGAACATTGATACAAAATTATTACCTAATACAGTGCATTTTCCAAGCTCCCTGATGGCCCCAGTTACGTTTATTATAGCTTTTTCGTCCCCAGGATGTAATCAGGGAAATCACGCATGCATTCATCTCCTTAGTGTCTCTCTTGATTTGCAAGAGCTCCCCAGTCTTTTATGTACTTTGGTCTTTCATGACGTGGGTGTTTTTTGTCTGCTTGTTTTCCAAGTGAGAGAATGTGTTAATCCGACAAAAATGAGATAAACAACCAGAGTTTTAAGTGTTTTTTCACACTTGTAGTGAACTGGAAAAATGTTTCGATTACATAAAACAACCATATTCTGTAAAAAAATAAAAGCCACTCCCATCACCCATTACATTAGCATTTTTAAAAATAATTAAATGTATTTATTTTTAATTGAAGGATAATTGCTTTATAGTATTGTATTGGTTTCTGCCAAACATCTGGCTTCCCTGATAGCTCAATTGGTAAAGAATCCGCCTGCAATGCAGAAGGCCCCAGTTTGATTCCTGGCTCGGGAAGATTTGCTGGAGAAGGGATAGGCTACCCACTCCAGTATTCTTGGGCTTCCCTGGTGCCTCAGCTGGTAGAGAATCCGCCTGCAATGTGGGGGACCTGGGTTTGATCCCTGGGTTGGGAAGATCCCCTGGAGAAGGGAAAGGCTACTCACTCCAGTATTCTGGCCTAGAGAATTCCATGGACTCTATAGTCCATGGGGTTGCAAAGAGTCGGACATGACTGAGCAACTTTCACTTTCACTTTAACTGCCAAACATCAACATGAATCAGGACACTGGCATTTTTGAAGTCTAGAACTCCTAAACATATAAAATATTTTGTTTTGCAAAATGTCCCTTAATTTTGACTTACCTTCTCCCCTACTCTTAGGATGAGCTTGAACATTTGTGGGAGAAATAGTCATAAATGACACACATCTGACTCTTGAATTCAGATGAGTCTTATTATAGAGACTGGGCTTCCTTGTGGCTCAACTGGTAAAGAATTCAGCTGCAATTTGGGAGACCTGGGTTCAATCCCTGGGTTGGGAAGATCCCTTGGAGAAAGGAAAGGCTACCCACTCCAGTATTCTGGCCTGGAGAATTCCATAAACTGTACATTGGGTTGCAAAAAGTCAGACACAACTGAACAACTTTCACACATTCACATAGAGACCAGCTTTTGGCTACTACACTCTATCACTTGTCCTAGGACTGAATTCTGGATCTGTCCTTTTCTAGCTGTATGACCCTGGATGAGCCTTCTTTGTGACTCAGTTTCTCCATCTATAAAATAGGGGACTCATCAATGTATTTACCTCCCATGATTATTAGGAGATTTTTAAAACTATTTATTTTTTAAAACTAAAAAAAAATTGGGGCTGGGTCTTCAATTACTGTGTGGGATTTTCTCTACTTACAGTAGACAGGGGCTAGACTCTAGTTGAGGTGTGCAGGCTTCTCATCATGGTGGCTTCTCTTGTTGCAGAGCATGGACTCTGAGGCTCCTGGGCTTCAGTAGTTGTGGCACGTGGGCTCAGCACTTGCAGTTCCTATACTCTAGAGCGCAGGCTCAGTAGTTGTGGCTCAGGGATTTAGTTGCTCCGTGGCATGTGGGATCCTCCTGGATCAGGGATTGAACCCATGTCTCCTGCACTGGCAAGCAGACTCTTTACCACTGAGCCACCAGAGAAGCCCCTAAATATTTATTTTTAATTAGCATAATTGCTTTACAATGTTGTGTTGGTTTCTGCCATACAATAATGTGAATCAGCCATAAATATACATATATCTCCTCCCCCTTGAGCCTCCCTTCCACCCCTCTAGGTTATTAAGAGATTTTGATGATGTGTGGTTGCACACTGACCAGCACACAGTAGTTGCTTAATAAACAGCATTTATTATTATTACAATTATTTGTAAAAATAGAGCTCTTGACACCCAGAGGGTGGAGCGGGGGGGTTGGTTTTGGTGAACTGATCGTCAAGCAAGTTGATTATTTGGTAAGTTTATCATGAAACAAACTTGATATTAGGAGAACTGTCTTGAGACAATATGATTTCTTCCCCATAAAATGGTCTTGGCCTCTGGGAAGGGAGTGAGCTCCCTGTCATGGGGAGCTTTCAAGGAGTCTGTTGCCAGGGAGCGAAGAAGAGGGGTCTGTTTCACACAAGGAGTTGGATGTGGTTCCTTCCAGCTCTGCCTCCCTCCCTTGTGGGCTGACCCTCTGGAAGAGCATCTGTCCTGCTGTTCTCTTTCTAGGAGCTGGTGGAATTCTACCAACAGAACTCTCTGAAGGATTGCTTCAAGTCGCTGGACACCACCCTGCAGTTCCCCTTCAAGGAGCCTGAGAGGAGAGCCATCAGCAAACCACCAGGTAGGAGGCCTCCAGGGAGGGGCCTGTAGTGCCAGCTCCTTCCTGTTGTGGGAGGGAACATTCAGGGATGCTGAGGACATTCCTTCCAGTGGGCATGGAGAAGTCCTATCTGTGAAAGAGCCTGAACCCCTTCCCACTTCCAGTTTGTCCCTTTGCTCCTGAGAGATCTGCATATCCATTTGCTTGGATGAAAGGGGTTACTTTCATATTTGGGAAAATGAGGATACAAGAAACCAGAAGGGTGTTCATCTGTATCTTTTATGCCTTTAATTTTGTATTAATATCAGGCATCAATTAGTATTGACAACCTTCTGCTGGGCTTCCCTGGTGGCTCAGATGGTAAAGAATCTGCCTGCAATGCAGGAGACATGGGTTCCATCCCTGGGTTGGGAAGAGCCCCTGGAGAAGGGAATGGTTACCCACTCTAGTATTCTTGTTGGGATAATCCCATGGATAGAGGAGCCTGGCAGGCTACAGTCCATGGGGTCATAGAGAGTCGCACACAACTGAGTGACTAAAACAATAAACTTTCTCCCACAGAAAGGCAAGATCTTTAGCATTCTTTCACTTCTCTTTTCCTTTGTATACCTTACTCACCTGGTTTGTTGAAATTTTCTGGAATGTTGGCTATGGTTTTCTGTGAATGAAAACAATCATGCCTTACATTTTAGGAATTCTTTCTTCACCACTGCATTTCAGTTTGCAAAGTTGTTATCAAGCATCATTTAAACTGTCTACATTTCTTATTTTCCATGCTTTCCTCTATTTTTAAAATTCCTTATTCTGATTCAAATTTTATTTTGCTGAAGTGCATTCTGGAGTACGTTTAGTGGAAAAGTCACATAGGTAGTGGAGTTTCTGAATTCTTCAGTCAGTTCAGTTCAGTCGCTCAGTCATGTCCGACTCTTTGCGACCCCATGAATCGCAGCACGCCAGGCCTCCCTGTCCATCACCAACTCCCAGAGCCTATCCAAACCCATGTCCATCGAGTCAGTGATGCCATCCAGCCATCTCATCCTCTGTCGTCCCCTTCTTCTCCTGCCCCTAATCCTTCCCAGCATTAGGGTCTTTTCCAATGCAACTCTTTGCATGAGGTGGCCAAAGTATTGGAGTTTCAGCTTCAACATCAGTCCTTCCAATGAACATCCAGGACTGATCTCCTTTAGGATGGACTGGTTGGATCTCCTTACAGTTCAAGGGACTCTCAAGAATCTTCTCCAACACCACAGTTCAAAAGCATCAATTCTTTGGCGCTCAGCTTTCTTCACCGTCCAACTCTCACATCCATACATGACCACTGGAAAAACCATAGCCTTGACTAGATGCACCTTTGTTGGCAGAGTAATGTCTCTGCTTTTCAATATGCTATCTAGGTTGGTCATAACTTTCCTTCCAAGGATAAGCACCTTTTAATTTCATGGCTGCAATCACCATCAGCAGTGATTTTGGAGCCCCCAAAAATAAAGTCTGACACTGTTTGCACTGTTTCCCCATCTATTTGCCATGAAGTGATGGGACCAGATGCCATGATCTTAGTTTTCTGAATGTTGAGCTTTAAGCCAACTTTTTCACTCTCCTCTTTCACTTTCATCAAGAGGCTCTTTAGTTCTTCTCCGCTTTCTGCCAGAAGGGTGGTATCATCTGCATATCTGAGGTTATTGATATTTCTCCTAGCAATCTTGATTCCAGCTTGTGTTTCTTCCAGCCCAGCATTTCTCATGATGTACTCTGCATATAAGTTAAATAAGCAGGGTGACAACATACAGATTTGATGTACTCCCTTTCCTATTTGGAACCAGTCTCTTGTTCCATGTCCAGTTCTAACTGTTGCTTCCTGACCTGCATACAGGTTTCTCAAGAGACAGGTCAGATGGTCTGGTATTCCTATCTCTTTCAGAATTTTCCACAGTTTATTGTGATCCACACAGTCAAAGGCTTTGGCATAGTCAATAAAGCAGAAATAGATGTTTTTCTGGAACTCTCTTGCTTTTTCGATGATTCAGTGGATGTTGGCAATGTGATCTCTGGTTCCTCTGCCTTTTCTAAAACCAGCTTTGAACATCTGGAAGTTCACAGTTCACATATTGCTGAAGCCTGGCTTGGAGAATTTTAAGCATTACTTTACTAGCGTGTGAGATGAGTGCAATTGTGCGGTAGTTTGAGCATTCTTTGGCATTGCCTTTCTTTGGGATTGGAATGAAAACTGACCTTTTCTAGTCCTGTGGCCACTGCTGAGTTTTCCAGATTAGCTGGCATATTGAGTGCAGTACTTTCACAGCATCATCTTTGAGGATTTGAAATAGCTCAACTGGAATTCCATCACCTCCACTAGCTTTGTTCGTAGTGATGCTTTCTAAGGCCCACTTGACTTCACATTCCAGGATGTCTGGCTCTAGGTGAGTGATCACACCATCATGATTATCTGAATTCTTACCTGTCCAAAAAAAGTTTTAAGAGGGATTTAAAAATCAATTACTGTTCAAATGTTTGCCAATAAAATAACAATTCCCCATTGAAAAAGCTATATTTTTGAGAAAGCGACACCAGCACAACATCAGGATTCTAAGATGAAAATTGTCCTTATTCTCATCACCCAATCAAATAAATGTTTCTGTCTGCACGTTTCTTATTGCAAAATATATTCAATCAGCCTATCTGCAGAAATACTGCAAACTAATTTTCTACAACGTCACTTAATATTGTACTTTGAGAAGTTTTCCTGTGTCCCTTTCCCCCTTGCTTATCTTTCTCTCTCTTTTTCTTTTCTTGTTTCTAAAAAAAAATACTATTTGTTTATTTATTTGGCTGCACATGGGTTCTTCCATCTTCATTGTGGCATCCAAGATCATTTTAGTTGTGACATGTGAACACTTAGTTGTGACATGTGAGATCCAGTTCCCTGCCCAAGGACTGAGCCTGGGCCCCCTGCATTGGGAGCATAGAATCTTAGCCACTGGGTCACCAGAGGAAGCCCCTCTCCTTCTCTTTTTTAACCCTTAGACTTTCTTAATACAATTAATATTATCTAGAATGAAAATTTCCACATCTTTCTTCTGTTTCTCTTACTATGAATATATATGTGTGTTTGTTAGTCGCTCAGTCATGTCCAGCTCTTTGTGATCCCATGGACTCTAGCCCACCAGACTCTTCTGTCCGTGGAATTTTCCAGGCAAGAATACTGGTGGGTTGCCATTTCCTCCTCCAGGGGATCTTCCCGACCCAGGGTCTCCTGCATTGCAAACAGTTCTTTACCATCTGAGCCAACAGGAAAGCATGAATAGATACAAAACATGTAAAAGATCATATATGGTAATATCTTCTAAATTTGCACACTAGTTGGGCTGGAAGAATGATTCTGGGAAGACAGCTGTATTCCCTCAGAACACAGGGTGCCCAACACTCAGTGGAAAGAAGCATTGAGGGGCCCCTTATCCCAGCGCATTCTCCTGAGAGCATTGTCCTCTGCAGGTGGTGGGTGGGTGGGAGGGGTCTGCTCGGGGCTGTTTCCCATGTCTGCTCTCTGCCATACAGCTGGGAGCACCAAGTACTTTGGCACGGCCAAAGCCCGCTATGACTTCTGCGCCCGGGACCGATCAGAGCTGTCCCTCAAAGAGGGCGACATTATCAAGATCCTTAACAAGAAGGGGCAGCAGGGCTGGTGGCGAGGGGAGATCTACGGCCGGGTGAGTTGGGGCGGGGCTTGGCAGTTACAGTGGGGCTGTCCTGGATGGTAGACTGGAGAGGGTGGGCAGGGGGGCATCCCTGGTTGGAAAGGAGGAAGGGACAGAGATTTCATGTATGCATCTTGCATTTATTTATTGAGCACTTACTATGTGCCATTCTGCTGGGTGCCGAGGAGGCACAAAGGAACACAGTACCATCACTGCCCTATGAAACTCATAGTTTAGTGGGAAGTGTAGAACTGTGAGCATGCCCTCATAAGAGTGAGTGGTCAAGAATGAGATGGGGAATTGTAAGGCACCTTGGGAGCCCCCAGGGAACCCCTGACTCACCCTGGATGAGGTCAGGACACCTTCTGAGAGGCAAGCTGATCACTGAGGGATGCGTAAAGTTAGCCAGGTAAAAAGGTCACAGTGGGAGGGGAGGGGAACCAGTGTGGGAAGCTGTTGCAAACAAACCATCATGTGCAAAGACCCTGGGGTGAGAGAGTGAGGGGCATGTTTGGGGGAACCTGAAGGGAGGAGTTTGTCTGTCTTATTCACTTCAGTGTCACCAGTGCCTGGAACAGTGACTATCACATAGTAGTTGCTCAACATTTATTGAATGAATGAAGAGGCAGACCAACTATTTTTGCCTTCTGTGTTCTTTGCCTGAATTTGGACTTTCAGGAGGGAACTCAAATTTTCTCAGAAAACTTTGCTTCTCTTTGCTTCTTATTTTTGTCTCACAAAGGCAGAGAGTCTTCTTTATTTCATCTGCTGATGAATTTCTAGTCTCCAGAATATTGCCTTGCTTGTATCAGTTTCTCAAAAACTGCTTGTTGAATGGAGATAAAAACAGCAATTAGGGGCTTAAATTCTACCAGAGGGAAACATGAAAAGTGACCTCTGGATAATTGCTTAGGAGAACAGCTGTAGGAACCATAGAGGGTAAATTTATTGTGCAGTGGAGGACAAATAGGGTGTAAGGGAGCCTTCTGGGGTGTTTAGGAAGGTCTGGGCTATAAAGAATTCATCCACCCATCCACTTATCCATCCATCCATCCATCCATCCATTGTTCTTTCCATCCATCCATCCATCCATCCCACCCCCCCCCCCCACCCATCCATCCATCTATCATTTTGTCCATCCATACATTGTTCATCCATCCATCCATCATTCCATCCATCCATCCGCTCATCATTCTATCATCCATCCATTATTACATCCATCTCTCTTTTGTTCATCCACCCATTCCATCCATCCATTCATCTTTCTAGCATCCATCTATCATTCCATCATCCATCCATCATTCCATTCATCCATCCATTGTTCATCCGTCTACCCATCATCCATCCATCTATCTTTTCAACAAATATTTGTTAAGTATCTACTGTGCTCCAGGAACTATTCTGGGTTTTTGGAACTCAGTGATGAATAAGACAGACAAAAATCCCTGCCCTGTTGTAGTGAAGGGAGGGGGAACAGAGAACAAGTCCATAAATAAGTAACATATATAATCAATTAGATGGTGAAAAGTGTTATGGAAAAGTAGTAAGTGGGGGTAAAGAGTGTCGGGGTGGGTGAGGTTTGCAGTACTTAAATAGGATGCTTAGAAGTCCTTATGGATAAGGTGACACATGAGTAATGGACAGGAGGAGGTACAGGTGGTCAGCTGAGGGTGTATCTGGGGGAGGTACTTTCTGAGTAGAAGTTGTAGCAGGTGCAAAGGCCCCGAATTAGGAGAAAACCTGGCTGGTGTGTCAAGGAACAGGGGGAGAATGTGCAGAGAGGCCACCCTGACCGCTTCCCTGTCTCTTTCCAGGTTGGCTGGTTCCCCTCCAACTATGTGGAAGAGGACTATTCTGAGTACTGTTGAGCCTTGGCACGTTGGCAGAGAGATGAGAGATTCCAGGCTCCAAGCCCAGGATGAACAGGCAGTGGGGCCAGGAGCTGGGACAGATCCTGGCGGGCTGAGAGTCCACGATGGACTGTGGAGGGCTGGCGTCCAGCTGGCAGGGCTCCAGGGATGATGCCCTGCCATGGTTAATTTATAACACATAGATTTCCTGTTGGGTCCCCTTGAGAAGGTGGGCCTCCAGGCAACCACTTTCAATAAAATGATGAATGGATGGACTGTGTCAGACCTGCAAGGGGAATGATGGGAGAAGGAGTTGGGACAGACACAAGCCCCTTCACTGATTCCTGCTTTCCAGCTCTGTCACCCTTCTCTGTCATTTAAAATAAGACCTTGAAGACGTAGAGAATGAACTTATGGTTACCAGTGGTGTGGGATGGTGGGGGGAAGACGGGAGGAAGGGATAGTTAGGGAGTTTGGGATGGATATGTACACACTGCTATACTTAAAATGGATAACCAACAGGGACCTACTGTGTATAGCACATGGAACTCACTAAAGGTTATGTGGCAGCCTGGATGGGAGGGGAGTTTGGGGGAGAATGGACACATGTATATATACGGCTGGGTCCCTTCACTACTCACTTGAAACTATCACAAAATTGTTTGTTAATTGGCTATACCCAAATAGAAAATAAAAAGTTTAGAATATTAAAACAAATAAGGCCTGAAATATGGAAATGGGACTCCTATGTGGCAGGAAAGAATTTTACACTCACAGATTGTTGTTGTTCAGTCACTAAGTCGTGTCTGACTCTTTGTGACCCCATGGACTGCAGTATGCCAGGCTTCCCTGTCCTTCACTATCTCCTGGAGTTTGCTCAAATTCATATCCATTGAGTCGGTGATGCTACCCAACCATCTCCTGCTCTGTTGACCCCTTCTTCTCCTGCCCTCAATCTTTACAGCATAAGGGGCTTTTCCAATGAGTCAGATCTTTGTTACAGAAGGGCAAGGTATCAGAGCTCCAGCTTCAGTATCAGTCCTTCCAATGACTATTCAGGGTTGATTTCCTTTAGAATTGACTGGTTTTATCTCCTTGCTGTCCAGAGTCCAAGACTCTTGCTCAAGAATCTTCTCAAGCACCACAATTTGAAAGCAAAAATTCCTCGACGCTCAGCCTTCTTTATGGTCCAACTCTCACATCTGTACGTGACTACTGGAAAAACCGTAGCTTTGACTTTATGGACCTTTGTCGGCAAAGGTTGCTTTACAATGTTATGTTAATTTCTACTGTACAGCCAAGTGCATCAGCTCTGTGTATACATACATCCCCTCTTTTTTGGATTTCCTTCCCATGTAGGTCACCACAGAGCATTGAGTAGAGTTCCATGGGCTGCACAGCAGATTCCCATTAGTTGCCTATTTTATACACAGTACTGATAGTGTATGTATGTGAGTCCTGATCTCCCAGTTCACCCCACCCTCCCTCCTTTCCCCCCTGGTATCCAGACATCTCTTCTCTGCATCTGTGTCTTTGTTTCTGTTTTGTGAGTATGATCATCTATACCATTTTTCTGGATCCCACATACATGTGTTAATACACAATATTTGTTTTTCTCTGTCTGACTGACTTCACTGAGTGAAGGGCTCTGGGTCCATCCAAGTCAAAAATATGGGACACTTGGCAAATTTGCTGTCATCCTTGCACAGGGAAACTGTTCCAGTTTTAATATTTGTGCTGCCAAAGTGAGCACCAGAATCTTTCCTTAGGCTTTTGAAAGCCTGGAAGTCACATCTTTGGTAGATTTTCTGAAGGAATAATGCTTAGGAGAAAAAAAATCTGTCACCTTAGGCTGAGTATTGCTGCTGTAACAAATGACTTCTTATCTCAACATTGCATAATTCTTTCATGCACCGGCCTCAACTCTGCTGAAGAAGAAGCTTCTGGAAGGAGAAGGCACTGCAGGCTTGGGATGTGCCAGGCTTGCGGCAGGAGTAAAAGAGAAATGACTGGACCACTCAGTGGTTTCCTCATATTTCTTCTTGGGAATGAAAAGAAGACATCTCATTGGCCAGAGCAACATCAGTTGGCAAAGGTTTACTCCTCAACCAGGGAGAAGCAGTGAATACTTGGAATAAAATCAGAACCTGCCAGAAAGCCCTTTCTATCATTCATTCATTAATTCATTGATTTATTCACTCACTTTTGTGATAAGAAGGAATCCATGACATTGACTATATTTGAAGATGGGTTCTTTAAAGAGCCAATTAAGTTAAAGTGATGTCATTAGGGTGGACCCTAAGTCAATGTGAGTAGTGTCCTTCTAAGGATTGGGATGCACCATCAATACCATCAACAGATGAATGGCTAAAGATGTGTACACACACACACACACACACACACACACACACACCCTGGAGTACTACTCAGCCATAATACGAATGAAATCTTGTCATCTACAGCAACATGGATGGACTTAAAGATTATCATACTAAGCAAAGTGAATCAGAAAAAGACAAATACTGTATGATATCACTTATCGGTGGAAACTAAAAAAAAATACAATTATTTATTTACAAAATAGAAACAGACTCATAGATTTAAAAAACCTGTGGTTACCAAAGGGGAAAGAGGGGAGGGTGAGATAAACTAGGAGTATGAGATTAACATCTACACACTATATAAAATAGGCAAACAATAAGGACCTGCTGTATAGTATAGGGAACTATGCTCAATATCTTGTAAGAATCTATATGGGAAGAGATCCCCCAAAATAGTTTGTATAACTGAATCACTTGGCTGTACCCCTGAAACTAACACAATACTGTAAATCGGCTATACTTCAATTTGAAAAAAAGAAAAATGGGGTGGGTTTAGGGGAAAGAGAAATGAACGTGAGCCTTGTAGGTTCTGAAAATTACCAGGAGTTTACTGTGCTTAGAGGGGGAGGGAGAGAGTAAGGGGCTGGGGAAGTGGTTGGAGCTGCCTTGTTACATACCCCCAGAGGGACCAGACAGACAGCTGCTGAAGGAGGCCACTTCTTACCGGCTGGCGGAGGTGAGGAGTGGCCTCAGGTGTGCCCTGGCATGGCCTGCAGATGGTTGTAGAGTTAGGTTCCAGGGAACAGCTGTCACCCAAATGTATTGGCATAGAGAGGTTCAAAGGAACACAGGACAGGGACTTCCCTCGGGGTCCAGTGGTTAAGAATCTGCCTACCAATGCAAGGGACAAAGTTCAATCCCTGTTCTGGGAGAATCTCAAATGTCAGGGAGCAACTAAGCCCCTGTGCCACAACTACCAAAGCCAGCACTCTGGAGTCCATGATCCGCAACAAGAGAAGCCACTGCAGTGAGAAGCCCACGCACCACAACAAAGAGTAGCCCTGCTCGCTGCAACTAGAGAAAGTCCATGTGCAGCAACAAAGACCCAGTGCAACCAATAAATGCATAAGTAGAACACAGGGCAGTCCCACGTTGCCCTAACCAGGAACTTCCCTGGCTCTGGCTGCCAGTTGCATCCAGCTGCCTGGGATGCACGCACACAAACACATTGTATTAGTTTGCTCAGAGTGCCGCAACTGAGTACCACAAACTGAGTGGCCTAATTGTTGTTGTTGTTGCTCGGTCGCCAGCTCATGTCTGACTCTTTGCAAACCCATGGACTACAGCACTCCAGGCTTCCCTGTCCCTCACCATCTCCCAGAGTTTGCCCAAGTTCACGCCCATTGAGTTGGTCATGCCACCCAACCATCTCATCCTCTGTCATCCTCTTCTTCTCCCACCTTCAATCTTTCCCAGCATCAGGGTCTTTTCCAATGAATCGACTCTTTGCATCAGGTGCCCAAAGTATTGGAGCTCCAGCTTCAGCATCAGTCCTTCCAATGAATATTCAGGACTGATTTCCTTTAGGATGGACTGATTTGATCTCCTTGCAGCCCAAGGGACTCTCAAGAGTCTTCTCCAACACCACAGTTCAAAAGCATCAATTCTTTGGTGCTCAACCTTCTTTATGGTCCAACTCACATATGTACATGACTACTGGAAAAACCATAGCTTTGACTATACGGACCTTTGTCAGCAAACTGATGTTTTTGCTTTCTAACACACTGTCTAGGTTTGTCATAGCTTTCCTGCCATGAATGGCTTAATTAAACCACACAAATGGATTGTCTCACAGTTCTGGGGACCAGAAGTTCAAGATCAAGGTGTCAGCGGGGGGCTGTTCTCCCTCTGAAGATGGTGGAGAGAAATCTGTTTCAGGCATCTCTCTCTCTCACCTCTTGGAAGCTTCTTGCCTTGTGGAAGCACAGCTCCAGTGTTCACACAGCATCCTACTTGTGCGCATGTGTCCAATCTCTCCCTCCTGGGTAATTCCCTGGTGGTCCAGTGGTTAGGACTCCGTGCTTTCACTGCCAAGGGCCGGAGTTTGATCCTCAGTTTGGAAAGTAAGATTCTGCAAGCCATGAGGCCAAAACAAAAACAAAGAAATTTCTCCCTTCTATAAGGACACTGGCTTCCCTATGGCTCAGTTGGTTAAGAATCTGCCTGCAATGCAAGTAACATGGGTTCTATTCCTGGCTCGGGAAGATCCCCTGGAGAAGGAAATGGCAACCCACTCCAGTATTCTTGCCTGGGAAATCCCATGGACAGAGGACCCTGCAGTCCTACAGACAGGCTACGGTCCATGGGGTCACAAAAGAGTCAGACATGACTTAGCAACTAAACCACCATAAGGACACCAATCTAACTGGATTAAGGGTCCCCCTTACTCCAGTGTGGCCTCAAATTAGCTCATCATATCTGCCAAGATCCTATCTCTAGATAAGGCCACATTCTGAGGTCCTGGGTGTTAGGTCTCTATTTGGCGGGGTTGGGGGGGGGTGTCAATGCAATTTAATCCATTACACACGTGATGGATAAAAAGGCCCTTGTGATGAAACAGACACATAACAGGCCAAGCAGGTGCACTGACTGTCATGAAGAAACACAGCCCCCCAAATACACACAGACAGGCAAATACAGCAACTAGACCGGAAAGCAGGCGTGCAGGTGGACGCAGAAAGGATCTGCCCACATCTGATGGCAAGCTGACATCTCTAGGGATGCACACAGATATCCTCCCCTCATTGCACCAGGCCAACAAATCCCAGACCCCAAATACTCCCCTCCCCAAATACCAAAACTGACTGAAATACGATCAGAAACGCCTACACAGAGGTGCAAAAATACCGACACCCGCTTTCAACTGGCAATTCAGAGGTGCACCTTTCAAATTGATTGATAAAGATAGGTACAGAGACATATGCCTACTCAGCCAGGTGCAGAAACACACTCCAAGCACACACCAGATGGTAACTGAAACAAGCAGACAGATTGACAGATACAACACCCTCAAACAATACACCCTGCCCTGGGAAGTTACTCAGATGAAGACATCCACAGGTGAAATTGGTGGGCAGACTTCAAAGATAATCAGAATAAATTCATTGGATCAAACAAGTACATTTATAAACATCACAAAAGATGGCCAACAAGCACATGAAAAGATGTTCGCTATCACTAATTATTAGAGAAACGCAAATCAAAACTACAATGAGGCATCACCTCACAGTGATCAGAATGCGTGTGTGCTAAGTAGCTTCAATTGGGTCCAACTCTTTGCAACCCTATGGACCATAGACCTCCAGGCTCCTCTGTCCATGGGATTTCCCAGGCAAGAATATTGGAGTGGGTTGCCATTTCCTTCTCCAGGGGATCTTCCTGGTCAAGCCCAAGGATCCAACCTTTGTCTCTTATATCTCCTGCAGTGGCAGATGGGTTCTTTACCACTAGCACCACTTGGGAAACCCAAACCCATCCGATCAGAATGGCCATCTTCCAAAGGGAAAAACAAAACAAAACCTGTAAATATCATACACACACACACACACACACACACACACACGCATTACAAATACAGAGAGCCCCAAATTAAGCCATGCCTGCCCTCTGGTGGACATTGGGAATAGTGCACCAACCTCTTTGGCAGATAACTTGACTTGGGGAAGTGGAGAGCAGGGTGTGTGTATGTGTGTGTCTGTATGTGTGTGTGTGCTCTCGCTTGTTCACAAGCCTGCTTATATGACCCCAGGTTTGAACAACAGAAAGAGCTCTTGATACTTTTGGCCCTGCAGCATCATTACACTGCCCAGAGGTACCCCAATCTCACCCTCAATTCATTCACTCAAAAGTATAGGGACGGGATCCATAGAGGTCTCATGTCAGAGTTGTTGGATACAAACACTCACAGCTTTATGTGGCCAGGTTAGGGCAAGAGGGAGAAACACAGAGTTGGAGGAGTCAAGAGGAATGAGTTTCCCAGAAGGAGAGGTTGGATCTAGGTCTTTGGAGGATAAGTGTCTGTCTTAAACCCTTAAGGCTTCCTAAGTGGTTCAGATGGTAAAGAATCTGCCTGCAATGCAGAAGACCCGGGTATGATCCCAGGGTGGGGAAGATCCCCTGGAGAACAAAATGGCAACCCACTCCAGTATTCTTGCCTGGAGAATTCCATGGACAGAGGAGACTGGCAGGCTACAGTTCATGGGGTTGCAAAGAGTTGGACACAACTGAGCCACTAACTCTTACTAGTTATACGGTTGAAAAGGCACTTACTCTAGGTGCAGTGGGCTCTGCCCAGAACCTTTTACTGTGACACAAAGCCTCTTCCTAATTCTTTAATCCCTTCCAGGGCTCAGCTTGTGCTGTTGAGTTAGTATCCTGTATCTCTTGGAAGAGAAATATTAAAGCCAAAGTAATGACTCTCTAATGGTGGAATGCCAATAAAGTCAGGCACGGGGCATTTTTTCTTTCATTTTGAACCTAGTTTATTGAGGTATGATTGACATATTAATATAAAAATTGTACACATTGAGTGTATACAAAGCAATGAGTTTGGGGATACACATCCACACTGGTAGCTCAGATGGTAAAGAATCTGCCTGCAATGCAGGAGACCTGAGTTTGATCCCTGGATAAGGAAGATGCCCTTGAGAAGTAAATGACAACCCACTCCAGAATTCTTGCCTGGAAAATCCCATGGACAGAGGAGCCTGGCAGGCTAAAGTCCATGGGGGTCGCAAAGAGTCAGATACAGCCTGAGTGACTAACACACACTCTCTCTTTCATCCTCCTACAAAAGCATGACCACTATCTAGGCCATAAACATCTTCATCACCTCCCAAAATTGACTTCTGCGGTGGATTTCCATGTTGGGTTCCTACCACATTTCATGGGGACTGTTGACTTGATGAAAGCCTGTCCTTGGCGACTCAGGACAACGTTTGAGAGAAAGCAGGAACGGCTCAGGTCCGGTGAAATCTTTTTGCACTGTCCCCGCTTCACCAATTTGAAGCTGTGTGCTGCCTTCTAGTGGCCATGACGGGTTCTAAACTTTCTACTGTGACCAGGCTGGAATGGCGGGCTCTACATCAGGCTTACAAGTTTGAGCTTTGGGACTTCCCTGGTGGTACGTGCAAAGGGCTTCCTACGGCAAAGAAGCTGCCTGCAATGCAGGAGACCTGAGTTAGATCCCTGGGTTGGGAAGATCTCCTGGAGAAGGGAATGGCAACCCACTCCAGTATTCTTGCCTGGAGAATTCCATGGACAGAGGAATCTGGCAGGCTACAGTCCATGGGGTCACCAAGAGTCGGACATGACTGAGGCACTAACACACAGTGGGTAGGAATCCTCTAGCCAGTGCAAAGACACAGTTTAGATCCCTAGTCCAAAAATATTCCACATGCTGTGGGGTAACTCAGCCTGGAAGCTACAACTACTGAACCTGCACGTAGCAACTCCTGAAGCCGGCACTCTGGAGTCTGTGAACTGCGATAAGAGAAGCCACTGCAATGAGAAGCCCATCCACCACAACTAGAGAGTAGACCCTGCTTGCCACAACAAGAGTGCCCCCACAGCAATGAAGAGCCAGTGGACCACATTAAAAAAAAAAAAAAAGACCCAGCTCAGCCCAAAAAAGTTGTAAAAAAGTTTGAGCTTTAAGCTGCAGGAGGACGGAGCCATGGAGTAAGGGGATTTATTCAGTGGATGCTGGCATGGCATTTTACACTTGTCACAGCTTATTTCAAGTCGTTAGTATCATCATGTTCATTGACTTTTGTAGAGGTCTCCCCAGTTCCCAATCCACTCTGCAAAAGCAAATCAATATCATATAATTCAGGCACCAAACTGAATCCTTAGGATGACCCATAGGACCTTATGTAATTTGCATTATTCTTCTTGTTCTGGCCACACTGACCTCTGTAAACTGAAAGGGGCAGGAGATAAGGCTGAGCAAAGATGTGACCTCAGCTTGAGTTTACTTAGAAACTAGCTTCATGGAGGAAAAGGATGTAGAGTAACAGGGTAGAGAGTGTCTTGATGGTGGTGGGTGGTTATTATTGATCAGACAGCAGGGAAGTCATCTCTGACTTTTGAACTGAGACCCCAAATGAATGGAGAGAGTGCGCCATGGACAAGCGAGGAGGAAAAATGTGTGTTTTAAACAGAGGAAATGAAAAGTGAAAAGGCTCTGAGGAGACTGTTGAGTCAGTACCCTGTATTTCCTGGAAGAGAAATGCTTTTAGCTGAAGGAATGCCTCTCTAACAGTGGAATTTCAGGCAATGAAGTCAGATGTAGGACAGAGCTGCTGCTTCTTCTTTTTTAAAAAAAACACTTTATGGAGGTATGAAGAATGAGTTTGGTGAAATCAAGAACTAGTAATAAGGCCAAAGTGGCTGAAATAGAGAAAAGAGAGAAGTAAGAGGTTGGCAGAGACAGACCATGATGGAAACTTGAGATTTTTTTCTAATCTTGATGGGAAACTGGTGTTTCTATATATACTTGTGTTCTGTACAAAAGTGCTTTGTTAGGGGGACAAAGGGAGATTGAAACTCATCCTGAGTTAAGCTGCATGTTTGAAGATCTGTAAAAATTTATAATATTTTATTGTGGTAAATATACATGATATATTCACAGCATGGCTTGGATCCAAGTTTGGTTGGGTAACAGATTGTGGTTGTTGTTGTTCAGTCGCTAAGTTGGGTCTGACTCTTTGCAACCCCATGAACTGCAGCACGCCAGGCTTCCCTGTCCTTCACTATCCCCCAGAGATTGAGAAATCTCAATCTCATGTCCTTTGAGTTGGTGATGCCATCCAACCTTCTCACTCTCTATCGCCCCCT
Organism: Okapia johnstoni; assembly: GCA_024291935.2. NCBI lineage: Eukaryota > Metazoa > Chordata > Mammalia > Artiodactyla > Giraffidae > Okapia > Okapia johnstoni. The sequence continues at coordinate 14,060,548 of CM044316.1, read as the reverse complement.
TCTCCTTTTACCTTTAGTCTTTCCCAGCATCAGGGTCTGATGCTGAAGCTGTAATACTTTGGCCACTCAATGTGACGAGCTGGTCTGTTAATTATGTAACACATAGATATAGCATATTTTGCATATTCACTCATCTGTTGACAGATATTTGGGCTGTTTCCACCTTTTGGCTTTTGGAAATAGTGCTTCTATGAGTGTTTTTTACATTTAAATGGATGAAGAGGGAATTCCCTGGTAGTCCAGCAATTAGTACTCAGCACTTTCACTGCAGGGGGTGTGGATTTAATGCCTGAGAGGGGAACTAAGATCCCACAAGTCACGTGGTTCCACCAAAAAGTAAAAAAATGGTTGAAGAAAATCAAAACAAGAACAATATTTCATGACATGTGAAAACCTCTGTCCATGGGATTTCCCAGGCAAGAACAGTAGAATGGGTTGCCATTTCCTCCTCCAGGGGATCTTCCCGTCCCAGGGATCGAACCCTTAATTCCTGCATTGCAGGTGGATTCTTTACCAACTGAGCCACTAGGGAAGCCTAATAATATATATGTACATGGATATAGATGTATGTAGTGTATTGTAATGGTGATAATATAGCTGATGCATGTTTACTATGTATTTTGTTACTCTGAGTGCTTTGGCTAAGTGCTATGTTACTTCATTTAGTCCCTATGATTACTATTTGAAGTAGACATGTACATTTTTAAAATTAATTTTTAATTGGAGTATAGTTGATTTATAATATTTCAGGCATACAGCAAAGTGATTCCGTTATTCCTCCATCTATCTATCTCTACATCATATTCTTTTTCAGATTGTTTTCCTTTATAGATTATTACAAGATATTGAATATAGTTTCCCATGCTCTACAGTAAGACCTTTGTTTATTTTATATATAGTAGTGTGTATCTGTTAAACTCTGAATTTCTCCCTCTCTCTTCCCCTTTGGTAACCATAAGTTTGTTTTCTATGTCTGTGAGTCTATTTCTGTTTTGTAAATAAGTTCATTTGTATCATTTTTTAGATTCCACATATGATATTTGTCTTTCTCTGATTTACTTCACTTAATATGAGAATCTCTAGGCCCATGTATGTTGCTATAAATGACATGATTGCATTCTTTTTCATGGCTGAGTAGTATTCCATTGCATATATATGTCACATCTTCTTTATCCACTCCTCCATCAATGGACATTTAGGTTCCTTCCAGAAGTAGACATATTTTTCAGTAGACAAGAAAACTGAGGATCAAAGAGGGTATCACATTTTAAGGTCATGCTAAGTGGTTGGAGCTGGAATGTGAGTGTGATGTACTGAGATGTGTCATCGTCTCCAAACAAAACATGTTTGTTAAAGTTTTCAACTCCAGGTCCTCAGAATGTGACTGTACTTGGAGATGGGGGTCTTCACAGAGGTCTTGAAGTTAAATGAGGTCATTAGGGTGGGCTCTGACCCACAAGGACTGTGTCCTTAAGAGAAGAGGAGATTAGAACATGGACACCTGAGCAGAGGGACAACCCTGTAAGGACACAGGGAGAAGATAGTTGTCTACAAGACAAGGAGAGAGGTCACAGAGAGACCCAGCCCTGCTGACATCTTGATTGTGGGCAACTAGCCTCCAGACCATGAGAGAATATCTGTTGCTTAAGCCACCTACGTGTGTGTGTGTGTGTGTGTGTGTGTGTGTGTGTGTGTGTGTGTGTGAGCACGCATAAGGGCTCAATTGCATCTGACTCTTTCGTGACTCCATGTAGCCTGCCAGGTTCATCTGTCCACGGGATTCTCCAGGCAAGAATACTGGAGTGGGTTGTCATTTCCTCCTCCTGGGGATCTTCCCGACCCAGGGATGAAACCCACATCTCTCGTGTCTCCTCTTTGGCATGCTGTTTCTTTACCACTAGCACCACCTGTAGTATTTTGTTATGGAAAGCCCAGGCAAATGAATGCACTGATACCAGTTCTATCTGCCAGTGTATCTAAGCTCATGGACAGAATTATCCCTTGTTTGGGCTGTCTTGTTCTTTTTTGGCCATGCCACGTGGCATGTGGGATCTAGTTTCTTGACCAGCGACTGAACGTTTGCTCCCTGCATTGGAAGCACAGACCCACTGGACCTCCAGGGAAGTCCTCAAGGGTTGTCTCCTTCTGATGTTTCTCTCCTTCCAGAATCTTTGACAGTTGCAGAGGCTCAGACCTGGAGACTCACTTTCTTCTTACACTGTTGGAGAATTGCTTCTTCAAATTCTGGCCCCTAATTATCTTGTGTTTGGGGAGCAAATATGCAGACTTCTTGTTTTTCTCTCACAGCTCTGTCTGTCCACATCCTGTTCTGTTGATACTTTTGGTTCTGTCCAAACAAGGTCTATTTACAGTTCCTCTAGCTCTGAGATGGAATAATCACTAGAAAACCATTCAGAGAACTAAGTTTCTGCAGATATTTTGCAGAGGGGAAGTAGATGTGCAGCAGTGCCTACAAACACCAGCAATGCACTCAGAGAGAAATGTTCCATTAGATTACATGAGATTAATACTATGCAGGTTCACGGGTGTAACCATGCTGTAACTGTGGATGAGGAAGGACTTCCAAGGAACATTTCTTATCTGTCTGGGTGCAGTTAGGAAACACAAACTATATTAGTGTTTGTTGTTTCATTTCAGTTTTAAGGGGAGTGTACACTTAGATTGTTTCTAAGCTTTCTGAGGTCTTTATAGTTGTGTATTTATAGTTGTGAAATAAGATCAGCTATCTATTTTAAAAAATATTTCTTTAGCTATGCCTGGCTTAAGTTGGGGCATTGCAAGATCTTTGAACTATGTTGCAGCATGCCGTATCTTTAATTGCAACATGAGGGATCGAATGACTTGACCAGGGATCAAATCCCCGTCCCCTGAATTGAGAGCTCAGAGTCGTAGCCACTGGATCACCAGTGAAGTCCCAAGATTAGTTATCTATTTAAACAAATGCTTATATGAAAAAGAGAACACAATTCACTAGCGATCCTCTAAGCACATGTCTTCTGATCCATTTATATAATATAAAAATAATTTGGTCCCTTTATACATAGTATACAAAATCTAACAATTTGGTCCCTTCGTGTGGCATGCGCAATAAGATAATTTGACAGAATACTGGGTTCTCTTCATTTTGGAGTTAATCTTAGCAATTTTATCAAGAGAGTGATTTACATACAACAAACTGTTTCTTTTCACAGTATAAGATTTGATGCATTTTGACAAACTCTGCTGCAATCGAGATAGAGAACATTTCCATCATTCCTCCTAAATTTTCTTCATTCCTTTGATCATCCTTCCCTCCCCCCACTCCTGGCCCTAGGCAACCCTGGAAGATTGAACCTAATTTCCTCTGCACTTCAACCTGTTCCTCTTGTTTTTGTTTGTTTTTTAATGTTTTTTTTTTTTTTTTTTTTTTGCTGCAACACCTGGCATTTGGATCTTAGTTCCCCTACCAGGGATCAAACCCAGGCCCCCTGCCTTGGAAGCACGGAGTCTGAACCACTGGATAACAAGGGAAGTCCCAGTATTTGCCTCTTGTTGATTTGCTTTGTATCTCACTGAGAGGATGGCTATATGCCAAGTTCTAAGAGTCATCCTAGGGAGTCACTGAACTGGGCATGGTTCTGGGGGATTGTCAACAAACCACCCCTACTCAGCAGGGGTCTGAGGAGCTCAGGATAACTATGAATCATTCAGAGAAAGCAGTGGCTCTGGCCTTTATCAACTGTTTCCCTCTCAGGGCTCCTTTTACTTTAGTCCAGTAGAAAGGCTGCTGCTGCTCACCCCCAAATCCGTCAAATCTCTGGTCATCTTTCTGGGGTCAGGGGAGGATCAGGATATTCATTAGTTCCCCTTTTTTCTTCTTCTTTTGTTTCTTCATTTTCTAGGATACAGTGTCCCACAGAATCCCTTTCTAGCCCCTTTGATGCTCCCAGTCTTTGAAGAAAGGAGACTTGGTGGCTCAGACAGTAAAGAGTCTGCCTGTAATGCAGGAAACCCGGGTTCTATCCTTGGATTGGGAAGTTATCCTGAAGAAGGAAATGGCAACCCACTCCAGTATTCTTGCCTGGAGAATCCATGGACAGAGGATCCTGGTGGGCTATAGTCCGTTGGTTGGCAAAGAGTCAGACACGATGGAGCAACTAACACTTCACTTTCATCCTTTCCAATATGCATAGATCTTACTGAGCATTGGGATTTGGGGAAGTACAGAAGAAGTCCCTAATCTTGAAGTGGAGGGCAGGGAGGGTTTCCTGTAGGAGGTGATATTTATATGGGAAAGCTTCTTGGGGAAGATGATAATTACATTGGAAGGCTCCCTAGTGGAGCTGATAGTTACATGGGAAGTCTCACTGGAAGAGGTGATATTTACACCGGAAAGCTCTGCTGCCCTCTCAAGAGGTGATATTTACATAGGAAACATAAATAGGCTATGGGACCCATGTGGATCCATGACAGACCTCTCCTCTGCCGATGGGACATCTAGGTTTTTCCCATGTCCTTGGCTATTGTAAACAGTGCTGCGATGAACATTGGGATACACGCATCCCCTTTCAATTCGGGTTTCCTCTGTGTGGTATGCCGTAGCAGTGGGAATTGCTGGTCATATGGCAGATCTATTTCCCAGTTTTTTTAAGGAATCTCCAACTTTTCTCCATAGTCTGTACTAGTTTGCATTTTTCCCCACCAACAGTGAAAGAGGGTTCCCTTTTCTCCCACACCCTCTCCATGCATATTATATGCTTGTAGACTTTTGATAGCACCACATTCTGACTGGTGTGTCAATGGTACCTCATTGTGGTTTTGATTTGCATTTCTCTAATAATGATAGTGATTTGAGCATCTTTTCATGTGTTTTAGTTAGCACATCTGTATGTCTTCTTTGGAGGAAAAAAAAGAAATGTCTGTTTTAGATTCTTTGGCCCAATTTTTTGATGGGGCTCGTTTAATTTTTCTTGAATTCAGCTGCAGTGTTGCTTGTCGATATTTTTTGTAGATTAATTGTTTGTCTGTTGTTGCTTCGTTTGCTATTATTTATTTTCTCCCATTCTGAAGGCTAGTCTTTTCACGCTTGCTCCTAGTTTCCTTTGTTGTGCAAAAGCTTTATAATTTTAGATTATGTTCCCATGTTTGTTTATTTTATTGCTTTTATTTTCCAATATTCTGTGGGGGGTGGGTCATGAAGGTATCCTGCTGTGAATTTATGTCGGAGAGTGTTTTTTGCCTAGGTTGGGTTTTCCTCTAGAGTTTTATAAGTTTTCTGTCTTACATTTAGATCTTTAATCCATTTAGAGTTTTATTTTTTGTGTATGGTGTTAGGAAGTGTTCTAGTTTTCATTCTTTTACCAAGTGTTGACCAGTTTCCTCCCAGCATCCACTTGTTAAAGAGATTGTCTTTTCTCCATTGTATACTCTTGCCTCCTTTGTCGAATGATAAGGTGCCCATAGGTGCGTGGGTTTTATCTCTGGGCTTTCTATTTTGTTCCATGAGATCTAGTATTTCTATCCTATGTGCCAGTACCAACACTGTCCTTGATGACTGTTGCTTTGTAGTAGAGCCTTTGAAGTCAGCAGGTTGATTCCTCCAGTTCCATTCTTCTTCCTCAAGATTGCTTTTGGCTATTCGAGGTTTCTTATACTTCCATACAAATTGTGAAATGATTGTTCTAGTTCTGTGAAAAATATCATTGGTAGCTTGATAGGGATTGTCATTGAATCTATAGATTGCTTTTGGGTACTATCCTCATTTTCACTATATTAATTCTTCCAATCCATTTGAACACGGTATAATTTCTCCATCTGTTTGTGTCCTCTTTGATTTCCCTTCATCAGTGTTTTTATAGTTTTTTCTATATAAAAGACTTTTGTTTCTTTAGGTAGAAAATATTCCTAAGTATTTTTATTCGTGTTTTGTTGCAATGTGATTGGTAATTGTTTCCTTAATTTTTCTTTCTTTTTTCTCATTATTGGTGTATAGGAATGCAAGGGTATTTCTGTGTGTTAATTTTGTATCCTGCAACTGTTTTACTATATTCATTGATTAGCTCGAGTATTTTCTTGTAGAATCTTTAGGGTTTCTATGTAGAGAGATCATGTCATCTGCAAACAGTGAGAGTTTTACTTCTTCTATTTCCTATCTGTATTCCTTTTATTTCTTTGTTCCTCTCTGATTGCTGTGGCCAAAACTTCCCAAAACTATGTTGAATAGTAGTGGTGAAAGTGGGCATGTCCTGACTTTGCCTTGTTTTCCTGACTTTATGTGGGTTGTCATATAATGCGCATTTATTATTTCAGGTTTTTCCTTCAACCATTGGAGAGATAATGGATGTTGAATTTTGTCAAAGGCTTTCTGCATCTAATGAGATTAATCATATTGTACCTTATCTTTCAATTTGTTAATGTGGTGAATTATCATTGATTGAATTGCGGATGTTAAAGAAATCCTTGCAATCCTGGGATAATTACCACTTGGTCTATGATGTATGATCTTTTAATATGATGTTGGATTCTGTTTGCTAGAATTTTGATTAAGGATTAATGCAATCTATGTTCATCAGTGATATTGGCCTGTAGTATTTCTTTTTTGTGACATCTTGTCCTGGTTTTGGAATTATGGTGATGGTGGCCTCAAGACTGAGTTTGGAAGTTTACCATCATCTGCAATTCTCTGAAGAGATTGAATAATGGATAATGTAAGCTTATCTTTCTAAAAATTTGTTAATGTACCGCTGTGAATCCGTACAGGTCCTGGCTGATTGATTTGCTGAATGATTCTGATTATAGAATTCGACCTTGCATTCCTGTGATGGTTTGCCCACGTGGTCATGATTATGAGCTGGTTCAATTTTGGAAAGTTATACTTTTCTAAGAATCTTGTCAATTTTGTTTATCTTCTCGAAAAACCAACTTTTAGTTTTGTTGATTTTTGCTATGGTCTCTTTTGTTTCTTTTGCATTTATTTCTGCCCTAATTTTTAAGATTTCTTTCCTTCTACTAACCCTGGGGTTCTTCATTTCTTCCTTCTCTAGTTGCTTTAGGTGTAGAGTTAGTTTATTTATTTGAGTTTTTTCTTGTTTCTTGAGGTACGCCTGTATTGCTATGAACCTTCCCCTTAGCATTGCTTTTACAGTGTCCCATAGGTTTTTGGGTTGTTGTGTTTTCATTTTCATTCGTTTCTATGCATATTTTGATTTCTTTTTTGATTTCTTCTGTGATTTGTTGGTTATTCAGAAGCGTGTTGTTTAGCCTCCATATGTTGGAATTTTTAATAGTTTTTTTTCCTGTAATTGAGGTCTAATCTTACTGCATTGTGGTCAGAGAAGATGGCTGGGATGATTTCAATTTTTTTGGAATTTACCAAGGCTAGATTTATGGCCCAGGATGTGATCTATCCTGGAGAAAGTTCCATGTGCACTTGAGAAAAAAGGTGAAATTGCTTGTTTTGGGGTGGAAAGTCCTGAAAATATCGATTAAATCTAATTTGTCTATAGTATCATTTAAAGTTTGTGTTTCCTTGTTAATTTTCTGTTTTGTTGATCTATCCATAGGTGTGAGTGGAGTGTTAAAGTCTCCCACTATTATTGTGTTATTGTTAACTTCCCCTTTCATACTTGTTAGTATTTGCCTTATATATTGTGGTGCTCCTATGTTGGGTGCATATATATTTATAATTGTTACATCTTCTTCTTGGATTGACCCTTTGATCATTATGTAGTGTCCTTCTTTGTCCCTTTTCACAGCCTTTATTTTAAAGTCTATTTTATCTGAAATGAGTATTGCGACTCCTGCTTTCTTTTGGTCTCCATTTGCATGAAATATATTTTTTCCATCCCTTCGCTTTCAGTCTGTATGTGTCCCTAGTTTTGAGGTGGGTCTCTTGTAGACAGCATATGTAGGGGTCTTGTTTTTTGTATCCACTCAGCCACTCTTTGTCTTTTGGTTGGGGCATTCAACCCATTTACATTTAAGGTAATTATTGATAAGTATGGTCCCGTTGCCATTTACTTTGTAGTTTTAAGTTCGTGTTTAAACATCCTTTCTGTGTTTCCTGTTTAGAGAAGATCCTTTAGCATTTGTTGGAGAGCTGGTTTGGTGGTGCTGAATTCCCTCAGTTCTTGCTTGTCTGTAAAGCTTTTGAATTCTCCTTCATATCTGAATGAGATCCTTGCCGGGTACAGTAATCTGGGTTGTAGATTTTTCTCTTTCATTACTTTAAGTATGTCCTGCCATTCCCTTCTAGCCTGAAGAGTTTCTATTGAAAGATCAGCTGTTATCCTTATGGGGATCCCCTTGTGTGTTATTTGTTGTTTTTCCCTTGCTGCTTTTAATATTTGTTCTTTGTGTTTGATCTTTGTTAATTTGATTAATATGTGTCTTGGGGTGTTTCGCCTTGGGTTTATCCTGTTTGGGACTCTCTGGGTTTCTTGGACTTCTGTGACTATTTCCTTCCTCATTTTAGGGAAATTTTCAACTATTATCTCCTCGAGTATCTTTTCATGGCCTTTCCTTTTATCTTCTTCTTCTGGGACTCCTATGATTCGAATGTTGGGGCGTTTCATATTGTCCCAGAGGTCCCTGAGGTTTTCCTCATTTCTTTTGATTCTTTTTTTTTTTTTTCCTCTCTGCTTCGTTTTATTTCCACCTTTCTATCTTCTACCTCACTTATCCTATCTTCTGCCTCTGTTATTCTACTGTTGGTTCCCTCCAGCGTGTCTTTTATCTCCTTTATTTCATTATTCAAAATATATTGACTCCTTTTTATTTCTTCTAGGTCCTTGGTAAACATTTCTTGCATCTTCTCAATCCTTGTCTCCAGGCTATTTATCTGTAACTCCATTTTATTTTCAATATTTTGGATCATTTTTACTATCATTATTCTAAATTCTTTTTCAGATAGATTCCCTATCTCCTCCTCTTTTGTTTGGTTTGGTGGGCATTTCTCTCATTTTCCTTTACTTGTTGAGTATTTCTCTGCCTTTTCATCTTGTTTAGATTGCTGTGTTAGGCGTGGCCTTTCTGTATTCTGGTAGTTTGAAGTTCCTCTTTATTGTGGAGGTTCCTCACTGTGGGTGGGGTTGGATGGGTGGCTTGTCAAGGTTTCCTGGTTGGAGGAGCTTGTGTCGGTGTTCTGGTGGGTGGAGCTGGATTTCTTCTCTTTAGAGTGCAATGGAGTGTCCAGTATTGAGTTTTGAGATGTCTATGGATTTGTGTGCCTCTGGGCAGCCTGTATATTGATGCTCAGGGCTATGTTCCTGCGTTGCTGGAGAGTTTGCGTGGTATGTCTTGCTCTGGAACTTATTGGCTCTTGGGTGGAGCTTGGTTTCAGTGTATATGTGGAGGCTTTTGGAAGATCTCTTATTAATTAATGTTTCCTCTGGCTTTCAGTCTTATTCTTGCAGTAGCCTCAAGACTACTCCATCCATACAGCATCAATAATAAAACTTTTAGGTTAATGGTGAAAAGATTCTCCACAGTGAGGGATACCCAGAGAGGTTCACTGAGTTACATGGAGAGGTGAAGGGGAGGGAGGTTGAGGTGACCAGGAGGAGAGGAGGGGGACTCAAACGTGGGGAGAGCAGTCTATCCAGTAAGCACTTCCCTCTGTGCTCTCCACAGTCTGGAGCCCTCAGAGAGGTTCACAGAGATACATAGAGAGGGGGGAGGAAGGCAGTAGAGGTGAGGATGAGTAGAAAGGGAGGAATCAAGAGGGGAGAGAGAGATCTGGGCAGTATTCTGTTCCCGAAGTGTTCTCCGGTACCCAGAACACCCTCAGAGATTCACAGAATTGGGTTGAGAAGAGAAGGAGGAGGGTGGGAGATAGAGGTTCCCTGGGGGGAGAAGAAAGAGCGTCAATAGAGGGAGAGAGTAATCAGGCCAGTAATCACACTCTTGAGTAAAAATGGGTACTAAAGATTGTATTCTTAAATGCACAAAATTGATATCAAATATGTAAAACAAAAATTAAAAATCTGGAGTAGAGGTTAGACTCTTATAAATCATACAATATATAAAAAAAAAGAAAAAAGAAAAAACAGTATAAAAAGAAAAAAGACAGTAAAACAGTATAACAGTAAAAAAAAAAAAAAAAAAAGAAAAAAAAAACAGTAAAAAAAAATAATAATAAAAATAAAATAAAAAAAAAAAAAACGCAAAAAGTATAAGATATATGTACGCAGTTTGTTTTTAAAAATAGGGTTTTTTTTTTTTTTTTTTCAAGGTAGTAGTGGGTTATGAAAATGAAAATTAAAGGGGTAATAGAGGTCTTAAAGAAAAAAGAAAGAAAAAAAAAAAAAAAAAAAATAATAAAAAAAAAAAAAATAAAATAAATGATAATAGTAAAAATATATATCCCGGACTTTCTCTGGAGCAGTTGTGAGCCGTGTGGGGTCTCTTCAGTTTCAGATAAATCCTTGTTCCTGCTTATACTTTTCAAGATCTATAGGCCCCTTTCAATGCAGTCCGTGTTAACTACAGGGATTTTAATCTGTTGGCCTGTCCCTTCCAACGCGCTTCCCCTCTGTTTATTTGGCTTTTTTTTTGGAGGTCTCTTCAGTGTCTAATTTCCGCCCTGCCACAAAGGGGCGGAGGTGGTCTCTTTAGGTTCACTTGCTCAGTCCTGCTGTGGGGAGAGAGGACCACTGCAACCAATATCACTGGCGTGTGTGTGGAGAGCTTACAGTGTCTCGGCCACACTGGGTTCACCCCCGCTCACGGCGTGTGTGCTTTCCCCGTCTACCCCGCTCAGGCTTCAGGTTACTCTGCCGGGGGGGTGGGCCCAGATATGCGCGCACTTCCCAGGTTTAAACTGCTCAGGTTCAGGTTCCCGGGTACTCCACAAAGGCGCAGACTCGGTTGGGCCGGCGGTTTGCGCCGTTTCCGGTCGGAGCAGCTCAGGCAGCCGGGAGTTTGGTGAGCGCACACTCTCCCTGTTGGGGCGATGCGGCTTATCACCTCCTGGTCCCCGCCTCAGTTTTACGGGCGCGCTTCCCTGGTACTCCACCGAGGCGCAGACTCGGGTTGGGTTCGCGGTTTGCGCCGTTCCCGGTCGGAGCAGCTCAGGCAGCCGGGAGTTTGGCGAGCGCTCACTCCCCTGTTTGGGCGGTGCGGCTTATCACCTCCCTGGTCCCCGCCTCGGTTTTACGGAGGCGGGCGCGCTTCCCGGGGTACTCCACCGAGGCGCAGACTCGGTTGGGCCGGCGGTTTTTGCGCCGTTCCCGGTCGGGAGCAGCTCAGGCAGCGGGAGTTTTGGCGAGAGCGCACTCTCCCCTGTCGGGGCGGGTGCGGCTTATCACCTCCCTGGTCCCCGCCTCGGTTCGCGGGCGCGCTTCCCGGGTACTCCACAAAGGCGCAGACTCGGTTGGGCCGGCGGTTTGCGCCGTTCCCGGTCGGGAGCAGCTCAGGCAGCCAGGAGTTTTGGCGAGCGCACCGCCCAGGTGCGGCTTATCACCTCCCTGGTCCCCGCCTCGGTTTACGGTTTACGGGGCGCGCCCGGCTCCGGCTCCTGTGTGCTTTGTGTCAGTTCTGGGGAGCTGGTCTCTGGCTGCTGCGACCCTCCCGGCGGCTGTAGACCCTCCGGGATCTCAGGCTGTCTTTGCTTAGAAACTGGGAGCCTGTTTGCAGTTTGGTAGGGGGGTGCCCTCTCTCTGGAGCCGAGTTCGCCCCTTTCCGGCTCTGGCTGGTCCCGCCTGCCCGCTGTGTCCGACGGGGGATGGGGGGCGGTCCGCAGCAGCCGGCTAGCTCTTCCCCTGTATCGCTCAGTCCTTTGTTCTGTGAGCGGGCCGGCAGTGCCTTAGCTTTGGGTTTTTCGCAGGGTAGTTCTCTCTCTCTGGCTGTCCCACAGTTTAGGTTACTATCTCACGTTAGCGGCCCGGTCCTTACCCTAAGCAGTGCCACCCGCTCCTCTCCGCCCAGCCCCCACTTGCTGGTGGCGGTCGGATGCGGGCGTCTGGGGTTCTTTACTGGAAGTTGCCTTTAGGCACGTAATCAGTGGGTTTTATTTATTGATTCTCCCGGTTATGTTGCCCTCCGAGATTCGAAATCTTCCCCCAAACCCGCCGGTGAGAAGGTTTCCTGGTGCTTAGAAATTTCTCCTCTTTTACGACTCCCTCCCCAGGACGGGTCTCCGTCCCTAACTCTTTTGTCTCTCTTTTTATCTTTTATAATTTCTCCTACCTCCTTCTGAAGATAATGCTCTGACTTGATTAATGTCTGACGTCCTTTGCCAGCATTCAGAAGTAGTCTTGTGAACTTTGCTCAGCTTTCAGATGTTCTTTCGATAAGTTTGTGGAGGAGAGAGTGATCTCTCCGTCCTATTCCTCCGCCATCTTAGCCCCGCGACCTACTCCAGTGTTCTTGCCTGGAGAATTCCAGGGATGGCAGAGCCTGGTGGGCTGCCATCTATGGGGTTGCACAGAGTTGGACACGACTGAAGTGACTTAGCAGCAGCAGCAAGCCAACTTTTTACTTTCCTCTTTCACTTTCATCAAGAGGCTCTTTAGTTCCTCTTTGCTTTCTGCCATAAGGGTGGTATCATCTGCATATCTGAGGTTATTGATAATTTTCCTGGCAATCTTGATTCCAGCTTGTGCTTCATCCAGCCCAGCATTTCTCACGATATACTCTGCATATAAGTTAAATAAGCAGGGTGACAATATACAGGCTTGACATACTCCTTTCCCAATTTGGAACCAGTCTGTTGTTCCATGTCCAGTTCTAACTGTTACTTCTTGACCTGCATACAGATTCCTCAGGAGGCAGGTCAGGTGGTCTGGTGTTCCCATCTCTTTAAGAATTTTCAACAGTTTGTTGTGATCCACACAAAGGCTCTGGCATAGTCAATAAAGCAGAAGTAGATGTTTTTCTGGAACTCTCTTGCTTTTTCACTGACCCAATGGATGTTGGCAATTTGATCTCTGGTTCCTCTGCCTTTTCTAAGTTCAACTTTAACATCTGGAAGTTCACAGTTCACGCACTGTTGAAGCCTTGCTTGAAGAATTTTGAGCATTACTTTGCTAGCGTGTGAGATGCATGAGTGCAATCGTGTGGCAGTTGAACATTCTTTGGCATTGCCTTTCTTTGGGATTGGAATGAAAACTGACATTTTCCAGCCCTGTGACCACTGCTGAGTTTTCCAGGTTTGCTGGCATATTGAATGCAGCACTTTCACAGCATTGTCTTTTAGGATTTGAAATAGCTCCACTGGAATTCCATCACCTCCACTAGCTTTGTTCGTAGTGATGCTTCCTAAGGCCCACTTGACTTCACATTCCAGGATGTCTGGCTCTAGGTGAGTGACCACACCATTGTGGTTATCTGGGTCATGAAGATCTTTTTTGTATAGTTCTGTGTTTTCTTGCTGTCTCTTCTTAATATCTTCTGCTTTTTTTAGATCCATACCATTTCTGCCCTTTATTGAGCCCATCTTTGCATGAAATGTTCCCTTGGTATCTCTAATTTTCTTGAAGAGATCTCTAGTCTTTCTCTTTATATTGTTTTCCTCTATTTCTTTGCACTGATCGCTGAGGAAGGCTTTCTTATCTCTCCTTGCTATTCTTTGGAACTCTGCATTCAAATGGGTATATCTTTCCTTTTCTCTTTGCCTTTAGCTTCTTTTCTTTTCTCAGCTATTTGTAAGGCCTCTTCAGACAACCATTTTGCCTTTTTGCATTTCTTTTTCTTGGGGATGGTCTTGATCACTGCCTCCTGTACAATGTCACAAACCTCCATCCATAATTCTTCAGGCACTCTGTCTATCAGATCTAATCCCTTGAATCTATTTGTCACTGCCCCTGTAAAACCATAAAGGGTATGATTTAGGTCATTCCTAAATGGTCTAGTGGTTTCCCCTACTTTCTTGAATTTAAGTCTGAATTTGGCAATAAGGAGTTCATGATCTAAGCCACAGTCAACTCCCGGTCTTGGTTTTGCTGACTGTATAGAGCTTCTCCACCTTTGGCTGAAAAGAATATAATCAATCTGATTTTGGTATTGACCATCTGGTGATGTCCATGTATAGAGTCTTTTCTTATGCTGTTGGAGACAGCTTAGTGTCTAATTGTGGGAAGGGGTTCTTGGGCTCCCCTGAAAGCTGACTCTGCCATGAGGATTCTTGTTTGGGGGTTGATTGATTGAGGGCATAGCAGAGGATGAGTGAGGGGAAGAGGGTTTGTGTGCAAACCCTCTAAATTGTGTCCAACTGTTTGTGATCCCATGGACTGCAGCACCAGGCTTCCCTGTCCTTCACTATCTCCTGGAGCTTGCTCAAATCATGTCCACTGAGTCAGTGAAGCTATCTAACCACCCTATCCTCTATTGCCCCCTTCTTTTGCCTCAATCTTTCCCAGCATCAGGCTCTTTTCCAGTGAGTCGGCTCTTCTCATCAGGTGGCCAAAATATCGGACCTTCAGCTTCAGCATCAGTCCTTCCAATGAATATTCAGGATTGATTTCCTTTATGATTGACTGGTTTGATCTCCTTACTGTCCAAGGGACTCTCAAGATTCTTCTTCAGTACCATAGTTTGAAAGCATCAGATCTTTGGCACTCAGCCTTCTTTATGGTTACATCCATGCGTGATTACTGGAAAAACCATGGCTCTGACTATCTGGACCTTTGCCATCAAAATGATGTCTTTGTTTTTTAATATGCTCTCTAGCTTTGTCATAGTTTTCCTTCCAAGGACCAAGCATCTTTTAAATTCCATGGTTACAGTCATGATCCTCAGTGATTTTGGAGCCCAAGAAAATAAAGTCTGTTACTGTTTCCACTTTTTCCCCATCTATTTGCCATGGAGTGATGGGACCAGATGCCATGATCTTAGTTTTTTGAATGTTGAGCTTCAAGCCAACTTTTTCACTCTCCTCTTTAATCCTCATAAAGAGGCTCTTTAGTTCTTTGCTTTCTGCCATTAGAGTGGTATCATCTGCATATCTGAGGTTGTTGATATTTTTCCCAGCAATTTTGATTCCAGGTTGTGATTCACCCAGCCCAGCATTTCACATAATATATTCTGCATAGAAATTCAATAAGCAGGAAATGAGGGTAAGATGAAAGAAAGAGTTAAGCAAGGAGGTGGTCCTACCTGGAGCCTAGGCTTAGCCTGATCCCACAGCGCTCTCTGGAGCCTGAAAAACACCCCCAAGTAGACTTCACCTTGGGGCAAGATTTTGACCGTCATGACCATGGGTTATTGGCCATGGGTTGGGTCTGAGGGTTTGTGCAGGCATTGAACTGAAGAGCAGTTGTCTGGAGAAGGGGAAGCTGTGAGCTGTTAGCAGGCAACACCCACAGAAGCCGAAACTGGGGGATGGGTGCTCCAGCAGCTAAAGGTGGCTGGACAAGGCCACCAACAGTGTCCATTACAGGAGACTTGGGTTAGTTTAGGATGACTGGAACTTTGGAGGGATGAGGGAGCAATGAGGCCAGAGGCGGACCAGTATAAGGCTAGTTAGGGTCTTTTGGTGTGTGTATGTGTATGTGTGTGTGTGTGTGTGTGTGTGTGTGTGTGTGTGTGTGTTTGCACTGTTCTTCTTTTAATTTTTAAAAATTCATTTATTTTTAATTGAAGAATACTTGCTCACAATATTGTGTTGGTTTCTGCCATACATCAACATGAACCAGCCATAGGTATACATATGTCCCCTTCCTCCCTCCCCCCTCCCATCCCATCCCACCCCTCTAGGTTGTCACAGAGTCCTGGCTTGAGTTCCCTGAGTCATACACCAAATTCCCACTGGCTATCTATTTTACATATGTTAGTATATATGTTTCCATGCTACTCTGTTCATTTGTCACACCTTCTCCTTCCTGCTCCTGTGTCCACAAGTCTGTTCTCTATGTCTGCTTCTCCATTGCTGTCCTGCAAATAGGTTCATCAGTGCCATCTTTCTAGGTTTCATATATATGCACTAGTATACAATATTTGTTTTTCTCTTTCTGACTTACTTCACTCTGTGTAAAAGGCTATAGATTCATCTATCTCATCAGAATTGACTTAAATGTGTTCCTTTATATGGCTGAGTAATATCCATTGTATATATGTACCACAGCTTTTTTATCCATTCATATGTTGATCGACATCTAGGTTGGTTTCATGTTCTAGTTATCATAAATAGTGCTGCAATAAACATTGGGGTACATGTGTCTTTTTCAATTATGGTTTCCTCAAGGCATGTGCCCAGCAGTGGGATTGTTGGGTCATATGGTAGTTATATTCCTAGCTTCTTAAGGAATATCCATACTGTCTTCATAGCAGCTGTATCCATTTACACTCCCAGCAATAGTGCAAGGGGGTTCCCTTTTCTCCAAACCCTCTCCAGCATTTTTGTTTGTAGACTTTTTGATGATGTCCATTCTGACTGGCATGAGATGATATCTCATTGTAGTTTTAATTTGCATTTCTCTAATAATGAATGATGTTGAGCATCTTTTCATGTGTTTATTCGCCATTTGTATGTCTTCTTTGTGGAAATGTCTGTTTAGGTCTTCTGCCCACTTTTTGACTGGGTTGTTTTTCTAGTATTGAGTTGCATGAGCTCCTTGTATATTTTGGAAATTAATCCTTTATCAGTTATTTCATTTGCTATTATTTTCTCCCATTCTGAAGATTATCTTTTTGCCTTGTTTATGGTTTCCTTTGCTATGCAAAAGGTTTTAAGTTTAATTAGATCCCACTTGTTTATTTTTGTTTTTATTTCCATTACTCTAGGAAGGAGATCATAGAGGATTTATGTCATAGAGTCTTGTGCCTATGTTTTCCTCTAAGAGTTTTATAGTTTCTGGTCTTTAACCCATTTTAAATTTATTTTTGCATATTATTTTTATTTTTTAATATAATTTTTTATTGGAGTATTGTTGATTTACAAAGTTGTGTTAGTTTCTGCTGTACAGCAAAGTGAATCAGTTAAACATACATATATCCACTCTTTAAAATTCTTTCCCCATATAGGTTATTACAGAGTATTGAGTAGAATTCCCTGTGCTATACAGTAGGTCCTTATTAGTTATCTATTTTATATGGAGACATGTGTATATGTCAATCCCAATCTTCCAATTTATCTCCCACCCCACTTTTCCCTCCAGTAACCATAAGTTTGTTTTCTACATCTATGACTTTATTTCTGTTTTGTAAATAAGTTTATTTGTACCATTTTTTTTCAGATTCCACATATAAGTGATACCATATGATATTTGTTCTTCTCTGTCTCACTTCATTCAGTATGACAATCTCTAAGTCCACCCATGTTGCTGCAAATGGCATTATTTTTTTTTTTTTTTTTTAAATAGTGGAGTAGCATTTCACTGTACATAAGTATCTCATCTTCTTTATCCATTCCTCTGTCTGTGAACATTCAGGTTGTGTCTATGTCTTGGCTGTTGTGAATAGTGCTGCTGTGAACACTGGGGTACATGTATCCTTTCGAATTATGATTTTCTCTGGGTATATATGGGCTTCCGTGGTGGCTCAGATGGTAAAGAATCTGCCTGCAATGCAGGAGACCCGGGTTCAGTCCCTGGGTTGGGAAAGCCCCTGGAGAAGAGAATGGCTACCCACTCCAGTATTCCTACCTGGAAAATTCCATGGACAGAGGAGTCTGCTGGGCTACAGTCAATGGGGGTCGCAAACAGTCAGACACAATGAGTGACTGACACTTTCACTGGGTATATTAGGCAGGGTCTTGAGTGCTGTATTAATGAGCCTGCACCTCATCCTGAGGTTAATAGGGAGCCATGGGAGGATTTAGGGTATAGGAGGAACGTAGTTTAGTCAGGCAGGGCTGCCCTGGAGCCACCCCTCCCCCTACACTCTCATTAAGAGTGTGGTTGAGTGACGTCTCTGGGGCCTCTCCAAACTGACTTCTTGAGTCATGAATGTCCGTTCAATTTCCCCTTTGCCAGGAAAGTCACAAAGGTTAGTCTTCCGCAAGCCACTTGAGTAGAGTTGAACATTTCCTTCCCTTTCTTCTCTCCTTACGCCCCCACTCATCCCTAGAGGATCTCTGCCATCCAGCTTTCATAGCTTTGGTCACCTCTTTAGTGTTTGAAGGATGACTGGCACCTTCAATCCTCAATCACTCACCAAGACCTCTGTGGTTGGTAGAATAATGAGCCTCCCTTCCAACCCCAGCCAGGTTGACTGCATTCTAGTCCCCAGAAATGGTGAATATATGACCTTATACAGCAAAAAGGACTTTGCAGGTGCGCTGAAGTTAAGGATCTTAAGACAGGAGATTATTCTGGATTATCTGAGTAGGTCTAATGTACTCACAAAGTCCTTTTAAGTGGGAAGGAAAGAGGATCAGAGAGAGAGAGGGAGATGAAGAAAGAGAGAGGGAGGTTGAAGACAGAAATCTATCTACCTATTGTCTGTCTATCTACCTATAATTTATCCATCTATCATCTATTGCCTATTTATCTACCTATTGTCTATCTATCTATCATCTATTGTCTGTCTATTTATCTATTGTCTGTTAATCTATCTGTCTATCTATCTATCCATCCAGCCATGGAGTGAATGTGTGTGATAGAGGGAGAGAGAGATAGATTTAGAAGCTACTACACTACTGGCTTTGAAGGTGGAGGAAGGGGCTTTGAACCAAGGAATATGGACTACCTCCAGCAGCTGGAAAAGACAGAGAATGGACTCTTCCTTAGAACCTCCAAAAGGAACGCAGCCCCCCTGACATCTTGATTTCAGGCCCTCTAAGACTCATTTGGGATTCTGACCTCCAGACCTGTAATGTAATAAATTCGTGTTGCCGCAAGCCACGAAGTTTGTGGCGATTTGTTCCGGTACAGCAGGAAACCCATACACCACCTCGTCCCACCCCCAACCCCCCCTGGGGGATTTGTGCTTGATTGAAAAACCTTCCGATTCTTTAGTCCAATCTCCAAAGGTCAATTCCTCCATTGGTCCCAGACTCCCTGCCCACATCCAGACATTCCCCCCGTTCTGCTGTTCCTCTGCATCTCCACAGCCCTTGCCCTAGTCCAGGTCATTACCCTTTTCTTCTCCGCATCTCCCCACCCATGACCACATCCTGCCTGACACCCATGCTACACAACGTGAGTGTTGTAAGATACCAGCGTGACCATTACTCCCTTGCTGAAATGTCTTCTATTGCCCTACAGAGAAGGTCTAAACTAGCTCACATATCCTGGAAAGTCTTGCCTGAAATGAATTTACTGACTCTTCCAATTCAGTCATTACGGGTACTACACCTCTGATGACTAACGGTGACCACTTAGCACAGTGGGATAATAATAATTTCAATAATAACTGATAGTATTGAGCATTTTGGGGGGGTCAGGAAGGATTTAGGGTTTTATCACATTAAACTTTAAACTCTGTGATGTAATGATTATCTTTAAAAAAAAAAACTGACAAGGACTATTGCTTCTAAGTGTATCTGTTAGCTTTTGCTATGTAAAAAGCTGCTCTCCAAATGTAACAGCATTAAAACAACACGTTTTTATTTTCTTCCCAGTTTCTGAGGGTTGGGAGTCTGAAGGTGGCTTAACTGGATAGAGCTGGATCAGGTCTTCTCAGGAGATCATTGTCAAGTTATTGGTTGGAATCTTAGCTCCCCCTCTTGCGGGCTTCCCCACAGTGCTGCTTGAGTGTCTTCACAATATGATAAACTAGCTTCCCCCCACCTCATCCAGTGAATTATCCTGGAGAGAAAGAGGGGAAACCACCACAACTCTTATAATCTCAGATGCCTCAGACACCACACAATGTCACATCTTTCCTTTTTCTGATCTTTAGAAGCAAGTCCCTCTGTCCAGCTCATACCTAAGGAGGGAAGGATTAGTTTCCCCTTCTTGAGGGGAAGAATATCAAAGAATTTGAGTAACAGCCAAGCCTTGAAGCTTTCCCTGTGTGCCAGGCTCTCTTCTAAGAATGTCACGAACAGCCACTCCTCTGATGCTCACCTCAACCCCAAGAGATAGAGCCTACTATTTTCAAGCCCATTTTATAGATGGTAATGGAAGAGAGAAATTAAATGCTGGAGAGGGTGTAGAGAAAAGGGAACCCTGCTACATTGTTGGTGGGAATGTAAATGGTATAGCTACTATAGAGAACAGTAGGAAGTTTCCTTAAAAAATGAAAAAATAGAGTTAGCGTATGATCCTGCGATGCCATCCCTGGGCATTTATCTGGAGAAAAACACAATTCCAAAGATACATGCACCTCAATGTTCACAGCAGCACTATTTACAGTAGTCAAGTCATGGAAGCAACCTAAATGTCCATTAACGGGTGAATAGATAAAGATGTGTATGTTCATACATTGGAATATTGTGTGTGTGTATGCTAAGTAGTTTTCGACGTGTCCAACTCTTTGCAACCCAATGGACTGTAGCCTGCCAGACTCCTCTGACCATGGGATTCTCCAGGCAAGAATACTGGAGTGGATTGCCGTGCCTTCCTCCAGGGGATCTTCTTGACTCAGGGATCAAATCCACATTTCTTGCATTTCCTGCATTGGCAGGAGTGTTCTTTACCACTAGCACCACTTGGGAAGCCCACAGTGGAATATTACTCAGCCTTAAAAAGGATGAAATGCCATGTGCAGTAACATGGATGGACCTTAGATTATCATACTAAGTGAAATATTAATCCAATAAATCAGAGAAATACAAATGTTATATGATGTCACTCATGGGTAGAATCTAAAAGGTCATACAGATGAATATATTTACAAAACAGAAACAGACTCATCAACATAAACAGCAAACTTATGGTCACCAAAGGGGAGGAGGGAAAAGGGATAAATTAGGAGTTTGGGATCAAAATATACACACTACTATATATAAAATAGGTAACCAACAAGGACCTACTCTATAGCACAGGGAACCATACTCAATATCTTGTGATAACCTATAATGGAAGAGAATGTTAAAAAAAGATATATATATATATATATATATATATATATATATATATATATATATATTTGAATCATTTTACTACACACCTGGAATAACACAAATTGTAAATCAACTATATTTCAATAAAAATAATAAAAAAAGAACTTGCCCAGGATCACACATAACCAGCAAGTGGTGCAGAAAATATCTGAACCCCCAACAATCTGATGCCAGAATCTTGAGTTTATCTTCTGCTGCTGCTGCTGCTAAGTGGCTTCAGTCATGTCCAACTCTGGGCGACCCCATAGACGGCAGCCCACCAGGCTCCTCTGTCCCTGGGATTCTCCAGGCAAGAATACTGGAGTGGGTTGCCATTTTCTTCTCCAATGCATGCATGCATGCATGCTAAGTCGCTTCAGTCGTGTCAACTCTTTGCGACCCTATGGCGCTTCTCTTAAACATGACACAGCTCTGCTTACCCTCCTTCTCGGTGGACTTTGCTGGCTTGTAACTGCAGCCTCACCATGTAGGGTCTCTTGATGAATGGTCAGAACCATTGATGAATCTGATTCAGTCATCATAACTCCAAGGTGGGTATTTTGCCTTGCACAGAGCAAAAATGAGAATATAAAAAGAAGCAGGGGGACTTCCCAGGGGGGCCAGAGGTGGAGACTCTGCATTTCCACACACTGTTGTGTTTAAAATGATTGACCGACAAGGACCTACTGAGCACAGGGAACTCTGCTCAATGTTATGTGGCAGCCTGGATGGGAGGGGAGCCTGGGGGAGAATGGGTACATGTATATGTATGGCTGAGTACCTTTGTCGTTCAGCTGAAACTATTACAACATAGTTTGTTAATTGGCTATGTGCTGTGCTTAATTGCTCAGTTGTGTCTGACTCTTTGTGACCCCCATGGACTGTAGCCCACCAGGCTCCTCTGTCCGTGGGGATTCTCCATGCAAGAATAATGGAATGGGTTGCCATGCCCTCCTCCAGGGGATCTTCCCAAATCAGGGATCGAACCCATGTATCCTGCATTGCAGGCAGATTCTTTACCATCTGAACCACCACTCCAATACAAAATAAAAAGTCTTTAAAACACGAGTGAAAGAAAAAAATAAACAAAATAGTAAGACAAAAAAAAAAGACTGCACTTTCAATGCAGGGTGCAGAAGTTTGATTACTGGTAGGTAAGCTAAGATCCCATACATCTCATGATGTTGCCAAAAAATGAAGGAAAAAAAAAGCAACAAAGTAACATTTTTTAGAAACCATTGGTTCTACAAATAAATCTAGGATTAAAACTGTTTAAAAAAAATAAAAGTGGAACTCTCATTCCAAAAACATAGGGGTGGTCTTTGCACCTAAGTTTTAGCATAGAGCAGATGTTTTGGGAGCCTGCCCACACCTGTAACCCTCAATCCTTCAAGGCATGCTAGACTAACATCTGCCAGTCACTGCATTTTTGTTACCAATAGGGTTGGTATGTTATGAATTGGAGCCCATTCTAGCTGCTTGGAGGCCAGGTCCTGGGTTGTGTGTGTGTGTGTGTGTGTGTGTGTGTGTGTGTGTGTGTGTGTGTGTGTGTGCGTGTGCGCTCATTTGCTTGGTTGTGTCTGACTCTTTGTGACCCCATGGACTATAGCCCACCAGGTTCCTCGCTCCATGGGATTCCCCAGGCAAGAATACTGGAATGGAGTTGCCATTTCTTCCTCCTGGGGATCTTCCCGACCCAGGGATTGAACTGGAGTCTCCTGCGTCTCATTCATTGGCAGGTGGATTCTTAACCACTCAGCCACCTGGAAAGCCCAAGTCTGGGGCTGACACAGCCTTAATCAGTGACTTACAGTAGCTGGTGGATAAATACCCCAACTCCCTTGCCCCTCGGTTGGGATAACTCTGAAGAGTGTGGTCTAAGCTGCCTTCCAGAAGTCCCCAGACACCTTAAGTTTTAGTTTCTACTAGATAACTTGCTTGAGAACATCCACTGTATGTTCTTTCCCTTCCCTCTCTCACTTCCCCCATCCCCAGCTGGAGTTTTCTGGGGTCACCTCTCTGATGAACTATAATATTATGGAAAACCCCCAAAGAACTTTTTGGCCAACCCAATGCTTTCACTAGAATCCTTGTCTCAGTGTCTAAACCTGGGGGACCCTAACTAAGACATTCTTAGATCACCATATTTATGAGATGGTGTGTGTGTGTGTGTGTGTGTTGGGTTGGGGATGGTACTAGGAATGGGGTATGAGTATCACTGTCTAGTGATCAGGTATTGTAGGGAAATGAAAGCAAGTAAAATGGTGAAAACTCTAGACTTTGGAGTCAGAGGATTCTGGATTCAAATCTTGGGTCCAGGTAATCTTGGACAAGTCATGTCTCCTCTCCAAGCCTTGGTTTTCATTTTTAAAAAGTAATTTTATTTATTTATTTTTGGCTGTGCATCTTTGCTGCTGTGCAGGCTTTTCCCTAGTTGTGGAAGGCAGGGGCTAATCTCTAGTGGTGGTGCACAGGCTTCTCATTGTGCTGGCTTCTCTTGTTGCGGAGCAAGGGCTGTAAGGCACTTGGACTACAGTAGTTGCAGCTTCTGGACGCTAGGGCACAGGCTCAGTAGTTATGGTGGATGGACTTAGTTGCTTCTCGGCACGTGGGATCTTCCTAGACTAGAGATGGAATCCATGTCTCCTGCATTGGCAGGCGGATTCTTTATCATTGAGCCACCAGGGAAGCCCTTGGTTTCCATTCTAATCGTACTTTTTTTTTTTTTTTTTTTGGTGAAATAGGCAGGGGTAAGAATCCCTACTATATGACATTGAATGATGATGAAATTGAATTTTATTGGAAACACGTTTAACACAGTGTCTGATGCTTGATGGCTATGATGCTGTTTGTATGGGGCAGGTTGAGAGGGGACCCTTGAGTTTGGGGCTTGCTTCCTTGAGGTTAGGTAGTGGTAGCTTATTTATTATTGGGTACAATAAAATAAATGGGCTTTCCTCGGTGGCTAAAGAACCTGTCTGCCAATGCAGGAGACACGAGAGATGCGGGTTCAATCCCTGGGTCAGGAAGATCCCCTGGAAGAGGGCACAGCAACCCACTCAAGTATTCTTGCCTGGAGAATCCTACAGTGAGAGAAGCCTATAGGGCTACAGTCCATGGGATCACAAAGAGTTGGACATGATTGAAGCAACTAGCATGCATGCAATAAAATAAGGTCATGCGAGATGGGAGATAGATCTTGGTAGGGGTAAGAAAAAAGTGAGTGGGAAGAAAAGAGAGAAAGAGAGAGGGAGATAGACCCACACAATGACACACTAACCAGATGAATTTATCTTCATTGTGGAGAAAGGAGGGACTTCAAGGCTTGTCAGAGTGTCCTTTCTGAGTGGAGGCAACTCAGCAGAAAAGGGCGTGATGCTCTGGCTGCCTTGAGCAATTCTCGCTCTGCCCTCCCCTTCTCTCCACGCCCTCAGTTGTTGAAAACCCTAGGAACAGAGGAAAAGTACTCCTCTTTGAATGGCAGGACCTGGACGATGTGGAGCTTCAGTTTTCTCCTCTTTTGGGGTGAGTGTGGGGTGGGATAGGAGGCCTGGGGGAAACAAACTGTGAGGAAGAGGGAGAACCTCGACTGTCCAGCCAGGACATCATGATTCTAGGCTGGATGCTGCAAACAACTTCATTGGGGAAACTTTGAAGAAAAAAATCACTCTAGGGAATTCATCCATCAAGGAAGAGTTTTGTTATAGTCCTTCATTTGGCATGTATTTCCTGAGCACCTACTATGTGCCAGGTGCTGTTTTAGGCACCAGGGATAGAGCCGTGAATGAACAGACAAGGCTCCTGCCCTTGAGAAGCTGACATACCAGCAGGAGGAGGCAGGAAGAAAGGAAACCTCTGACGGTAATAGCAACCTTCTAAGTTCCTCAAACAGACTGCATTCAAACTTCACTAAATTTCTCTGATATCAGGTCATGAAAAATCTCATTTTACAAAGGAGAAAAATGAGGCAAAGGAGATGAAATAACTGGCCCAAGCCCACTTAGCTAGTAAGGGGTTACAGCCAGGATTTAAAACTGGGCAGCCTGGTGACTCAGATGGTAAAGAATCTGCCTGCAACTTGAGAGATGCGAGTTTGATCCCTGGGCTGGGACGATCCCCTGGAGAAGGGAACGGCTACCCCCTCCAGTATTCTTGCCTGGAGAATTCCTTGGACAGAAGAGCCTGGTTGGCTACAGTTTATGGGGTCTCAAAGAGTTAGACACAGCTGAGCAACTAGCACTAACAACCTGGTTGCGGAGTCTGCAATTTTTTTCTGAACTGTGCGGCTCCAAATAACAAATAACCAAAAGCATTTCAGGGAGTGACAATTGCTAGGGAAGAAATTGCCATTGAGTGTGACTAGGGATTATGTAGGAGGGGGAAGTCAGGGAAGCTATTTCTGAAGAACAGTGAGATGGAGTCAGTCTTGTTCTTTTTGTTCAGATGTCAGGTTATTCTGGGTTTGCTTTTTTTTTTTTTTACAGAAATATTTATTTATTTATTTGTCTGCGCCATGTCTCAGTTGTGGCATGTAGGATCTTTTTTGGTTTCAGCACATGGGATCTAGTTCCCTTATTGAATCTGAGTCCCCTATATTGGAAGCTCAGAGTCCTAGTCACTGGATGACCAGGGAAGTCCCTTTATAACAAATTTTTAAACCCAAGCATTTTGACACTAGAGCTGATATGCTTAAACATGATGCTCTGTTGCCTTTAAAATTATTAAAGAGCAAGGGAATTTCAGTTAGTGATAAGGCTTCCCTGATAGCTCAGTTGGTAAAGAATCCACCTGTAAGGCAGGAGACCCCAGTTCAATTCTTGGGTAGGGAAGATCCCTTGAAGAAGGGATAGGCTACCCACCCCAGTGTTCTTGGGCTTCCCTTGTGGCTCAACTGGTAAAGAATCTGCCTGCAGTGCAGGGGACCTGGCTTCAATTCCTGGGTTGGGAAGATCCCTTGTAGAAGGGAAAGGCTACCCACTCCAGTATTCTGGCCTGGAGAATTCCATGGATTGTATAGTCCATGGAGCCGCAAAGAGTCGGACATGACTGAGTGACTTTCAAAAAAAAAAAATAAGAAATGTGGAGTTAGGTTCCTTGGGACTTTCGGACTGGTAGGCTGCATTAGAAGGAGCAGGTCACTTGTGGACATCAAGTGCTAAAATACAGACTTGCTTCTTTGAAGTGTCAGCACTAGTGCTGGCCATTAGCACTCCAATTCTGCCCTTAATATGCAAAGAGTGGTGATGATGATGGTGGTGGTGGTGACAATGGTGATGCTGAAGATAATGATGATGGCAAAGATATGGTGGTGGTAGTGGTGGTGATGAAGAAGATGGAGATTATGATGGTGGTAGTGATGGTAATAGAGAAGAGCTTAATGCTGGAGTAGCTGAACTGCCTTTTAGACATTATAAAAAAAAAAAGAATTGTGGACTTCTGTGGTGGTCCAGTGGTTAAGACTCTGTGCTTCCACTGCAGAGGGCCCCGGTTTGATCCCTCGTTGGGGAACTATGATTCCCCCATGCCGAGTGGCAAGGCCAAAATAAAATTAAGAATCGTCTTACCCTCCCATCCAATTTAATGCTATGGATATACTATGAGTTTCCCTGGTGGCTCAAATCGTGAAGAGTCTGCCTGCAATGCAGGAGCCCTGGGTTTGATCCCTGGGTAGGGAAGATCCCCTGGAGAAGGGAATGGCTACTCACTCCAGTATTCTTCCCTGGAGAAGTCCATGGACAGAGGAGCCTACTGGGCTATAGTCCATAGGGTCACAAAGAGTCAGACATGACTGAGCAACTAACACTTAACACATGGCAGCTCTATGGATATACTATATACTTATTTATATATTATATGCATATCTGTACATGTTCTATACATAAAAGAGCAAGATTTTTTTCATCTCTTCCCAAGAGCCAAGTTTTGCCTTTTTAAGGGAGAGGTTATTCCCTTTGAGAATGCTTGTTTAAAAGTATGTTTTAGAAAAAAAAAACTTGAACAGATAGAGAAACCCAAGCTATAAGTTAGTAATTGTATTTAAGTAATTGTAACCACTGAAACATATGATTATAGTTTTAAAGCATTGAAATTTTTTGTGTAGAAGTTGTAGAGGCTCCTTCTCCAGCGTGAAATAAACTGGGAGTGTAAGGATAAATCTCCCTGAGGCAGATAAAAGGCTGGAACCTGAGAACTTAGAAGGTGGACTTTCATCGTGTTGATCTAAGTTTTCTATTTTGCCTTATGACTCTGATTTCCTTGGTTCATAAACTAGTGTTTTACAGCCTGTTACCAAAATGTGGTGAGTCCAACTGCTCACTGCTCAAAAGCCAGTACAAAGGCCAGGTTGGTGGAAAGTTTGCTTTATTTCCAATGTTGGCAACTGAGGAGGGAGGGTGGACATCTGTCTAAAGGCCAACTCCCCTACACTGGCAACCAGTGGGACAAGAGTTTTTATGGACAGAAGGAGGAGGCTACATGCAGAAACAGCTCGGTCATCTTTGACAGTCATCTTCAAATTGGTCATCAGTGGTCTAACCAGTGTCACCTTAGTTGTTTTAGGTACAGCTAATTTTCAGTTCCAGGATCGGTTTATTTCCATTTCTTTGAGGCCAGTTCTCAGAACTGTGGCAGCTTATGCCGTGGGTACTGTCTGGTCAGCATATAGTTAACTTCTCTACCTGGTGGGATTTTCAGTATAAGACAGCTCACAGGCTGTGACTCAGAAAATTATCTGTAGCCCTTGAGAAGGAACCGAAAGTCCTTGACTATGCTTAATGACTACATTAATTATTATTTGGTCTCCTTTGTTTCTGCCTGTTCTCATTTCTCTGATTAAACTTATTCTTTAAAATTTTCCACAGATAAAAGGCAGGCAGAGGACATGGAGGTTGGGGGGAGGCACAGGGACTGTAGGGTCTTGCTCCATTTCAAGCCCAGAAAAAAAAATGTATGTTTTTGAAAATCAGCTGGAACTCTTCGTAACTGAAAAGGAAATGAAGGTAATACAAACAAAACAAAAATGAAGTGCTGAAAAGCAGGAATGGTTGCTGTGAAGACTATATAATAACTCATGTTTGTCACTCAGCTGGGACTTCCATCTAGGCTCATCAGACCTGTTTCTAGGGACTTCCCTGGTGGTCCAGTGGCTAAGACTTTGAGCTACCAATGCAGGGGAACTAGGTTGGATCCCTGATCAGCAAACTAGATCCTGCATGGCACAACTAAAGAGTTTGCAAGCCACAGTGAAGATCAAAGATCCAGTGTACTGCAGCTAAGACCTGGCATAGCCGAATAGATTAATAAATATTAATAAAAACTTTGCTTCTATGAGGCCACTCCAGGAGTAATTTTTCAGGTTGAGTCCAAAGAACTTCTTGATGCATTATGGTGTTTTTCTTTCTTCATAGGGTGCTGTGGTATATACACCTGGGGAATGTTCACATTACCCTCACTGGAATCAATGACAAGGCGTAAGTTGGACAAAGAGAATCCATATGCCCAATGTGGTGGGGAGGAGACACCCCACGAGGTTGTCCCAGGGGGCTGCACCACCACTGGACACTTGCCACGAGCTAGTCAGTGGCCAAGAAAAGGATAACATCCCATCTCCCGGTTCCCACCCAAGCTCTTTTCCTTGTGCCTTAAAATTGCTGTGTGACCTCAGGCAAGTCACACAACCTCTCTGATTTTCAGTTTCCTCAGCTGCAAAATACAGGTAATAAGGGTTCCTATCTCACAGGAATGTTGTGAAACTTAAATCCAAAGATGTAACTTTGTCAATCATCTGGCTTCATAAATGGTGGTGCCATGGGAATGCATATGGAGTTTAATCAATACAACTCAATGTGAAAAGAAATGCATGTTTGGATGTTTTGTTAACTATTCTCATCTTCCACACAAGCTCCTGCTGGATTCAGGAAGAGAAACAGTCAGTTCTTAATGTTCTCAGTGTCTCGGTTTTCTGGTTCAGCATTGTTTGGAAACTCAGTCTATATTGTAGGAAGAGTTAATCTTTCAAATTTTCTCACCCTACTCTTGTTCCTACCAAGATGATGTGTGGGTGTTGTCACAGGGGAAGCCTGTGGGATCTTGCAGCTGTGAAGTATGGACTCTGAATGAGGTGTTTTGTCCATTGGTAAACCATGGTAACGACACTGGAGTAACTAATGTATATTTACCCCAGGGGACTGGCTGGAAAACTTGTTGCATTTGTTAGAGTACCCCGAACTACTGCAACAAATACACCCCAGTCAGTGACTTAAGGAAAAGAAATTTAATTCTTGTTTGTTCAAGAGTCCAATGAGGATATCTCTTGCTAGTGGGTGGTTTTCTTACATGAGGTGATTCAGGAACCCAGATGCTTTGTGCTTGTGACTCAGCCACACTAGTGCCTTGGAGTCTATGCAGACAGTGGAGAAGGCACATTATTAAAACTCAGGCTTAGCAGTGACACTTGTCACTTCCACTCAGGGTCACATGACCATACCTGGATGCAAGGTGAGCTGGGAAATATAATCCATGGCTGGGTAGTTGCCTTCTACTGTCAATTTTATGCCACAGAAAGGAAAGTGTGGAGTTTTTGTTTGATCTTGGGCTACTGAGCTATCTCTGGCAGTTAGAGCCCATTTTAAAGCAATACTATGCAGCTGTTATAAAGCATGAGTTCAGTCATGTGAACTGACTTGGCAAGTTGCCCAAAACTTTATTTTCTTAATTTTTTTAAATTATAGAAATAAACATTCAAAGGTAGGGAAAATAGCTTAAAAAACTCTCATGTACGTATCGCCCAACTTCAACACTTGGCAAATTTTGCTGCTCTTGGCTTGCAAAACTTACTGTAAAATGAAAAAAACAGTTATAAGTAGAACAGAGTGGTCAAAAAGAACTTTCAATGAACATGTTCTAGATCTACAGTACTCACTAGTCAGTGGAGCTCCTGAGAACTTGGAGTGTGGCTAGTGTAACTGAAGAATGAATGCGTCAGTTTACTTTATTTTAATAGATTTCAGTAAAACAGCCTTCTACTGTATTGGACAGTATATTGCATGATACCATTCTCATTAAGAAAATTGTGTGAATTTATACATTTATTTATATTTAACATATTTACATGACTGATTTTATGATCAGGACCTAACCTAGAAGTATTCACTCTTTTTGACAGTGGTGATCTCTTGGTATAAGAATGGAGCACAGGGGAATCTTCGTTTTTAATTTTGTATACTTCTGCATTGTTTGATTTTTTTTACAATAAGTGATTATTATCTTCTTAGAAAAAGATGAAAGCAAATGAAACAACAGATACACAGCATTATATATAAAATAGATAAGCAACAAGGTCCTACTGTATAGCACAGGGAACTATATTCTGTATCTTATAATAATATACAATGAAAAAGAATATATATATATATATATATATATACATACATATGTGTGTGTGTGTGTATATATATATATATATATATATATATATATATATATATGAATCATTTTGCTATATCCCAGAAGCTAATACAACGTTGTAAATAAACTACAATAAAAAAGGAAACAAAGTTCAGTTCAGTCGCT
This sequence comes from Okapia johnstoni, assembly GCA_024291935.2. Classification (NCBI taxonomy): domain Eukaryota; kingdom Metazoa; phylum Chordata; class Mammalia; order Artiodactyla; family Giraffidae; genus Okapia; species Okapia johnstoni. The sequence continues at coordinate 14,030,055 of CM044316.1, read as the reverse complement.
CAGTCGTGTCCGACTCTTTATGACCCCCATGGACTGCAGTGCGCCAGGCTTCCCTGTCTATCACCATCTCCAAGAGCTTGCTTAAACTCATGTCTATTGAGTTGGTGACGCCATCCAACCATCTCATCCTCTGCTGTCCCTTTCGGGACCAGCTCCTGATTTTGGTTAGTTTCCAAAGAAGCAGAGTCAGAGATGAGGATTCTTGTGAGTAACTTACTAAAGGAGGGCTCCCAGGAGACACTTGTAGGGGAGGAAGGGTAACAGGGATTGGGCAGGGGGAAGAAAAAGTTATTCAGAAGGTGTTTCAGGAAAGTTTCAGTCACAGCCTGATCCTGCCAGGAGCTCTGGAGTGTGAATTTCACCAGAGGCAGGCACTCCCATGTCTGTCAAGCAATGCTTCTAGGCCAACGAGACAGTGTGAGATGGGATGCCAATTAGGTAAAGTGAAAGGGGCCAGTATCAAGAATGGCTGTTATCCTCCCTACCCATTTTCTTAAACTTCTTTTTTTACTGCACTTCACAGCATGTCTGATCTTAGTTTCCCCACTAGGGATTGAACCTGTGGCTCCTGTGATGGAATCACAGAGTTTTAACCACTGGACCACCAGGGAATTCCCCCCACCCCCTTTTTAAGTGCTTCCCAGGTAGTGCTAGTGGTAAAGAACCTGCCTGCCAATCCAGAAATGTAAGGAGACATAAGAGACACAGGTTGGATCCCTGGGTGGGGAAAATGCCCTGGAGGAGGGCATGTCAACCCATTCCAGTATTCTTTCTTGGAGAATATCGTGGACAGATGAGCCTGGAGGGCTACAGTCCATAGGGTCGCACAGAGTTGGACACAACTGAAGCAAATTAGCACACACGTATCTCTTTTTAAAAACTGTTTTTAAAATTGAAGTATAGTTAATTTACAATGTCGTGTTAGTTTCAGGTGTCCAGCAAAGTTATATATGTATGTATGTATGTAAGTATGTATGTATGTATATATTCTTTTTCACATTCTTTTCCATTATGGGTTATTATATGCCATTGAATATAGTTCCCTGTGCTGTATAATAGGTCTTTGTTGTTTATTTTATATACAATGGTGTGCATCAGCTAATCCCAAAGTCCTTGCTTACCCCTCCCTGACCCCCTTTCCACTTTGGCAATCATAAATTTGTTTTCTATGTCTGTGAGTCTATTTCTGTTTTGTAAATAAGTTTGTCTGTATCATATTTTTAAAGATTCCACATAGAAGCCATGTCATATGATATTTGTCTTTCTCTGATTTACTTCACTTAGTATGATAATCTCTGTTGCTGTAGATGACATTATTTCATTCTTGTTTATGGATGAGTGATATTCCATGGTATATACGTACCACATCTTTATCCATTCATCTGTGGATGGACAAGGGTTACTTCCATGTCTTGACTATTATAAACAGTGCTGCCATGAACACTGGTATCCACCCTTTGTTACCTGGCAAGGTGTGAAAAATTCATGAGGAGTTCCTTCCACCTACCTGATGAAGGTAAATCCTCAGGAAGAGGCTGGGTTTTCCTCTTTACATCTCCACTCCCACTTTCACTACTCACCACAGTGATCATTGGTGCCCAGGGAAACAGGGAGACTGGTTTGAGACAATGGGGCATGGCCAGCTCTCAAAGGATCTACTGAATTCTCTTTTCTTGCAGGTGAACGGCCACGGCGGTCATCGTTGAATCTTGGTAAGAGACTCCTCCAGCTTGAAGGCAATTAGACCTTGGGCAAGTGCCTCCGTCTCTTGGTTTTGTCACCTGATTACTAGTATAGTGTGATGCGTGTGTGCTAAGTTGCTTCAGTCATGTCCAACTCTTTGCATCCACCAGGCTCTTCTGTCCATGGGATTCTCCAGGCAAGAATACTGGAGTGGGTTGCCATGCTCTCCTCCATGGGATCTTCCCAAACCAGGGATCAAACCCAGGTCTCCTGCATTGGCAGGCAGATTCTTTACCATCTGAGCCACCTGGGAAGCCCACCTATAAATATGAGTAAAGATTTATTGTAAGGAATTGGCTCACATGATTCTGGCAAGATCTGCAGACCAGAGAAAATTTGGAGAACTGAGCAAAGGTGAACGTGTCTAGCAGGACCAGGTTGAAGATGAGCCGGGAGGGCTGGCAGGTGTCCGGTCACACAGGACTGTGTTGCTACTCTGGTTTGGGATGGATTTGAGTTATGAGAGGTAGAGCTAGAGGAAAGTAATAGGAAACTCAGAGTTGAGAGATCACAAGTGGTAATACACCGGAAATCTGCAAAAAGAAGTTTTGCCTCTGCAGATGAAAGAGGAAGCTGGAAATGAGAAGAAAGATAAAATCTGAGGCATTGTGCAGGGAAGGGAAATAAACAAGGCATGTTGTAGGTGACAAAGAGTCTAGCTCTCAAGACCTTAGTAATGAAAAGTCATCATTTTCATAGTTTTTAAAATTAATTAATTTTTAATTGGTATATAATTGCTTTACTATCGTGGTTTCTGCTGTACAGTAAAGTGAATTAGCTGCTTAGTACATATATATCCCCTCCCTCGTGGGGCCCCCTCCCTCCCATCCCACCCATCTAGGGCATCACAGAGCACTGAGCTGAGCTCTCTGTACTATACTGCAGTTTCACACTGGCTATCTGTTTTACACATAACAGCATATATATGTCAATGCTACTGTCTCAGTTTGTGTCACCCTCTCCTTCCCCTGATGTGTCCACAAGTCTGTTCTCTATGTCTGCGTCTCTATTCCTGCCCTGTAAATAGGTTCATCTGCACTATTTTTCTAGATTCCACACATATGCTTTAATATATGATATCGTTTTTCTCTTTCTGACTTACTTCACTGTGTAAAACAGGCTCTGGTTTCATCCACTTTACTACAACAGACTCAAATTTGTTCCTTTTTATGGCTGAGTTGTATTCCATCACATAAATGTACCACAACTTCTTTATCCATTCATCTGTCAATGGGATATCCAGGCTGCTTCCATGTCCTGGCTATTGTAAATAGTGCTGCAATGAACATTGGGATACATGTGTCTTTTTGAATTATGGTTTTCTCAGGGTATATGCTCAGTAGTGGGATTACTGGGTCATATGGTAGTTTTATTCCTAGTTTCTTCAGACTATGCTACAAAGCTACAGTCATCAAGACAGTATGGTACTGGTGCAAAGACAGAAATATAGATCAGTGGAACAGAATAGAAAGCCCAGAGATAAATCCATGCACCTATTGACACCTTATCTTTGACAAAGGAGGCAAGAATATACAATGGAGAAAAGATAATCTCTTTAACAAGTGGTGCTGGGAAAACTGGTCAACCACCTGTAAAAGAATGAAACTAGAACACTTTCTAACACCATACACAAAAATAAACTCAAAATGGATTAAAGATCTAAATGTAAGACCAGAAACTATAAAACTCCTAGAGGAAAACATAGGCAAAACACTCTCTGACATAAATCACAGAAAGATCCACTATGACCCACCTCACAGAGTAATGGAAATAAAAGCAAAAATAAACAAATGGGACCTAATTAAACTTAAAAGCTTTTGCACAATGAAGGAAACTATAAGCAAGGTGAAAAGACAGCCTTTAGAATGGGAGAAAAAAATAGTAAATGAAGCAACTGACAAAGAATTAATCTCAAAACTGTACAAACAGCTCATGCAGCTCAATACCAGGAAAATAAACAATCCAATCAAAAAATGGGCCGAAGAACTAAACAGACATTTCTCCAAAGAAGACATACAGATGGCTAGCAAACACATGAAAAGATGCTCAACATCATTCATTATCAGAGAAACACAAATCAAAACCACAATGAGGTACCATTACACACCAGTCAGAATGGCTGCTATCCAAAAGTCTACAAACAATAAATGCTGGAGAGGGTGTGGAGAAAAGGGAACCTTTTTACACTGTTGGTGGGAATGCAAACTAGTACAGCCACTATGGAGAACAATGTGGAGATTCCTCAAAAAACTGAAAATGTAACTGCCATACAACCCAGAAATCCCACTGCTTGGCATACACACTGAGGAAACCAGAATTGAAAGAGACTCATGTACCCCAATGTTTATCACAGCACTGTTTACACTAGCTGGGACATGGAAGCAACATAGATGTCAGTTGGTAGATGAATTGATAAGGAAGCTGTGGTACATATACACAATGGAATATTACTCAGCCATTAAAAAGAATGCATTTGAATCGGTTCTAATGAGGTGGATGAAACTGGAGCCTATTATAGAGTGAAGTAAGTCAGAAAGAAAAACACCGCCATTAACACATATATATGGAATTTAGAAAGATGGTAACAACAACCCTATATGCAAGACAGCAAAAGAGACATAGATATAAAGAACAGACTTTTGGACTCTGTAGGAGAAGGCGAGGGTGGGATGATTTGAAAGAATAGCATTGAAACATGTACATTACCATATGTGAAATAGATGACTAGTCCAAGTTCGATGGATGAAACAGGGCACTCAAAGTCAGTGCACTGGGACAACCCAGAGGGATGGGATGGGGAGGGGGTGGGAGGGGGGTTCAGGATGGGGGACACTTGTGGCTGATTCATGTCAATGTATGGCAAAAAACCACCACAATATTGTAAAGTAATTAGCCTCCAATTAAAATAAATACATTAATTTAAAAAATCTCCATACTGTTCTCTGTGTGTGTGTTTGTGTTAGTCACTCAGTTGTGTCTGACTCTTTGTGACCCCATGGACTGTAGCCCGCCAGGCACCTCTGTCCACGGGATTCTCCAAGAATACTAGAGTGGGTAGCCATTCCCTTCTCCAGGGGATTTTTCCAAGCCAGGGATCAAAGCCAGGGATCAAACCCAGGTCTCCTGCATTGAGGGCAAATTCTTTACCATCTGAGCCACCAGGGAAGCCCACTGTTCTCCATAGGGCTTCAGTTTTGACTCATACTCTTGTTTAGAGCTCTGCTGCTCACAGTGTGGTCCAAGGACCAGCACTGTCAAACATCATTCAGGGACTTGTTAGAAATACAGAATCTCAGGTCCCTCCTGAGACCTGAATCAGCATCTGATTTCCCCAAAATCTCCTGGGGAATCCCAGGTGAGGCAGATGCTACTGGTTGTGGACCCCACTTGGAATAGCAAGTATCCAGGACAGTGGTTCTCATGCTTTCATGGCACACAGGTCACCTGAGGATCTTGCTAAAAGGCAGATTCTGATTTAGTAGCAAGGGGTAGGGCGGGGCCTGAGATTTTGGGCATCTCCATCAAACTCCCAGGCTATGGGGATGCTGCTGGTCCATGGATCACACTAGGAGCAGCAAGGATCTGGGGTTTACCAGGTCCTTCACTGAGCATGCTTGGTGACTATTAGTTTTTGAAGGCTGCCAAAAGGACCATAAACCAAGTGGCTTAAAGCAACAGAAATTTATCCTTTCATAGTTCTGGGGGCCAGAAGTCCAAAATTAAGGTGCTTTCTCTGAGGGATGTAGGCGAGAATCAGGTCCAGTCTCTCCTGGCTTCTGGTGTTGCTGGGTCATTGTTGGTGGTCCTTAGCTTGTAGGTGCATCCTTCTGATCTCTGCCTCCATCATCATGTGTTGTTCTCCATCTCTGCCTCATCTCTTGTTCTTAGAAGGATGCCAGTGATACTAGATTAAAGGGCCATCCTGCTCCAATATGGGGGCTTCCCAGGTGGCACTGGGAAAGTGGTACAGAACTCATCTGCCAATTCAGGAGACGTAAGAGTTGGGAAGATCCCCTGGAGAAGGAAGTAGCTACCCACTCTAGTACTCTTGCCTGGAGAATCCCATGGACAGAGGAATCTGGCGAGCTACAGTCCACGGGGCTGCAAACAGTCAGACACAACTGAGCAACTGAGCACATATGCTGCTCCAGTATAACCTCAACTTAATTTATATCTTACTTACATCTACAAAGACTCTATTTCCAAATAAGGTCACATTCTCAGAGACCTGGGTTTAGGACCTCATCATATCTTTTTAGGAGACACAATTCAACCCATACTAGTCACCTTCCTCCTCTCCCTTGCAGCTCCACTCAGGGCCCTAACCCAAATTCCTTCTTCTCCGTTGCCTAGATGTGAATGGGTGTATAGATACCACCATGTGTCCGGCGTATGCAACCTGCACCAACACTTCAACAAGTTACTACTGCACTTGCAAAAGAGGCTTCCTGTCCAGCAATGGATTGAAGACATTCAAGGGTCCAGGAGTGGAATGCAAAGGTGAGTTCATGCCCCATCAAACACCTCCCCCACCAGCATTTGTTAGTAAAATCAGATAGAAGCTGGCTGGGCAGCAGATGTAGGTAGGTATCTCCAAGCATTGTTTTCTTTCTTTCTTCCTTCCTTCCTCTCCCTCTCCCTCCTCCTTCCTTCCTCCATCTCTTTCTCTTTCTTTCTTAATTTCTTTCTATTATAAAAATAATTCCTGGTCACTAAAACTCTAATGATTAGAGACAAGTGTTAGAATAAAAAGAGAGGAACTTCCTGGTGGTCCAGCTAAGATGCCATACTCCCAATGCAGGGGGCCTGGGGTTCGATCCCTGGTCAGGGAACTAGATCCCACATGCTGCAACTAAATATCCTGCATCCTGCAACTAAGACCTGGTACAGGCAAAAAAATTCTCGTAAAAACAAAAAGAAAATTATGCTGTGTGTCAATATCCAGAAATAAACACTGATTTTCTTCCTGTCACCTCCTCATGCAAATAATTTCTAATATGTATCAAGTACCAGGCCTTGTGTGAAAGTCTTTATGTGCATTTTCACGTAGTATAGGCACTGTGATGACCTCCATTGTACAGATGAGAAGACTGAGGCCTGGGGAGCTAAAATGACTTGTTTAGGGTCATTGAACAATTGAACTGGAATTCCAATCCAGATCTTTTTGAGTCTAATGGCAGTCTCTCAACCACTTACCTATTTGTCACACTCCAGATGTGAGGCACTGGGGAAATGTATTTAATCTCTCTAAGCTTCAATCTTTCCATTTGTAAAATGGGTGTATAAGAGTACCTACCTTAAAGGATATTTGAGAAGATTAAATGCAGTAATGTATGCAGTGTGCTAGGCACATGTACAGTCCCAAGAGCTACTATTAATATAAATAATAGAAACTAAAATAATTTCTAGAATGAGCTAAGTTTTTGGTCTATATTCTTTATATTTAGACCCAAACTCTCCTCTTGACAGTAAAGGTCTGACTATGCCTCTGACATAATTTGCAAGGGTATGCAATCTATTTCTGTAAGGGACCAGATAGTAAATATTTTGGAGATTGCAGTTTGTATGATCTCCGTCTTAAGCACTCGATACTCCAGTTGTAGTGCAAAAGCAGCCATCAACGCTACATAAATGAATGAGTGGAGCTGTGTTCTAATAAAACTTTATTTACAGAAACAGGTGACAGTCCAGATTTGATTCATGGGCTATAGTTTATTGAGCTTTGAACAAGATTTCCATTTAATAATTTATTTCCATTATTACAGTTCCCAGAGAGCTCCAAACATCCTTTTCCTAAAAAAAAAATATTTCTTATTGAAGTATAGTTGATTTACAATATTGTGTCAGTTTCAGGTATTCAGTACAGTGATATATATATTCTTTTCCACTATGGTTTATTATAGGATATTAAATATCATTCCCTGTGTTATTCAGTGGGACCTTGCTTATCCATCCTATATATAATACTTTGCATCTACTAATCCCAATCTCCCCACCCTTGGCAACCACAAGTCTGTTCTGTATATCTGTGAGTTTATTTCTATTTTGCAAATAAATTCATTTGTGTCATATTTTAGATTCCACATATAAGTGATGTCATATGGTATTTGTCTTTTTCTGTCTGACTTACTTCACACGGTATAATAATCTCTAGGTTCATCCATGTTGCTACAAATGGTATTATTTATGCTTTTTATGGCCGAGTAATATTCCATGGTATATATGTACCACACTTTCTTTATCCATTCCTTTGTCAATGAAAATTTAGGTTACTTCCATGTCTTGGCTATTGTAAATACTGTTGCTCTGAATATTGGGGTGTGTATATATATATATCTTTTTAATTATAGTTTTGTCCTGGTATATGCCAAGGAGTGGAATTGCTGGATCATAAGCAATTCTGTTCTTAGTTTTTTGAGAAACTGCCACACTGTTCTCCATAGTGGCTGCACCAATTTACATTCCCGCCAACAGTGAGCAAGTATCCCCTTTCTCCACACTCTCCCCAGGATTTATTATTTGTAGAATTTTTAATGATGGGCATTCTGACCAGTGTGAGGTGGTACCTCATTGTAGTTTTGGTTTGCATGTCTCAAATAATTAGCAATGTTGAGTACTTTTTCATGTGTCTATTGGCCGTCTGCACAAACATTAAAAAAAAAAAAATCTCCGGGCTACAGTTTATGGGTTATTCAGTAAACATAGTAGCCTTGTTGGGCTTTTGTTTTTAGATAAAGGATGGAAGCAACATTTCCCATCTAGAAAATGGTGGATACTACTTAAGAATATTGTCTACTCTATGTCTTTGACCTGTGGTACCTAATACATTGTGAATATTTTATAGTTCCTTGTCAAATGAAAGAATATGCTACTTTTTTTTTTTTTCAAATGTAAAATTCTTTTCTATTTTCTTTAAAGGCAATAATCTGTGCTTTCAGAAACATTTTGCTGGGGTGGCTTACAAATACTTTTTTTTTTTTTTTTTTAATTTTAGTTGGGGGCTAATTACTTTACAATATTGTAGTAGTTTTTGCCATACATCGACATGAATCAGCCATGGATTCACATGTGCTCCCCCTCCCAAACCCTCCTCCCACCTCCCTCCCCCTCCCATCCCTCTCTGTCATCCCAACGCTCCATCCCTGAGCATCCGTCCCATGCATAGAACATGGAATGGTGTTCTGCTTCACATATGACAATATACATGTTTCAATGTTATTGTCCCAGAACGTCCAACCCTCACCTTCTCCCTCAGAGTCCACAGGACTGTTCTATGCATCTGTGTCTCTTATTCTGTCTCACATATAGGGTTACCATTACCATCTTTCAAATTCCATATACATGCATTAGTATACTGTATTGGTGCTTTTCTTTCTGGCTCACTTCACTCTGTATAATGGGCTCCAGTTTCATCCATCTCAATAGAACGGATTCAAATGTATTCTTTTTAATGGCTGAGTAATATTCCATTGTGTATATGTACCACAGCTTCCTTATCCATTCGTCTGCCGATGGACATCTAGGTTGCTTCCATGTCCTGGCTATTGTAAACAGTGCTGCGATGAACATTGGGGTACACGCGTCTCTTTCAATTCTGGTTTCCTCGGTGTATATGCCTAGCAGTGGGATTGCTGGGTCATATGGCAGTTCTATTCCCAGTTTTTTAAGGAATCTCCACACTGTTCTCCATAGTGGCTGTACTAGTTTGCATTCCCACCAACAGTGTAAGAGGGTTCCCTTTTCTCCACACCCTCTCCAGCATTTATTGCTTGTAGACTTTTGGATAGCGGCCATTCTGACTGGTGTGTAATGGTACCTCATTGTGGTTTTGATTTGCATTTCTCTAATAATGAGTGATGTTGAGCATCTTTTCATGTGTTTGTTAGCCATCTGTATGTCTTCTTTGGAGAAATGTCTGTTTAGTTCTTTGGCCCATTTTTTGATTGGGTCGTTTATTTTTCTGGAATTCAGCTGCAGGAGTTGCTTGTATATTTTTGAGATTAATTGTCTGTTGCTTCGTTTGCTATTATTTTCTCCCATTCTGAAGGCTGTCTTTTCACCTTGCTTATAGTTTCCTTTGTTGTGCAAAAGCTTTTAATTTTGATTAGGTCCCATTTGTTTATTTTTGCTTTTATTTCCAATATTCTGGGGGGTGGGTCATGGAGGATCCTGCTGTGATTTATGTCGGAGAGTGTTTTGCCTATGTTTTCCTCTAGGAGTTTTATAGTTTCTGGTCTTACATTTAGATCTTTAATCCATAGAATATGCTACTTTATTCCTTATGTCAGCTCTAGACTTACTCACCCTGCAGTTGATGGACAATTAGGTGCTTCTAATGTTTCATTACTTAAGGCTGGAATGAACATTACTATTTGTATGACAAGTGCATAGAAAGTGCACTTGTAGGGCTGAAGGAAATTAGGGGAAGACCACCTCTCAGATGGTAAAGAATCTGCCTGCAGTGTGGGAGACCTGGGTTCAATCACTGGGTCAGGAAGATCCCCTGCAGAAGAGAACAGCTACCTACTCCAGTAGAAGTGCCTGGAGAATTCCATGGACAGAGGAGTCTGGCAGGCTCCATGGGGTCACAAAGATCTGGACATGTCTGAGTGACTTTCACTTTCCTTTTTTTTCTTTTCACCCCATGGTACCATGACTGCACAATTCTATTGGCACTTCAATAAGTAAATTTGTATAATGGGTTTGCAAAATGTTCTGGTTATCTATTTCTGGGTAGCAGCAAATTTTGTGTATTAAAACACCAATGATCTTTTATTTGGCCCCTGAATGAATCTTCTACTTGGGCTGAGTTCACTGACAATGGCTTGACTTTGTTCAACACTGTATCAGTTGAGTTGGCTCAACTGGGAGCTAGAGGATTCATTTTGAAGGAGGTTCACCCACAAGGCTGGCAAGCTGGTGATGGCTGTTGTCTGGCTGCTCTGCCAGGGCTGTGGGCTGGAGGTCTTAGCTCTTCTCCATGAGAGCTATTTTTTCATGGCTTATTGAGCTTCCTCACAGTATGGCAATTGAGTCAAGCATGAGCATCTCAAGAGAAGGTGTGGAAGTGTGTGATATTTTGATGACTTAACATGGTATTTTAATGACTTAGTGTCACCATCACCATAGTCACAAGTATGCTCAGATTCAAGTAGAGGAAATATAGACCCCACTGCTTGATAGAAGGAGTACCAAAAAGGGGCATTAAATTAAAGGTATATGAAATAGAAGGCATTGTTTCAACCATATTTGGAAAATACAAACTGTATTTGAAGAAGATTTGTAACTCTGTCTCTTTTTCTCTCCAGATATAGATGAATGTTCTCAAAGGCCCACACCATGTGGTCCTAACTCAATCTGCAGAAACCTGCCTGGGAGATATATGTGCAGCTGTATGACTGGTTTCTCTTCTCCCACTGGAAATAAGTGGATCTCAGGAAAGCCAGGTCGTTTCACCTGTAGAGGTAAAGGCCTCAGACGCTCAGGCATGGGTCTTTGGTGGACAGCTCCTATTGTGTTGGGTATGTGTGTTTCTAACCTTAGACAACTCATGTTTTGTCTGCTCACTCTCCTTCACTTCTCCTCAGACATTAATGAATGCCTCTCCCATGGGGTCTGCCCAGAGCATTCTGAGTGCACCAACTCTTTGGGAAGCTACCATTGCAGCTGCAAAGTTGGATTCACCTTAAAAAACTCCATCTGTGAAGGTATAAATAATCTAATCTTCTTTTTTACCTACTCAATTAATGGAGAACTTTATTTGATGATCCTAGGAAGTAAGGGTTATGATCCTCATTTTAGGGATGACCCAACTGAGGCTCAGAGAGGAAAAGTCACTTGTCCAGAGATACACAGCTATTAAGTAGAAGAACGTGGATTTGAACTCCCATTGAGTGTCTACTGGTCTTCCCTGATAGCTCAGTTGGTAAAGAATCTACCTGCAATGTGGGAGAGCTGGGTTTGATCCCTGGGTTGGGAAGATCCCCTGGAGAAGGGAAAGGCTACCCACTCTAGTATTCTGACCTGGAGAATTCCATGGACAGTCTATGGGGTCACAAAGAGTCAGGCACGACTGAGCGACTTTCACTTCACTCTTCACTCTTGAGTGTCTACTATGAGTTAAGCAGTGAATCAGGGAGTACTTGAGAGTAACAGGGAACTCGATCATTAGCGTGATTCACACCTTCCCACTTCTGAGGGGAGATATTAACAATATCTGGAGACATTTTTGGTTGTCCAAACTGGTGGTAGTGATGGGGTGGTTGGTGTTACTGTCATCTGGTGGGCAGAGAACAAAGACCCTGCTAAACATCCTCTAATGCACAGAGCAGCCTCCCCACAACCAATAATAATCTGGTCCTAAATGTCAGTAGTCCTGGGGATAGCTCAGAACCAAACATCAAAACATTTTCCTAAAAGATATTTAAATGAAGACCTGAGAGTTCTTTTTTTTTTAATCCTTTTTGGCTGCGCCACATGGCATGTAGGGTCCTAGTTTCCCTACAGGGACTGAACCCGTGCCCCTTGCATTGGAAGTGCTGAGTCTTAACAACTGGATCCGCACGGAAGTCCCACGTGGGAATTATTCTTGATCTTCCTTTCCCTTTCATATTAAATCAGTCATCATGTCGTTGGGCAATCTATCTGCTAAATATGTCTTAAATCTCTCGAGTTTTCTCTCTCCTTGGTTTATGTATCATCATTAGTACTGTAACCACCTCACTAGTCTCTCCATTTTTCTAGTGTTACTCCATCAAATTTACCCTCCACACTGCAGCCAGCATATTCTCATGAAGGAATAAGGGCTCCGTCTTCCCGAGCTTGCTGCAGCTCTATTATATATTTAAAGGGAGGAAGACTCCATCAAGCAAGGCATGGAGTGATCAAGCCCTTATCATATCCTCTTTGCTTAGAGTTGGAGATATTTACAGTCATCTATGACTTTTCCAATCTATTTACAGCAGTTAGCTATTGCTGAGTAATAAATCATCCCATAGGTTAGTGACTAAAACAACAACCATTTATTTAGCTCTCTTGATTCCATGTGTCGGCAGTTGAGGTTGGGCTCTGCCGGTCAGTTCTTTGGGTTTCCACTGGGGTGGTCTCCATGTGTTTCTGGGCAGCTGTGTGTCAGCTTTGCTGATCTTGGCTAGGCTGTCTCACATACCTGGAGCTCATCTGGGATCATCCATCTCTCTTCCATCTTGTCTTTTTTTTTACTTAGCCTGGAGTTTTTTCATATGGCAGAGGCAAGGCGCCCATGTAAGAGTAGAAGCACATAGATTTCTCCAGGTCTAAGTTTTGAAGTAGCACCACGTTGCTTGCTCTGTATTGATTGACTCAGTGTAAGTCATAGAGCTAGCTAGAGTCAGGGGCTGGGGACCCAAACCCCACATCTTAAATAGCAGAGTAGCAAGGTCACATTGTGTAGCACAAACCTCATCCCAAAGTATGGACACAGGAGGATTAAAGGATGATAACCATTTCTGTGATTAATGATCATTATTGTTTGAAACTATTTGTCACCCTTTTGTGTGCATACAGTTGGCCCAAATGTATTCTCATGGCCATGCCTGACATCAAGGGAGGTTAGGGAGAAGGGGAAAGTCTGGATATCGGGGCATGTCAGGTGGGAAAATTTTGTGTTTGTAGTCTCCCATCTTTGCTGTTTCTCCTTCTTTGACATGGGTTTTGATTTCTACTCACCAGATGTAGATGAATGTGCCAATCCCAGAAGTTGCCCAAAGCATTCGACTTGCCACAACAGTCTTGGAAGCTACACTTGTGTCTGTAACACAGGATATGAATCCAGAAGTGGAAAGAAGAATTTCCAGGGAGCAGGAGAGACGTGTGAAGGTAGGTGCAGGGGTCTTTTGAGTAATCAAGTTCAACCTGTTTGCAAAGACAGCAGTGGTGGGGAAGGAGTTGAAGTAAGTCTCAACTGAGTTCAAAGCCCTCATATGCAAAGCTGAAGCCAATAGTCATTCACTCAACAAACACTTTTTGAGCACCTACTGTATGCCAGGCACTAGCCTAGGGTTGGAGGGTACAGCAGTGAGTAACACAGGCAAAAAATACTTGCTCTCCTGGAACTTCTCATCGAGGGTAGAGAAAAATAGATAACAAAGTACATGCATGAATCTGATATTTGTGCTGAGTTGAGTGAAGGTGGCTTGACCTTATTCCACGAGTGTCAGTTGAGTTGGCTCAACTGGGAGCTAGAGGATCCACTTTGAAGAGGACTCACTCACAAAGTGAAGGTGTTCCTGGATTTGGCTGGCTGCTGTGCCAGAGCTGTGGGCTGGAGGTCTTAGTTCTTCTCTATAAGAGATGCTTTTTCTTGGCTGGTTGAGTTTCCTCACAGTATGGTGGCTGAGTCAAGTGTGAGCATCTCAAGAGAAAAAGGTGGAAGTGTGTGTGTTATTTTTATGACTTACTGAAGTCATATTTTTAAGACCTAGTGTCACCACCACCATAGTCACAAGCATGCTTAGGTTCAGAGGGAGGAAGTACAGACTCCACTGCTGGATGGAAGGGGTACCAGTGTAAGGGCATTGATAAGGACATATGGAATAGAAAACATTGTTTCAGCTGTCTTTGGAAAGTACAAACTGTTTCAAAGATGAAGAAAATTTGTAACTCTGACTCTCTTTCTCTCCAGATATAGATGAATGTTCTCAAAGGTCCCCACCATGTGGTCCTAACTCAATCTGCAGAAACCTGCCAGGGAGGTATGAGTGTAGCTGTTTGACTGGTTTCTCTTCTCCCACTGGAAATAATTGGACCCCTGGAAAGCCAGGTCATTTCACCTGTACAGGTAATGTGCTCAGGCTCTCAGGCATGGGTCTTTTGTGGACAGCTCCGATTGTGTTTGGTGCATATGTTTCTTGGGGGGTTCCCAGGTGCTAAAGAAGCTGCCTACAAATTCAGGAGAGACAGGTTCGATCCCTGGGTCAGGAAGATCCCCTTGAGGAGGGCATGGCAACCCACTCCAGTATTCTTGCCTGGAGAATCCCATGGACAGAGTAGCCTGGAGGGCTACAGCCCATAGGGTCACAAAGATTCAGACATGACTGAAGTGACTTAGCACGCATGCACACACATGTGTTCTTACCTTAGACATCTAATCTTTATCTGCTCACTCTTCTCCACTGCTCCTCAGACATTAATGAATGCGTTTCCAGTGAGGTCTTCCCAGAACATTCTGAGTATACCAACTGTTAAGCTACCATTGCAGCTGCCAATTTGAATTCAGCTCTAACATTCTCAGTCAGTGAATGTGTAAAGAATCTGATTTTCTTTACCGATTCAATTAATCAAGAACTTCATTTGATGATGCTATGAGGTAGAGATTATGATTTTCTACCTGATTTTAATTGGAGATATTTGAAGTCATCTCTGATGTTTCTGATCTATCTGTAGCAGTTATGTATTGCTGAGTAATAAATCATCCCATATGTTAGTGGCTAAAACAAACACTATTTATTTATCTCTTGACCATGTGTTGGAGCTTTAAGTTGGGCGCTGCTGGCCAGTTCTTTAAGTCTCCACTGGGCTTGTTCCTGTGTTTGTGGTCAGTTGTGTGTCAGCTTTGCTGATCTTGGCTGGGCTGTCTCACATATCTGGGACTCATTTGGGATGATGCATCTCTCTTCTACTTTATGTTTTTTGTTATTAGCCTGGGGTTTATTCATATGGTAGAGGCAAGGGGCCCAATGTATAAGCAGAAACAAATAGGCTTCTTGAGGTCTAAGTTTGGAACTGGCACCACTTTACTTCTGCTGTACTTAGTGGTTCAAAGCAAGTCTCAGAACCAGATAGAGTGAAGAGGTGGTGAACCAAACCCCACATCTTAAAGAGAAGAGTGACAAGGTCACATTGTGTAGCACGAACCTCATCCCAAGGTGTGGACAAAGGGAGTTAGTAAAGGATGACAGCCATTTCTGCAATCAATGATCATTATGGCTTGAAACTATTTGCCACCCTTTTGTGTGCATACAGTTGGCCAGAATTTATTCTCACCTCAGGCCTAACTGCAAGGGAAGTTTTGGAGAAGGGGAAAGTCTGGGTATTTGGGAGCATCACGTGGCAAACAGGTGGAGTAAATCTCCTGTTTTCAGTCTCCTGTCCTCAATTCTTCCTCTGCCTTGATCTGGGTTTTCATTTCTACTCACCAGAGGTGGACGAATGTGCCAGTCCCAGAAGCTGCCCAGAGCATTCAACTTGCCACAACAGTCTTGGAAGCTACTCTTGTGTCTGCAACACAGGATATATATCCAGAAGTGGAAAGAAGAGTTTCCAGGGACCAGGAGAGACATGTCAAGGTAGGTGCAGGGGTCTTCTGGGGAATCAAGTCCAATCTATTTGGAAAGACAGCAGTGCTGGAGGAAGAGATAGAGTTGAGGTAGCTCTCAGCTGAGTTCAATGTCTTGACTGCAGAACCGAAGCCAATAGTCACTCGTCCATTCATGCATTCATTCAACAAACACTTCTTGAGCACCTGCTATATAGAAAAGCACTATTCGAGGGATGGGGGATAGTGCAGTAAGTAACACAGGCAAAAATATTTGTTCTCCTGAAATTTCTTGTCGAGGGTGGGGAGAAACAGATAATAAGCAACATACATGCATGCATCTGCTATTTGGGCTGACTTTGGTGAGGATGACTTGACTTTGTTCCACGAAGTGTCAGTTGAGCTGGTTCAGCTGGGGGCTAGAAGATCCACTTTAAAGGGGGCTCACTCACAAGATGAGGCTGGTGCTGAATGAAGCTGTGGGCTGGAGGTCTTAGTTCTTCTCCACATGGGCTGTTTCATCATGGCTCTTTGAACTTCCTCACAGAGTGGTGGCTGAGTCAAACATGAGCATTCCAGAAGAACAAGGTGAAAGTGTGTGATATTTTTATGACTTAGCACAGTACTTTTATGACCTAGTGTCACCACCACCATAGTCACAAACATGCTCAGATTCAAGAGGAAGAAATATAGACCCTGCTTGATGGAAGAAGCACCCAAGAAAAGACATTGAATTAAGGGCATATGGAATAGAAGACATTGTTTCAACCATCTTTGGAAGATCCCAAATGTATTTGAAGAAAATTTGTAACTTTGACTCTCTTTCTCTCCAGATATAGACGAATGTTCTCAAAGGCCCCCACCTTGTGGTCCTAACTCAATCTGCAGAAACCTCCCAGGAATGTATGAGTGTAGCTGTTTGACTGGTTTCTCTTCTCCCACGGGAAATAACTGGATCTCTGGAAAGCCGGGTCATTTCACCTGTACAGGTAATGAGCTCAGATTCTGAGGCTTGGGTCTTTTGTAGACTACTCCTATTGAGTTGAGTACATGGTGTGCTAAATTTAGACACCTAATCTTTGGTCTGCTCACTCTCCTCCACTGTTCCTCAGACATTAACGAATGCCTCTCCCGTGGGGTCTGCCCTGAGCATTCTGAGTGCACCAACTCTTTGGGAAGCTACCGCTGCAGCTGCAAAGTTGGATTCACCTCTGGAAACTCCATCTGTGAAGGTACAGAGAACCTGATCTTTTTTAGCTACTCAATTAATTAAGAACTTTATTTGATGATCCTATGAGCTAGAGATTTTGATCTTCATTTTAGGAATGATCCAAGTAAGGCCCAGAAAGGTAAAGTGACTAGCTCAAGGACACACAGCTAGTAAATAGAAAAACATGGGTTTGAACTCTTGTTGAGGGTGTACTATGAGTTAAGCAGTGGGTCAAGCAGTATTTGAGAGTACTGGAGGATTCAGTCCCTAGCCTGTTTTATGCTCTTCTGGGGGTGGGGGTGATATTGACAATGTCTGGAGACATTTTTGTCCAAACTGGTGGTGGTGGTGGGTTGGTTTGTGTAACTGTCAACTGGTGGGTAGAGACCAGAGATCCTGCTAAACATCCTCCAATGCACAGAATAACCTTCCCACAAGCAAGAATGATCAATCCCAAATGTAAATAGTACTGAGATAGAGACACTCTTTCCCAGGGAGATCTCAGACCCAAATGTTAGAACTTTTCCCTAAAAGGTATTTGAATGAAGACCTGAGAGTTATTCTTGATCCTTGCCCCGTTTCCATATTAAATGATTCATTGTGTCATTGGGCAATCTACCTGCTAAATGTGTCTTGAATCTCTCCACTCTTTTCCATCCTTGTTTTAGGTTTCAACATTATTGCATCAGTCTTCTCACTGTTTCTAATGTTGCTCCCTCAAATCTATCCTTTACACTGCAGCCAGTATATAATACTCTCACCAGGAGATAAGGGCTCCATTTTCCTGACTCTGCACAACACAATTATTTATTTATAGTGAGGATGGCTCTTGGATACGTCATCTTGAAATTAGAGATATTTGAAGTCATCTCTGACATTTATGGTCTATTTGTAGCAGTTAGCTATTGCGGAGTAAAAATCACCCCAAAAGTTAGTGGCTAGAACAACCACAATTTTTAATCTCTTGATTCCATGTGTTGGCACCTTAGGTTAGACTCTGCTGCTCAATTCTTCGTGTCTCCACTGGCCTTGTTCATGTGTTTGTGGTCAGCTGTGTGTTAGCTTTGCCAATCTTGCCTGGGCTGTCTCACATATCTGGGACTCATGTGGGATGATCCATCTCTCTTTCACTTTGTCTTTTTCTTATTAGCCTAAGGTTTGTTCAAATGGCAGAGGCAAGGGCCCCAATGTATGAGCAGAAGCAAATAGGTTTCTTGAGGTCTAAGTTTGGAAGTGGCACCACATTGCTTCTGCCATTTTAATTGGATAGTGCAAGTCATAGGGCCAGCTAGAGTCAAGAACTGGTGAACGAAACTCCACATCTTAAAGAGAGGAGAGGCAAGGTCACATTGTGTAGCACAAACCTCACCTCAAGGTGTGGGCACAAGAAGGAGTAAAGGTTGACAACCATTTCTGCAATCTATAATCATCACAGTTTGAAACAAATGCCAGCCTTTTGCTTGCAAACAATTGGCCAGAATTTATTCTCATGTCATGTCTAATTGCAAGGGAA
The DNA here is from genome assembly GCA_024291935.2 of Okapia johnstoni. NCBI lineage: Eukaryota > Metazoa > Chordata > Mammalia > Artiodactyla > Giraffidae > Okapia > Okapia johnstoni. Next base: position 14,011,296 of record CM044316.1, on the reverse strand, counting down.
CTTAGAAAGAATGAGAAAGTCTGGATATTAGGGGGGCATCTGGTGGAGAACAGGTGGAGTGAATCTCCTGTTTGCAATGTTCTGTTCTCACTGCTTCTTCTACCTTGGCCTGGGCTTTCATTTCTACTCACCAGATGTGGATACACCTAATCTTTGGTCTACTCACTCTCCTCCACTGCTCCTCAGACATTAATGAATGCCTCTCCCATGGAGTCTGCCCAGAGCATTCTGAGTGCACCAACTCTTTGGGAAGCTACCGCTGCAGCTGTCATGTTGGATTCACCTCTAAAAACTCCATCTGTGAAGGTATAGAGAACTTGATCTTCTTTTTTAGCTATTCAATTAATTAAGAACTTTATTTGATGTTCCTATGAGGTAGAGATTATGTTCCTAATGATCCAGTTGAGGCTCAGAGAGGTAAATCCAAGGATAAACAGCTGTGAAGTAGAAGCTGAATTTGAACTCCTGTTGAATGTCTACTATGAGCTAAGCAGTGGGTCAGTCAGTACTTGAGAATACCTCAGGGCTCAATCTCTAGCCTGATTTACACCCCACTGGTGGGAGATGTGACAGTATCTGGAGACAGTTCTGGCTTTCCATACTGGTGATGTTGGTGGGGTAGTTTGTGTTAATCAACTGGTTAGTCTCTGGGTAGAGATCAGAGATGCTGCTAAACATCCTCCAGTGCACACCGCAGCCTCCCCACAACCAAGAATAATCTGGCTCCATGTGTCAGTAGCACTGAGATAAACTCTGTCCTGGGAAGAGCTCAGATCCAAAATTCAGAATTTTTTCCTGAAAGGTATTTGAATGAAGATCTTAGAGTTATTCTTTTTTTTTAAAATAAATTTATTTATTTTAGTTGGGGGCTAATTACTTTGCAATATTGTAGTAGTTTTTGCCGTACATTAACATGAATCAGCCATGGGTTTACATGTGTCTTGATATTCCCTTCCCTTTCATATTAAATCAGTCATTGTGTTTTGGGCAATCTACCTGCTAAGTATGTCTTGAATATCTCTCCTCTTTTCCATCCTTGGTTTAAGTTCCATCATTATTACAGTGGCTTCCTCACTAGTCTCTCCATTTTTTCTGGTGTTGCTTTCTCAAATCTATTCTTCACACTGCAACCAGAATACTGTCACCAAGAGATATGGGCTCCAATTCCTGAGTCTGCTGCAGCATTATTAATTATCTGAAGGGAGGATGATTCTATAAGCAAGGCATGGAGTGATCAAACCCTCAACATATTCCCTTGGCTTGGAGTTAGAGATATCTGATATCATCTCTGACACTTCTGATCTATTTGTAGCAATTAGCTATTGCTGAGTAACAAATGACCCCAGAAGTTAGTGGCTAAAACAACCACCATTTGTTTACTTCTTAACTCCACATGTTGGAAGTTTAGGTTGGGCTCTGCTCTGATCAGTTCTTTAGGTCTCCACTAGGCTGTTTCATGTGTTGGTGGTCAGTTGTATGTCAGCTTTGCTAATCTTGGCTGGGCTACCTCATATATCTGCAGCTCATCTGGGATGATCTGTGTCTCTTTCACTTTGTCTTTTTATTACTATCCTGGAGTTTGTTCATATGACAAAGGCAAGGGACCCAAAGTATGAGCAGAAATATGTTTCTTGAGGTCTATGTTTGGAAGTGCCATCACATTGCTTCTGCTGTATTTATTGGCTAGTGCAAGTCATAGAGCCAGCTAGAGTGAAGGGCTGTGGAATCAAACTCCACACATTAGAGAGATGAGTGGCAATGTCACACTGTATGGCACAAGCCTCATACCAAGTTTGGACACAGGGAGGAGTAAAACATGACAGTCACTTCTACAATCTATGATCCTTACGATTTGAAACTATTTGTCACATTTTGTGTGCATACAATTGGCCAGAATGTATTCTCATGTCCATGCCTAACTTAAAGTGAGGTTAGGGAGAAGGGGAAAGTATGGATATTGGGGAGGGTCAGGGGGAGATAATCTCCAGTTTGTAGTGTCCCATCTTCACCACTTCTCCTTCTTTGACCTGGGTTTTAATTTCTACTCACCAGATTTGGATGAATGTGCCAATCCCAGAAGTTGCCCAGGGCATTCGACTTGCCACAACAGTCTTGGAAACTACTCTTGTGTCTGCAACACAGGATATGAATCCAGAAGTGGAAAGAAGAATATCCAGGGACCAGGAGAGACATGTGAAGGTAAGTGAAGGGTAATTGAAGGTAAGTGAAGAATCAAGTCCAATCTGTTTGCAAAGACAGCAGTTGTGGGGGAGAAGTTGAAGTGGGTCTCAGCTGAGTCCAAAGCCCTTGTCTGTAGAGCTGAAGCCAATATTCACTCATTCATTCATGCATTCATTCTACATTCATTTTAAAAATACTTCTTGAGCACCTACTATATGCCAAGCATTATTTTAGGGATGAACGATGCAGCAGTGAGTAACACAGGTAAAAATTATTTGTTCTCCTGGAACTTGTCATGAAATGTGGGGAGAGGAAGGTAACAACAAAATGCATGCAGGAAGATCTTGTGTGTCAGGGATAGTTCAAGGAAAGGTGAACAGGGAATACATGACGGTGACATTGTAGTTTTAATAGAGTGGTAGGGAGAGGTCATGCTGAGAAGTTGATTTTTGATATCAGACCTGAGGGAGTGAGATACTGGGTATTTGGGGAAGGGTGTTTCAGGAAGAGGAAACAGTAAGTGCAGTGGTCTGGAGGCAGGATCCCAGCCAAGACACTAATCTCTTCCAAACATGTTTGTTCAGTCCTCCCAACAAACTGATGGTACAATAGTATTTTATACTCATCTTACAGATGAGGAAACCCTCCATTGTGATGGAATCACCAAGGTCAAATAGAGAGGAAATAAGAGAGTTAAGATTCAGCTCTTCCCAGTGTGACTTCATACCCAACCACCATGCCCTGCTGCCTCTCAATCAGGTTGCAACCACTAGCAACTCAGGGTGGGCTTGTGCAGGACAGATGTCAACTTAATTCCCAAATTACCAGTCTCTGAGACTCAAGACAGCTTGGAAAGCTGTCATGTAAAAATACCAGAGCCAGAGAGAACCTGGATTTAAATCGCAGTTGTGCTTTTCAATAGATGTATGATTTTGCACTTTGAAGCCTCAGTTTTCTCCTCTGAAAAATGGAAATATTAGTTTGCAATTCATAGGGCTGCTGTGAACTTTCATGAAGTGAATGCCTATAAAAGATTTTCCTCATTGCCTGCCACAAAGAACATGCAACACGTTTGCAGTGCATTTTTTATGTTAGCTAGTGAATACGTCTATAATATTTGCTCTGTCCCAGATTCCATTCTGAGTATTTAAAAATACTTATTGCTGTTCAGTCACTAAGTCATGTCTGTCTCTTTGCGGACTGCAGTATGCCAGGCTTCCCTGTTTTTCACTATGTCCCGTAGTTTGCTCAAACTCATGTCCATTGAGTCGGTGATGCCATCCAACCATCTCGTCCTCTGTCGCCCCCTTCTTCTGCCCTCAATCTTTCCCAGCATCAGGATCTTTTCCGATTAGATGGCCCTTCACATCAGGTGGCCAAAGTTTTGGGGCTTCAGTTTCAGCATCAGTCCTTCCAATGAATATTAAGGGTTGATTTCCTTTAAGATTGACTGGTTTGATCTCATCATCTTATTTAATCCTCTGAACAACTCTATTGGGTGGGTTCTATTATTGCTTTCATTTCAAAGATGAGGAAACACAGACACAGAGAGATGAATTTTCTTATCCAGTGTATTAGCTCAGACTGCCATAGCCAGGTACCATAGACTGGGGGTGGGGGCTTCATCAACAGAGATTTATTATCTGACAGTTTTGGGGGCTGCAGGTCTAAGATTAAGTATCAGCATGGTAGGGTTCTGGAGAGAGCTCTCTTCCTGCCTTGTACAAGCTGCATTCTTGCTGTGTCCCCACATAGCAGAGAGAGAGAGCTCTTGTGTTTTGCCTTTTTTTTCAAAAGTATAACATGTATTTCTTTTTTACACATGGTTGCATCTTATTTATTTGGCTGTGTTGTGTCTTAGTTGTGGCACTCATAGACTCCCTTGTGGTGCATGGACTCATTAGTTGTAGCACACATGCTCAGTAGTTGTGGTGTGGGGGCTTAGTTGCTCCACAGCACATGGGATATTAACTCCCTGACCAGGCATTGAACCTGCATCCCCTGCATTGCAGGGCAGATTCTTAACCACTGGACCATCAGGAAAGTCCCTCTTCCTCTTCTTTTTAGGGCATTAATCCCATCACGAGAGCTCCACACTCAAGATCTCATCTAAACCTAATTGTTTTCCACATCCAAATGCCATCCCACTGGGGGAGATGAATTTTGGGGTGACATAATTCATTCCATAACATCCAGTAACACAGAGATTATAAGGGTCAGAGCCAGGCTTTGAACTCATGACATCCATGCTCTCTACCCCTCCACTCGAATATAGTGATTCCTTGGAGAGGAATTGAAATTCATTAACAAAAGAGGGGGTGATGAATTTGAAGCTGAGGGAACACAGGTGAGAGAGAATGAGCCTCATGAACCTACAGATAATCGATGAATTTGAATCATGAATTATGAAGGCATTAGAAGCAAAATATGAGAGATTTCCCTGGCAGTCCAGTGGCTAAGACTTCACCTTCCAATGCAGTGGGTATGGGTTTGACCCCTGGCTGGGGAGTTAAGATCCCACTTGCCTCACAGCCAAAATCCCAAAACATAAAACAGAAGAAATATCGTAACAAATTCAGTAAAAACTTTAAAATAATGTTGTTTGGTCGCTAAGTCACGTCTGATTCTTTTGCAACCCCATGGACTGTAGTCTCCTCTGTCCATGGGATTATCCAGGCAAGAATACGGGATTGGGTTGCCATTTCCTTCTCCAGGGTATCTTCTGGACTGAAGGATCGAACTCATGTGTCCTGCTTTGGCAGGCAGATTCTTTACCACTGACTCACCAGGGAAGCCTTGGTCCACGTAAAAAAATCTTTAGAAAAAAAAAAAAAAGAAAGGAAAAGATGAGCTCAGCTGGGAACAGACTCTCAGGGTCTTACATGTTCTGATGAGGAGTATGGATTTTGTCCTGAGCTGTGGGGGATCCTCATCAGAAGATTTGCGTGGGTCACACACATGTCTCTAAATCCTTTCTTTTCGTAGTGACACAAATATGTTTAAGAAGGTGAGCCTGAAGGAGTCAGAGAAACCCATTGGCTTTAGTCAGTGATAGGACTGTGAACTGCTACTGTACTCTCATCATTCTGCATTTTGATTTTCCGCTTAGATGTGGATGAATGTTCCAGGAACTCAACTCTTTGTGGTCCCAGTTCTGTCTGCACTAACATCCCAGGAAAATACAGTTGCTCCTGCTTGCCAGGGTTCTTTTCACTTGGTGTATGGAGCCCTGAAAAACCTGAGGCTTTCAAGTGTGCAGGTAACTCTTCCAGCCATTTTGGGGACTTCTCAGTGGGTGTCAAACTATCCTGAAACATGGTGACTTATCACAACAGTCATTTGTTCTTTTTAAAAAAGTATTTATTTATTTGGCTGCTTTGGGTCTTGTCGTGGCACATGTGATCTTTCGTTGGCATGTTCAGGCTTAGTTGCTCCATGGCATTTGAAATCTCAGTTCCCCAACCAAGGACTGAACCCTGTGTCCCCTGTTTTGGAAGATGAATTCTTAACTACTGGGCCACCAGGGAAGTCCCCACTCATTTGTCTTTGCCCATGATTCTGTGGGTTGACCATATGGTTTTTTGGGGGCCCTAGCATGGTTGGCAGGTCCAAAATAACCTTGCTTACATGGCTGGTAGTTGGCATCGGCCTCTGGCTGGGAGTTCAGCTGGCCCTTCAGTTTTCCTAATGGACTTTTCCTCATGGCTACTTGGGCTTCCTCAGAGCATGGCAGCTGGCTCAGAAACCCTCAGAGGGACATTGATTATACGGCCAGGGTTCCTCAACTTTGGTACGATTGACTTTAGGGGCTGGATAGCTCTTTGCTGTGTGTCAGGGATGCTGATCTGTGCATAATAGGGTATTTGGCAGGGTCTTTGGTCTATACCTAGCTGTTATGTTTTAGCAAGAACTCTTAGCTTTGAGGGGCTTCCCTGGTGGCTCAGTGGTAAAGAATCTGCCTGCAATGCAGGAGGCGCAGGCGACGTGGTTTCCATCCCTGGGTGGGGAAGATGCCCTGCAGGAGAACATGGCAACCCTCTCCAGCATTCAGAATCCCATGGGCAGAGGAGCCTGGTGGGCTACAGTCCACAGGGTCGCAAAGAGTCGAACATGACTGAAGCAACTGAGCACATGTGCACCCTCTGCTTTGAAAGGGGAAGTGTGATTTTTGTTGGCTTGGTGGCCCATCCTGCATCATGCCTGGTCTCTACTCCACAGATGTTGATGAGTGCCTTGACAGATGCCTTTCCAATGGGACATGCACCAACACCCCTGGGAGCTATTTGTGCACCTGCCACCCTGGCTTTGCACCAAACAGTGGACAACTCAACTCCATAGGTCAAAAGGCGGACTGCATGGGTGAGGAGGAAGTTTGCTGCACCTCCTTGGAAAGAAGTATCTCCTTACTCCTCTGCACTGTTTGACATCTTTGAGTTTTTTGCAGATATTGACGAGTGCCTTCAAGATCCCTCACGATGTGGCCCACATTCTGTCTGCACCAACACCCTGGGCTCCTACAACTGTGGCTGCGTCGTAGGTTTTCATCCCAATCCAGAAGACTCCTGGAAACACGGCAACTTCAGCTGCCAAAGTAATAATCTCCTTACATGTCTTGGCAATGGAATCTGTGTCTTGCTTTGTAGAATTCTCACTTTTTCTCATTCTCTGGATTCTCCTCTTTTTTTTTTTTTTTTACTTTATCTACATATTCTCTACATTTTCTGTTCACTTGTTCATTCATTAATCACTCATTTGATAAATTATTTTTGGAGCATCTGCTAATTAATGAATTCAATAGTCCCCTGCACTATGTCCTGAGGATTTAATCCTGGATATGATAGACATGATAGCTACTCTCATGGAGCTTATATTCCAGGGAAGAGAGCACATGCATAATTATTGAATAACCACAATGAGTGTGACAATTGAAAAATTGCAGTGCACTTTGTTGTGCATTGTGTAGTGGGATATTTAATATGCTCTGTGAAGTGCCATTTAAACAGAAACTTGGAAGAAGAGTGTGGATTATCTAGATGAAGAGTAGAGATCATGATGCTCCAAATGATAGCATGTGCAAAGGCCCTGAGGCTAATGCAAAGTGAGGAGGGTATGGGAAAATGGCATTTACTTCATCTGAGGATGTGGGCAGAGGCCAGCTTCTGCAGGACTTGTGTGCTGTGTAAAGAATTTTGTAGTCTTTTTGCTGAGAACCATGGGGAACTTTTAAAGGTTTAAAAATTTTAAAGTTATGGACTATTTGATGTGTTAAAAGTATATATAATTTATATGGAGGCAAAGGGGTATAATAATGAGTATATCTTAAGTCCTTAGCAACATAAGAACTAGAACATCATCAATGCCAATGCATATCCCTGACTCCTCTGAAGAGAGGCCCTCTTGGAACTTTGTAATTCCTGAACTTAAAATATTTCCCCTCTAAACATTCCTTATTTAGTATAGTTTGCTTTGGAGCTTTATAAAAATGGTATTGTATTATGTATAGTCTTTTCCTACTTGCTTTCTTCACTTGCTATCATGCTTCTCAGAATCACTGCTATAGTGTGTAGCTATAGTTTGTTCATTTCCACGGTTGTATTGTATAACATGGCAATGGATGGATTTCAAGCAGGGGATGATAAACGCAGATTTGCTGGGGTTAAGTTTGATTTGGTTGCTTTTGTTTTCTTCTGAGGGGTTCCCTTCAAGTGTAAAGATGATGTGATACCCAACAACACACAGGTCAAGTTATGCCATGTGGGAGCAGCAGTTGAGCCTAAATATGTAAGTATTTTTGAAGTTTCCTAGTTTTTGAGGTTTTTCCCAGAAGGCACTTAGGTAGGATGTTGTCCTTCAGCTTTTACAAAGACAAAAATAATTATGGCCTAGATCAGATACATGTTTATTTCTCTCTTTGTAGCAATCTGAATGTAAGCTACTGAGATCTGATACTATGGCTCCATAATACTCTCCCATCATCAACACAAGACTCCCTTATTGTGGTCCAAAATGGCTGCAGCAGCTCCTGCCATCAAATCTGCATTCCAGTTGGTGGGCAGAGGAGAAGGGCAAGTGAAAGGCACAGTCCTTCCCTTTAAGCATATGACCTAGTATAACTTTTGCTTACACCTAGCTTCAAGGAAAGCTGGAAAGGCAGGACATTTGCCTATCTAAAACTTTGGAATTCATTTACTCAAATAAGTAAGAATGTTGGAGTCTCACTTTTTGTGAGGTGTATTGCTGAATCTGTGTGATGTGAAATGGATGATACAAAGCCTCCAAGCCAGGCAAAGAGGAATTTGGATATCTTGATTTTCTAATGAAGTCATTCTAGTGAGTAAAGTCTCCAGAAGCATTTTCAGAAATTGATGTCACTATATTAAATATGAGCTTATAAATTAGCTTGGGAATTCCCATGTACTTCAGACCATAGTTGGTTTTTTTTTTAATTGTGAAATTCACATAAAATTCATCATTTTAAAGTGTACAATTCAGAGGCATTTAGTACACTCACAATGGTGTGCAAACACCACTTCTATCTCCAAAGCTTTTTCATCACCACCAAAATAAACCCTATATACCCATTAGCAGTTACTCTGTCTTCCCTCCTGTCCTCACCCCCCCCCAAACAGTGATCTAATTTCTATCTCTATGGACTTGCTCATTTGGGATATTTCATATAAATGAAATCATACACTCTGTGGTCTTCTCTGTCTGGCTTCTCTCACCGAGCATCATACTCTCAAGGCCCAATCACGTTGTAGGGAGTATCAGTGCTTCAGTCCTTTTCATAGCTGAATTATATTCCACTTGGACCCTGGTCTTTTCACACATTTTCTGTCTTTTTTTGTTGTTGTTCAGTCACTCAGTCATGTCGGACTCTTTGCGACTCCATGAACTGCAGCACACCATTTCTGCACTTTCCTGTCTTTCACCATCTCCTAGAGTTTGTTCAAACTCATGTCCATTGAATCAATGATGATATCCAACCATTTCATCCTCTGTAACCCCCTTCTCCTCCTGCCCTCAATCTTTCCCAGCATCAGGGTGTTTTCCAATGAGTCGGCTGTTCGCATCAGGTGGCCAAAATATTGGGACTTCTGATTTTTTACCCCACTCAATAGTTTTGCTGTTGGTTGATGGTTTCTTTTCTTACTCGTGGGAGCGAAAGGTGCTGTGATTCCAATTCTGATTGAAGGGTGAGTTTTTATTTTCATGAGAATTCTATAGCCTCGTGACACCTTAGGAGTTCAAGACCACCCCATGTGGAGGGCTCAGCGGTCCAGTTTGTACATTTCATGCTTGATTAATGTTCACAGATTCTCTTCCCACTTGGATACAGGTTTCCTTTTGTGCGCTGATGAATGCCACCCTCAGCGTTCTGGACAATGTCTGTAAAAACCAAACCACTGTCGTCTCTCTGAAGGTAACAGTGAAGTCTTTGTAATCATGTTTTGAGTTTTGAACATCTTGGGGGCATATCTTGGGTGCAGAACATCCTCTTTAACATAAAAGAGTTGTGAGTTAACATTTAATCTACTCCAGTTGTAAGGTTTGAAAAATTAACATGCAGAAAAATTGCCTTTTTTCTGTAGTTTTGTGGGGTTTATTACCTGAGTAGGTTTGTGTGATTACCACCACAATTAGACAATAGAACTGTTCCATCCCTCTCCCCCCACAACTTCCCTGGGCTTCCTTTTTTTTTTAAATTAAAAAATTAAAAAAATAATTTTTGGCTGCATGGCATGTGGGATCCTAGTTCCCCAACCAAGGATCAAACCTGCACCCCCAGCAGTGGAAGTGCAGAGTCTTAACCACTGGACCACTGAAGAAGTTCCTTGGGTTTCCTCTTTATAGCCATATATTCAATCCCTTCACCATTAGCTCCTGTGAATTCCTGATCTGTTCTCTGCCATTTTAGTTTTATCTTTTCAAGAATGTTTTGTCAACGGAATCACGCAGTAAGTGGCCTTTAGGGTCTAGCTTCTCTCAGTAAGCGCTGTGTTTTCAAGTTTCATCCACTTGGTAGCAAGTGTCACTGCTTCACTCCTTTTTATGTCTGAGTAGTATCCCGTTTTCTGGGTGGACCACAGGAGGTTTATCCACTCATCTTTGAAGGATATTTGAATTGTTTCCACTTGACCAAGATCTCTTCATTCTTCCACCCCCACCTCAACTTTTGATGATTATCAATAGAGCTATGATAAACATTTATGTGTGTGTGTGAATCTGAATTTTCATTTCTCCAGGGTAAATACCTAGAAGTGGAATGACTAGATCATTATAGTTTCATATTTTATATAGATATTTTTATTGATATACAGTTGATTTACAATGTTGTGTTAATTTTTGTCATACAGCAAAGTGATTCAGTTATACACATAGATACATTTTTTTAAATATTCTTTTCCATTATGGATTTATCATAGGATACTGAATATAGTTCTCTACAGTTGCAGATATTAAACATTAATTTCTATTAAGTCTTTAAGTTGAAACTAATGGATGTTGTTAGTTCATTGATAAATCTAAATGAAAATAAGAATAACACTTTCATTTGTATTCTGATGAATTTTAAATTAATTAGTATATTTATTCGTGAAGTGTATATTCATTCATAGAGTTTTCAGATTAAATCTGTATAAATAGTGAGCCCTTTTAACAAACTTATTTAAATTCCCACAAACATTTTCTGCCATGTTTACATATATTCTCATTTCTCCCCAAATTTTAAGTACTGAATGAAGATTTACAAACCCAAGGCAAGGTTACTATACCTTTACATGCCATGTGTGCCAAGTCGCTTCAGTCATGTCCAACTCATTGCAACCCTTTGGAGTATAGCCTGCCAGATTTCTCTGTCCGTGGAATTCCCCAGGCAAGAATACTGAAATGGGTTACCATCTCCTCCTCCAGGGGATCTTCCTGATCGAACCCGCATCTCTTATGTCTTCTGCATTGGCAGGCGGGTTCTTTACCACTAGTGCCACCTGAGAAGCCCTTACTATGCTCTTAAAAGATTTATAAATCCAACCAACCACACGTATGAATAGAGTAATTCATATTTTTTTAATGTGCAATGCAGTATGTCAACCGTAAAATTGTTCTCTTAAATTGTTCAGATAAAAATCACAAGTCTAATTGCTTTTTGACATGAAATCATGTGATTGGTTTGCTTCTCTAATACATCAAATTGCTCCAACCATTAAGGAACAGATTTCCAAATTAAGCCAAAGATTAAAAGATGCCCTAAAATTAACACACATATTTTACCATTATGGAGTTTTAGCCTGCCTGCTAGTTTTTTCTTTCCTGAAGATATAAACTAAACTTCCTAGCTAAGATGAATAAATTAAATGTCAAAGGGAGTTTTGATGAGATTTCATCTGCTACAGAATTGAGAATCACACTTTTTCAGGATGATTCTAGTTGAGATTCTTCTGCTGCGTCAGTGGAGAGGGACCCCAGATTCATGCCTTTCATTTGGGATATGGTTACAAAACTCAGTACATCCTGTTTTTCCCAGGCAAACATCTCTCAAGTTTCATTCTGACTCAGTTTTTGCTGAAGTTCTTTTCATCTTCTTGTCATCAAATTTGGGTAGATAGAAATTGGTTTCCCTGCTAAGATTTCTGTTAATTTCCTTCACCACTGGACTGGATTCAATTAATTTCTTCCCTTTGTTTCTTGAGTTGTGAATTATTTTCTGATTTTTTTTGTTGGGGTCACATTTTATAGTCAATTTATTAACAATAATCAACAATCAAGGAACAGTATCAGCATTAATATTAATATAATTATTGCTATTCTTTCCTTAACTCTGTTCCTTAGACAGAACCAAATGTTAACATTTAGATGTATATCTTTCCATATCTTTTTTTACTTTGTGAATACATAGATAACAGATCCACACCACACACACACACACACACACACACACACACACTTTGAAGCATTTATTGAGTACCTACTGAGTGGTTTATAGCAGTAATTAAGAATCCAACCTCTGATGCCAGACCCCCAAGGTTCAAATCTTGGTCCTGCTACCTACAAGATATGTACTCATGTTTTCCTCTCCAAAGTGGTATTAACAGTAGCCTCTATTTCATAGTTATCATCACAAAATTAAATAATATATATGACACAATCCTTGGTTCACAATAAGTATTAATTATATTTATTTTAAAATCTCAATTAGTGCCCAAAACATAAATACCATAAATATTAAAGTTTAAATTAAAATGCTTGCTGTTTTAAAAGCAAAATGAGATAATATAACACACGGTTCTGTAACAGACTTATAGACTTAGAGAACTAACTTATGGTTATGGAGGGGGTGAGGAGAGAGAGAGAGTGGGGGTTTGAAATTGACATGTACATAATGCTGTGCTTAAAATAGACAGCCAGAGTTTCTGGTTTTTCCCTATAGAACACAGGAAACTCTGCTCAATATTCTGTAATAACCTAAATGGGAAAAGAATTTGAAAAAAGAGTAGATACTTGTACATGTATCACTGAATCACTTTGCTGTACACCGGAAACTAACACAATATTATTCATCAATGATACTCCAATATAAAATAAAATTTTTTTAAGAGGACAAATAATTGTAGACTCACAGGAAGTTGCCAAAATAGACATAGAATCCTGTGCAACCTTCCAAATTTCCCCAGTGGTGACATCTCGTATAATGAAGAAAATGTCAAAACCAGATAAACAACAACAACAAATGTGATTCTATACTTTGCTTTACTTAAAAATAGCTCATGAACCTTTTTGCTTGTCAATGTATATAGATATACTGTATCATTCTTTTATTAGCAACTGCATATGGGGCTTCCCCTGTATATGGAAGATCCCCTGGAGAAAGGCATGGCTACCCACTCCAGTGTTCTTGCCTGGGGAATCCCATGCACAGAGAAGCCTGGCGGGCTACAGTCCACGGGGTCACAAAGAATAAGACACGGCTGAGTGACTGACACTTTCACACTGTCCCATGATTTGATTTTAGCATGTTTGATTTAACCAGTTGGTTGGACATTCAGGCTTTCCAGATTTGTGCTATCAAAAACCATGCTGAGATGAACATCATTACACAAGATCCTTGCACAATTTTAAAGTATTTCTTGAAGGAGGGAATTCCTGGAAGGGAAATTGCTGAGTCAAAAGGGTATGTGTAATTTATAAGGCAACAAGTGCTGACTTACTGCACACCAAATTGCATCCCCAGTAGGGCTTCTTGAATCAGGAAAAAGAGGCTGAGGAAATGTCTTTATTTTTTCTTTTAAGATTTTTTTAAAGTCTTTGTTGAATCTGTTACAATTTTGCTTGTTTTATGTTTTGGGTTTTTCTGGCCAAAAAAAAAAAAAAGTATTTATGGGATCTTAACTCCTCAACCAGGGATGGGTGGGATGTGGGACATGTGGGGTCTTAGCTCCCCAACCAGGGAAGGAACCTACAGCACCTGCATTGTATGGAGGAGTCTTAACCACTGGACCACCAGGGAAGTCCCTAGTGAATGGCCTTTTAAATTCTTCATCATCCTAGACTGTCAACCCATTCTCATGGTGAGCGATGGGGGACAGTTGCTGTTTCATTGATGAGAGAGAGAGCAAACACACCTTTCCTTGCGAAGCCAAATTCAGATTCCGCTTTCTGGGTGACCTCCTGCCACTTCTCCCTTTCTCCCTTTTAGATATCGAGAGCAAAGTGATCGATAAAGAATGCACTAAAGAGAATGAGACATTTAAGTTGAAAGCAAAAGGGGATGAAATGAAGATTTGGTGTTCCACAATTGAAGAATCTGAATCCACAGGTACAAACCCATTCCTGAGAAACAAAGAGGAGAGTTATGGTGCAGTCAAGCAACAAATATTAATGCTTAATATTAATTAATAATAATATTATTAATATTATTTAATGTTATTAATATTAATATTAATAATATTAATTAATATTAATTAATATTGATTGCTTTTTAAAAAATTTTAATTTTTACTATTTTTCAATTGGAGGGTACTTGCTTTACAACATTATGCTCATTTCTGCTGTACAACAAAGTGAATCAGCTATGTGTGTGCTCAATTGCCTAGTCATGTCTGACTCTTGGCGACCCCATATACTGTATAGCCCTCCAGGTTCCTTTGTCCGTGGGATTTCCCAGGCAAGAATACTGGAGTGGATTGCCATTTCCTTCTCCAGAATCAGCTATATGTATTCATATATCCCCTCCCTCCTGAGCCTCCCTTCCACCTTCCCCACGGATTAACTGCTTTTTAGACCTTTTTTTAATTAAACAAATTTTTTACAGTAAGCCCTTATTGGCTGGGCTTCCCAGGTGGCACGAGTGGTAAAGACTCTGCCTGCTAATGCAGGAGATGCAAGAGACACAGGTTTGATCCCTGGGTCGGGAAGACCCTCTGGAAGAGGAAGTGGTGACCCACTCCAGTATTCTTGCCTGGACAGAGGAGCCTGGTGGGCTATAGTCCATGGGGTAGCAAAGAGTCAGACTTGACTGAGCACAACAAAAACAATATTTTGTTGGTTATCTGTTTCAAATAGAGCAGTGAGTTCCTGTTAATCCCAAACTCCCCCTATGTATCCTTTCCCCAGAATCTCCCCACCCTGACCCCCGCAGTCACCATAAATTCATTCTCTATGTCTGCAAGTCTGTTTCAGTTTTGTAAATAAATTCACTTGAATCATTTTTTAAAAATTCTGCATATAAATGACATCCTATGGTTTATTTCCTCTGTCTGACTTACCTCACTTTGTATGATAATCTCCAGCTCCATCCATGTTGATGCAAATGGCATTATTTCATTATTTTTTATGGCTAAGTAGTATTCCATTGTTTATATGCACCATGTCTCCTTTATCCATTCACCTGCCCATGGATATTTAGATTGCTTCCATGCCTTCACTATTGTAAACATTGCTGCAATGAACATTGGGGTGCATCTATTTTTTAATTTTAATTTTTTATTATTTTGAGCAAATATTATTGAAAATAAAAAATAATAATAGAGGCAGAAATAGCCCATATCCTCAGGGAGTTTCCCATCTTCTAGGGAAGTCAGCCATTAAATAATCTCTGGGAGTAGAGTCTAGAAGAGTGTGGATATTTGTATATATATGGCAGGTCTATGAAAAAGAACCTGATGCTGAGAAAGACTGAGGGCGGGAGGAGAAGCGGGTGACAAAGGATGGGATGGTTGGATGGCATCACCGACTCAATGGACATGAGTTTGAGAAAACCCTGGGAGATAGTGAAGGACACGGAAGCCTGGAGTGCTGTAGTCCATGGGATTATAAGAGTCAGACACGGCTTAGTGACTGAACAACAATGGCTGATTTACTTTGGTATGCAGCAGAAACTAACACAACGTTGTAAATCAACTATATCTCAACAAAAAGTTAATTAAAAAATAATTTTACAATATGGGAATGTCAAGATGTTTCCTATCTAGTCCAGCAGCCATTGGTCATATTTTGTTGCTGAGAGCTTTAAGAGTGGTTAGACTGTGAGTGTAACATACTTACTGGATTTCAATGTCTTGGTGCCAGAGATGAAGGAATTAAAATATCTTATTAATAATTTTTAGAATGACTACATGTTGAAATGAAAATATTTTTCAGGTAGGGAGTTAATATATAATTAAAATGATTTTTTTTACACTGCTCTGAAATGTGGTTACTGGAAAATTTTAAATTACACATGTGGCTCATACTATATTTCTAACATACAATGCTAATCTGTATTAGGAATTAGCAAACACTTCCTGTAAACCGTGGTTAGTAAATGTTTAAGGCGTTGAGCGGGATAGGATCTGTTGCAACTATTTAACTCTGTCGTCAGGGTACGCAAAAGCATTCCTAGGCAATATGTAAATTAATGGGTGAGACTGTGTTGCAATGAAATTTTTATTCACATACACACACAAAGAAAAACAGGCAATGGGGACTACCTTTAAGGTCCATTGGTTAAGAATCTACCTACCAACGCAGGAGACATGGGTTTGATCCCAGGTCAGAGAAGATCGTACATTCCGCAGGGAAATGAAGCCGGTGTGCCACTACTACTGAGCCCATTCACTGGAACTACTGCAGCCCGCATGCCCTAGAGCCCGTGCTCTACAAGAGAAGCCACCACAATGAGAAGCCCATGCTTTGCAACTGGAGAGTAGCCCCTACTCACTGCAGCTAGATAAAGCCTGCTTGCAGCCACAAAGAGCAGCACAGCCTAAAAAAATTTTTTTTTAATTGAAAAAAAAGCGATGATGGCCAGATTGGCTTGTAGGTCATTGTTCATCACTCCCCTGATCTATATGCTGTCTGGATGGCCCAGAAACAGGCTAGGACACAGACCACCAACATTGAAAGGGGAAGCCTACCCAAGAGATTGAACAAGAATAACCATAAATGTGAGAAGGGAAACTGATTTCCCATTGCTGAGTTGGATCATCCCTAAAAACACAAATTCAAATTAATTTTTAAATGTAGCCAAGATTTTTTTTTTAGGTAATACCACCTCAGGATGTTTTTTCAAGTTAATTTATTTATTTGGCTGCATTGAGGTTCTGTTGTGGCACATGGTTTCTCTACTTCTGGTGCTTGGACTCAATTGCTCTGCGGCATGTGGGATCTTAGTTCCCTGACCAGAGATCGAACCTGAGTCCCCTACATTGCGAGGTAGATTCTTAACCATTGGACTACCAGGGAAGTCTCAGATTTTTTTAAAGTTTCTGATGAGGGTTAACTATCTGGAAGTTCACCAGTGTTTCAGTACTCAGAGGAGGCCAGTGAAGGTGCATAAATACGTGAGATATTAAAGTGTGTGTGTATGTGTGGATGAGTTGGGTCATCTGTAATAGCTACTAAGCAAATGATTCACTTTTTTTTTTTTTAATTTGGGGGAAATTTCAGGGATCAATGGGGTGGCTTTCGTCTCCTTTGCGGGTATGGAGTCTATTTTGGATGAGCGCTTCTTCCAAGATCTTCAGATCCCCTGGGCCAACTCCAAAAAGAAGCTTAAGATGAATTCTCGCGTTGTTGGGGGCATCATAACAGGAGGGAAGAAAGATGGGTTCTCTAAACCAGTCATCTATACTCTGGAGAACATCAAGGTTGGTGACGAGGTTTTCACTGGGCCCCCAGCTATCTACTGGGAACTCCAAATCCTCTATTGGCTTAACTCTCATTTTTTGGCAGGGACCCATTAAGCAGAGCTTCCCTGGTGGCTCAGTGATAAAGAATCTGCCTGCTAACACAGGAGACATGGGTTCGATCCCTGGGTTGGAACATTCCCCTGGAGAAGGAAATGGCAACCCACTCCAGTATTCTTTCCTGGAAAGATCCCATGGACAGAGGAGCCTGGTGGGCTACAGTCCATGGATTAGCAAAGAGTCAGACACAATTTAGTGACAACATTAAGCAACAAGTGTCCACAATTTCTGATAACTCAACCACTTCCCAGGATCCACCTCTAGAAAAATGAGCTCTTCTATTTCAATGTGGCATTTTTCCATTCATCAATGGGCAAGGTTGAGGTTAGATTAAGTAACGCTGATGCAGGAACATTGACATGAACTTTATTTATATTAATTATAACCAAGTTAGTGATGGAGACAGGCCTGGCACCCAAGACATTTCTTTTCATCACTGCACTTGAAATATCAGCATTTTTCTCCATTCTGTACAGAACGTGTCCACATCTTCTCGAGGTTGGTAAGGTTGAATCCATTCAAGATGGATTCTCAGGTAACTAAAGGCTCTGAATTTTCAGCCGAAGCAGAATTTTGAGACTGCTATCTGCGTTTCCTGGAGACCGGATGTGGAGGGAGGCAGATGGACGTCCTCAGGCTGTGTGCTCCTTGAAGCTTCCAAGACACATACTGTCTGCGGCTGTAATCGAATGGTGAACTTGGCCATCATCATGGCTTCTGGGGAGGTCACGGTCAGTAATGATGCTCTGTAGTCTGGGTCCTCAAATCCAATGGGAAAATACTGATTAACATCCATTGTGTGCCTCTCATGGCATTGGGCATTGTGGGAGGGAGTCATGGGGACAGAAGGAGTGTGTGCCATATCTCTGCCCTTAGAGAATTCATGGTCTGGTTGAGAAGCCATGACATTTGTATATGAAATGAGAACTGACCCTAAACAGGTGCAGGCACGATAATAACCACAAATCCCACTTACAGAGCACCTAGGCTTCCCAGGTGGCACTAGTGGTAAAGAAACCACATGCCAATGCAGGAGATGTAAAGTGATGTAGGTTTGATCCCTGGATTGGGAAGATCCCCTGGAGAAGGAAATGGCAACTCACTTCAGTATTCTTGCCTGGAGAATCCCATGGACAGAGGAGCCTGGCAGGATATAGTCCATGGGGTCAAAAACAGTCAGACACGACTGAAGCGCCTTAACACACACTATGTGCTTGACTCTTTAGCTGTTTTTAGATGCACTTTTCAGGACAGAAGGCTGGACCTCAGTAGTCTGTTTAGTCATGAAGCCAGTAATTAGTAGAGACGGGATTCGAACCCAGGGTGGTCTGAGTCCAGAGGTCTCTTTCTACAAAATCGTCTACAGGCATACTTCATTTTATTGCGCTTTGCAGATATCACTTTTTTAAAAAAGAGAAAACAAATTGAAGGTTTGTGGCAACCCTGTATGCATTGAGCAAGTCTGTTGGCACCATTTTCCCAACAGCATTTGCTCACTTCATGTCTCTGTGTCATGTTTTGGTCATTCTCGCAATATCTCAAACCTTCCACCAGCAAAAAGATTATGACTCACTGAAGGCTCAGATGATGGTAGTATCTTTTAGCAATAAAGTATTTTTTAATAAAGGTATCTACATTTTCCAGACGTATGCTATTATATACTTTAAATGTGTATGGTGAGTATGGTGGCGTGTAAATATAACTTTTATATGTACTGGGAGATAAAAATTCATGTGATTCATTTTATTGCCAATATTTGCTTTATTGCGTTGGTCTGGAATTGAACCTGCACTGTCTCTGAGGTCTGCCTGTAAATGGTGCAAGAATTTGTGTTACAGAAACTGAGAGTTGTGTCACTGAGAACTGGGGTTAGATCAGGGAGGAGGTGGAACATGAAATAAGCCTTGGTGAGAAGTTAGATTTGGTAGAGAGGAAAGACATGCTCATTAGTGCTGTGATGGGTATCTTTGTCTATCATAGGATCCCAAGTTCAGTTCTCTGCCAAGAAGGTCCTAAATTGCTACTTAGAGGAATGTAAGGCCTAAGACTTAAGAAAATTCGATCCAGAGCAAGTCTAGCCTAGTTTCAAGTCCCATCTCAATCACTTCGTAGCTGTGTTTCCATTGGCAAATCACTCAACCTCCCTGAGCTGAGCCAAATTTTTTCATCTTAAAAATGAGAACAAGAGAAAAATGATGACTCAGGAGTTCCCTGGCAGTCCAGTGATTAGGACTCAGCACTTTCACTTCCATGTCCTGGGTTCAATCCCTGGGCTGGGAACTAAGATACCACAAGGTGTGGCCAAAAGACAAAAACAAAAAATAAAAAGCATCAGCATTTAATTAGGGAAAAAGAGAAAAATGATGACAAAAATGAACATTTATGCATGTTTTCTGCACTGTTGTAAGTACTTGAAGCATTTTCATTGAATCCTCCTGGAACTATTCCACATGATAATTACTGTTAGTATCCTCATTTTAACAGAGGAGAAAACGGGCACAGAGCAGTTAAGTATCTTGCCCAAGCTTAAACAGTCAGAAACTGGCAGAACTGTAGTCTTAACCACTACATCACAACATCATAGAGAAGCTGGTGTCTGGCATATCTTTAACACATAGAAAGCACCCCAATAAAATTAATTGCAAATAATGGCATAGGGAAGGACTCAACTTGTCACCTCCACTCCCGGAAGTTGGAGCATCTCGGAACACCTATTATCAGTCCTGGTTCAGTGCAGATAACAGGAACCTCTCAAGGTATGTCAACCAGGAAAGTATTTAACACAGGGGCTTGGACGCTCACAGAATTGTTGGAAGGGATGGAGGACTTGAAGTCAGGGGTTCTGCCACTTGAATTTGGCTTCAAGATCACCCCTCTGCAGCTGAAATCCAGAGGTCATAAATTACCTTTGGCATTTTACCCCACATCTGTGAAATTAAAGATCGGATCGTCGGAATGTGGAGTCCAACCATAGCTCACTCCTGTCTGCAGAAAATTGATATCTGCCTCCATCCTGCCTTTTAAAACCTTCATGTGTGCATCTCACTGGAGAACCTAAATGATGTTCAGGACCTTAGCCCCAAGAGATTATGGGAAGTGTAGTTTGTAGACATCTTACCCTATAGGAATGGAGCATAAGACAGGGATGAGAATGGGTGCTGATGGATGCCAAAGGGTGATGATGAACAGTATCTAGTTCACACCAAGACCCTGAGGAAGAAAAAGCTTCCAAGGTCTATATACCCAAGCCAAGAGTCTGGATAGTTCTTTTTCCTGCCTGGGGGTTATACTGGTTATTCTCTGAGGCCAACAGTGTATCTCTTTTCTGACAGATGGAGTTCACCCTGTACCTTATTAGTCATGTGGGCACGATCATCTCACTGGTGTGTCTTGCCATGGCCATCATCACCTTCCTTCTGTGTCGCAGCATCCGAAACCAGAACACCTACCTCCACCTCCACCTCTGCATATGCCTCTTCCTGGCCAAGTTACTGTTTCTCACTGGTGTGGACAAGACCGACAACCAGGTCTCGTATCCCTCAGGCTTTGTCCCCATCCATCCCCATCATCTTCCCATCTGCTTCTGCTCATCCTCACCTAACTCCCTCAATGCTAGTTTCCACCTCAGGACCTTTGCACATGCTTTTCCCTCTTTCCATACTCATCTGCCAGCTTCTAGTTGATGCCTTCTTGTGATAGGTCTCAGTTTAGAATGATTTTCCTGATCATGTTATGTATGGGGGTGGTCTCTCTTCCTACTCTTTAAGCCTTTGGTTCTTACCTGAGATGATTCCATGCCCTCAGGGGACACTTGGCAATATCTGGAGATGTTGTTAGTTGTCACCTTTGGGAGAGGATGCTGCTAAACATCTTACAATGCCCAGGACAGTCTCCGCCATCTTCCCATAGCAGAAAATAATAAGGCAATAGTGTTACAAATAGGGACTTCCCAGGTGGCTCAGTTGGTAAAGAATCCCCCTGCCAGTACGGGAGTCACAGGAGACCCAGGTTCAATCCCTGGATCAGGAAGATCCCTGGAGGAAGAAATGGTTCCCCTTTCCATTCCTGCCTGGAGAATCTCATGGACAGAGGAGACTGGTGGGCTCCTCTAGGGTTACAAAGAGTCAGACATGACTGCACACAGCACAGCAGTAGCAGTGTTATAAATATTAGTAATGCTACAGTTGAGAAATTATTTGTTTAAAAACTGAAATATAGTTGATTTACAGTGTTGTGGAAATCTCTGCTATACAACAAAGTGACTCATTTATATACATATGTACATTCTTTTTTAATATTCTTTTCCCTTATGGTTTATCACAGGATATTCAACATAGTTCTCTGTGCTGTACAGTAGGACCTTGTGTCTCTCCATTCTAAATTTAATCATTTGCATCTAACAAGCCCAAACTCCCAGTCCCTCCCTCTCCCTCCCCCCACCTTGGCGACAATGAGTCTGTTCTCTATGTCTGTGAGTCTGTTTCTGTTTTGTAGATAGGTTCATTTGTATCATAGTTTAGATTCCACATATAAATGTTATCATATGGTAATTGTTCTCTCTTTCTGACTTACTTCACTTAGTGTGATCATCTCTAGTTGCATCCATAGGTGAGAAATTCTACTTTTTATCACTCATTTTGCATCTTTTCCCAGCACCTATTAATATTTGAATCCATATTGATTTTTTTGTTGTCGTTTTACTTATTGTGTATCTACCTCTTCCACAAGATTGTGTGCCCCATGAGAACAAGAACTTTTGGCCAGTTAAGCTCCAATAACTGTGTCAGAAACAGTAGGTTCTCGGGGTATTTCCAAAGGAAGCACTACTGACATTTCAGGTGGGATGATCATTCTTAAAGCAGAACTACCCTCTCACTATGGGATGTTTCACTTCCTAGACCCCTTGTGAACCTTGCTAGTAGCATGGGACCAAGGGTGAACAAAATTTTCCTGTAAAGAAGCAGATAAAAATATTTTTAATTTTGCAGATGCTGTGGTCTCCATCGGCAACTGCTCAACTCTGCCATTTTAGCACGAAAACAGCCATGTTGTTGTTTAGTCACTCAGTCGTGTCTGACTCTTTGCGACCCCATGGCTCCTGTATTCTGGCTCCTGTAACCCCGTCTGGCTCCTCCATCCATGGGGCAAGAATACTGGAGTGGGTTGCCATTTCCTTCTCCAGGGGATCTTTCTGACCCAGATACTGAACCTCCCGCCACCCATCTCCTGGCATTGGCACACAGGTTCTTTACCCGCTGAGACACCAGGGAAGCCTGAAAACGGCCACAGAGAATACATAAATGGGGAAGGCTGTGTCAATGAAATGTTAATTACAAAACCTGCAAGCAGTCCATGGCTATAGTTTGTGAACCCCTTCTCCTCCCCCCACCCCTGTATCTACAAACATTCCCTAAAGTAGGGTGGTAATCTATCTGTTTTTCTCTCAAACTCTCCCAGTTTTAGCACTGGAAGTTGTACATCCTGAGAAAACTCATTTCTAGGAAAACCAGAATGGTTGGTGTCCCTACTAAAGGGATGGAACTACCTACAGTGAAGAATATATCTATAAATATTTGTGGAATGAATGAAGAGGCTGTGTTTGGAGAAGTCCAGTCAAAGTAGCCCCTTTACGGTTTATTTTTTTTTTAATTTTTTATCGGAAAATAATTGCTTTACAGTATTGTGCTGGCTTCTGCCATACATCAACATGAATCAGGGAAGGAGGCAGGACACAACCCTGAAAGAATGACATAACTGTTGAGGATACAACATAAACTAATTAGAGCCAACTAGGTCCAAGATGGCAGAAGATTCAACTTGCGGTGGACCTTGAGCCTCATTATACACTACTGTAATACATTAGGATGCTAAATGACCACCCACAGGCACCCAGGCCCACCGTCAAAGACCAAAAAGTGGACGGTGGCCCAATTCCTGGAAATCACTGATCCTTCCCCCAAATATATAGTTGAAATAACCCTCCTACTTGTTAGCCTATGAAATTACCCAGCCCATAAAAACTAACCACCCTGTGTTCACAGCTGGTTTCACCTTTTGAGACAGACTGAATTCTGTCATGGAATGTGTGTGTGTGTGTGTGTGTGTGTGTGTGTGTGTGTGTGTGTGTGTGTGTGTGCTGTGCATGCTCAGTCATGTCTGACTTTTTGTGACCCCATGTACTGTAGACCACCAGGCTCCTCTGTCCATGGGATTCTCAAGGCAAGAATACAGGAGTGGGTTGCCATGCCCTCCTCCAGGGGATCTTCCCAACCCAGGGATTGAACCCACGTGTCTTGCATCTCCTGCATTGGCAGGCGGATTCTTTACCACTGAGCCACTTGGGAAGCCATATGGAATGTATAGATAGACATTCTAAATAAATAATGCACACTCTAAATAAATCCACTTCTTACCTATCAAAAGCAACAACAACAGCAACAGAGGAGCCGCTTCTCTGCCCTCTTCCTCTGAACATACTCCCTGGAGTAAGGGAGACTGAAGGTGCCTGATTCTCCTCTGCAGATGGGCTGCGCCCTCATCGCAGGATTTCTGCACTACCTTTTCCTTGCATGCTTCTTCTGGATGCTGGTGGAGGCTGTGATGCTCTTCCTTATGGTCAGGAACCTGAAAGTGGTGAATTACTTCAGTTCTCGAAACATCAAGATGCTGTATCTCTGCGCCTTTGGCTATGGGCTCCCAGGGCTGGTGGTGGCTGTCTCTGCTGGCTTACAACCACAGGGTTATGGGATGTATAATCGGTAAGTGACATTCTTCTCTTTCCCTGAAAATTATTGTTATTATTAATTATTCCATTGTGATAATTAAATGAACACACAAAAGAGCAATAACAGGAGCAGTAGTCATGGCTACCATTTATTGAGCTCTTACTTTATGGGCTGTAGGTCTCAGGGCTGCCATGGGCAGTAGCACAGGTTGTGCACTGCACAAATCCGGAAGCCATTGTTTGCACTATAGTATTGGTGGGTAGTGGCAATGTAAACAGTAAACTTGATTGCAAAGTTTTCAGTTCGTAGACTCTGGAGCTAACTTGCTTGGGTGTGGATCCCAGCTACACTGCTGTCTAGCTATGCTGCCTTGGGCAAGTTACTTAAACTCTGTATGCTCTCATTTCCTCATCTATTATATGCAAGCTGATGACAATGCCTATATCATAGTGCTATTGTGAGTGTTAAATGAGTTAGTATCTGCAAAATATTTAGACAGTGTCTGGCACAGTGTAAAGCATTATACATGTTAATATTGCCACCATTCTTTTGCCATGGTCTCTTTTTTTTTTCATTTAGTTTTTAATTGGAGGAAAATTGCTTTACAATGTTGTGTTGGTTTCTGCCATACAACAACATGAATCAATCATAATTATGTATATGTCCCCTCCCCCCTGAGCCTTCCTGCCCTCTACCACCCCACTCTTTTTAGGTTGTCACAGAGCACCAAGCTGGACCCCCTGTATTACACAGTGGCTTCTCACTAACAATCCCATGGACAATAGGAGCCTGGCAGGCTACAGTCCATAGGGTTGCAAAGAGGCAGACACGACTGAAGCAACTGAGCATGCATGCACTAACTATCTGTCTTACACATGATAGTGTGTATATGTCAATGCTACTTTCTCAATTCATCCCACCCTCTCCTTTCTCCACTATGTTCACAAATCTGTTCTCTACACCTGCATAATCATTCCTTCTCTGCAAATACATTCATCAGTATCATTTTTCTAGATTCCATGTATATGCATTAATATACGATATTTGTTTTTCTCTTTCTGACTTACTTCACTCTGTATAACAGGCTCTAGGTACATCCACCTCACTACAACTGACCGAAATTTGTCCCTTTTTATGGCTTAGAAATATTCTGCCATGGTCTGTTTTAAAGTGAGGTAGGTTTATCAAAGGTTCTATGTGAGAAGATAGTAGTTATAGTTGTTGTTCAGTTGCTCAGTCATGTCCAACTCTTTGAGACCCGATGGACTGCAGCACACTAGGTTTCCCTGTCCTTCACTATTTCCTGGAATTTACTCAAACTCATGTCTATTGAGTCAGTGATGCCATCCAGCCATCTCCTCCTCTGTCGCCCCCTTCTTCTCCCACCCTCAATCTTTCCCAGCATCAGGGTCTTTTCCAATGAGTCAGCTCTTCTCATCAGATGGCCAAAGTATTGGAGTTTCAGCTTCAACATCAGTCCTTCCAATGAATAGTCAGGGTTGATTTCCTTTAGGATTGACTGGTTTGATCTCCTTGCTCTCCAAGGGACTCTCAAGAGTCTTCTCCAGTACCACAGTACAAAAGCAGTAATTCTTCAGTGCTCAGCCTTCTTTATGGTCCAACTCTTGGACCATGCATGACTACTGGTAAAACCATAACTTTGACTATATGGACCTTTGTCAACAAAGTCTGGGCTCACTAAAATCATTCTTTTCATTTGCATCCCAGCTATCTGGGGCCAGTATCCTGGTTTTTCACATCCCCATCCCTAGGTCCTCAGTGCTCACCGAGGGGAGTGGTTTACCGCTGCCTGATAGCAGGTATTGTTTTTCCTGATTGCCCTCCAGGCTCAGAAATTCACATTTGGAGGGCTGGAATCGCTGATGGCTGTGATATCCTTGTTTACTGATATGGCAGGAAACACTCCATTTCTCACTTCATTTCTATTAACAAATAATTACGGAATGCCTCATCCATGCCAGGCTTTGCACTGAGTGCTGGGTATTCAGAGATAAACAAAACATTCAAAGTCCAAATTCTCCTGAAGCTCATAGTCTAGTAGGGAAAGATAGACAATTTATAAATAAACAAACAACTGAGCAAGATAATTTATAATACTGATAGATGTTATTAAAAAAAAAAAAAAGCAGCAAATTCTGCTAGGGAAGGACCAGACACCGTGTGACTTTTCAGAGGGGGTGATATTTGAGCTGAGAATTGAATGACAAAGTGTACCGTGGAGAGCTCTGGAGAGAGGGAATACAAAAGTTAAGAACTGAGAAATGATCTCTATCCCAGGCATTAAGAGAATGTTTCAGGAACGTTCAGTAAGGAAGAAGGTCTGAAAGAATAAAACTGAAATGTGACCTGGTCCATCGTGAAAACTTTCACTTCAACCTCATCCTCCAATACTCTTCCATAAGCATATCTGGCAGGGCATGAGTCATTTTAGGGTTAGGCGTTTGATACAATGACTGACTCCTGTTTTTTTTCATAGCTGCTGGCTGAATACAGAAACAGGGTTCATCTGGAGCTTCCTGGGGCCAGTGTGCACAATTATAGTGGTAAGCTGATTGCTTGGTTTGGTGTGTTTTGGAGGAGGACCAAAGAGACTCAGGGCTTCCCAGGTGCGCTTTGTGGTAAAGAACCCGCCTGCCCATGCAGGAGATGTAAGAAAAGTGAGTTCAATCCCAAGTCGGGAAGATCCCCTGGAGGAGGGCATGGCAACCCACTCCAGTATTCTTGCCTGGAGAATCCCATGGGCAGAGGAGCCTGGCTGGCTATAGTCTATGGGGTTGCAAAGAGTCAGACACAACTGAGCGACTGAGAATGAACACACATGGTAAGGGAGTCAGCCAACTTTCATTTGTCAAATCACTTGCTTTTGTCAGAGGCTCAAAAACAGGCAGATGAGTGGGAAAGTTTTATAGAAGAAAAAAGGGACGGCTTCAGGTATGCCCTGCTCAGAGGCTGTTGACACAAGGACTCTACAGGTAGGCTGACTAAAAGCGGGGCATCCTAGGTGATCCGTTAGGGTTATATACTGGCTTTCTCCTTTTGGTCCTAAGTTGGAAGCACAGGCAGAAATGAGGGAGGCTGTCAATTATCAGTCAAGTCCTGATCATCTGGGGTCGGTTGTTGAAGGAGTTATTGTTTGGCTTCCTGGAGTGGTTACTGTAGACTATAGGTCAAAGTTCTCTTTTCATAAATGGTCTGGCCATCATCCATTTGTATATCCAGTATTTCCATCCCTTCTGCTTGGCTCTGTAGGTCAATTCCATCCTCCTGACTTGGACATTATGTATCCTGAGGCAGAAGCTTTCTAGTGTCAATGCAGAAGTCTCCACACTCAAAGACACCAGGTACAGTCCAGCCTTCCTTTCCCCTCATCTTCTAGTCTCCTCTCCTTCTTTCCCCAAATATTCACTGAATACCTTTTGTAAGCATGGTCCCACACTCCAAATGGAATATAGCATACTGTCTAGATCAGGAAGGCATGTGAAGCATGCCTTAGCACCATTGCTAGGAAGAACAAGTGTTTCCAATACTAAAATCTGTTGACAATACCTTTTTTAAGATATAGTGTTTCACATGTATATTATCATATGTGAAACAGAACACCATTCCATGTTCGATGCATGAGACAAATGCTCAGGGCTGGGGCAATGGGATGACCCAGAGGGATGGGATGGGGAGGGAGGTGGGAGGGGGGTTCAGGATGGGGAACACATGTAAACCCATGGCTGATTCATGTTAATGTATGGCAAAAACTACTACAATATTGTAAAGTAATTAGCCCCCAACTAAAATAAATAAATTTATTAAAAAAAATATAGTGTTTCAGTATAAGGATGCAACACAGTTTATTTAAATGATCTGGTGGCTCAGATGATAAAGAATCCACCTGCAGTGTGGAAGACCTGAGTTTGATCCCTGGGTTGGGAAGATCCTCTGGAGAAGAGCACTCCAGTATTCTTGCCTGGAGAATTCCATAGACAGAGGAGCCTGGCAGGCTACAGTCCATGGGGTCACAAAGAGTCAGACCCCACTGAGTGACTGAACACACACACCAACTCCAAATTCTCAGTTCACCCCTCCCCCATACCCCCTCCTCCTTGGTAACCACAAGTCTGTTCTCTATGTCTGTGAGTCTGTTTGTTTTGTAGATAGGTTCATTTGTGCCATATTTCAGATTCCCTATATAAGTGATATCATATGGTATTTGCTTTCTCTGTCTGACTTACTTTACTTAGTATGATCATCTCTAGGTCCATCCATGTTGCTGCAAATGGCATTATTTCATCCTTTTTTATGGCTGGGTAATATTCCATTGTCTATATGTACCACATCTTCTTTATGCATCCATCTGCTGATGATGATTTAGGTTGCTTCCATGGCTTGGCTACTTTACTTCTAGCCTTTTATTACCATAGACAATATTGCATTAAATATATGTGTCCACACATCTTTGCCACCATGTGTTTCTGTAGGCCAATTGTCTTTTCAATGGCTGTAGGATTTAACTTCCCCACCTCTAGGCTTGGAACCTGTGTTCCACATTTATTCTCACCCAGGTGACAGGTCACATGGTGGCAGCCTCAGACTATACCTGGGACCATGGTGGCCCATGAGAATGACAGCCAGAACTATATCCTCTGCAAATCTTCCCCTACAGGTTACTGACCTTCAAAGCCTTTGCCCAGATCTTCATCTTGGGGTGCTCCTGGGTGTTGGGTATTTTCCAAATTGGACCCGTGGCCAATATCATGGCTTATCTGTTCACCGTCATCAACAGCTTGCAGGGGGCTTTCATCTTCCTCATTCATTGTCTGCTCAACCGCCAGGTGCGTACCTGCTGCCGTCCCAGCCCTGCTCCTTCCAGGGAGCTTGCCCCTGCCACACACACTCCTCCTGTATCTAAGTGTGATTCATCTCCCCATGGTGTGTATCCACCTTCAGGTACGGGAAGAATACAGAAGATGTGTGACCAGGAAGACCAAACCCAGCTCTGAGACCCAGACCTCAGGGATCTTACTGTCATCCATTCCCTCCACTTCCAAAACGGTGAGAGACTGTGTGTTGTCTGCATGTTCAGACCAAGTGTTATGTGTTGAGTACCTGCTGTAAGCTAAGCATTTGTTGTTGTTCGGTTGCTCAGTTGTGTCCAGCTCTTTGTGACTCCATGGATTTCAGCACACTAGGCTTTCCTGTTCTTCACTATCTCCCAGAGTTTGCTCAAACTCATGTCCACTGAGTTGGTGATAACCATCCAACCGTCTCATCATCAGTTGTCCCCTTCTCCTCCTGCCCTCAATCTTTCCCAGCATCAGGGTCTTTTCCAGTGTGAGCCGACTTCTCTCATCAGGTGGCCAAAGTACTGGTGCTTCAGTTTCAACATCAGTCCTTCCAATGAATAGTCAGGGTTGGTTTCCTTTAGGATTGACTGCTTTGATCTCCTTGCTGTCCAAGGGACTCTTAAGAGTTTTCTCCAGCACTACAGTTCAAAAGCAGAGAAGGAAATGGCAACCTACTCCAGTGTTCTTGCCTCAAGGGCTCCATGGACAGAGGAGCCTGGTGGGCTGCAGTCCATGGGGTCACAAGAGTAAGACACAACTGAGCGACTAAACCACCACTACCACAATTCAAAAGCATCAATTTTTTGGTGCTCAGCCTTCTTTATGGTCCAACTCTTGTATCCGTACATGGTTACTGGAAAAACCATAGATTTGACATTCATGGGTATTAACTTATTTGATAAACTGTGGTATTTAAAGGTGGGGATTGGGGAACTAGGCTGCCTGGGTTTAAATCCCAGCTCTGTGCTTCAGTAGCTGTGCAAACTAAAAAAGATAAAATCATGACTCATGGATATGAAATAAGCATATGTTAAGGCTGTCTGAGGAGACCTTACAAATAGCTGTGAAAAGAAGAGAAGCGAAAAGCAAAGGAGAAAAGTAAAGATATTCCTATTTGAATGCAGAGTTCCAAAGAATAGCAAGAAGAGATAAGAAAGCATTCCCCAGTGATCAATGCAAGGAAATAGAGGAAAACAACAGAATGGGAAAGACTAGAGATCTCTTCAAGAAAATTAGAGATACCAAGGGAACATTTCATGCAAAGATGGGCTTGATAAAGGACAGAAATGGTATGGACCTAACAGAAGCAGAAGATATTAAGAAGAGGTGGCAAGAATACACAGAAGAACTGTACAAAAAAGATCTTCATGACCCAGATAATCACGATGGTGTGATCACTCACCTAGAGCCAGACATCCTGGAATGTGAAGTCAAGTGGGCCTTAGAAAGCATCACTATGAACAAAGCTAGTGGAGGTGATGGAATTCCAGTTGAGCTATTTCAAATCCTGAAAGATGATGCTGTGAAAGTGCTGCACTCGATATGCCAGCAAATCTGGAAAACTCAGCAGTGGCCACAGGACTAGAAAAGGTCAGTTTTCATTCCAATCCCAAAGAAAGGCAATGCCAAAGAATGCTCAAACTACTGCACAATTGCACTTATCTCACACACTAGTAAAGTAATGCTCAAAATTCTCCAAGCCAGGTTTCAGCAATACGTGAACCGTGAACTTCCAGATGTTCAAGCTGGTTTTAGAAAAGGCAGAGGAACCAGAGATCAAATTGCCAACATCCGCTGGATCATCGAAAAAGCAAGAGAGTTCCAGAAAAACATCTATTTCTGCTTTATTGACTATGCCAAAGCCTTTGACTGTGTGGATCACAATAGACTGTGGAAAATTCTGAAAGAGATGGGAATATCAGACCACCTGACCTGTCTCTTGAGAAACTTGTATGCAGGCCAGGAAGCAACAGTTAGAACTGGACATGGAGCAACAGACTGGTTCCAAATAGGGAAAGGAGTACATCAAGGCTGTATATTGTCACCCTGCTTATTTAACTTATACGCAGAGTACATCATGAGAAACGCTGTGCTGGAAGAAGCACAAGCTGGTATCAAGATTGCCGAGAGAAATATCAATAACCTCAGATATGCAGATGACACTACCCTTATGGCAGAAAGTGAAGAGGAACTAAAAAGCCTCTTGATGAAAGTGAAAGAGGAGAGTGAAAAAGTTGGCTTAAAGCTCAACATTCAGAAAACTAGGATCATGGCATCTTGTTCCATCACTTCATGGGAAATAGATGGGGAAACAGTAGAAACAGTGTCAGATTTTATTTGGGGGGGCTCCAAAATCACTGCAGATGGTAATTGCAGCCATGAAATTAAAAGACGCTTACTCCTTGGAAGGAAAGTTACGACCAACCTATATAGCATATTAAAAAGCAGAGATATTACTTTGCCAACAAAGGTCTGTCTAGTCAAGGCTGTGGTTTTTCCATTGGTCATGTATGCATGTGAGAGTTGGACTGTGAAGAAAGCTGAGCGCCGCAGAATTGATGCTTTTGAACTGTGGTGTTGGAGAAGACTCTTGAGAGTCCCTTGGACTGCAAGGAGATCCAATCAATCCATCCTAAAGAAGATCAATCCTGGGTGTTCATTGGAAGGACTGATGTTGAAGCTGAAACTCCAATACTTTGGCCACCTCGTGAGAAGAGTTGACTCGTTGGAAAAGACCCTAATGCTGCGTAGCATTGGGGGCAGGAGGAGAAGGGGACGACAGAGGATGAGATGGTTGGATGGTATCACCGACTCGATGGACATGGGTTTGGGTGGACTCCGGGAGTTGGTGAAGGACAGAGAGGCCTGGCATGCTGCAATTCATGGGGTCGCAGAGAGTCGGACATGACTGAGCGACTGAACTGAACTGAACTGATGTATTCCAAGAACAAGTAACTAAGATCCAGTGGCTTAACTAAATAGGAAATTCTTTTTATTATAAGAATAGAAGCTCGGAGTTAGGCTTTGCTGGTATTAGTTCTGTTGCTTAGTGAGGTTGCTAAGGATCAAAGCTCTTCCTAGTTTTCCATCCCATCAATAACATGCTGACTTTTCAGCAGTTATTTTCATGGTTGCAAGGTGGCTGCCGTAGCTCCAGTCATCATGACCATGTTCAAGGCAGGAAGAAGAATGATGGGACAGAGTGTCAAATTCACCTTTCAACCCTCTCTTTTTAACAAGAAACAAAAGCTTTTCCATAAGCCCCTTAGTGGATTTCCCTTTCACCTAATTGATCAGAACTGTATCACATGAACACTCATAGTTACAGAGGAATTTGACAAAACAAATATTCTGCTTTCTAGCTTCTAGAATGGGAATATCAATAGTCAAGAGGCTGAGAATAGCTTTTGAGTTTGCCAACAGTGCCTGCCAACTGGAGGTAATCGTTGTTAACATTTTAATGTTTATCCTTCTAGTTTTTGTTGCCATATTTATCTCTCCCAGTATTTGTAAGACCTATGCCCACATACATATGATCCCTGAGTTCAAATTATACTAATCCTGCCATTGATTCTGACTCTGATTTCCCTCACAGGGTTGAAGTCCCTCCTTGCTTTCAAGTACACAACGGAACAACATCTCAGGAAAGCAGGTGTCTGCAGAAGCCTTCTCTGAAATCTCTTCTCAGCTTAATGTGGAAATGCAGTATCTCACCAGCCCTAGAACTCTCTGGGCAATTTGGATTATGGATGATTGGGTGAGGTGGTCTTCCCACAGCTTCCTGCCCTGGTGAGAAAAGAAGAGCTTCTGTCCCAGCTTACCATTTTATCTTCTGTTTTCTGCAACTCTGACTTTTCAGAGTTTTGTGGAGATAACAGATCACAGTGCAATGGCAGGACCAAGAACTTCTGGCTACCACTTTGATTTGTCGTGTGTCCATTGATGTGTGGCTTTAAGCGTGCCTCTGCAGCTTCTATCACATGCTTCACACACAGAGTAGCCCTCAATAAATGAATTGTTTTCTGACTGGCTGGCTTGCTTTTCAACGAAGAACCCTCTAGCTCTTTTTTAAACTTTTTTTTCTCCTGGTACTGGGGTATAGTCAATTAACAAACAATGTTGTGATAGTTTCAGGTGAACATCAAAGGGACTCAGCCATACACATATATGTATCCATTCTCCCTCAAAATGCCCTCCCATCCAGGCTGCCACATAACACTGAGCAGAGTTCTCGGTGCTATACAATAGGTCCTTGTTGGTTATCCATTTTATTTATTTATTTATTTTTAATTAGTTTATTTTCTATTTTTTAACTTTACAACATTGCATTTGTCTTGCCATACATTGATATGAATCCACCAGGGGTGTACATGTTTTCCCCTTCCAGAACCCCCCTTCCACCTCCCTCCCCATCTCATCCCTCCAGGTCATCCCGGTGCACCAGCCCCAAGCACCCTGTATCATGCGTCGAACCTGGACTGGTGATTTGTTTCACATATGATAATTTACATGCTTCAATGCCATTATCCCATATCCTCCCACCCTCGCCCTCTCCCATAGAGTCCATAATACTGTTCTATTTATCTGTGTCTCTTTTGATGTCTTGCATACAGGGTTATCTTTACCGATTGACTAAATACCATACATATGTGTTAGTATGCTGTATTGGTGTTTATCTTTCTGGCTTACTTCACTCTGTATAATAGGCTCCAGTTTCATCCACCTCACTAGAACTGATTCGAATGAATTCTTTTTAATGGCTGAGTAATATTCCATTGTGTATATGTACCACAGCTTCCTTATCCATTCATCTGCTGATGGGCATCTAGGCTGCTTCCATATCCTGGCTATTATAAACAGTGCTGTGATGAACATTGGGGTACACGTGTCTCTTTCAATTTTGGTTTTCTCAGTGTGTATGCCCAGCAGTGGGATTGCTGGGTCATATGGCAGTTCTATTTCTAGTTTTTTGAGGAATCTCCATGCTGTTCTCCATAGTGGCTGTACTAGTTTGCATTCCCATCAACAGTGTAAGTGTTTTTCCACACCCTTTCCAGCATTTATTTCTTGTAGTCTTTTGGATAGCAGCCATTCTGACAGGCGTGAAATGGTACCTCATTGTGGTTTTGATTTGCATTTCTCTGATAATGAGTGATGTTGAGCATCTTTTCATGTGTTTGTTAGCCATCTGTATGTCTTCTTTGGAGAAGTGTCTGTTTAGTTCTTGGCCCACTTTTTGATTGCGTCGTTTATTTTTCTGGAATTGAGCTGCAGGAGTTGTTTGTTTATTTTTGAGATTAATTGTCTGTTGCTTCATTTGCTATTATTTTCTCCCATTCCAAAGGCTGTCTTTTCACCTTGCTTATAGTTTCCTTTGTTGTGCAAAAGCTTTTAATTTTGAATAGGCCCCATTTGTTTATTTTTGCTTTTATTTCCAATATTCTGGGAGGTGGGTCATAGAGGATCCTGCTGTGGTTTATGTCAGAGAGTGTTTTGCCTATGTTTTCCTCTAGGAGTTTTATAGTTTCTGGTCTTACATTTAGATCTTTAATCCATTGTGAGTTTATTTTTGTGTATGGTGTTAGAAAGTGTTCTAGTTTCATTCTTTTACAAGTGGTTGACCAATTTTCCCAGTGCCACTTGTTAAAGAGATTGTCTTTTCTCCATTGTATATTCTTGCCTCCTTTGTCAAAGATAAGGTGTCCATAGGTGCATGGATTTATCTCTGGGCTTTCTATTTTGTTCCATTGATTTATATTTCTGTCCTTGTGCCAGTACCATACTGTCTTGATGACTGTGGCTTTGTAGTAGAGCCTGAAGTCAGGCAGGTTGATTCCTCCAGTTCCATTCTTCTTTCTCAAGATTGCTTTGGCTATTCAAGGTTTTTGGTATTTCCATACAAATTTTGAAATTATTTGTTCTAGTTCTCTGAAGAATACCGTTGGAAGCTTGGTAAGAATTGCATTGAATCTATAGATTGCTTTGGGTAGTATACTCATTTTCACTATATTGATTCTTCCCATCCATGAACACAGTATATTTCTCCATCTATTTGTGTCCTCTTTGATTTCTTTCACCAGTGTTTTATAGTTTTCTATATATAGGTCTTTTGTTTCCTAAGGTAGATATATTCCTAAGTATTTTATTCTTTTTGTTGCAATGGTGAATGGAATTATTTCCTTAATTTCTCTTTCTGTTTTCTCGTTGTTAGTATATAGGAATGCAAGGGATTTCTGTGTGTTAATTTTATATCCTGAAACTTTACTATATTCATTGATTCGCTCTAGTAATTTTCTGAAGGAGTCTTTAGGGTTTTCTAAGTAGAGGATCATGTCATCTGCAAACAGTGAGAGTTTTACTACTTCTTTTCCAATCTGGATTCCTTTTATTTCTTTTTCTGCTCTGATTGCTGTAGCCAAAACTTCCCAAACTATGTTGAATAGTAGTGGTGAGAGTGGGCACCCTTGTCTTGTTCCTGATTTTAGGGGAAATGCTTTCAGTTTTTCACCATTTAGGGTAATGTTTGCCATGGGTTTGTCATATATAGCTTTTATTATGTTGAGGTATGTTCCTTCTATTCCTGCTTTTTGGAAGGTTTTTTTTTTTTATCATAAATGGATGTTGAATTTTGTCAAAGGCTTTCTCTGCATCTTTTGAAATAATTATATGGTTTTTATTTTTCAGTTTGTTTATGTGGTGTAGTACATTGATTGATTTGTAGATATTGAAGAATCCTTGCATCCCTGGGATAAAGCCTACTTGGTCATGATATATGATCTTTTTAATATGTTGTTGGATTCTGTTTGCTAGGATTTGTTAAGGATTTTTGCATCTATGTTCATCAGTGATATTGGCCTGTAGTTTTCTTTTTTTTTTTTTGGCATCTTTGTCAGGCTTTGGTATTAGGGTGATGGTGGCCTCATAGAATGAGTTTGGAAGTTTACCTTCCTCTGCAATTTTCTGGAAGAGTTTGAGTAGGATAGGTGTTAGCTCTTCTCTAAATTTTTGGTAGAATTCAGCTGTGAAGCCATCTGGTCCTGGGCTTTCGTTTGATGGAAGATTTCTGATTACAGTTTCAATTTCTGTGCTTGTGATGGGTCTGTTGAGATTTTCTATTTCTTCCTGGTTCAGTTTTGGGAAGTCATACTTTTCTAAGAGTTTATCCATTTCTTCCAAGTTATCCAATTTATTTGCATATAGTTGCTGATAGTAGTCTCTTGTGATCCTTTGTATTTCTGTGTTGTCTATTGTTATCTATCCGTTTTCATTTCTAATTTTGTTGATTTGATTCTTCTCCCTTGGTTTCTTGATGAGTCTGCCTAATGGCTTGTCAATTTTATTTATCTTCTCAAAGAACCAGCTTTTGGCTTTGTTGATTTTTGCTATGGTCTCTTTTGTTTCTTTTGCATTTATTTCTGCCCTAATTTTTATGATTTCTTTCCTTCTACTAACCCTGGGGTTCTTCATTTCTTCCTTTTCTAGTTGCTTTAGGTGTAGAGTTAGGTTATTTATTTGACTTTTTTCTTGTTTCTTGAGGTGAGCCTGTATTGCTATGAATCTTCCCCTTAGCACTGCTTTTACCGTGACCCATAGGTTTTGGGCTGTTGTGTTTTCATTTTTGTTCGTTTCTATGCATATTTTGATTTCTTTTTTGATTTCTTCTGTGATTTGTTGGTCATTCAGCAGTGTATTGTTCAGCCTTCATATGTTGGTGTTTTTAATTGTCTTTCTCCTGTAACTGACATCTAATCTTACTGCATTGTGGTCAGAAAAGATGCTTGGAATGATTTCAATTTTTTTGAATTTACCAAGACTAGATTTATGGCCCAGGATGTGATCTATTCTGGAGAAGGTTCCGTGTGCACTTGAGAAAAAGGTGAAATTCATTGTTTTGGGGTGCAATGACATATAGATATCAATTAGGTCTAACTGGTCTATTGTATCATTTAAAGTTTGTGTTTCC
Source organism: Okapia johnstoni (assembly GCA_024291935.2). Taxonomy (NCBI): domain Eukaryota; kingdom Metazoa; phylum Chordata; class Mammalia; order Artiodactyla; family Giraffidae; genus Okapia; species Okapia johnstoni. Next base: position 13,974,350 of record CM044316.1, on the reverse strand, counting down.
TTGTTAATTTTCTGTTTAGTTGATCTGTCCATAGGTGTGAGTGGGGTATTAAAGTCTCCCACTATTATTGTGTTATTGTTAATTTCCCCTTTCATACTTGTTAGCATCTGCCTTACATATTGCAGTGCTCCTATATTGGGTGCATATATATTTATAATTGTTATATCTTCTTCTTGGATTGATCCTTTGATCATTATGTAGTGTCCATCTTTGTCTCTTTTCACCACCTTTGTTTTAAAGTCTATTTTGTCTGACATGAGTATTGCTACTCCTGCTTTCTTTTGGTCTCTATTTGCATGAAATATCTTTTTCTAGCCCTTCACTTTCAATCTGTATGTGTCCCTTGTTTCGAGGTGGGTCTCTTGTAGACAACATATATAGGGGTCTTGTTTTTGTATCCATTCAGCCAGGCTTTGTCTTTTGGTTGGGGCATTCAATGCATTTACATTTAAGGTAATTATTGATAAGTATGATCCTGTTGCCATTTACTTTATTGTTTTGGGTTCGAGATTATACACCCTTTCTGTGTTTCCTGTCTAGAGATCCTTTTGCATTTGTTGGAGAGCTGGTTTGGTGGTGCTGAATTCTCTGAGCTTTTGCTTGTCTGTAAAGCTTTTGATTCCTCCTTCGTATTTGAATGAGGTTCCTTGCAGGATACAGTAATCTGGGCTGTAGATTATTTTCTTTCATCACTTTAAGTATGTCCTGCCATTCCCTTCTGGCCTGAAAAGTTTCTATTGAAAGATCAGCTGTTATCCTTATGGGAATCCCCTTGTGTGTTATTTGTTGTTTTTCCCTTGCTGCTTTTAATATTTGTTCTTTGTTAATTTGATTATTATGTGTCTTGGGGTATTTCGCCTTGGGTTTATCCTGCTTGGGACTCTCTGGGTTTCTTGGACTTAGGTGACTATTTCCTTCCCCACTTTAGGGAAGTTTTCAACTATTATCTCCTCGAGTATTTTCTCATGGTCTTTCTTTTTGTCTTCTTCTTCTGGGACTCCTATGATTCATATGTTGGTGTGTTTAACATTGTCCCAGAGGTCTCTGATGTTGTCCTCATCTCTTTTAATTCTTTTTTCCTCTCTGTTTCTTTTATTTCTATCATTCTATCTTCTACCTCACTTATCCTATCTTCTACCTCCATTATTCTACTGTTGGTTCCCTCCAGAGTGTTTTTGATCTCATTTATTGCATTATTCATTATATAATAACTCTTTTTTATTTCTTCTAAGTCCTTGTTAAGCCTTTCTTGCATCTTCTCAATCCTTGTCTCCAGGTTATTTATCTGTAACTCCAATTTGTTTTCCAGAGTTTGGATCATTTTCACTATCATTATTCGGAATTCTTTATCAGGTATATTCCCTATCTCTTCCTCTTTTGTTTGATTTGGAGGGCATTTATCCTGTTCCTTTACCTGCTGTGTATTTCTCTGCTTTTTCATCTTGTTTATATTGCTGTGTTTGGGGTGGCCTTTCTGTTTTCTGGCAGTTTGTGTTTCCTCTTTATTGTGGAGATTCCTCGCTGTGGGTGGGGTTAGACAGGTGGCTTGTCAAGGTTTCCTGGCTGGGAAAGCTTGTGTTGGTGTTCTGGTGGGTGGAGCTTGATTTCTTCTCTCTGGAATGTAATGAAGTGTCCAGTAATGAATTTTGAGATGTCAGTGGGTTTGGTGTGGCTTTGAGCAGCCTGTATATTGAAGCTCAGGGCTATGTTCCTGTGTTGCTGGAGAATTTGTGTGGTATATCTTACTCTGGGACTTGTTGGCCCTTGGGTGATGCTTGGTTTCAGTGTAGGTATGGAGGCATTTGATGAGCTCCTATCGTTTAATGGTTCCTGGATTCAGGAGTTCTCTGGTGTTCTCAAGATTTGGACTTAAGTCTCCCGTCTCTGGTTTTCAGTCTTATTCTTACAGTAGCCTCAAGACTTCTCCACCTATACAACACTGATGATAAAACATCTAGGTTAATGATGAGAAGTTTCTCTGCAGTGAGGGACACCCAGAGAGGTTCACAGAGTTACATGGAGAAGAGAAGAGGGAGGAGGGAGATGGAGGTGGCCAGGAGGAGAAGACGGGAAACAAAAGGGGAGAGAGCAAGCTAGCCAGTAATCACTTCCCTATGTGCTCTCCACCGTCTGGATCTCTCAGAGATGTTCACGGAGTTACACAGGGAAGAGAAGAGCGAGGAAGGAGACAGAGGTGGCCAGGAGGAGAAAAGGGGAAATCAAAAGGGGAAATCAAAAGGGGAGAGACAGATCCAACCAGTAATCAGTTCTCTTAAGTGTTCTCCACAGCCCGGAACACATAAAGGGATTCACAGAGTTGGGTAGAGAAGAAAAGGGGAAGTGGGGAGATGAAGGCAACCTGGTGGAGAAAAAGGAGAGTTAAAAGGGGGAGAGAGCATTCAAGCCAGTGATCTCGCTCCCAAGTAAAAACAGGTTCTGAAGATTGGATTCTTGAAGATAAAAAGTTGGTAACAAATACTAAAAAGCAAAAATTAAAAATCTAGAGTAGAGGTTAGGTTCTCAAAAATACCATATTGAAAAAAATAGAAAAAAAAAAGAAAAAAACCCCACCAAAGTCACAAAAATTATAATATATATATATATATATATCAAGTTTACTTTAAAAATAAGGTCTTAAAGAAAAAAAATAGAAATAAAAATAGGGTCTTTTTTTTGCAAGGTAATAATAGGTTATAAAAATAAAAATTGAAGGAGTAATAGGGGACTTGAAAATAAAATACAATTTTAAAAAATTTAAAAAATTATGAAAAATTTTTAAAAATTTTAAAAATGATAATAGTAAAAATATATCTAGGACTTTCTCTGGAGCTGTTATGGACAGTGGGGTTCAGTTCATTTTCAGATACTTCCTTGGTCCAGCTTGTACTTCTCAAGGTCTCTAGGCCCCTTTCTATGTAGCTGGTGCTAATTACAGGGTTTTAATCTGTTGCATCTGTCACTTCCAAAGCGATTCCCTCTGTCTCTTTTAGCTTCTTCTGTTTGCTGGTCTCTTCAGTGTCTAATTTCCGCCCTGACACAAGGTGGGCGGTGGTGGTCACTTTTTTTTTTTTTTTCAGTCTCACTTGTTCAGTCGTGCTGTGGGGAGGGAGGAACACTGCAAACAAATCTCACTGGCATGTGCTCACAATGTTTCGGCCACACTGGGTTTGCCCACACACGGCGTGTGTGCTTTCCCAGTCTACGCTCTCAGGCTCCAGGTTGCACTGCCGGGAACTGTCTGAAGCGGCCCCTGGGGTTGCCTGTACTTCCCAGGTCTAAGCCGCTCAGGTTCTGGTTCCCGGGTATTTCACAAAGGCGCAGACTTGGTTGAGCCTGGGTTTTGTGCCCTTCCCAGGTCCGAGCAGCTCTGGTGACCAGGTTTTTGGCTAGCGCGGTCGGGGGCTGTGCCTTTTCCCCTTCCCCCATCAAAGCCGCTCGGTTTTCTGGGTATACAACAGGCGCAGCTTCCCAGGTGTGCCATGCTCTCCTCTGGGGAGCTGATCTCTGGCTGTGACCCTCTCGGCGGGTGTCGACCCTCCAGAGTACCAGGAAGTCCTGGTTAGCAGCGAAGTCTGTTTGCAGTTTGGTATAGGATGCCTCTCTGGGGCCGCGATTCCGCCCTTCCGGCTCTGGCTGCCCTCGCCTGCCTGTCTCCTGCGGGGGATAGGCCAGTCCGCGGCCGGTTTACTCTGCTCAGTCCTTTGTTCTGTGAGTGGGCCTGGCGGTGTCTTAGATTAAGGCTTTTCGTGGGAAAGCTATCCCATGGTCTAGGTTGCTGTCTCAATCTAGTTCCCTCAGATTGCCAGCAGGGCATTCTGGCTCAGTCCTTACCCAAAGCAATACAGCCCGCCCCTCCCTGCCCAGACTCCGCTTGCTAGTTGGGGATGCGCGCCCACTGGGAATTTCTGTTAGGTACGTAAACCGTGGGGTTTAATTATTTATTTATTTTCCCTCCCGGTTATTTTGCCCTTTGCAATTCCAAGGCTCACCACAGACCCGCCGGAGAGAGTGTTTCCTGGTGTTTGGTAACTTCTCTCTTTTTTAAGACTCCCTTCCCAGGACGGATCTCAGTCCCTACCTCTTTTGTCTCTCTTTTTGTCTTTTATATTTTGTCCTACCTCCTTTTGAAGACTATGAGCTGCCTTTCTGTGTGTCTGATGTCCTCTGCCAGCATTCAGAAGTTGTTTTGTGGAATTTTCTTGGCGTCTAAATGTTCTTTCGGTGAATTTGTGGGAGAGAAAGTCGTCTCCCCATCCTATTCTTCTGCCATCTGGTTATCCATTTTAAATATAGCAGTGTGTACATGTCCATCACAGACTTCCCCCTGGTAACTGTAAGTTCATTCTCTAAGTCTGTGAGTCTCTTTCTGTTTTGAACATAAGTTAATTTGTATTATTTCTTTTTAGATTCCATATAGAAGTGATGTCATATGATATTTCTCCTTCTCTGTCTGACTTATTTCACTTAATACAGCAATTTTTGGTCCATCATGTTGCTGCAAATGGAATTATTTCATTCTTTTTAGTGTCAAATAATATTCCATTATATTTACTTACCACATCTTCTTTATCCATTTCTCTGTCCATGGACATTTAGATTGTTTCCATGTCTTGGCTATTTTTTAAACAGTGCTGCTATGGACATTGGGGTACATGTACCTTTTCAAATTAGACTTTTCATCTTTCCCAGATATATGTCTGGGAGTAGGATTGCTGGATCTTACGATCACTCTGTTTTTAGGTTTTTTTTTTAAGGAAGCTCCACACTGTTTTCCACTGAACATTACTATTTCTAAAATAACAACAGGAGACTTAAGTCAGGTTCCCTAAAAGCAGAACGTGGGAGGGGTGATTTTGGTGCTCATGATTTATTGACAGAATGCTCTGAAAAGAGAGAAAAAGTGAAGGAAACAGGATGAGCAACAGAAGGAGCCAGGCAAGTTTACAGTCTCAACCGGAACTTACTTTCAGCCTGATGCATGAATTGTACCTCAGCCTCATCCCATTTTGACACAAGGGAACCAGTCATTTAAAAAAAATCTCTGTCAGTCAGTTACTGGCTGTGTGCTGCCCCCACTGTGATGGGAAGATGTTTAACAGCTCCTGCTTCATGGAGACCAATTTCCAGCAGAGCATTGCAGGGCTGGTGGCTCAGACGGTAAAGAATCCCATGGCTAGAATGGGAATGCCTGCAATGCTGGAGACACGGGTTTGATCCCTGGTTGGGAAATCCCCTGGAGAAGGGAATGGCAACCCACTCCAGTATCCTTGCCTGGAGAATCCCTTGGACAGAGGAGCCTGGCAGGCTACAGTCCATGGGATCTCAGAGAGTTGGACACGACTGAGCATTTTCAGGAGAAGGGGGCAGACAACTGACCCAAAAAGGGGGTCAGGGAGACACACCAACAATAATAATGACTCTGCCCATCCTCATGACCAGCAAACATGACAGAGGAACTTGTATTAGCATTTAGATATGTGTTTGGAGCTCATTCTAATGAGATTTTGAACTGCACTAAAAAGATGTTTATTTCAAATGATGTTCCAAACTTCTTAGACATTCTGATAAAACCTTGCCCTTTCTAAAAGATCTTAGAGATTGTTTACCATACCATTTGACTTTTTAAATGATCTTTTAAATTTATTTTTAATTGGCATATAACTTCTTTACAATGTTGTGTTGATTTCTGCTGTACAACATTGTGAATCAGCTCTATGTATATTGCCTCCCTCTTGAGCCACCCTCCCACCTCCCCCCATCCCACCCTTCTAGGTCATCATAGAGCTCTGAGTTGAGCTCCCTGTGCTAACCAGTAGCTTCCCACTAGCTATCTATTTTACACATGGTAGTGTATATATGTCAGTGCTACTCTCTCAATTCATCTCACCCTCTCCTTCCTGCTCTGTGTCCACAAGTCTGTTCTTTACTAGGGCCTCTTCATTTCTGCCCTGCAAACAGATTCACCAGTATCATTTTCCATTTGGCTTTATTGAGACTAGAACACAACGTTTTTTGTTTTGTTTTTTTTTAATTGAAGTATAGTTGATTTAAAATGTGTGTTTCATGGAACTTTACTCAATGTTATGTGGCCACCTAGGTGGGAAGACAATTTGGGGGAGAATGTATACTTGTATATGTATGACTGAGTCCTTTCACTATTCACCCTAAAATATCAGAACATTGTTAATTGGCTATATCCCAATACAAAATGTAAAGTTTTTAAAATGTGTTAATTTCAGGTATACATTAAATTAATTCATATATATATATTCTTTTTCAGATTATTTTCCATTATAGGTTATTTTGTTGTTGTTCAGTCATTCAGTCATGTCTGACTCTGTGACCCCATGGACTGCAGCACTCCAGGCTTCCCTGTCCTTCACTATTTCCCAGAGTTTGCTCAAACTCATGTCCATTGAGTCGATGATGCTGTCTGACCATCTCATCCTCCATTGCCTCCTTCTCCTCCTGCCCTCAATTTTTCCCAGCATCAGAGTCCTTCCCAATGAGATGGCTAGCCAAAGTCTTGGAGCTGTAGCTTCAGCATCAGTCCTTCCAATGAATATTCAATGTTGATTTCCCTTAGGATTGACTGGATTGATTTCCTTGTGTACAAGGGGCTCTCAAGAGTCTTTTCCAGCGCCATAGTTCAAAAGCATCAATTCTTTGGCACTCAGCCTTCTTTATGGTCCAACTCTCACGTCCACCCATGACTACTGGAAAAACCATAGCTTTGACTATAATTGACTCAGACAGTAAAGAATCCACCTGCCAATGCAGGAGACCTATGTTTGATTCCTGGGTTGGGAAGATCCCCTGGAAAAGGGAATGGCTACCCACTCCAGTATTCTTGCCTGGAGAATTTCATGGACAGAGGAGCCTGGTGGGCTATATAGTCCATGGGGTCTCAAAGAGTTGGACATGCAAAGATTGAGACACAACTGAGCAACTACCACTTTAAAAGTTGCTACAAGATATTAAATATGTGCTTAGATTGCAAGGCTTTTATACTCCCAAATACATGTCTAATAAAGTGTTTTCATCTTTTAAAAAATAGGAAAAGCAGCTAAAGGAGACATTTCTAATGCTTTTCTTGGGAGGGAGCACATCTCTTTTGCAGTTCTGTAAGGTATAGCATCCAATGATATTTGCTATTTTTACCACCAGGTGGCGCTAGTAGTAAGGAAACTACCCGCCTCAGATGGTAAAGCGTCTGCCTACAATGTGGGAGACCTGGATTCGATCCCTGGGTCGGGAAGATCCCCTGGAGAAGGAAATAGCAACCCACTCCAGTACTCTTGCTTGGAAAATCCCATGGACAGAGGAGCCTGGTAGGCTACAGTCCACAGGGTCGCAAAGAGTTGGACACGACTGAGCGACTTCACTTCACTCTAAGAGACGTGAGTTCCATCCCTGGGTCTGGAAGATCTCCTGGAGGAGGGAACGGAAACCCACTCCAGTATTCTTGCCTGGAGAATCCTATGAACAGAAGGGCCTGGCGAGCTACAGTCCATAAAGTCACAAAGAGTTGAACACGACTGAAGTGACTTAGCACACACTCATCTCACTTCTTTATAATCAATATTTCATCTTCTGAAACTTTACTTCGTGAATCATGCCCAACATTGATAAAAATCACCCAGTTTTCATGTAATTTGAAACTCTCAAGCTTCATCTGCCTTGGCTACAAATATGGGTTGGCTCAGTTTCCATATCTAAATTTGAACCACAGGATCTCAGATTGTCTTCCTTCCTCTTTCTTAGTTCTCAGAAAAAATTCCTCCTCAGGAGTTTGTGGGTGTTGCTGAAGTATTATTTGATATCTGCTCATAGTGTGTTTCTCCTATTCTTTTTCTCTGCTTTGTTCTTAAAAGTCCTTCATATGCCTCTTCACGGTATCTTTCCCTGCTCAGCACAGCAATCTCTACCCACGACCAGGTCAAGCCTACAGAACGCTGAGATGCAGCTTGACCTGAGCTGTAAGAAGCAGTTCTGTACCCATTGTGGGGCTGCCATTGTCTTCTGGGCTCCAGAGCTGCTGCACTTAGGCATAGAGTTACGTACACTCATGAACACCACAGCACCATCTCCCAGGCTTTGCTTAACTTAAGGGGCCTCCACGCAGCCACATAAGTCTTTTCAGTTCAGTTCAGTCGTGTCCAAGGTCTTTTGGACACACTGATACTCTCCACCCTTCTGACTTCTTTCTCGTCCTTTCAGTGGCAACTTCTCCAAACCTCCATATCTATCAGCTCACTCAGGTAGGTGTTTTGGAAGCTTTAGAAGGGTGTGTCTTAATCATTATACAGGAATATGGAAATTCCATTTCTGGTTCAGTCCATATGCCGGGAAAAAAGGCAAGAAAATATTTTAGGTAGCAGGAAAAACACAGGAGGCTTGGAGATGTTAAAAAATTTCATACTTTGCTATATATCTGAAACTAACATGTGTGCATGCTAAGTCGCTTCAGTTGTGTCTGACTCTTTGTGACCCTATGGACTGTAACCCATCAGGCTCCTCTGTCCATGGGGTTCTCCAGGCAAGAATACTGGAGTGGGTTGCTATGCCCTCCTCCAGGGGATCCTCCCATCCAGGGATCGAACCTGGGTCTCCTGCATTGCAGGCAGATTCTTAACCATCTCAGCCACCAGGGAAGCCCTCTGAAACTAAGGAAACACTGTAAATCAACTATATTTTATCGTTTTAATTGGAGGATAATTGTTTTGCAGTGTTGTGCAGTCTCTGCCTTACATCAGTGCAAATCAGTCATCATAATTATATATATATATATATATATATATATATATATATATCCCCACTCTCCTGAGCCTCCCCCTCCCCCCCACTCCCACCCCCTCTAGGTCATCACAGAGTGCAAGGCTGGGCTCCCTGTGTTATATAGCAGCTTCCCACTAGTGATCTATTTTACACATGATAGTGTATATATGTCAAAGCTACTTTCTAAATTTCTCCAAGCCTCTCTTTCCCCTGCTGTGTCCATAAATCCATCCTCTATGTCTGCATTTCCATTTCTTTGTAAATGGGTTCATCAGTAGTTTCTTCCAGGTTCTGTATATATACATTAATATATGATTTTTTTTTCACTTCCTGACTTACTTCACTCTGTATAATAATCTTTACGTTCATCCACCTCATTAAAACTGACTGAAATGCATTCCTTTTTATGGTTGAGTGATATTCCGTTGTATATATGTACCACAACTTCTTTATCCCTCACCTTTAGATGGACATCTAGGTCGATGGACATATATAGTTTAGGTTTTAAAAAAATAAGAAACTTCCCTGGTGGTCTAGTGATTATGACTCCAAGCTTCCATTTGCAGGGGGTGAGGTTGGATCCCTGGTAGGGGAACTAAGATCTTATCCATGCAGTGCAGTGTGGCCAAAAAAAAAAAAAAAATTAAGATTTTTAGAAATTTGCGCAGTCATTTATTCATCCTGTAATGAATCCATTTGCTAAGTATCTACTCTCTAGATATGATACTAAGCAAGAAGTACATTGCCTTTTTTTTTCCCCATAGAACATACTTTGTAATGGCGAAAGAGACCCAATAAATAAGTGAATGAATATCTAAATGGGCTGGATGTTGTCTGTTGACCCCTCCAAAGCCATTCAGTGGTCTGCCTGAAATGACAACATGTCTGGAGTATAACTGTGGACTTTCTTGGCCTCTGACATTCAGTTGGTTTTGGCCAATGGGAAACACCAACAGAATATCATAAAAACGGAGGAGAGTGTGGTCAGGGTATTTGTTTTCTTAGCTCCTTCCTTACAGATCACCATGAAAGGGTTTCTGTCCATTGAATGGAGATCAGAGCTCCATGATCTGGTATACCGAGTCTTTTCAATTACTATTTCTTACTCCTCGTCTGTTCTGATATTTTCTCAGTAGCTTAACATGCAATTTCTAAATGTCTTTAAAAAGAAAATGTAGAAAGGAATTGCCTGGTGGTGCAGAAGTTAGGACTCAGCACTTCCACTGCCATGGCTGCTGCTGCTGCTGCGTCCCTTCTCTGGGTTTAATCCCTGGAGGGGGAACTAAGATCCCACAAGCCATGAGGTGCAGTCAAAAAGATGTAGAAAGTGTCAGTTATGCAATTTTTGGAATTAATACTCACATTTTTAAGGGCACAAACTACAATACATTTGTTCTCCCAACCAGCATTTTGCATGTTGTAATAAATACACAAAGAAAGTGCAAGTTGCTCAGTCACGTCCGACCCTTTGCGACCCCATGGACCAACAGTCCACGGAATTCTCCAGGGCAGAATACCGGAGTGGGTAGCCTTTCCCTTCTCCAGGGGATCTTCCCAACCCGGGGATCAAACCCAGGTCTCCTATATTGCAGGCAGATTCTTTACCAGTTGAGCCACCAGGGAAGCCCAGGAATACTGGAGTTGGTAGCCTACCCCTTCTCCAGTAGATCTTCATGACCCAGGAATCAAACTGCAGTCCCCGGCATTGCAGGCGAATTCTTTACCAGCTGAGCTAAAAAGGAATCCCAAATAACTACACAAATACCACAGAAAACAAAAGCCAATGTTTTATAAAATCCATTCTGGATTTTATGAAGAACAACATCCATCAAAATTCATGGATAAGGGATATGGTTTTGCCAAAATCCAAACAGGTCAACCAGATTCTCTGTTTAAATCTGTATGGGACCAGAAATTAATTTAGTCTTAATTTTTTAAGAGATCAAAGTCACATAACATAAAATTTACCATTTAACCCATTTTATAGTGCACATAATTCAGTGTCTTATCAAAGAGTCAAAATGTGCAACCACATGGAGTCATGTGAAAATCACATGGGGTCATGATTTTAACCATCTTATGTTACAAGCTTAAAATTAAAAGATGCTGGCTCCTTGAAAGGAAAGCAATGACAAATCTAGAGAGCATATTAAAAAGCAAAGACATCACTTTGCTGACAAAAGACCGTATAGTCAAAGCTATGGTTTTTCCAGTAGTCATGCATAGATGTGAGAGTTGGACCATCAAGAAGGCTGAGTACTGAAGAATCAATGCTTTCAAACTGTGGGGTTGGAAAAGACTTTGAGAGTCCTTTGGACAGCAAGGAGAACAAACCAGTCAATCCTAAAGGAATCAACCCTGACTGTTCATTGGAAGCGCTGATGCTGAAGCTGAAGCTCCAATACTTTGACCACCTGATGGGAAGAGCCGACTAATTGGAAAAGACCCTGATGCTGGGAAATATTGAAGGCATGAGGAGAAGAGGGTGATGGAAAATGAGATAGTTGGATAGCCAACATGAACTTGTGCAAACTCTGGGAGACAGTGGAAGACGGTGGAGGCTGGCATGCTGCAGTCTATGGGGTCACAAAGAGTCAGACATGATTTTGTGACTGAAGAACTAAGAGGTTCCAAGCACACTTGGTACAAAGGGTTTGTTTGAAACAGAAGTGATGGTATACTCTACAATCAAGGTAAAGTTCATGCCCAGTGAGCCAGGCAAAAAAAAATATTTGTATAAGTCACTAATCAGGACCATTTGATATCTAAGCTGCAATTCTAATAGGGCAGAGATACTGGGATTTACTTTATTCTTGTGTCCTGCAGGATGAGACACCTTCATCATATTTTCAACCAATTCCCACACCAAAACTCACCATTTCAAAGTGTGCATAGTTCACTGAGAAACACTTGTTTGTAGATGATGGGCAATGGAGAAAGTGATGTTTGTGTTTTGTGCTTTAGGTCCATGTGTTGGTCAAAGGAAAATGTTTCCTTCTTTTCTTGAAATGTAGCTTCCTCTTCCATGACAGTGGATAAGAAAGGTTCAGCTTCAGCACTTCCCAGGTAGTCCAGTGGCTAGGAATCTGCCTGCCAATGCAGGGGGACACAGGTTCGATCCCTGGTCCAGGAACTAAGATCCCACATGCCATGGGACAACTAAGCCTGTGTGCCACAACTACTGAGCACAGGTTCCAGAGCCCATACTCCACAACAAAAGAAGCCACCACGATGGGAAGCCTAGGTACTGCAACTAGAGAACAGCCCCTACTTGCCACAACTAGAGAAAGTCAGCAACACAGACCCAGCAGAGCCCAAAATAAATACATAAGATTTTAAAAAGACTATCTTTAAAAAAAGAGAAAAGTTTAGCTTCTTGGTAGAATGGTAGACATTCTAGAGTGCCAGGGTGTGTATTAGTTAGTGACCTGGTGAGAAGCAGCTGGACCAGTCAAGTGGATTAAACAGAGAGGGCTTAATGAAGAGACTTCATAGTGTGGGCAGACAGAAGCAGTTCTGAACCTAATTTTGATGTGTGTGGTTTTCACAAAACCATTCTCTGATACCAGCTGGGAGTCCAAAAATTCAACTCAATTGTGATACTGTCTACCCAGATTTAGCACTATAAGTTCAGGGCTTAGTCCTACAAGACTGCCCCACCCCCAGCTCCCAATTTCAGATGCCAACACAAGTCCAGGTTGTCACATGTTCTTCTGTCCAAATGACTACAGATCAGAGGTTCCCACGACCGCCTCCATGAGTCCCATGAGTTTGCTAGAATGGCTCGCAAAATTTAGAAAACATTTTACTTACAAGATTACTGGTTTATTATCAAAGGTATAACTCAAGATTTGTCAAATGGAGGAGATGCATAGGACAAGGCACTGGGAAATCACACATTATTTCTGTTCCCTCTTCCCAAATCTCTATGTGTTTGCCAACCCAGAAGCTCTATGAATCCCAACCTTTTGAGTTTTTATAGAGTCTCGTTACATAGCATTCCCTGATGGCTCAGCTGGTAAAGAAACTGTCTGCAATGCAGAAGACAGAGGAGATGCGGGTTCAGTCCCAGGGTCAAGAAGATCTCCTGGAGGAGGAAATGGCAACCCACTCCAGTATTCTTGCCTGGGAAATTCAAGGACAGAGGAGAATGTTGGACCACAGTCCAATGGAGTGGCAATGAGTCAGACATGACTGAGCATGATCATGGGACATTACATAGGAATGAATGATTAAATTATTGCCATTGGTGACTGATTTGACCTTGAGCCCCTTTCCCCTCCCTGGAAATCAGGAGGATGGGACTGAAAGTTCCTACCTTTCATTATGTGGTTGGCTCAACTGGCAACCAGCCCCAACCATTAGGTACTTTCCCAAAGTCACCTCATTAACATAAACGCAGTTGTGGTGGAAAGAGGCTTGTTATGAATAATTCATATTCACCTCCAGACAGCATATTAAAAAGCAGAGACATTATTTTGCCAACAAAGGTCCGTCTAGTCAAAGCTATGGTTTTTCCAGTAGTCATGTATGGATGTGAGAGTTGGACCATAAAGAAAGCAGAACACTGAAGAATTGATGCTTTTAACCTGTGGTGCAGGAGAAGACTCTTGAGAGCCCCTTGAACAGCAAGGAGATCAAAGCAGTCAATCCTAAAGTAAACCAACTCTGAGTATTCATTGGAAAGACTGATGCTGAAGCAGAAGCTTCAATACTTTGGCCACCTGATGTGAAGAGTCAACTCACTGGAAAAGACCCTGATGCTGGGAAAGATTGAAGGCAGGAGCAGGAGGTGACAGGGGATGAGATGGTTAGATGGCATCATCGACTTGATGGACATGAGTTTGAGCAAACTCCAGGAGATAGTGAAGGATAGGGAAGCTTGGTGAGCTACAGTCCATGGGGTCACACAAAAAAGTTGGACACAACCTAGTGACTAACCAACAACAATAACATATTTGGGTGACCCTATCTCTAAGACCAGAATTATGGGCAGTCACTTTGCAGAAGTGGCAAACTGAGAAATGAAAGGATAATAGGGGACTGGGTAACATAAAGTTTATCACATTCTTCCACACTCTGGACTTCAACCCTCTCATTAAAGGAGCCTTCTCAAAGTTGGATCCATTTTCTTGGCATAGATGGAGATTGGGACCACTCGCCATTACCTGGTTTTCTCCCTTGGCCACCATCATCGTTTCCAAATTCATTTTCTGAAGTATGGTCCATCCTGGTAATGTACTATTTAAATAACTTGAATGAGAAGAGAACTGATGGACCCTTATGCAAGTGCTCCTACTGAAAGGTTGTTACTGAGCCATGAGAAACCCCAGGATTCTTGGCCTCTGGAGGAGAGGAATTCAATACAGGGCCAGTGACAAGGCTTGATCACTTGGAGCTTTTGTGTAATAAAGTTTTATTAAAGTATAAAAGAGATAGAGAAAGCTTCTGACATAGACAACAGAATGGAGGAGAATGAGTGCCCCCCTGCTAGTCTTTAGCAGGAAGCTATATACCTACTAGCAGGCTGCTAATTAGAGAAAGGAAATGTCTCATAACTCAGAAAGTGGCACCAGGCCCCTCACCCCCAAGATGCATTTTGAGATAATATTGGCATGAGGTGAGTCATCTCTGGCGATAAAACGATTGACATGAATCTTGAAGAAAGGCAGATTTCCAAGCAAATACATAGTCTCATTAATACAGCTTAAGAGAACATTTGCATGAGTAAAACATACTGGTTTGTTGAATAAAACATACTGATTTGTCAAGTCGGTTCTGAGTCTTAGGCAGAACTGACTTGAAGAAAGACAGAGTGCATTAACATAGCTTAAGAAAAACATTTCCATAAGAAAAATGCATTGGTTAGCTCAAGGTTTGAGAAAAGTTAAGTTTAGATGTAACCAGGTGTTGTCATGGCAACACAGAATTTTAAAAGAAATCTCCTTTTAAAAGAAGAAGTAAAACTCTCACTGTTTGCAGATGACATGATCCTCTACCTAGAAAACCCTAAAGATTCTACAAGAAAATTACTAGAGCTAATCAATGAATATAGTAAAGTTGCAGGATACAAAATTAACACACAGAAATCCCTTGCATTCCTATACACCAATAATGAGAAAACAGAAAGAGAAATTAAGGAAACAATACCATTCACCACTGCAACAAAAAGAATAAAATACTTAGGAATATATCTACCTAAAGAAACAAAAGACTTATATATAGAAATCTATAAAACACTGATGAAAGAAATAAAAGAGGACACAAACAGATGGAGAAATGTACCGTGTTCATGGATTGGAAGAATTAATATAATGAAAATGAGTATACTACCCAAAGCAATCTATAGATTCAATGCAATCCCTATCAAGCTACCAATGGTATTTTTCACAGAACTAGAACAAATCATTTCACAATTTGTATGGAAATATAAGAAACCTCGAATAGCCAAAGCAATCTTGAGAAAGAAGAATGGAACTGGAGGAATCAACCTGCCTGACTTCAGGCTCTACTACAAAGCACAGTCATCAAGACAGTATGGTACTGGCACAAAGATAGAAATACAGATCATTGGGACAAAATAGAAAGCCCAGAGATAAATCCATGTACCTATGGACACCTTATCTTTGACAAAGGAGGCAAGAATATACAATGGAGAAAAGACAATCTCTTTAACAAGTGGCACTGGGAAAATTGGTCAACCACTTGTAAAAGGATGAAACTAGAACACTTTCTAACACCATACACAAAAATAAACTCAAAATGGATTAAAGATCTAAATGTAAGACCAGAAACTATAAAACTCCTAGAGGAAAACATAGGCAAAACACTCTGACATAAATCACAGCAGGATCCTCCATGACCCACCTCCCAGAATATTGGAAATAAAAGCAAAAATAAACAAATGGGACCTAATTAAAATTAAAAGCTTTTGCACAACAAAGGAAACTATAAGCAAGGTGAAAAGACAACATTCGGAATGGGAGAAAATGATAGCAAACGAAGCAACAGACAAACAATTAATCTCAAAAATATACAAGCAACTCCTGCAACTGAATTCCAGAAAAATAAACGACCCAATCAAGAAATGGGCCAAAGAACTAAACAGACATTTCTCCAAAGAAGACATACAGATGGCTAACAAACACATGAAAAGATACTCAACATCACTCATTACTAGAGAAATGCAAATCAAAACCACAATGAGGTACCATTTCACACCAGTCAGAATGGCTGCTATCCAAAAGTCTACAAGCAATAAATGCTGGAGAGGGTGTGGAGAAAAGGGAACCCTCTTACACTGTTGGTGGGAATGCAAACTAGTACAGCCACTATGGAGAACAGTGTGGAGACTCCTTAAAAAACTGGGAATAGAACTGCCATATGACCCAGGAATCCCACTGCTGGGCATACACACCGAGGAAACCAGAATTGAAAGAGACGCGTGTACCCCAATGTTCATCGCAGCACTGTTTGCAATAGCCAGGACATGGAAGCAACCTAGATGTCCATCGGCAGACGAATGGATAAGGAAGCTGTGGTACATATACACAATGGAATATTACTCAGCCATTAAAAAAAATACATTTGAATCGGTTCTATTGAGATGGATGAAACTGGAGCCCATTATACAGAGTGAAGTAAGCCAGGAAGAAAAACACCAATACAGTATACTAATGCATATATATGGAACTTGAAAGATGGTAACGATAACCCTATATGCGAGACAGAATAAGAGACACAGATGCATAGAACAGTCCTATGGACTCTGAGGGAGAAGGTGAGGGTGGGACGTTCTGGGACAATAGCATTGAAACATGTATATTATCATATGCGAAACAGAACACCATTCCAAGTTCGATGTATGAGACAAATGCTCAGGGCTGGGGCAATGGGATGACCCAGAGGGATGGGATGGGGAGGGAGGTGGGAGGGGGGTTCAGGATGGGGAACACATGTAAACCCATGGCTGATTCATGTCAATGTATGGCAAAAACCACTACAATATTGTAAAGTAATTAGCCCCCAACTAAAATAAATA
Organism: Okapia johnstoni; assembly: GCA_024291935.2. NCBI lineage: Eukaryota > Metazoa > Chordata > Mammalia > Artiodactyla > Giraffidae > Okapia > Okapia johnstoni. Next base: position 13,957,531 of record CM044316.1, on the reverse strand, counting down.
AATTTATTAAAAAAACAACAACAAAAAAAGAAAGAAACCTCCTTTTAATTTTATATAGAGAAGGGAAAAAAATCGGACTTTTGTCCTCCTGCCGCTTAGTTCAATTCAGTTCAGTCACTCAGTCGTGTCCAGCTCTTTGAGACGCAATAGACTGCAGCATGCCAGGCTTCCCTGTCCATCACCAACTCCCAGAGTTGCTCAAACTCATGTCCATCAAGTCGGTGATGCCATCCAACTATCTTATCCTATGTTGTTTCCTTCTCCTCTGCCTTCAGTCTTTCCCAGCATCAGAGTTTTTTCCAAAGAGTCAGTTCTTCATATCAGGTGGCCAAAGTATTGGAGTTTCAGCTTCAGCATCAGTCCTTCTAATGAATATTCAGGTCTGATTTCCTTTAGGATGAACTGGTTGGCTCTCCTTGCAGTCCAAGGGACTCTCAAGAGTTTTGTCCAACACCACAGTTCAAAAACATCAATTCTTCGGCGCTCAGCTTTCTTTATAGTCCAACTCTCACATCCATACATGACCACTGGAAAAACCGTAAGTTTGACTAGATGGACCTTTGTCAGCAAAGTAATGTCTCTGCTTTTTAATATGCTGTCTAGGTCTGTCATGGATTTTATTCCAAGCAGCAAGCGTCTTTTAATTTCATGGCTGCAGTCACCATCTGCAGTGATTTTGGAGACCAAGAAAATAAAGTCTGTCCCTGTTTCCATTGTTTCCCCATCTATTTGCCATGAAGTGATGGGACCAGATGCCATGATCTTCGTTTTTTGAATGTGGAGTTTTAAAACAGCTTTTTCACTCTCCTCTTTCACTTTGATCAAGAGGCTCTCTAGTTCTTCTTTGCTTTCTGCCATCAGGGTGGTGTCGTCTGTGTATCTGAGGTTACTGATATTTCTCCTGGCAATCTTGATTCCAGCTTATGCTTCATACAGCCTAGCATTTCGCTTGATGTACTCTGCATATAAGTTAAATAAGCAGGGTGACAATATACAGCCTTGACGTACTCCTTTCCCAATTTGGAACCAGTCTGTTGTTCCATGTCCAGTTCTAACTATTGCTTCTTGACCTGCATTCAGATTTCTCAAGAGGCAGGTTAGGTGGTCTGGTATTCTCATCTCTTTAAGAATTTTCCACAATTTGTTGTGATCTACACAGTCAAAGGCTTTGGTGTAATCAATAAACCAGAAGTTGGTGCTTTTCTGGTATTCTCTTGCTTTTTTAATCATCCAACAGATGTTGGCAATTTGATCTCTGGTTCCTCTGCCTTTTCTAAATCCAGCTTGAACATCTGGAAATTCACAGTTCACCTACTGTTGAAGCCTGGCTTAAAGAATTTTGAGCATTACTTTGCTAGCATGCGAGATGAGTGCAATTGTGGGGTAGTTTGAACATTTTTTCGCATTGCCTTTCTTTGAGATTGGAATGAAAACTGGCTTTTTCCAGTTCTGTGGCCACTGCTGAGTTTTCCAAATTTGTAGGCATATTGAGTGCAGCACTTTCACAGCATCATCTTTTAACATTGAAATAGCTCAACTGGAATTCCATTACCACCACAAGCTTTGTCCATAGTGGTGCTTCCTAAGGCCCACTTGACTTCGCATTTTAAGATGTCTGGCTCTAGGTGAGTGACCACACCATTGTGGTTATCTGAGTCATGAAAATCTTTTTTGTATCGTTCTTCTGTGTATTATTGCCACCTCCTCTTAATATCTTCTGCTTCTGTTAGGTCCATACCATTTCTGTCCTTTATCGTGCCCATCTTTGCATGAAATATTCCCTTAGTATCTCTAATTTTCTTGAAGAGATCTCTAGTCTTTCTCATTCTATTGTTTTCCTCTATTTCTTTTCATTGATCACTGAGGAAGGTTTTCTTATCTATGCTTTGGAACTCTGCATTCAAATGGGTATATCTTTCCTTTTCTCCTTTACTTTTCACTTCTCTTCTTTTCTCAGCTATTTGTAAGGCCTCCTCAGACAACCATTTTCCCTTTTTGCATTTCTGCCACTTAAGAGAAAGATAAAAAATGTCTGACTCTTGCAGCCTATTTCCTCCATTTGGGGCGCCTTGGCCTTCCTGCATGTTACCGTCTCACTACCAATGCCCGTAGTCATCTCATCCAGCCACAAGACTCCTTGAGAAACTAAAGTTTAAGATAAGAAGAGATGTACTTCCTGTTTTGGTTGTTGTTAGCTTGGAGAAGCTGCCAGACTGGGTGACCAGCGAGGACTTTCATCTTGTGGGTAAGGAGGAACTGGTTTTGTGTTTTTTCCACAGAAAATACAAAGTGCTTTGCTTGCGATCTTGGGTCTTAAAAAAATACGCTGGCTCTGGAAAGATTTTAAAGGATAGCTCGTTAGATGTCCTGTTGCTTTATTTTTAAATTTAAATTTATTTTAAAATTTATTTATTTTTAATTGGAGAATAATTGCTTTACAATACTGTATTGGTTTCTGCCATGCTTTATCTCTTGAAAGATGCTCTAGGGACATTGTTTCATATTTATGTCCCCATTTCAGTTTAGTATGTATAGAACATAGTAAAATGTTTTCAAATACTCAAAAGAAATCATGAATTGTGTGTTGAGGGGCTTAAGGAGAACTAAAATAAAAAAGTTTCCATGAACAGAGTCTGAAGCAAATACTGCTTTGTGAAACTTGGTTCATTTTTCTGTCTATCTCTGTGAAGTAAAATGTATTTTTTATAATGGATCTTGTTTAAAAAAAAAACACTCTCTAAAGCAATGTTGCTAGATATGTGAAATAAACAGACCCAAAGAACAAGTACAATATGATCTCACATAGATGTAGAAACTACGGTAGTCAAATGCATAGAAGCAGAGACTAAAATGATGTTTTCCAGGGGCTGGGGAGGGAGGAAGATGGGAGGGGAAGTTCATAGAGTATAAAGTTTTAGTAACACAAGATGAAAAACTCCAGTGATGTGTTATACAGCTAGTGTCTATAGCTAATGATACTGTATTGTAGACTTAAAATTTTCTAAGAGGGTAGATCTTATGTTAAGTGTTATTCACACACACACTCAAATCATAAAGAGTGCAGGAGGATATTTTCAGAGATGATGAATATGTTTATGTCCTTGATGGTAGTTTCATGTGTATATATTTATTTCTAAACTTATCAAGTTATATACATAAAATATGTACTTTTGCATGCTTCTTACATGATGACCATCCCTCAGTAAAGTGTTACAAAAAAAAAAAAAGAAATCAACGTCACTAGAGGTCTCAGCTCTTCTGAAAAATATTATCACCCTTTCCACATAAGATATTCACTTCAGTTAAAGTAGTTTCAAAAGAGTCTTAAAAAAAAACAATAACCACTAACTAGACTGGGTTTCTCTATGTTGAGAGTTTCTATAGTTTATCTTAGAGTAGGCTTTTGGAAGGGAAGAGAAGTATAATCAAAAAGGGAAACGAATGTTGAGAGAAGGGAGAGGATCAGGAAGTAACAAAGTATAACTCCTGGCAGATGCCAACATACAGAATGTCTCGAAGTAAAGTCCATGGTCTCCAGATCTTGAGTTCTAATTATTCCCTCCAGATTGCCAAATGGCCTCATTTATTTATATTCCAAGGAGCGACGACGACTACTACTACTAACCTTGCTCCTAGAAGCCATTATGCTATAATCATCCTTGCAGAACCTTGCTTATTTCCCAGAATTGGAGTTGTTGAGTCAAAAGACAGTTAGAAATGAAAGGGTTTTGATAAACATCAACCACCTGCCTTCTAAATTTTGTGACCATCCAAAATAAATCCTCATGGGGCTTAATTATCCCAGGACCCCTGTCACATCCTGCTTGGGAGCACGTCTAAGGTTGTCATTCCTGGAACCTCGACTGCTATGGGAAGCAGGTGCCTGTTGCTGCTCTCTGGTGAGTAGAACAAAGAATTCTTCCCACCCTCCAGTACCCTGGATACCCCAGCTTTGGTTGCTTTCCAGAATTTGGCACTTTCTCCAGAAATTCCTGCGTGCGTGTGTCCTACTCCAAACTCTGATACTGAGTCTCTTAGTTGCTCTCCTTCAAAGCAGAACTGAGACAAAAACTTGGGTTTAATTAATTTAGGCTTCCCAGATGGCGCTAGTGGTAAAGAACCTGCCTGCCGATGCAGGAGACATAAGAGATGTGGGTTCGATCCCTCGGTGGGGAATATCCCCCGGAGAAGGACTTGGCAACCCACTCCAGTATTCGTGCCTGGAGAATCTCATGGACAGAGGATCCTGGTGGGCTACGGTCCACAGGGTCCCAAAGAATCGGACACAACTGAAACAGCTGAGCACAAACACACGTTTGGGAAGGAATCCCAGGAAGGCTTTAGGATCCTTTGGGAAGGGAAGCCAAAGAGAGAAGAGAGAAGAGTGATAGTGAGGGGTTAGCTCTGTGGGTAATTGGTACTCCAGTCTTTCTGGGTATCCTTTCAGTATGTAATGTGCCTTTGAAGGGCAAAGAATCTGGATTATGTGTCTTCCAGTCTTCCTCCCGTGCTTCTTGATGCCCTTCACAGGCTGCAGAAAAACACCCTTTTACAGAAAGATACAGTAAGTTATCTGCTTATTGTGCAGCCCCTTCCCGGGTAGGCTTAGGGGACATGGCAAGCATCTAACATGCTTCATATGGATATGTTTATGTCCTTGATGATAGTGATAGTTTCATATGTATGTATTTATTTCTAAACTTGGACCTGTATAGTGGTCCAAACTTGGAGGACCATCGCTTAGTATATTATAGTGACTGGAACCTACCCACCCGTCTGCTCTGGACTTTAGGGACTTCAAGATAATAAAAAATACCATTGGAGGAATCAAATACAGTTTAAGACTAGGCAGTTTGTAAGCAGTTCTTACAGGCAAGCACGTGATAGCTATTACTTTATGACAGGAGTGAACATATTTTTTTTTCTGTAAAGATCCAGGTAATCACTGTTCTCAGGTTCGGGGGCCATTGTGATCTCTGTCTTAATGCCTCAACTCCGCTTGCTGCTTTATGAAAGCAGCCACAGAGTGGGACAGATCTTTTGGAATTTTTCTAGTGTGGTTTTCACAAAACTGCACTGGAAACCCCCCCACAAAAAGTAAATAAATAAATAAAAGCAGCCACCGACCTTTCGTGAACTGATGGGCACTGCCGTGTTCCAATAAAGCTTGATTTATAGACACAGGAATGTGAATTTCAGGTAATTTTCACATTCCATGCATGCACTATATTCTCCTTGATTTAAAAAAAAGAATTTAAAAGCCACTAGAAACAATTCTTAGCTCATGGGCTGCACAAAACCAGGCAGGAGTCTGCATTTGGCCCAAGGCCATAGTTTGCTGACTCCTGCCCTATGGTCATATTTCTTCTTTATGTGTCAAAAAAGCATTCATAAGGAAAATGCAGAAGCTTGAGCTTTTTTTTTTTTTAGCTGTGCTGGATCTTCATTACTGTCTGCAGACTGCTTTCTAGTTATGCTGCACAGGCTTCTCATTGCGGGGGCTTCTCTTGTTGTGGAGTACTGGCTCTAGGGTGCACGGGATTCAGTAGTTGTGGCACACTGGCTTAGTTGCCCCATGGCATGTGGGATCTTCCCAGATCAGAGATCGACCCTATGTCCCGTGCACTGGCAGATAGATTCTTGACCACTGAGCCGCCAGGGATGCCCAATGAAGTGTCTACAAAAGCACCAAAACAATGGGATTCCGAGAGCTTCTGGGTTGGTGAACACATAGAGATTTGAGGAAAGTGGTGCCTGGAGAGGGCACTGAATCCCCACTCCCTTTCTCATACCTTGCCCAGTGTATGTCTCCCATTTGGCTCTTTCTGAGATATATTCTTCTATGCGTGTGTGCCAAGTCATTTCAGTTGTGTCCATCTGTGACCCCATGGACCATAGCCCGCCAGACTCTTCTGTCCACAGGATTCTCCAGGCAAGAATACTGGACTGGGTTTCCATGCCCTCCCGGGAATCTTTCCCACCCAGGGAAACCCGCGTCTCTTATGTCTCCTCCATTGGCAGGCAGGTTCTTTACCACTAGTGCCACCTGGGACGCGCAATATCCTTCTACAATAAACTGGTAATCCAGTAAGTAATTGGTTTCTCAGAGTTCTGTGAGCTGCTCTAGCAAATTAATTGAACCCAAAGAGGGAGTCATTGGAATATCCAGTCCATAGCCAGTTGGTCAGAAGCCCGGGGGACAACTTGGAACTGTGACGGGCATCTGAAGTCTTTGGGACTGAGCCCTTAACCTGGGATATTTGATGCTCTCTATGGGAAGTTAGTGCCAGAACTGAGTTGAGAGGGACAAATTCGGAGGTTGGGATTGACATATACACACTACTCTATATAAAATAAATAGAGGAATTCCCTATTCCAGTGGTTAGGGCTCTGAACTTCCACTGCAGGGAGCACAGGTCCAATCCTTGGTCAGAGAACTTAAGATCCCACGTGCTGCATTACAAAAATAAAAAAATAGATAACTAATAAGGACCTATTTTAGGCTTCCCAGGTAGCATTAGTGGTAAAGAATCCACCTGCCAATGCAGGAGACATAAGAGACATGGGTTTGATCCCTGGGTGGGGAAGATGCCTTGGAGGAGGGCATGGCAACCCACTCCAATATTCTTTCCTGGAGAATCCCATGGATAGAGGAGCCTGGTGGGTCCATAGGGTCGTGAAGAGTTGGACACGACTGAAGCAACTTAGCATAGCACAAGGACCTATTTTATAGCACAGGAAACTCTTCTCAATACTCTGTAAAGATCTATATGAGAAAAAAAAAATCTAAAAAAGAGTGGGGGGAAAAAAGAGGAAAAAAGACCCGAGTTTAATTTTAGGATTAGCATTAGTGGTAAAGCATTAGCTGGTAAAGCATTAGCTGGTGTCAGAGGATTGTTTATTGCTGTGGGAACTCCTGTCGTCCCCCACACACGTTGGACTTGAGTGTAGAGTCTCTGATAGCTGTAATCAGTACTGTATGATGCCCTTCTGTGACACTAGTGTTTATAACCAGTCTAGAAGATTCTACAGTGAAGCTAGCACACATATGACTTGACAAGAGGAGACAAAGCCCCCCGACTCACTCGGGCCTCAGCCAAGCAGAGCCTCAAGGCATCTCCCATCTGCTTTATCTCTGCCCTCATTCTCCTAGGTCTCAGTGTCCACCTGGCTCTGACAGGATTGGAAGCAAAGAAGGCTGGAGGTGAGTGTGTTGTTCCTGTTCAGTTGCTCAGTCATATCCTACTCTTTGTGATCCCATGGACTGCAGCACACCAGGCTTCTTTGTCCTTCACTATCATTGCAAATACTTCATACTTCAATGAGAAAAAAGACACCTTGGTTTGTTTTTGTAGTTGCATACATGAACCTCACTTTTCTACACTATTCACTGGTTGGTTATCCTCCTCGTGTTTCCTGCTTTCCAGCCCTCACTTGTTGTTTTTCAGTCACTAAATCATGTCTGACTCTTTGCAACCCCATGGACTGCAGCACACCAGGCTTTCCTGTCCTTCACCATCTCCCAGAAGTTGCTCAAACTCATGGGCATTGAGTCAGTGATGCTATACAACCATCTCATCCTCTCTCAACACCTTCTCCTGCCCTCAATCTTTCCCAGCATCGGGGTTTTTTCCAATGACTCAACTCTTCACATCAGGTGACCAAAGGATTGGAGCCTGAGCTTCAGCATCAGTTTTTCCAGTTAATATTCAGGGCTGATTTCCTTTAGGATCAACTGATTTGATCTCCTTGCTGTTCCAGGGACTCTCAAGAGTCTTCTCCGGCACCACTAGCCCCCAGTACATGTAGCCCAAAGCAGCTTTATTGTCGTAGTTTTTGTTTTTGTTGTTAATTATTCTGGTTAGCCGATTCATATCTAGAATGAGAAGCTGGTTTATTTTTAATCCACTGACTCAGTCAGTCCATCACTGTTTGAGGAAACTACTCCTTGGGGAAGAAGACCTTGAGAACCAGCATGTGGTGCACAAAAAGGATGCTAATGGCCAGAGGAAGCCCTCAGTAAGGAAGCATAGGTGCTGAAATCTGGAAGTTCTACCGACAAGCAAAAGTGGTATTGGTGGCAGAGGTGGGGAATGGGTGGGGCATGGTGAGCATCTATGTTCAGCGGTAGGATGAATTCCAAAAGCATGCCAATAAGCTATTCCCGAGAGGAGGTTCTTGTGGCTGCAGCATCTGGTGCATCATAGGTGCTCAATGAATATTTCTTGAATGAAATGAATGAACAGACGAATGAATGGATTCTATGTTCCTTGCAGTTTCCTGTCCTCCGTGCCCAGAAAATGCTAACTGCCTCAATGGCACCTGCGTTTGCAAAGATGGATTTCAGTTTGTGTCTCGGAGGTGGTACTTGAGCTCCCCTCAGAAATGTGAAGGTAAAGAAGAAGTCCGCATTCATCTTGGCATTTGAAAGGGACCAGGGGCAACCTTCTTAGTCTCAAATACTGTGTCCCCTAGTGGTGCTGGTACTGCAATGGTACAATGATATTACAAAGTGGAAAATATCAGGACTGCCTCAATATCCCTATAGAAGTCCCCAGCCCTTGCCTTCTTCTCACGTGCATCCTAATGCTGGCTTAGTGAGCCCTGATATTGGCTTGGTTTTTCTTCAGAGAAAAGTGGAGTTCTCAGGACACTGGACCCTTAAAGTCTCAAGCACTGGTGATTTTTTTTTTGCGGGGGGGGGGGCAGTTCTGAGGCTTCCACAAGGGCAGGGAGAATCTCTTTTGCTTATCACTCAGTACATAGGAAAAAGAACAATATCACATGGCAGACGCCCAACAAATAAGTGTTCCCCAAAGGAACAAATGAATAAACTCTCTCATCACTCAGCATCTTCCGTGATGTGGTCCCAACTTAGCTTTTCAGTTTCACTTTTCACTACTCTCATCAGCTCTGGCCAAATCTCTTTTTCATTTCTACAAATTCTAAAGGTCCATCTAAATGCCAAGGGCAATACCACTTCTGAATCCTAATTGCTGGAACTGGTTAACTGTTTGATGGCGTTGTAGTGTCAATTCATTAGGTGAAACAGAAAATAGTAGACTATTTAAGATGTATTTATTCCTTTTGAACTTCATTTTACTGTGGAAAAATGTATAAATTAGAATTACCATGTTGCTGAGTTGTGTCCAACTCTTTGGGACCCCATGGACTGTAGCTCACCAGGCTCTTCTGTTCATGGGATTTCCCAGGCAAGAATATCGGAGTGTGTTGCCATTTCTTCCTCCAGGGGATCTTCCCAATCCAGGGACCAAACCTGGATTTGATCTCCTGCGTAGGTGGGCAGATTCTTTACCACTGAGCCACTTGGGAAGTCAGGTGTATCTTTCAGTGGTGTTTAATACATACACATTGTTGTGCAACCATCTCTACCATCCAACCACAGAACTTTTTCATCATCTCAAATGGAAACTTTTTACCCATTAAGTGCTAAATTCCCATTCCTACTCCTCCCCCGGCCCTCGGCAACCACCATCCTACTTTCTATCTCTGTTAATTTGACTCCTGTAGGGCCCTCTTATAAGTGGAATCATATGATAATGTATTTATTTATTTGTTTAACTTGGTCTTGCTCAATTATAGCAAAATATGTATAATGCAATCTACCATTTTAATCATTGTTATTGTTAGTCGCTGCTTCTCACTGACTGCTTTGTTATTGTGCTTCGCTGTTATTCAGTATGTTCACACTGTTGTGCAACCATCACTGCCTTTCATCTCCAGGACGTTTTTCATCTTGCAGAACTGAAACTCTTTCCCCATTAATCACTAACTTCCCTCTTCTCTCCCCCTAGCCCCTGGTACCCACCATTCTACATTCTATCTTGGAATCACATAATATTGGATATATTTTTTTAGACGTTGTATTTTGAAACAGTTCGAGACGTAAAGAAAAACTACAAAACGGTGCAATGAATTCTGTAAAGCTTTTACTCGGTTCTCTAAGGTCAGCCAATGATATGACGCCCGTCATACAGTGAGCAAAATCAGAGGGTGAATATTGCTACAATAACATCAACTGGACTACAGACTTTATGCAAATTTTACCAGTTCTCCCCCTAAAATCCACCCTCCCTTTTTTTCCTGTTCTAAGAGCCATTTCAGGGTCTCACATTGCATTTAGTCATCTCGGTCTTGCCTCATCTAATCTGTGACAGATTCTTAATCCTTCCTTGTCTTCTGTGATCTTGATCCTTTTGCTAGGACATCAGAGAAGGCCTTCTGAACTTTAGTGCACTCAACAGTACATCCTAGAAATTACTTTGGCTTTAGAAGTAACTTCAGGAGAATTGTCATCTTTATATTGAATCATCTTAACCAAGGACAGACGTTCTGGGTACATTTATAAGTGATACTGGGTAGTAGAGATCTCATGAGCAAGGGAAAACAATATGGTATTATGAGAATAAAAAGTGATATTTTCTAATGATATTTTCTCTTGATTCACAGATATTGATGAGTGTGCGACTGGGCTGGCAAAGTGCAAGCAGAAAGCATATTGCAGAAATGGAATTGGAAATTACTACTGCAGCTGTGTCCCACATTATCCTCTCTTCAACTGGATGGCTGGTATCTTTACATTGGATCATGCAGAATGTTATGGTAAGAATCTCCAAATACTCCAGTAATCGAATACTCCACCATGAAAAAGGAGGGAGGAGAAGATCCCTTGAGAGTTTCACCAATTTCAGGCCAGGGTAACAGGGTAGAGATCTGTCCTGGTCCTCACCCTTCAATCCATTGTTGTTCTTGGTAACTGTTTCCTGGGAGATTTCACTCAACCCCATGGCAACAGTCACCATCTCCAAGTAGATGCCTTTGTTGTTGTTCAGTCATGTCCGACTCTTTGCGACCCCATGGACTGCAGCACACCAGACTTCCCTGTCCTTCACTATATCCCTGAGTTTGCTCAAACTTATGTCCATTGAGTCGATGATGCCATCCAACCATCTCCTCCTCTGTCATCCCCTTCTCCTCCTACCTTCAATCTTTCCCAGCATAAGGGTCTCTTCCAATGAGTCAGCATTTCACATCAGGTGGCCAGTGTCACTTAAAATACGATGCTAGGTAGACAACAACTGATTGTTATTATCTCAATTAACACCTATTTCTTTGGGAAGGGTTTTCCACACCCCAAACATGGCCTTTTTCTGTATACTGCCAAGTCGTCTCATCCTATGTATTAATATGTTGGACTCTTATAATCACTCAGTTATTTACTTGGCAACTTTGCCATAGGCTGCAGACTCCACAAGGGAACATATTTTGTCTCTCTTTTTAAAAAACTGGAGTATAGTTGCTTTACAATGTTGTGTTAGTATCTGCTGTACAATGAAGCGAATCAGCTCTGTGTATACACATATCTCCTTCCTCCCACCCCCCTCCATTCCACCCATCTAGGTTATCACAGAGCACTGAGCTGAGCTCCCTACACTATACTGCAGGTTCCCATTAGCTGTCAGTTTTACACATGGTAGTGTATTTAGGTCAGTCCCAGTCTCCCAGTTCATCTCATTTCCCCTACCCCTTCCTTGTTCACATGTCTGTTCTCTATTTCTGCCCTGCAAACAGACTCATCCATAAATTTTTCTAGATTCCACATAAACGTGTTAATATACAGTATTTGTTTTTCTCTTTCTGACTTACTTTACTCTGTATGACAGACTCTAGGTCCACCCATGTCTCTACAAATGACCCAATTTCATTCTTTTTGTATGTTTGCTTTGCTTCTTCTACTTATTTATTATTATTTAATATTTAAATTTTATATTTTATCTGAAAATGTATTTTATCTTAATTCTTAGTTATTTTTTATCACTTTAAAGAAATCATTGTTTTCTAGATTCTATTGTTTCTGATGAGATGTTAGCTATCAGTCTAATTGGTTTTCATTTGACTATGATCTTTTTTTCTCTTTGCCTTTGATTTTCAGCAGATGGGTTTTTTTTTGAGGTTTTTTGCTTGTTTTTTAAAAATTCATTTTTTTTAATTGAAGGATAATTGCTTTACAGAATTTTGTTGTTTTCTGTCAAATCTCAACATGAATCAGCCATAGGTATATGTATATCCCCTCCCTTTTGAACCTCCCTCCCATCTCCCTCCCCATCCTACACCTCTAAGTTGATACAGAGCCCCTGTTTGAGTTTCCTGAGCCATACAGTAAATTCCTGTTGGCTATCTATTTTACATATGGTAATGTAAGTTTCCATATTACTCTTCCTATATATCTTACCCTCTCTTCCCCATTCCCCATGTCTGTTCTCTATGTCCGTTTCTCCATTGTTGCCCTGTAAATAAATTCTTCAGTACCATTTTTCTAAATTCCATATATATGCATTAGAATACAATATTTTCTTTCTCTTTCTGACTTACTTCACTCTGTATAATAGGCTCTAGGTTCATCCACCTCATTAGAACTGACTCAAATGTGTTCCTTTATACGGCTGAGTAATATTCCATCGTGTATATGTACCACAACTTTTTTACCCAGTCATCTGTCGATGGACATCTAGGTTGCTTCCATGTTCTAGCTATTATAAATACAGCTGCAGTGAACATTGGGGTACTTGTGTCTTTTTGAATTATGGTTTTCTTAGGATCTGTGCTCAAGAGTGGGATTGCTGGGTCATATGGTAGTTCTACTTTTAGCTTTTTAAAGAACCTCCCATCCCGTTCTCCATAGTGGCTATATCAATTCACATTCCTATCAACAGTGAAAGATCATGGCATCTGTCTCTTTATTCACCTACATTTATAAGATTTAGCCTCCCTCTTAGTAGGTGCTCCATAAACACTACTGACTGAATTTTTGAATGAGAAACACCATCCTAATTCCCTCTGAAAATTCTACTGTAGAAGAGGTTTGGGAATTCTTAAAATGAAATTAGGATGGTTATTTTGGTACAGAAGGAAACACTCAACTTGAATGTGATTGGAAGAAAGATCTGTTAGAGTGTGTTAGTTCCCATATTTCATTTGACTGTTACTTTTCTTTCTCAGAGGATGCCAGTAATCGGACACAGGTACCAGGGAACATTTGGGTAAGTAAGTTGTAGCCTAGGTTTGAAAAACAATCACTCTTACCATACCTTTCTCTTGCTCAGATACTACCATGGCTCTCTATGCCTTTTGTCATTGTTATTGTTCAGTTGCCAAGTCGTGTCTGACTCTTTGCAGTCCCATGGACTGCAGCATACCAGGCTCTCCTGTCCTTCACTAGCTCCTGGAGTTTTCTCAAATTCATGTTGGTTGAGTCAGTGATGTTATCTAACCATCTCATCCTCTGTTGCCCCTTCTCGTTTTGCCTTCAATCTTTCCCAGCATCAGAGTCTTTTCCAATGAGTTGGCTCTTTGCATCAGATGGTCCTCCAATGAATATTCAGGGTTGATTTCCTTTAAGATTGACTGGTTTGATCTCCTGCTGTCCAAAGGACTCTCAAGAACCTTCTCCAGTAACAGAGTTCAAAAGCATCAACTGTTTGGTGCGATGCCTTTTTTATGATCCAGCTTTCACATCTGTGCACGACTACTGGAAAGACCATACATAGTCTTGACTATATGGACCTTTGTCAGCAAAGTGATGTCTTTGCTTTTTAACACACTGTCTAGGTTTGTCATAGCTTTCCTGCCAAGATGCAAATGTCTTCTAATTTCATGGCAGCAGTGATCATCAGCAGTGATTTTAGAGCCCAAGAAGAAACCTGTCACTTGCCCTTCTATTTGCCATGAAGTGATGGGACCGGAGGACATGATCTTAGTTTTTTTTTAATATTGAGTTTTAAGCCAGCTTTTTAACTCTCCTCCTTCACTCTCATCAAGAGGCTGGCTCACTCAACCACACTTATGTATATTTCTGCTTTTCAAAGTTTCAATAACCATCTACCTAATTAGTTTTATTTCTTTGAAAGGAAATTCTGAGGAAAAATGGAAGCAAACAGTACATTGCAAAACAGGTGACCCAACTACTTCAACGTGTAGAACTGACCATATGGAATGAGAGTTTTGTTTCTCCAGGAAAGCATGAAAATTCTCAGTTTGACATAGGTAAGAAACACTAAGCATTAGTTTTAAAGCCAGAAAATCTTATGAAGGTCATCTTTCATCAAACCTTGCGTTAATACGTTCACATAACATGAACAGAGTTCACGTAAGTGATTTTTCCAAAATGCAGAAGATCACTCCCAGGTGACTATTCTCTTGGAAATTTTTTATTTTTTCTTGCTAAATTTTTAAAAATCGAATTATAGTTCATTTATATTATTATGCTAGTTTCAGTTATGTGGCATAGTAGGGCTTCCCAGGTGGTACTAGTGGTAAAGAACTCACCTGTCAATGCGGGAGACATAACAGATGTGGGTTCAACTCCTGAGTCGGGAAGATTCCCTCGAGGAGGGCATGGCAACCCACTCCAGTATTCTTGCCTGGAGAATCCCATGAACAGAGGAGCCTGGCTTCAGTCCATGGAGTTGCAAAGAGTCAGACATGACTGAATTGACTTAACATGCACACATGCATGTATAGCGTAGTGATTCAGTACTTTTGCAGATTACATTCCATTATAGATTATTATGAGATATTGGGTATAATTTCCTGTGCTATTCAGTAAATCTCTGTTGCCTATCTATTTTACATATTGTAATTTGTACCTGTTAATCTCATAGTCCTAATCTACCCCTCCCCACCGCCTCTCCGCTTTGGTGACCATAAATTTGTTTTCTGTCTGTAAATCTATTTCTATTCTGTACACACTCATTTGTATTACTTTTTAGATTCCGCATGTAATGTTATCTATAGTATTTGTCTTTCTATGACATTTTATTAAGTATTATATTCTCTAGGTCCATCCGTGTTGCTGCAGATGGCAATATTTCATTCTTTGTAATGGCTGAGTAATATTCCAATATGTACCACATTTTCCTAAGTCAGTCATCTGTTGATGGGCACTTAGGCTGCTACCATGTGCTATCGTGCATAGTCCTGCTGTGAACACTGGGGTAAATGTATCTTTTCAAATTAGAGTGTTTGGTTTTTCTGGATCTATGACCAGAAGTAGAATTCCTGGATCATATGGTAGCTCTGTTTCTAGTTTTGTGTTTGTTTTTTTTTAATGAAAACTGTTTCTTGGAAAACTTTTAAATGCTTAGCTTCCCTTGCTTAAAAAAATTAGTTCTCCTCTCCCCAGGCACCCCATTACACATTGTTAAAGAAAAATTTTCCCTTTAAATATTCTATGGTAAAGGCTGAGCTTGCATATTTTAGTTCCAGCTCTAGGAAGCATGACAGTCTTCTCTCTTCCCCTGAGTTGTGTGACCCATATGTGTTGCCTATACTTTCGACATTTCATCTCCACCAGTCAGAAATGTTAGGGGAGGACCAAATGGTCTCCCTTGCATGCAGTAAGTAAAATGACTAGTAATGGATCTGTCAAAGAAGGGAGTTATTAGCAAGTTTTTTAGGCATGAGAACTGAGCAAAGCAGGACTCACTTTCCTAATGTTTCCAGTTTATGAAACCAAGAAGTGCAATGAGACAGATGAGAAGACTGTTCTAGAAGCTGGAAACAACACGATGGATATCGACTGTCCAAATGTTTTCAAAGGAGCCACAAGAGGTACTGTGTCTAAGATGACCTATACTCTTGACCTATAACTTCTAGGCACTGTTGTCTCATTTCTAGGTGATGGAGCCAAGCTTCCAAAGCATTCAAGATAAGAAGACTCTTCTGGCAGAATTTAAAGATCTGCCTTGACCACTAACCAGGCAATTTTGAGGACACACTTTGTATGGACTTTGTGATACACACAGAGGTTGAAACAGGGATTCCCTGACTTAGCTCCTTAAAAGGGATGGGCTGGTGCATGCTCAGTTTCATGTGCTGATCCAAAAAGCTCACTCTTTTTAAAAAACTTTATTTTTTAAGTGAAGTCCCTGGTGGCTCAGCTGTAAAGAATCCACCTGCAATGCGGGAGATCTGGGTTCGATCCCTGCTTTGGGAAAATCCCCTGGAGAAGGGAAAGGCTATCCACTCCAGTATTCTGGCCTGGAGAATTCCATGGACTCTATAGTCCATGGGGTTGCAAAGAGTTGGACACAACTGAGTGACTTCACTTTCATAGTTGATTTACAATGTCATGCCAGTCTCTGCTATACAGCGAAGTGACTCAGTTAATACACATTCTTTTTTTTTTTAATATTCTTTTCCATTATGGTTTATCACAGGATATAGTATATAGTTGCTTGTGTTATAATAGAAGAACCTTGTTGTTTACCCATTCTATATATAATAGTTTATATCTACTCACTCATCCCACACTCCCAGTCCTTCTCTCCCCTATCCTCCTCCCCTTTGGCAACCTCAAGTCTGTTCTCTGTGTCTGTGAGTCTGTTTCTGTTTTGTAGATTGGTTCGTTTGTGGCATATTTTAGATTCCACATGTAAGTGATCTCATATGGCATATTTGTCTCTCTTTCTCACTTACTTCACTTAGTATGATAATCTCTAGGTCCATCCGTGTTACTGCAAATGGCATTAGTTCATTCTTTTTTTTTGGCTGAGTAATATTCCATTGTATATACATACCACATCTTCTTTACCTATTCCTCTGTTGATGGATATTTAGGCTGTTTCCATGCTTTGAATTTTTTTTTTTTTTTTTGCTTTTGTGTGATAAAGTTTTATTAAAGTGTAAAAGAGATAGAGAAAGCTTCTGACATAGACGTCAGAAGGGGGCAGAAAGAGTGTCTCCCTGCTAGTCTTTAGCCAGATATCATATAGCTACTAGCAGTCTGCTTAATTAGAGAAAGGAAATGTCTAAAAACTGAAGAGAATAGCACCAGGCCCCCCACTCACAACATGCATTTTGAGATAACCTTGACACCAGGTGAGTTGTCCCCTGCCATAAAATGATTGACAAGAATCTTGAAGAAAGGCAGGTTTCCAAGCAAATACAGTTTCATTAACATAGCTTAAGAAAACATTTGCATGAATAAAACATACCGGTTTGTCAAGTTGGTTCTGAGTCTTAGGCAGAACTGACTTGAAGAAAGAGTCTAGGGTAAATACATGGTTCACCAACATAGCTTAAGACAAACATCTCCATAAGAAAAAACGCGTTGGTTAGCTCAAGGTTTGAGAAAAGTTAAGTTCAGGTGGAACCAGGTGTCGTTATGGCATTCCCCCCTTTTCTTTTAGGAGAATTATGTTGCCTAGGGAAAGGGGCGTCGTTCTCGTTCCATAACAGCTTCTGAGCTGATAAGGGGCGTTGCCCCTAAATTAGTGAGGCAACATATTCTCCTAACCCTCATATTGAGAGTCTCTGATCGAGGGGCCCCAGGTAGTAGTTGGAGGAAGCTGCAGCAGTTGCAGGAGTTTGAGCAATCATTTGTAACTTAAAAGCCTTCACGAGACTGTTGTAGCCACGCGTTTTGGGAAACAAACTCACTCAGAAGGACAATGCAGGTAGTGGAGTGCAGTTTATTACACCGGCGGACCCAAGGCAGAGTCTCCTCTTAGCCAAGGACCCCGACCAGCATTTGTGAAAATCTTTTATACCCCATGTGTACGTGTCCGAACTTACCACCCCAAATTCCTTGAGACTTACATAAACAAAGGAAGGGTAAATATAATCACAATAATCTCATCATTTAGGTGTTATGTGTTCAAACAGTTAAACAATTGGCCAATAATCAATAAGCCTGAGGTTACACTCTGATAGGTACAGAAAAATTTATGGCCTGTCCAGAGACAGGGGTGATTAGTGTATGTTTTCTCTTAGGCAATGAGTAACCTGGATATGATCTTCAAGGTTCCCCTGTCCGGAGGGGGTCTTATCCTTCTATTGTCGTTTCCACAGGCACTAAGCACAGAGTTCAGAGTCCATTAGAGAGGCGGCCAAGCATGATCAGCATAAACAGGCCTAAGATGGAGTCCAGGTCCTATGAATTCCCTCTTCACAACTAGAAGCAAATCTAGCTACACAGTTACAGATGCAGGGAGCAAACAGCAAAAACAGAACAATAAGCAAAGTTAAAAGTCACATTATGTCCATAGTTAAGGTACAAATTGTTGCACTAGTCCATTTTAGGATTGTTAGATGTCATCAGATGAACAAGAGGCATTACAAATGATCTTTGTTTTTGAAGGTAGTCACAGACTTGGAGAAAGTCCTTTCCCTGAAGTGGAGGAAGTTTTCCACTGATATAGAGGGGAGCGCTCCGCAGACCCAGCAGTTAGACTGATTGTGGAATGCAGCTAGGAGTGAGCCCAGGACAGGAAGGCATTGTCTTGAGGATCAAAGGGCAGACTCAGGATTTTTGGAGACAGCAGAAGCAGGCGCACATAGATTATCAGGCCCATCTGAAAAGTACAAAGTCAGAGCATAGAAAGTAAAGACATAAAATGACATCACTTAGTTCTGGTCAGGGTGACACCTCTTAACTCAAATGTGGTGCACCCACAAATCAATTCCTGGCACCTTGAGAGCTGTGGGAGAAGAAAGAATAACCTGGTAAGGGCCTTCCCAGAGGGGCTCGAGGGATTAGCCCCCAGATCCTAATGTTTTTATCAGGGCCTCGTTTCCAGGCTCAAAGAGACATTTGCTTGACTCACAGGCTGGGTGGGGAGTCACCTCCCGGAGTTCCGTCAATGCTTGTTGAAAAGCTGAGAGCTGAGTTACATAATTAGTTAATTTCAAGGCTTTAGGAAAACTTTTCCATTGAGCATTTTCAGGAATTATTAATCATCCATCCTCAGACTGTAACCATCTTTTATCAGTAATCTTTGCTCCTCTTTGCTCATATCTTTCTAATTCTTCCTCAGTATATTGTGGGTTTTCCTGTTCCGCGGGACCTGTCCAGATCAAAGTCATCTGCAGTGAAGGGGTTTTGTAAAGTGCCGCTTTTCTGGCTTGACAGTCACCCAGCTGATTACTTTCAGCTACTTTACTCCAGTCCCTGCTGGGCACTTTGCAATGCATACAGCTACTTCTTTAGGACAATATACAGCAGTTAAAAGTCTCTTGATCTCTCTGATATGCTTAGTAGGTTCTCCTGCTGCCATTTTAAAATGTCTTTCTTTCCATATTGCAGCATGAGCATGTTAAGTCAAATAAGCATACTTAGAATCAGTGTAGATATTTACTCGCTGCCCTTTGCTTAACTCTAGAGCTCAGGTCAGAGCCACAAGCTCCACTAGCTGAGCACTCCTTCCCTTGGGGAGAGATTTCACTTCTAAAACTTGTTCAGCCATCACCACTGCATAACCTTATTTATGCTTCCCATCCCGAACAAAAGATTGTCTAATGGGGTATCCATCAGATCTTCATGGTTTAGTTAAAAATTGGGAACAATCGTGATCGGGTATTTCATTTTCCTTTCTCAGGAAGGAAAGTGGAAGGATTTACATTTCCACAAACTTTAAGCTTAGTTATTGGTCTTTCTAACAACAATGACTGATATTTAAGAAGCCTACTGTCTGTCATCCATATATTAACCTTAGAGTTTAAGATTCCACTCCTATAGGCTGCTGGTGAGGCCCTCAGGCTTGTGTCAAAACTCCCAGGGCCATGCCTTTTCTTTCAGTGACAAACAAATTAAGTTCTGACCCTGTGGGCAAGCTCAAAGCGGGAGCTTGCAGGAGAGCAGGTCTGAAGGGCTTTTTAAAAAAGTCTTTGAAAGTCTACAAGAAATAAATGCTGGAGAGGGTGTAGAGAAAAGGGAACCCTCTTACACTGTTGGTGGGAATGCAAACTAGTACAGCCACTATGGAGAACAGTGTGGAGATTCCTTAAAAAACTGGGAATAGAACTGCCATATGACCCAGCAATCCCACTGCTGGGCATACACACCGAGGAAACCAGAATTGAAAGAGACGCGTGTACCCCAATGTTCATCGCAGCACTGTTTACAATAGCCAGGACATGGAAGCAACCTAGATGTCCATCAGCGGACGAATGGATAAGGAAGCTGTGGTACATATACACAATGGAATATTACTCAGCCATTAAAAAAATACATTTGAATCGGTTCTATTGAGATGGATGAAACTGGAGCCCATTATACAGAGTGAAGTAAGCCAGAAAGAAAAACACCAATACAGTATACTAATGCATATATATGGAACTTGAAAGATGGTAACGATCACCCTATATGCGAGACAGAATAAGAGACACAGATGCATAGAACAGTCTTATGGACTCTGAGGGAGAAGGTGAGGGTGGGACGTTCTGGGACAATAGCATTGAAACATGTATATTATCATATGTGAAACAGAACACCATTCCATGTTCGATGCATGAGACAAATGCTCAGGGCTGGGGCAATGGGATGACCCAGAGGGATGGGATGGGGAGGGAGGTGGGAGGGGGGTTCAGGATGGGGAACACATGTAAACCCATGGCTGATTCATGTCAATGTATGGCAAAAACCACTACAATATTGTAAAGTAATTAGCCCCCAACTAAAATAAATAAATTTATTTTAAAAAAAGCCTTTGAGTATCTGGAGGCCAAACCAGTTTGTCGGTTTGGGCATGTTCAGTTTATGTAAAGACTGGGCAAGTTCCCCATAACCCGGAATCCAAATGCAGCAGTAGCTTGTGAATCCTAAAAATCCTCTCAATTGTCTTAAAGTCATAGGTAGGGGATGATTTAGTATAGGTTTAATTTTCTCAGAGCCTATGACCCTAATCCCTTCTGATATGATAAGGCCCAGATATCTAACAGATATCTCTGATTCTAACAGATATCTAACAGATTTCTCTGTTGATGGGTATTTAGGCTGTTTCCATGTTTTGATTATTGTGAACACTGCTGCTATGAACTTAGGGATACACATACCTTTTTTAATTATAGCTTTATCAGGAAATATGCCCAAGAGTGGGATTGTTGGATCATATATTGGTTTTTTGAGGAATCACCACACCATTTTCCATAGTGGCTGCACCAACTTACATTCCCACCAAATGTAGTGTAGAAGTGTTTCCTCAGAGAAGCTCACTCTTGATGATGGCACATGAGTTGCCTCAAACACTCTTTCCCTTGAGAAACGTTTTATAATCTCTCTATTTAAAACAGCCACCCAGTCTTCTGCTAGCCTACAAGTTGGCAAACTTTTTCTGTAAGGACACAAGATGATAAATATTTCTGGTTTTGGGGCCGGATGATTTTTGTTTTATCTACTCAACTCTTGACATTGTAGTGTGAAAGCAGCCATAGGTGATATGTAAATGAAGGGACATGGCAGTGTGCCAATAAAACTTTATTTACAAAAACAGGTGGTAGGCTGGATTTGACCCCCAGGCCATAATTTGACATCCCTGCTTTATTCTGTCATTTTATTTAAGTCTCTGCATCACATCCACACTATGCAACCCTTTCTAATTTATTTATTTGTTTGTTGTCTATCTTTCCCACGACATCATCTCCCTGATGGCAGGGACTCTGCCCATTTTGTTCCCTGCTGTGTTGCAATGCCTGGAACACTGTCCAGTACACAGTAGATGCTCAGCAAACATGTGACAAATGAATGAATGAATGAATGCATGAAAAGTATTTCAAAGAGAAAGACCCAATTACTTTGAGAGAGTGAAGTACGTGTTCCTATGATTCCTCCAGAAAATTCCTGGCTACTGGTTAATCTTCACTGTTCGCTGTGAGCTGTAGAAGAGAGGAGGGAGAGGGGAAAACATATAAAAATGAGTTGATTTTTATTATTTTTTCAACCATTCACTCCTTTTTAAATTTTATTTTTTTATTTATTTTTGGTTGTTCTGGATCTTTGTTACTGCTTGCGGGCTTTCTCTAGTTGCAGTGCTCAGTGTTTCTCATTGTGGTGGCTTCTCCTGTTGTGGAGCACAGGCTCCACAGGATGCATGGACTTCAGTAGATGTGATTCACAGGCTCTAGAGCACAGGCTCAGTAGTTGTGGCTTAGTTGCTCTGCGGCATGTGGAATCTTCCAGGACCAGGGATTAAACCCATTTCCCCTGCATTGGCAGGTGATTCTTATCCACTGGACCACCAGAGAAGTCCAGCTGAATTTTTAGATCGAGTAAATAGTGATATAGGTGGTAAGTGGTTTGGGGTAAAACTGGGATAGTGGCACATGAATGACTGCAGTTTAGGAAATTGTGTCATACTGTGCATTTAACTTCTATGACTTAAATTCTTCTAGCATGGAAAGGGGAAGGGAAGAGGGTGGGAAGGAGACAGAGGGAGAGAAAGAGAAAAAGAGAGAGATAGAGGCTGAGAGAGAGAGGTAGGAGGAGGGAGAGAGGGAAGGGTTAGAGAATAAATTAAATAGAATGGGACTTTCTGCATACTTTTCCATTAAATTATTTTATTTATTTATTTATATTTTTACTTCACAATATTGTATTGGTTTTGCCACACATTGACATGAATCTGCCATGGGTGTACATGTGTTTCCCATCCAGAACCCCCCTCCCACCTCCTTCCCCATCCCATCTCTCTGGGTCATCCCAGTGCACCAGCCTCGAGCACCCTGTATCATGCATCAAACCTGGACTGGCGATTCGTTTCACATATGATAATTTACATGCTTCAGTGCCATTCTCCCATATCATCCCGCCACCGCCCTCTCCCATAGAGTCCAAAAGACTGTTCTATACATCTGTGTCTCTTTTGCTGTCTCACATACAGGGTTATCATTACCATCTTTCTAAATTCCATATATATGTGTTAGTATACTGTATTGGTGTTTTTCTTTCTGGCTTACTTCACTCTGTATAATAGGCTCCAGTTTCATCCACCTCATTAGAACTGATTCAAATGTATTCTTTTGAATGGCTGAGTGATATTCCATTGTGTATATGTACCACAGCTTTCTTATCCATTCATCTGCTGATGGACATCTAGGTTGCTTCCATGTCCTGGCTATTATAATTAGATACCCAAGAGTCAGCTTGAGATGTAAGATGGGAATTATTTGGAATATTTTTTTAATTAATTTTTATTGGAGTATAGTTGCTTTAAAATGTTGTGTTAGTTTCTACTATACAGCAGAGTGACTCAGTCATGTGTATACACATATCCCCTCTTTTTCGGATTTCCTCCCCATTTAGGTCAGCACAGAGCATTGAGCAGAGTTCCCTAGCTATACAGTAGGTTCCCACTAGTATTATACATAGTATTGATAGTGTATGGGGCTTCCCAGATGCTGCAGTGGTTAAGAATTCACCCACCAGTGCAGGAGATGCAAGAGGTGTGGTTCAGTCCCTGGGTTGGTAAGATACCCTGGAGTAGAAAATGGCAACCTGCTCCAGTGTTCTTGCTAGGAAAATTCCATGGACAGAGGAGCCTGGCAGGCTACAGTTCATAGGGCTGCAAAGAGTTGGACAAGACTGAGAAACTGAGCACACACACATCAACAGTGATATATGTCAGTCCCAATCTCCCTGTTCATCCAGCGCCCTACTTCCCCCCTTGGTGTCCATACATTTGTTGTCTAGGTCTAGGTCTATGTCTCTGTCTCTTTTGCAAATAAGATCATCTGTACCATTTTTCTAGATTCCACATAGGTGTGTTAATATACAATATTTGTTTTTCTCTTTCTGGCTCACTTTACTCTGTATGACAGTCTCTAGGTCCATCCATGTCCCAACTTTATTTCATTTTATAGTTGAGTAGTATTTCACCGTACATACACACCACATCTTCTCCATCCATTCCTTTGTTGATGGACATCTAGGTTGCCTCCGTCCCTTGGCCGCCATAAACAGTGTACAGAAATGTATATGAGGGAGTCATCATCTATTTAGAAACATTTGATTTCTTCATCCCACATGAGTTCCAGGCTTCCCAGGTGGTGCTAGTGATAAAGAACCTTCCTGCCAGTGCAGGAGATGTAAGAGATGGGGGTTTGATCCCTGGGTTGGAAAGATCCCCTGGAGAAGGAAATGGTAACTCACTCCAGTATGCTTGCCTGGAGAATCCCATGGACAGAGGAGCCTGGCGAGTTACAGTCCATGGGGTCACAGAGAGTTGGATGTGACTGAACGTGCATGTGCACATGTGCATGCGCACACACACACACACACACACACACATACACACACCTGAATTTCACCTTCTGGAGACAAACATCTGGCCTTATGTTTCTCCTTTTGATGTCTAATGTTCATATGTAAATATTTTACAACACATCGATAGAATATTTTGCACATATATCCCTTATAATGTGTGATACATTAGACTATATATTACATATACAGAATAATAATCCTTAAGCCACATGTAATGTATTGATTGGGCAATGGAAAGGACTTCCAAGTGCAGTTTTGACTTTATATAATATTTGCCTTACAACCCTCACACAGAACACTAATGTACCAATTCCCCAACCTCTAGAAACCCTAGAAAACGTGACTTTTCTTCCATTTTCTCAGATAGGAGTGCAGTGGCGCTTATCACTTATCGATCTCTTGGGGCTGTTCTGAATGGATCCTTTTTCAGTGATAGAAGAGGGATAAAAGAAGTCAATCTGAACTCTCAAGTGATAAGTGGCTCCATTGGTGTGAAGGAAAAAGTTGATCTATCTAAACCTGTGTTCCTGACCTTCCAACATACTCAGGTGAGCAAAATCTAGACTTTACCTTGAACAAGTGAATTGTCAGAGTCCTGGCAGGAAACTGAATTCAACTCTGATCACTCTGAGTTAACAGAACTAACAAATGTTGAGGCACTCAGAGAAGGCAAATGTGGGACTGCTATTATCACATTTAAGCATAAAAAGGCAATGGCGGGGGGAGCAGTGGGGGAATGAGCGTTGCCCAGTGAAGGCTGCAGGTATACAGGAAGATTGCCCATTGGAGATGGAGGCAATTTGCAGCAGAAAAGCAGTACAGAAGAAATACCAGAGCTGCCTCTTCTCCCTCTCATCCGTTTCTCTCGTTGGTCTTATCAATGACAAACAACCTGGGAAAAGCAGTGCATAACAGTCAGTCCCAGAGATAACCAGAGAAGAGCAGAATAAATGAAGAACAAACCCACAGTGAAAGTGGGGTTTGCAACACTCCCCCACAAGGGTTTCAGAATTTTTCCAATCCAGTTTCCAACCCAGTACACCTAAATTAACCTATAAAGTTGAAGTGACAAAAACCAGAAGGAGATCCACTTTCATGCTCTTCTCTTTCCAGCCAGGTGGTGGGAGGAGAAAATATTTCTGTGTCTACTGGGAAGGATCCAAGGATGGGGGCAGCTGGTCGACTCAGGGCTGCACTCATTTGGGCAGCAACGATTCTCACACCCAGTGCAAATGCTCCCACCTTTCCAGCTTTGCTGTCCTCATGGCTCTTGCTCCCAAGGTACAATTTATGGTCCCTTACAGTGAACTTGATTGTGTCCAGAAAGACTCCCTGAGTCTCAGGGGGAAAAAAAAGCAACTCTGAGATAAGGAGTCAAGCAGAAGTAGATTGCTTGAGAGGCAATTCCAGGAAGCATCAGTAAGGGGCTGGGAAATGAAATGGGAAAGAGACAGAAGCCAATCAGAGAAGCCAGATGCCAGGTACCACTATGAGTAACTGAGCTTACTTCTCTCTGGGAGATTTTTGGAGTCAGTGTAGAAGACACACCTCAGAGTCATCCTAACTGAAAGGAGAGAAAGCTGGGTTATTTACACACCACCTCCCTTCAGTCATTTGTTGAAAGCTATATCATCGACTCAGTGGATATGAATTTGAGCAAATTTCAGGAGATAACAGAGGACAGAAGAGCCTGGCGTGCTGCAGTCTATGGGGCTGCAAAGAGTCAGACAAGACTTAGCAGCTGAATAACAACAACATCCAGGGAGTATTCATTCTCTTGACATGTCCATGGGCATGGGCAGAGTGTGCTCAAGCCAGCAGAGAAAGCCCTCAGTCATTGAAAAGTTGGTTGTCAGCCCCTGTGGTGGAAAGGTCCATGGAGATCTGTTCCTCTGCGAGAAATAGAGCTAACCCCCATCGCCCAGTCACACCAGAACAAAGGCAACTGACCATCACCCACATAAAAGCATAGCCCCCTAAACTTCCCAGGTCCCAACCATATCTCAGACAACTCAGATTTAAAGAAATTGACCTAACTTGCTTCCCCATTTATTTTAAACTCTCATTTATTGAGCATTGACTGGAAGATAACACTGTATTTCTTACGCAAATGCACAACCTCGTTTTGTTCATTTAACGTATTTATATATAAGTAACTTTCTTGTTGTTGTTCAGTCACTAAGTCGTGTCTGACTCTTTGAGACCCCATGGACTTCAGCACATTAGGCTCCTCCATCCTCCGCTATCTCCTGGAGTTTGCTCAAATTCATGTCCATTCATAGTCAGTTGATTTAACCAACTCAATGGGCATGAATTTGAGTAAACTACTATATGCCTGATGCCATTCCAGGCACTGTGGATACTACAGAGAACAAGACAGCCTTCATAAGATTATTTTTGATTGCCGTCTTGTCCAATAGGATCACCACTTGTGGTTATTGAACACTTAAAATGTAACTAGTGTGACTGAAGAAACAAACAATTCTATTCCATTTGAATGTATTTAAATTAAGAAATAGCATAAAATATTTTTCCACTAAATACAACTTTGTTGTATGGTAGGACCATGCTTTACTTTCACGCTTTAAAATATAGAATTTGATTGAGATGCTTGGTAAGTGTAAAGTACACACTGGATTTCAAAGACTGAATATGGAGGAAAAAGAGTACCAACTATTTCATTAATAACTTTTACACTGAGTGTAATTTGAACTGATTATATGTTTGTTATATCATTATATTAAGTATATGACATTCAGCACATTGAACTGATAGTATTTTGAACATGTGTACATGAGTGCTAAATTGCTTCAGTCGTGTCTGATTCTTGTGAGTGTAGCCTGTGAACTATAGCCCACCAGGCTCCTCTGACCATGGGATTCTCCAGGCAAGAATACTGGAGTGGGTTGCCATGCCTGCCTCCAGGGGATCTTCCTGACCCAGCGATTGAACCTGCTTTTTACATCTCCTGAATTGTCAGGCAGGTTCTTTACCACTAGCACCACCTGGGAAGCCCAGTATTTTGAACATGTACTATTAAATCAATTTGATTGTTTCTTTTGACATTTTCAAAAATATGGCTACTAAAAAATTTAAAATTGTGCACATGGCTCATCTGTTTCCATTTGTCAGTGCTGGTCTAGCTCTGTGTGGTAAATGCTATAACTGCCTGTATTTTGAAGAGGGAATCACCAAGTCTCAGAGAGGTTAAGTCATTTCTTTGGGAGCTGAACTGGAAAGCCCATCTGATGCTCCATCAGGAACATACCTATAGAGCTGGAATAATAGATTCCTCCTTTGGTGTCTCCTAGGATGATCCGGTGCTGACCGTGATCACCTATGTGGGGCTGAGCCTCTCTCTGCTCTGCCTCCTCCTGGCAGCCCTCACCTTCCTCCTGTGTCGATCCATCCAGAACACCAGCACTACCCTCCACCTGCAGCTCTCCATCTGCCTGTTCCTGGCCCACCTCCTCTTCCTCGTAGGGATTGATCAAACTGAACCTGAGGTAGGTGAATTAACATATTATTTATTTTGTGGTCCTAATCCAATCTAGCCAATTAGTTTGGAGGAAAGATGGGATGAATGATGATAAACACCAATGATTGTGTAGGGTAAAAAGCAAGAGTTCCCATTTCATCTCTCTGTATAATTTTGAACAAGACCCATGATTTCTTTCTTAAAATTTTATTTTTCTAATTGAAGTATAGTTGATTTACAGTGATGTGCCAATGACCATAATTTCTGAGGGGTTATTTAGCAAAATGTTTGTGTGTCAGACTGATGGTGTTAGTTAGGGTTACAATAGCTACTGCGACAAATAAACTATAAAATATCAGTGGTTTATCACAAGAGTAGTTCATTTTCCCCTGTGGGTCAGTAGAGGGTGAGTAAACAGGTGTAAAGTGTATTTCTCCTCCAACCTCAGGCCATGGGAGGCTCTCTCATCTTCCATACACAGCTTCCAAGGTCATCCTGAGATTCTTTCCATTTTGACCAAGTGGAAAGAGAAAGAGCGTGGTGGAGTCCTAGGAGAGGGGTTTATATGGACCTCTGAAATCCCATTGGCTAGAATCCAGTCACATGGTCAAACTAACTGCAAGGAGTGCTGGGAAATGTAGTCTCTGCTTGGTAAGTAGAGTCCTAGTGACAAACTGAGGGTAGATGGAAGCTTGGCATTTTGGTAGATGTGACTTTGCGGTTTCTGCCATACATTTCATAAATAAAATTTATTGGAACCATGACCTTTGATGTCTGAGAGCTAGAGAAAATGGATGTCCCAGTTCAAGCAGAGAGAGCAAATTCTCCCTTTCTCCAACTTTCTGTTCTATTCAGGCCCTTGACAAATTGGATGATGCCAATCCTCATTGGTGAGGGCCATCTTTGTTACTCAGTCTATTGATTCTGATGCTTATCTCTTCCAGAAACATCCTCACAGACATGCCCAGAAATAATGCCTTATCAGTTATCTGGACATGCCCTATCCCAGTCAAGCTGAAACAAAATTAACCATCACCGTCCCCCTCAAAAGGCAAGGTCAATGGAGTACTGATTTGCTAACTCTTGTCTATTATGGATTTGAGTGCTGCTCCCACAGTGGCTCAGATTGTAAAGAATCTGCCTGCAATACAGCAGACCCAGGTTCAGTCCTTGGGTTGGAAAGATCTCCTGGAGAATAACATGGCTACCAATCCAGTATTCTTGCCTAGAGAATTCCATGGACTGAGGAGCCTTGCAGGCTACAGTTGATGAGGTCACAAAGAGCCGGACACGACTGAGTAACTAACACTTTCACTTTTCAACCATGGCATTCATTTCTTGGCACTTCTGGCTTGCCCCATGCACGAGATAGGCAGATTTCAATGGTTGGTGGAAGTCCCTAGAAGATGTGTTGCCCCTCAGCAAAATGGCACAGGTGTAAGAATTGAAATTCCAGGCTAGCATGCAGGAAGTAATAAGTGCTGAGGATATAATTTGACTTCCCAGGTGGTGCTAGTGGTAAAGAAATTGCCTGCCAGCGCAAGAGACATAAGAGACGCAGGTTCGATCCCTGGATGGGGAAGACCCCCTGGAGGAGGACATGGCAACCCACTCCAGTATTCTTGCCTGGAGAATCCTATGGACAGAGGAGCCTAGTGGGCTACAGTCCATGGGGTCGCAAAGAGTTGGACAAGACTGAAGCAACTTGGCATGCATGCAGGCAAGGATATAATCAGGTACAGACCACATCAGCTCCATGTTCCTAACTCAACTCTTCCCTCCAGGTGCTGTGCAAGGTCATCGCAGGTGTACTGCATTACCTCTACTTGGCCGCCTTCACCTGGATGCTCCTCGAAGGGCTGCACCTCTTCCTAACTGTCAGGAACCTCAAGGTGGCCAACTACACCAGTGCAAGCAGATTCAAGAAGAGGTTTATGTACCCTATAGGCTACGGGGTCCCAGCTCTGATTGTGGCTGTGTCGGCAGCAGTAGGACACAAGAATTATGGAACGTATACTCAGTAAGCATGATGAGTGCATTCATGGTGGAAGTGGTGTCCATTACCAACACAAAATCTGAAACAGTGGGGTAGACAAGGGTTGGCAAAATTTCTATTAAAAAAAAAAAAAAGAAAAACAACAGATGGTAACTATTATTGTTTTGCAAGCCATATGGTCTTTTTGGAAATTACTCAACATTGCCCCTGCAGTGTTAATAGACAATTTGTAAATTAATGGATGTGATTGTGTTTAAATAAAACTTTATTTACAAACACAAAGAGTGGACCAGACTTGGCCTGTGGGCCATAGTTGTAACCCTTGGAATAGAATCAAGTATGGGAGCTTTTCTGCCTACTGAGTATTGGTAATTACTTACTTTTACCAGTTTCATATTGTCATGTCCTCTTTCAGAATAAATTATGTTGATAAATTATACTATCTTTGCAGATATAAGCTATGACAGAATACAAAGTATTGGGCATTAGAGTGCTTGGTACATGAAATATGCTTGATTATTAGTGTTGATAGTTTTTGTAGCTGAAAATTATTACTTTTACTCTCTTACTTTAGCAATCGTTATTATTAGAATCCGCCTGTAATGTGGGAGACCTGGGTTCAATCCCTGGGTTGGGAAGATCCCCTGGAAGAGGGCATGGCAACCCACTCCAGTATTCTTGCTTGCAGAATTTCATAGACAGAGGAGCTTGGTAGGCTACAGTCCATCGGGTTGCAAAGAGTCAGTCATGACCAAGCAACTAAGCATAGCACATTATTAGAATACATTTATTGGGATTCCCTGGTAGCTCAGCTGGTAAAGAATCCAACTGCAATGCAGGTTTGATTCCTGGGTCAGGAAGATTCGCTGGACAAGGGAATGGCTACCCACTCCAGTTTTCTGGCCTGAAGAATTCCATGGACTCTATAGTCCATGGGGTTGCAAAGATGCAGACAAGACTTTCACAGTTCACTTTCACATGGTATTAGAATACATTATTAGCTACATTCATTGATCTTTAATTCTGTCAGGAAATGTATTTAAAAATGTATGCACAGTATCTCATTCAATCTTTACTATGAGATCTATATGATGAAAACTTTGATAAAAGAAATCAAAGTAAATTCAAATAAATGAAGTGATAGTCCATGTTTATGGACAGGAAGACTCAATATTGTCAAGAAGTCCAGCTTGATCTATAGATTGAATGTATTCCCAACTAAAATCCCAGAAAATTATTTTGTGG
The DNA here is from genome assembly GCA_024291935.2 of Okapia johnstoni. Taxonomy (NCBI): domain Eukaryota; kingdom Metazoa; phylum Chordata; class Mammalia; order Artiodactyla; family Giraffidae; genus Okapia; species Okapia johnstoni. Next base: position 13,926,754 of record CM044316.1, on the reverse strand, counting down.
ATATTGACAATCCGGTTCTAATGTTTATAGGGAGTGGCAAATGACCCAGAATAGCTAACACAATATTGAAGGAGAAAAGCAAAGTCAGAGGACTGATAATACTATCTGACTTCAAGACTTGGTATATAGTCACAGCAATTACTTTATCTTTTCAACACTTTGGTTGGCCCCACTTTACACTTGGGAAACTGAGGTTCAAAGCATGCAGTTTGCAAGAGATGAAGACCCATGTTTAATTCCACCTAAGATTCAGATCTGAACTAAACAGGTATGGACACTGCTCAGATATTGCTACAGCAGCCTGAATTCGACTCCTTTGCCTTCTCCTGAGAAATCAGCAGCTAATGCTTATCTTTCTCTCAACAGCTGCTGGCTCAAATTTGATAAAGGGTTCATCTGGAGCTTCATGGGGCCAGTAGCACTCATTATCTTGGTAGGTGACCAACCATTGATATTTACTGGCCAAACACAGAGTGTGTTTCTTATCTGTCAAAGTGGAAATGAGATGTGATAAGGAAATACAGCCTGATGTAATCAATCGTTCTTGCTGGAAATACAGTCTTCACATGTCTTTCCTCGGCTTCCTCCAGCTCCCTGGTTCCTCTGATATAACATAACCCTCTGTTGGGATTTCTTTTAAAAATTCAGTATTTGTTCATTCGACAAACCTTTAGAAAATAGTCACTTTGCATAGAACATTTTTCTGTTTGCCAAGAAATTCCTGATTAAACCCGTCATCCTAGTATAGATATGAATAGCATTCTTTCACTTTTAAAGTGTCCTGGCTTGAATGATAAATTATATAGTCATGCTAATCAACCATCAGATGCTATGGGTTCTATAGTCTGTGCTGCATAAAAGACCAGAGCCTATGTGCATATCACCACCCTTATAAAGCCCGTATATTTTGGGAAAAGATTCTTAGGTCTACCTCAAGTTGGGTTGCATGACATAGCTTCAAAAGACAGTTTCAAGTCAATTTTCCATTCTGTTTCCACAGATAAACTTGGTGTTCTACTTCCAAGTTCTGTGGATTTTGAGAAGCAAACTTTCCTCCCTTAATAAAGAAGTTTCCACCATTCAGAACACCAGGTAAGAATGCATACCAAAATTAGTGGTACCCATAGATTTTTTTCCTATAGGACCACATTTTCTGGGACCACCCATACAAAAATAAGGTATAAAACTTCCAGGTAAAAGACTTTGCAGAGGAATAATTTTCAAGAGAGAAAAAGCATTATTCTCAGAGGTCATAAACGTTAGGTTTTCCATTGCTGCTGTGCAAAAAGGTTCATCAGTACCATCTTCTTAGATTGCATGTATGCATTAATATGAGATATTTGTTTTTCTCTTTCTGACTTACTTCACTCTGTATAAAAGGGTCTAGGTTCAGGGAGACGCAGACACAGAGAATAGACTTGTGGACACAACAGGGGAAGGAGAGAGTGGGACGAATAGAGAACATAGCTTTGAAACATATACATTACCATATGTAAAATAGATAGCCAGCGGGAATTTGCTATATGATGGAGGGAGCTCAAATCTGGTACCCTGTGATAACCTAGAGGGGTGGGATGGGGTGGGAGGTCTGAGGGAGGTTGAAGAGGAAGGGGGCATACCTATGGCTAATTCATGTTGATGTATGGCAGAAACCAATACAATATTGTAAAGCAATTATCCTCCAATTAAAAATAAATTTTAAAAAACTACTTTTAATTTCAAAAGAAAAAACAAATTGGGTTCTGCCTTCTTCAAGTTGCATGACTTCAAGGAAGACACTTAACCACATGAGCTTTTCGTGAGGTTTAACTAAGGTAATGCATGAGATGGCTTCCCAGGTGGCACTAGTGGTAAAGAACCTGCTAAAAGCCTTTAGTGCAGTGCACACTACATAGTGATAAATGAGAGGTATTACTCTGTTTTCCTTTTTCAGAGTCATGACATTTAAAGCCATCTCTCAGCTGTTTATCCTAGGATGTTCTTGGGGTCTTGGTTTTTTCTTGGTTGAAGAAGTTGGGAAGACCATTGGATCGATCATTGCCTACATGTTCACCATCATCAATGTCCTACAGGGGATTTTGCTTTTTGTGGTATACTGTCTTCTTAATTGCCAGGTAAGGCAAATCATTTTGTGTCTCACCAGCTTAATCTGAAAGTCTTGTTGAATTGTTGTTCACATCCTCGCCCTTCTGACCTCATGAAAGTCGCTTAGTCATGTCTGACTCTTCGCAACCCCGTGGACTGTAGTCCATGAGATTCTCCAGGCCAGAATACTGCAGCGGGTAGCCATTCCCTTCTCCAGGGGATCTTCTCTCTGACCTTGTATATTTATATTTTTGGAGTTGCCTTGATTCTAGGAAGAGGGTTTAGGTGCTTCTTGGGTAAACCATGTGCTCTGAGCCTCATCCATTCATTATTGCAATCTGGATCTGCCATATGGAAAAAAAAAGATTGTTAGTTTAGTTATTAATAACTTCTTTTTAAGTAAACTTTTTATTTTGGAGTAATTTTAGAATTATAAGAAAGTTGCATGCATTTGTCTGCTGGTGACTGCCATAAAAAATAACATAGACAGAGTGATCTGATCAATAGAAATTTATCTTCTCACAATTCGGGAGACCAGATGCCTAATATCAGGGTGTCAGTATGTTTGGGTTCTGAAGAGGACTCTCTTCTTGGTAGATGGTCACTTTCTGAAAGTGTCTTCACATGGGAGTGAGAATGAGAGCTTTCAGGTCTCTTAAGGATGTTGTTGATCCTATTGAACAGGGACTCAATGCTTATGACCTCATGCATGCTAAATTGGTTAAGTCGTGTCTGACTCTCCACAACCCCATGGACTATAGCCCACCAGGCTCCTCTGTCCATGGGATTCTCCAGGCAAAAATACTGGAGTGGGTTGCCATGCCCTCCTCCAGGGGATCTTCCTGACCCAGGGACTGAACCCGAGTCTCTCGTGTCTCCTGCATTGGCAGGCAGGTTCTATACCGCTAGCACCACCTGGGAGCTTATGACCGCATTTAACCTTAATCAATTCCATCAAGATCATACCTCCAGATATAATCACATTGGGAAGATTAGGGCTTTCACATATGAATTTTCGGGGGACACAATTTAATTCATAGCAGAACACATATCAGTCTGGATAAGGGAGATTCTGCTGTAGTAACAGTTAGCTCATCCCCCTCTGATTTCAGTGGCTTACAATGACAAAGGCTTATTTCTTGCCTATGCTACATAGCTGTGGTTTGATATGTATTGTCTTCACTCTATGATGGAGGCTGAAGGGGCAGCCCTTATTTATTAGTAGAACATTGGTGTGTTCATGGCAAAGGGAAAGGAGGTTATGGCAAAGCACAGTTCAGCTCTCTTTCATTGGCCAAAGTAGACCCCATGGCCGTACCTGAATTTGTCAGAGAGAGGATGAATAATCCTCCTAGTCAGGTGCACTGTATGGAAAAGTGCTGGTTTATTGGCATAATTTTATATTACCACAAACCCAGAAAGACCAGCTCTAATTCTGGTATTTCCACTAAGTGGGTTGCTGTGTGACTCTGGGAAGGTTGCTTACTCTCTCTGAGCCTTGGTTTTTCTCATCTGCAAATATGGCAATACCTGCCTCACCGGATTGAGAATTAAATGAGATAACATAAAACAAATGTCTTAGCAGTTTGTGTCACACATGTTCTCAGTGAGGGTCATTATAATTTCACTCTTTGTAGGGTAAAGATTGAAAATGAAGGAAAGTTACATGGCTCAAAATAGCCTGGAGTTAAAACTCCCCTCCCGGTCCTCCCCACCATTCTATGCAAAACAAAGAACTCTCTCACCTGAAGAAAAAAATGGACATTAAGGTTGATTATGCCCAGCCTCTGGCCGGTCTCCAAAATTCCTTGCCCCAGCCATTTAAGAGATAACTGCTCCGAACAACCTTGGAGAAGAACAGGCCCCTTAAGACAGTAACTTTCCACATACATGCCTGTATATCCTTACTCTTTTCTTGGGTTAGTGCAGCAGCTCACTAATCTGACTGCTGCCCCTTCTCGCCTCCTTAAAGGTGATCTGTTCCTGTAAAGTGCTGGTCTCATTCTTTTTCTGAACCTCGCCTTCTCTAACTCCCTTACTGCCAGAGTCCTGCTCCAGCTGATCCAGGAGTACCCAAGGGATGAACGACGTTGGCGAGAGGAAGGAAGAAACAGAGTTTTTTTTTTTTTTTTTTTTTTGATGGCCCAAGGGCCATAATCTTTATTGCTTTCAGTTTCTACTTATATAGCACATGCTCTTCTACGTAATGACTCTTACAATATTTTTTCATTCAGATCAACATCCCCTGGTTCTAAGATGTGTTAAAAGTTTTTTTTCCTAGTCCCTTGTTACATTTTGGTTACATGTTTACCCCAAAACCTATTTTTATTCTACTAAAACATAGTCTATGAATCATATTATTCTATCTACTTATTCTGTACAGCCTGCTACTACAGCAAATACAGCATCTTGTTTCAGTGAGTAAGTACTATAGCAGCATCTAAGGTCAAAAGTTCCTCATAGTACAGCCATTGTCAGTGGTGGTTTGTTTACCATCTACCCACATACCACAAGTGTATTTCTGGCAGGGGCAAGTCTTTTGCAGTTTACCTTGAAACTATTTACAATACAATTCGTATATTTCTTTCTGTTTACACTTAGATTCTAAAGGGCACAAATATCTCTAGCGGCCCAGTCTTTATGAGAAAAGGCAATTGGCTTAGTTTCTGTAATTTTCCCTGATACATGACCCAAGTTTTCCAGTCATCAATAATAATCTCCTCATGAGGCCAGGTCACAATAGACTTAGGGCTTGTTTTCCAAATGAACACGGCCTTATTCCCTGGCTGAGTGTTAGGGACCCACCAGCCAGGGGCCCCAGTAGGTTTAATCATTTTTGGAATGTTTCTCTGGGGCAAGGGATCATTTTTCTTTTCTCTGGACTCTCATGACCTCATCATGGAAGCCCCTACAACTCCAGCCATCAAAGAATGAAACAGAGTTAGCCACAACAAAGGCATAGAAACAGGAAGGAGTGAAGGTTCCAATCCTGGAGAGAAATCACTTTGCAGTTTCTTCTTGAGTGGTGGCATGACTTTGTCATCTGGCAGTAGATCCAGAACAGCTCCCAACACCTTACCCTACAGGAAACAACTTTCCTGGCTTTTTCCCCTTTGCTGTTGAGTAGAACTACCAGCAGTTAAGATGCTGGCGGTGAAAAGACCATCTTAACACTTTACAAATTTCTCTTTCATCTTTTAGTGCCTTAATGCTTGGTACTCCTTACACACAGAAGTAAAATAGAACTTAATGCGAGTTAATGTTGAGTATTAAGAATTTAGATATCTTTTAAAAAATATGATAATGTGGTTAAAGGAGGGCAATTCATGGAATCACAGTGGATGGTCTAGTGTCAGGGCTCTGAGTAAAAATGACAAGGTTTTGCATGCTGTCTATGTGATCTTAGGCAAGTCAATTTACTTCCAGAGTCTCAATTTCTTCACATTTAATTGAGGGTAACAGAAGTATCTTTCTTCTGTTGTTTCTTCTGAATGTTACATTGCATTGGTTAATGTATTAACTGATACATTGTCTATAAAGTACATTAAGCATTGCTAGTGTTCAATAAATAAAGGCCTTCATCATCGTAATCATCACACCACCATTACCTTCTTTGTCATCGTCACCATCATGACCATAATCCTTTGCATCATTATTACTATCATATCATCACCACCACTGCCACCACCTTCATTATGGTCACCATCATACCAGCATCATCATCATTTTCACCATCACCCTCACCACCATCAACATCATCATTATTATTATCCTATATAGAATCCTTATGGTGCCTTTCATTTAGTAAATGCCTCTTTAACAACCAAGCAAATCCAGTCTAAATTAAATGAATCAGCATGAACATGGCAATATTATACCAAGAATCAGTATAAGGGTGGCAGAGAATATGTTTTGGCATCTATACCTTTAATTTCCTATTTTAGGATCTTTTCTCCCAAACCAAGCTTTGGATGTAACACAAGCCTCCATATTCCTTAGGTGCAGATGGAATTCAAGAAATGGTTTACTGGAGTGCGGAAAGGGGTTGAAACTGAAAGCTCTGAGGTATTTCGTTCTACTACTCAGACCAAAATGGTAAGATGGGCTCTTCTGCAACTCATGTACTTGTCTGAACTCAGTATCTCCTGCTACTAGGAACTTCCTGGTTGATCTGAAAAAAATAAAGAGCAATTACATTAGATTTGTGCATTAAGCTGTGGAAGTTTCTGGGTTTTAAGACCAAACCCAGAAAATCTCTTCCTTCCCTTTTTCTTCCTCTCTCTCTTTCTTCCTTTCTCCCCTCTTCCTCTCTTTCTTCCTTCTTTCCTTTCTTTCTTCCTCTGCAGTCCATTAACAAATACCCAATGATATTTAACAGAAATATTACATTTATTCAACAACATTCTTTTAACAAAAATTAACTGTGTTCCTAGTTTGTGCTAGCCACTGTTTTAGATATTGGGGGAAAATCCTCACCTTCAGAGAGTTGATATTCTAATATGGAGTAGACAGACAGTAAACCACCAAAAGTAGATTATACAGTGTGCTACAAAATGGTATATGCTATAGAAAAAATACAGAGCAATGGACTCACGGATACAGAGGACAAATTCATGGTTGGACTTGAGGAGAGGCACTGTATAGGGGTGGGGACATGGGAGGTACAAACAATTGGGTATAAGATGGGCTCAGAGATCTATTGTACAACACAGGGAATACAGCCAATATTTTATAATAACTGCAAATGGAAATTAACCTTTAAAAATTATATTAAAATTTTAAAAAGAAAATAAAAAGGAGAAAAATTTAGAAAGCAATCAGGAATGCACCAGGCTGAAAGAGTTTTGTTGTTCTTTAGTGGCTCAGTCGTGTCCAGCTCTTTGTGGCCCAATGGACTATAGTATTCCAGGCTCCTCCATCCATGGAATTTTTCAGGCAAGAATACTGGAGTGGGTTCCCATGTCCTCCTCCAGGGGATCTTCCCAATACAGCAATTAAACCTGCATCTCCTACACTGCAGCTAGATTCTTCACCACTGAACCACCAGAGAAGCTCTGGGGAAGAGTTTATTTTTAAATAATGTGGCCATAATGAACCTCCCTTCCCAGGTGGCACTAGTGGTAAAGAACCTGCCTGCCAATCCAGGAGACATAAGAGATGCAGTTTCAATCCCTGGGTCGGGAAGGTCTCCTGTAGGAGGACATGGCAACCCACTCCAGTATTCTTGCCTAGAGAACCCCATGGGTGGAGGAGCCTTGTGGGCTACACTTCATAGAGTCACACAAAGTCAGATACAACTGAAGTGACTTAGCACACAGCACAGTGAACCTCCCTTAGACTCTGGCACTTGAGTCCTCAGTCGTGTCCAACTATTTGTGACCCCATGGGACTGTAGCCCAGCAAGATCCTCTGTCCCTGGAATTCTCCAGGCAAGAATACTGGAGTGGGTTACCATTCCCTTCTCCAGGGAATCTTCCAGACCCAGGGATCTTAGGGCTCTATGCTTTCACTGCTGAGGGCGTGGAGTCAGTCTCTGATGAGGAAGTTAAGATTCCCTAATGCTAAGACCCTAATGCTGGGAAAGACTGAAGGCAGAAGGAGAAGGGGGCAGCAGAAGATGAGATGGTTAGATGGTATCACTGACTCAATGGACATGAGTTTCAGCAAACTCTGGGAGATAGTGAAGGGCGGGGGATCCTGGCATGCTGCAACCCATGGGATCACAAAGAGTCAGACACGATTTAGCAACTGAACAACAGCAACAAAACAAGAAATTAAGACACTCAAATCCAGTGAGCAATTTCCACTGGCCAGGCATTGCCCTAGGCAGAAGGAAAACAATAGTGACCAAAACAATGAAATTTATAGATAGTAGAGATTGACCAAAATACCTTTAGGAGCAAGACAAATATCATACAATGAGACAGAGTATGCAGAGAATTAAAATAGAATATAGTGATAGGTAGTGAGGGAAAGACTATTATGGAATGAATGGTTAGGGAAAAACTGAGGAGGTGACATTTCCAGTGACTATGTAGTTTTTAATGTAGACTATAAAGTCCACATTCTTGCCTGGGAAATCCCATGGATAGAGGAGGCTGACGTGCTACAATCCATGGAGTCTCAAAGAGTCAAATGCGATTTAGTGGCTAAACAACAGCAACAACATTTTTAAAGTCTCTACTGAATGTGTTACAATATTGCTTGTTTTATGTTTTGGTTTTTCGGCCCCAAAGCATGTGGGATCTTAACTCCCTAGCCAAGGATCGAACCCACACCCTCTGCATCGAAAGGCAAAGTCTTAACCCTGTTGCGGGTCCTTTAATGGACCGGAACTTGGGGGTACAGAGTCGACCGATAAGAAAGTCAGAGAAGGAAAAAAAGAGGCTGAGAAGCCTTTAGGGGACAGAGAGAGAGAGAGAGAGAGAGAGAGAGAGAGAGATGAAGAAAGACACGGGGACCAGAGTTCCGGTGGAACAAAGGCGTTTATTCAGCATATTGTGAGCATATATATACTCTCTTACAAGATAGCCCTTTTTAGCAGAGACAGGGATAAAAAAATCTTACAAGTTATTCAGGAAGCTGGAGACTAGAATCATTTTCAAGGGAGGGAATTGTAAAAGTTACTTTCCGTATCAGAAGGGAGAAGAGTAGTAAATGGCTGCTATTTACTGTATGGAGAAGCTATTCTCCATACAAACGAGATGCATAAATTCCTATTATTCTGGGAACCTGCGTGCAGTTCCTCCAGCGCCTGCTTTCAGGTGCTATGAGGAACAAAGGATTTATGCAAGACCAAAAGCAGCATACCGGAAGCCTTCTGTTAAATGCTACCTTACAGACCCCCAGGAGAGTCTCATAATCCCTGTCTTTGGACAACATGTTACATTCTAAAAAGCACATAATCAGAGACTTTCCTGGTTGTCCAGTGGTTAGGACTCTGCGCTTCCACTGCAGGGGGCATGGATTAGATACCTGGTCCAGAACTAAGATCCTGCATGCTGTGTGGTGGAGCCAACAATAAATAAATAAGTAGCACATAATCAACCTAACCAAGCTTGCAACCTCCATTAATCCTCCATAGCGTTTAAGTGATCCATCACTATTGGGTTTATGTAGAGCCCAAGTGTCTGGATTCAGATCCCAGATTCTACCATCTCCAGGCTGTGTGACCTTGCACAAGCCACTTAGTATCTCTGAACCTCAGTTTCCTCATCTGTAAAATGGGAATGATAACAGTATCTGTCTCATCGTGAGAATTAAATATCTTATAGGTTAAGTGCTTCAAATGCTACCTGGCATACAGTGTGTGTTAGTTTTCAGTCATGTCTGACTACTTGTGGCCCCATGGACTGTAGTCCACCAGGATCCTCTGTCCATGGAATTCTCCAAGCAAGAATACCGGAGTGGTTGCCTTTCTCTTCTCCAGTGGAACTTCCTGACCCAGGGGCTAAACCCAGGTTTCCTGCATTGCAGGCAGATTCTTTACCTCTGAGCCCCATACACTTTATGTTTGTGAAGAGATAAAATTTTTAAACCCCATCATAGATAGTGTTATGGGGTGTTGAGTAAAAAAAAAAAAAGCACAACCTAAAAGTTGAGAATTATGTTTTATTTGTCAGACTTTCCGAGGACTTCAAGAAGAGCTCTGAGGGACTGCTCCAAAAAAGCAAGAGAGGAGTCAGGTTATATAAGAGTTTTCACAACAAAGACCAGGCAGTCAGAACAGCAAGATTACTGTTAATTAAGGGAAATTAACTTAAGGGACATTTTAAGTTAAGGAATTTAGTGCTTTTTTATGTACAGGAAAATGCAAGAGTCTGCGTGTGTGCTATAGGTCCCTTCAGTCATGTCCCACTCTATGCGACCCTATGGACTGTAGCCCTCCAGCCAAGACTACTGGAGTGGGTTGCCATGCCCTCCTAGATCTTCCCAACCCAGGAACAGAGGATCTTCCCAACCCAGGGATGGAACTCAAGTCTCTTAAGTCTCCTTCTTTGCAGATGGGTTCTTTCCCACTAGCACCACCTGGGAAACCCACAAGGGCCTGGGCTCATTGAAATAATTACTTGGATAAGCACCTTAGCTATTTACCTCCGTATCCCATTCTTTCTTATCCTGAGTCCCCTCAGGGTGCACCTTTGTGGGTGGCTGTACCATCCTTTGTTTACTGATAAATCAGGCAATATTTTTCAGATATTAGCTTTGGATTTACTGAGCTTTGAACTGTAGGGCAATTCTAGCTTGTCACTTCCAAGCACGCTTAGAAGTTTTGGTTAATTTCTGAGGTGTTCATTTGCCTTCAGCTTTTCCTCCATTTGTTTCCCCCAAATAGGAGAAACTGGAGAAGTCATCGGAATTCTTTCGCAAAAGAGACTCTGCGTCTATCCAGCCACCTCCTGGGCCTCACCTTGTTAGTGTTTCCTGGCTCAAAACACACAACTGAGCTGCGTGTGGACTGCGCCCCTTTGTAGTCATGTGTGGATGGGACCAATGCCACTGTTGACCTTACCTGTGCAAATGAGTCCTAACTGATTTCCTCATCTTGGTTTCTCTCTCCACAGAAAGAAGGGGACACCTAGGAGAATTCTTAGATCCAGAATCCAGTATTGTGTATCAGGTGCAATCAAATGGTTAAGAAATCCTTCTTAATGATGAGAGAAATAAGTGGATTTTCCTCTGCTAGACATTACCAACTTGCCTATGACTAACATCTGGATTCAGCTTACAGATTCTCGTCTGGCTTCTCCTTTGCATTTTATGATCCCCAAGATTTTGCATCTCTGTACATCTGCATAATTCAATAATTCTCATATGGATTAATATGAAAAGAGGGTTTCATGCTTGGCAATGCAAAAATGGGACACCACCAGTCCCACTTAGGGGTTAATTGTCTCCGGGAAGAATTTTGTGGTCAGAACACCAGCACTCTTCAGTTTTCTTTGCCAAAAGACTTTTTTGAACCTAGCCTATTCTCTGATTAAATATAATTTTATTTTCTTAGTTTCATCTCTGAAGGAAAGTTACATGGCTCAAAATAGCCTGGAGTTAAAATTCCCCTCCAGGTCCTCCCCACCATTCTATGCAAAACAAAGAACTCTCTCACCCAAAGAAAAAATGGACATTAAGGTTGATTACGTCCAGCTCCCAGCCGGTCCAGCCTCTGGCCAATCTCCAAAACTCCTTGCCCCAGCTGTTTATGAGATAACTTCTCTGAACAAATTTGGTGAAGAACAGGCCCCCTTAAGACAGTAGCTTTCCACATACATGCCTGTATATACTTACTCTTTTCTTGGGTAAGTGCAGCAGCTCACTAATCTGACTGCTGCCCCTTCTCGCCTCATTAAAGGTGATCTGTTCCTGTAAAGTGCTGGTCTCATTTTCTGAACCTCACCTTCTCTAACTCCCTTACCCTACAATCTCCATGTCCTGGTATAAATGCTCCCAAACTAAAACAGTGTGGCATATCACATCAGTAATTTGATCTGATTTATTTTGTTCTACTGTTTCTAAATTCGTTTCCAAACATAGTGGGTTTTAGGTATGTTTTTCAGCATTAGAATTATTAAGTGCATGGATAACTTTGTGACCAATGTTTCCAAAACGATTTTAAATTATAATGACAGTACAATTATAATTCATTAAAAAAAAAAGTGTAGAAGATACTATAAAGTTAAGCCTATAGTCAAATTCAGAATACCCCAATACTATAATTACTACAGGCTTCCCAGGGGTCACTAGTGGTAAAGAACCCACCTGCCAATGCAAGAAAAGTAAGAAACACAGGTTTGATCCCTGGGTTGGGAAGGTCCCCTGGAGAAGGAAATGGCAACCCACTCCAGTATTCTTGCCTGGGAAATCCCATGGACAGAGGAGCCTGATGGGCTACAGCCCATGGGGTCACAAAGAGTCAGACAAGACTGAGCACATGCACATACATAATACTGTAATATGACGGTATGTTAACAACTTAGTCTAGTGTAAAGGCTAAAGGAAGAGATATTAAAAATAACTGTAGCTTCCTTAATTTGTTAACAAATACAAAATATAAAAAGAGATTGTAATTGTGATATCAAAGACAAAAAAGGAGAGAAGAGTGAAGCTTTTATGTGTGATTGGGGTTAGTGAAAATGAAACTCACTGAGTCGTGTCCTACCCTTTGCCACCCCGTGGACTATACAGCCCATGGAATTCTCCAGGCCAGAATACTGGAATGGGTAGCCTTTCCCTACTCCAGGGGATCTTCCCAACCCAGGGATTGAACCCAGGTCTCCCCACATTGCAGGTGATTCTTTACCAGCTGTGCCACAAGAGAAGCCCAAGAATACTGGAGTGGGTAGCCTATCCCTTCTCCAGCGTATCTTCCTGACCCAGGAATCAAACCAGGGTCTTCTGCATTGCAGGTGAATTCTTTACCAACTGAGTATCAGGGAAGCCCTGGGGTTAAGTTGCTATCAACTTAAAATGGATGATTTTAGCTGTAAGATGTTTTATGGAAGCCTTGGGGTAACCACAAAAACAAAAACATTTAGTAGATTCACATACACACAAAATGGAATCATTGTATACCACCTTGGAAAATCACTGATTCATAAAGGTAGGCAGAGAGGAAAAGGGAAACAGTGGAGCTATAAAAAAATTTCCAGGTAGCAATTACTAAAATGACATTAGTATGTCCTTAACTAATAAGGACCTACTGTATAGCTCAGGGAACTCTATTCAATACTCTGTAGTAGCCTACATGGGAAAAGAATCTTAAAAAAGAGCAGATATACATATAACTGCGGATATACATACAGATATACATATATACATATAACATATACATATAACTGATTCACTTTACTGTACAGTAGAAGCTAACACAACATTGTAAATCAACTATATGCCAATTAAAAAAACAAAAATAACATTTATACAATGGAATATTACTCAGCTGTTAAAAAGAATGAAATAATGGATGGACCTCTAAATTGCCATACTGAGTGAAGTAAGTCAGGCAGAGAAAGAGAAATATCTTTATTATGACATCTCTTATACGTGGAATCTAAAAAGAACTGATACAAATTAACTTACTTACAAAAAAGAAACAGATTTACAGACTTAGAGAATGAATTTATGGTTGCCCACGCATGCCAAGTCTCCTCAGTCATGTTCAACTCTTTGCTACCCTGTGAACTGTAGTCCACCAGACTCCTCTGTCCATAGGAATTCTCCAGGCAAGAATACCAGAGTGGTTTGCCATGCCTTCTTCCAAGAGATCTTCCCAACCCAGGGATTGAACCCGTGTCTCCTGTGGTTCCTTCATTGCAGGCGGATTCTTTACTGCTGAGCCACCGGGGAAGACCATGGTTGCCGGTACATACTGTTATATTTTAAATGGATGACCAAGTAGGGCCTACTATACAGCACACGGAACTCTGCTCAGTATTATGTGTCAGCGTGGATGGAGGGGAGTTTGAGAGAGAGTGAATACATGTACATGTATGGCTGAGTCCCTTTGCTGTTCACCTGAATCTTGCAACGTTGTTAATTGGTTAAACTCCTATACAAAATAAAAAGTTAAAAAAAAATAAAGCTTCACTGAGAAATAAAATGGACTTTTACATAAATATGATTTTAAAATAATTTTTAAAATAGACAAAAATTGTAACAACAGTAAATGTTAAAATAGCAGCCAAGAGTCACCATAATTCATTTGAAGAGATTTTGTGTTCTGCCTGCCAGTGCAGGGGACATGGGTTTTGATCCCTTCCACATACTGTAGGGCAACTAAGCTTGTGCATCACAACTACTGAGCTTAGTGCCTAGAGCCTGTGCTCTGCAACAAAAGAAACCACTGCTTTGAGAATCCTGTGCACTGCAACTAGAGAGTAGGCCCTGCTCGCTACAACTAGAGAAAACCCATGAAGCAACGAAGACCCAGTACAACCAAAAATAAATAAATGTAATTTTTTTAAAAAATGAAAGTTGAGAGTTAAGTTTTATTTGGTGGAAAATCTCAAATAACTTTGAGAGACTGCTCCAAAGAGGCGAGGGCAGGACCCAAGATAAATAGGAGTTTTTGCAATAAAAAACCAGGTAGTTGGAACATCAAAAGTGACTTAAAGTGAAAGTCGCTCAGTCGTGTCCAACTCTTTGCAATCCCATGGACTATACAGTCCAGAATACAGGCCAGAATACTGGAGTGGATAGCCTGTCTCTTCTCCAGGGGATCTTCCCAACCCAGGGATCAAACCCAGGTCTCTTGAATTGCAGGCAGATTCTTTACCATCTGAGCCACAAGGGAAGCCCAAGAATACTGGAGTGGATAGCCTATCCCTTCTCCAGAGGATTTTCCTGATCCAGGGATTGAATTGGGGTCTCCTACATTGCAGGCGGATTCTTTACCAACTGAGCTATCAGGGAAGCCTTGGAACATCAAAAGGCTACTGTTAATTAAAGAAAACCAGATATCTCAAGTTAAGAAATTTAGTGCTTTTCTATGTATGGGAAGATGCAAGAGTCTGCGCTCACTGAAATCATTCCTTTGACATGCACCTCGGTTTACCTGTGCTTTCTCGTCCTGAGTCTCCTCATAGTGGTTGTGTGCGGTGGCTGAGGGCTTGATGGCGGGCATCCTATTTTTTTTTTACCCTGAGTTCCATCAGGGCTCACCATCTGGATGGCTGCAATATCTTTTGTTTACTGATGTGGCAGGCAATATTTTTCATTCACAATGTGATTTGTTCTATCACCCTGAATTATTTGCTGTGATGTATCAGATGGAGGAAAAAGGAACACTTTGTACAGAAAATGTTGCCTTAAACTTGTAAATACAGTTACAAAATCACTAAGCTATCATGCTCAAAGGTAACCCAAGCTAGCATGGCTTAACTTTTGTTGTTGTTCAGTCGCTAAGTCATGTCATCGTGTCAGACTCTTTGCGACCCCTTGGACTGCAGCACACCAGGCTTCCCTGTCCTTCACTGTCTCCCAGAGTTTGCCCAAAATCATGTCCATTGAATCGGTGATGCCATCCAGCCATCTCATCCTCTGTCGTCCCCTTATCCTCCTGCTTTCAATCTTTCTCAGCATCATGGTCTTTTCCAGTAAGTTGGCTCCTAGCATCAGGTGGCCAGAGGGTTGGAGCTTCAGCTTCAGCATCAGTCCTTCCAATGAATATTCGGGGTTGATTTCCTTTAGGATTGACTTGTTTGATCTTCTTGCAGTCCAAGGGACTCTCAAGAGTCTTCTCCAGCACCATAGTTCAAAAACATCAATTCTTAAGTGCTCAGCCTTCTTTACGGTCCAATTCTCAGCTTTGCCTGTACGGAGTTTTGTTGGCAAAGTGATGTCGCTGCTTTTTAATATGCTGTCTGCTGCTGCTGCTAAGTCGTTTCAGCCATGTCTGACTCTATGTGACCCCATAGACAGCAGCCCACCAGGTTCCCCCATTCCTGGGATTCTCCAGGCAAGAACACTGGAGTGGGTTGCCATTTCCTTCTCCAATGCATGAAAGTGAAAAGTGAAAGTGAAGTTGCTCAGTTGGATCCAACTCTTAGCGACCCCATGGACTGCAGCCTACCAGGCTCCTCCGTCCATGGGATTTTCCAGGCAAGAGTACTGGAGTGGGTTGCCATTGCTTTCTCCAATATGCTAAGGTTTGTGATAGCTTTTCTTCCAAGAAGCATGCATCTTTTAATTTCACAGCCACAGTCACCATCTGCAGTGATTTTGGAGCTCAAGAAAATAAAGTCTGTCACTGTTTCCACTGTTTCCCCATTTATTTGCCATGAAGTGATGGGACCAGATGCCATGATCTTAGTTTTTTGAATGTTGAGGTTTAAGTCAGATTTTTCACTCTCCTCTTTCACCTTCATCATGACACACATACACACACACATATATCAGATGAATGCATATATATGGTCTGTCATTAAAGTTTTGAAATGAATTTTCCCCATTATTCAAAACAATGCAGGTTTAAAAAAAAAAATAAAGACTTATCACTGGAACTTTATGACTTACAATTTTTCTCTCATGACAAAAATTTGGGTATAGATGACTCATGTAGTCCTGACCTGCCCTCATGTTCTCAGCTCAATTTACAATCTAAATTTATGTTCTGTTATCAAAGCCTCACAGAATTGGGGGTGGGGTGGTGTATGATTGTGCGTATGCCAGTGTAAACTTGCCTGTCTTTACAGTGCTAAAAAGTTTAATACCAGTTTTGGAAAATCATCTTGCAAGTTATCATCATAGCCAGGATGAAAATACTACTATATATATTAGTATATGATATGTATATGTTATTATATATATAAACACCAAAATTGGTGTCAAACCTATGTCTCCTACATTGGCAGGTGAATTCTTTACCCTAGAACCACCAGAGAAGCCCCCCACATATATATATCTATATATATATATATAGATATAATGACAAAGTTTGATGTGATGTGTGTGAGTATGTGTGTCTTCAAGCAAAATTGATGAGTTTCGTTGTTTCACTCACTCATTACTGAAAAAAGACAAGAAAAAAGAAATACCTGAGTTTGTTATGTTCACCTGTTTCCCCACATCCAATGTTTTTACCACATATAATGTTTAGGGTAATGAATAGGATATGTAATAAAAGTGTGCCTAGCTGAAAAAGTCAGTGTATTATTTCTACCATTCTGTGGATATGGGTGACTTTTAAAGAAAATTTTGATTTTTTTAGAGCAGTTTTAGGTTCACAAAAAAAGTAAGCAATGGGTATAGAGAATTCCTATGTGCCTGCCACCTGCCCACAGGCACAGAGTCCCTGACTGGCCCACCCACAGCGGTAAATTTGTTAAAACTGATGAATCTGCATCAATACATTGTAGTCATCCCAAATCCATAGTTCACCAATTAGGGTTCACTCTGGGTATTGTACATTCCAAGGGTTTACATAATTGTGTAATGCTCTGTGTCCATCATTGTAGTATCACACAGAGCATATTCACTCATGAGCCCTAGAACTCATCCACCTATTCATCATGTTACTGCTAATGCCAAATTTTTGTTTTTTTAATAGCTAATATCACATTGTATGTTTTTAAAGATTTATTTATTTACTGGCTGTGGTGGATCTCTGTGGCTACACATGGGCTTTCTCTAGTTGCCTCCAGTGGGGACTTCTATATTTGATGTGGTGATATATATAAAATATATAATAATATATATTAAATATATCAAATCTTTTTTCAATTTAATTATAGTAGATTTACAAGCAAAGAGTTGGACACGACTGAAGCGACTTAGCCTGCATGCATGCAAATTCTTTTTTCAGGTTTTTTTTCCCCCATATAGGTTATTACAAAATATTGAATATAGTTCCCTGGACTGTACAGTAGGTCCTTTTTTATCTATTTTATATGTAGTAGTCTGTATATGCTGACCCCAAACTCCCAATTTATTCCTCTTTCCTGCCTTTCCCCTTTGGTAACCATAAGTTTATTTTTGATATGTGTGAGCCTGTACCCTCTTTTAAGATTCCACATGTAAATGGTATCATATGATATTTGCCTTTCTCTGTCTGGCTTATTTCACTTAGTATGATAGTCTCTGGGTCCATTCACATTGCTGCAAATGGTATTATTTCATTCACTTTTATGGCTAATATTCCATTATATATGTATACTACATCTGTTTTATCCATTTGTCTGTTGATGCACACTTCCATTGCTTCCATGTCTTGGTGTTGTTAAGTGGTGCTGCTATGGACATTGGGGTGCATGTATCTTTCCAAATTAGCATTTAAAAATTTTTATATATATACCCAGGAATGATATTGCTGGGTCAGATGGTAGTTCCCAAATTGAAGATTTTTTTTTAATTTCAAAAGTTACTCAGGTGACCTGGGGCATAATACAATATCACATACAAGCAGTTCTTTCGACCTCTCCTCTACGCCCACATCAAGGTCAGACAAAGACACTACAGAGCGAGAGGAAGTCACAGAGGAAGTTAGAACATGAGACATTCTCAGGACTCTTGTCCACTCCCTCCCCCGGGGTGGTGGAGCATGTGCGGAGCAATCTATATAATTTGGCAGGTGCAGAAGCAGAAGGAATATCTTTCAGAATGAACTGGCAGATAGCATCCCAAACAGGGTCCCCAATAATGCAGATTGACAAAAGAACGAAAAGATGCTTCTGAAACATCCAGAGCAGTGTCAGTGATGTAACATCAGCCAGAAGCCAGAATTAGAAGAGAAAGGGAGTAGAGACCATGAATGATTTTTTCCAGCTTCATTGAGATGCAATTGACATATAATACTGTGTAAGTTTAAGTTTACTTACATGTTGTGTGAGTAAATTGTGTGATAATTTGACACATATATAACTGCAAAATGTTTACCATAAGATTAGTTAACACATCCTTCACTTCACATAATTAACATAATTTTAAAAGAACTGTTTCAGAAGGTGCTCCTCATTGCTAATTATTAGAGAAATGCAAAACAAAACTACAATGAGGTATTACCTCATCATTCTAATGATGGTCAGAATGGCCATCATCAAAAAGTCTACAAATAACAAATGCTGGAGAGGGTGTGGAGAAAAAGGGGACTTCTTACACTATTCATGAGAATATCAACTGGTGTAGTCACTATGGAGAACAATATGGAAGTTCTTCTAAAATTAAAAACAGAGCTACCATATGATCCAACAATCCTACTCTTGGGTATATATCCAGAGAAAACTAATTTGAAAGGATCCATGCACTGTAAATCTGGAAAGCTCAGCAGCAGCCACAGGACTAGAAAAGGTCAGTTTTCATTCCAATCCCAAAGAAAGGCAATGCCAAAGAATTCTCAAACTACCACACAATTGCACTCATCTCACATGCTAGTAAAGGAATGCTCAAAATTCTCCAAGCCAGGCTTCAGCAATACATGAACTGTGAACTTCCAGATGTTCAAGCTGGATTTAGAAAAGGCAGAGGAACCAGAGATCAAATTGCCAACATCCACTGGATCATCGAAAAAGCAAGAGAGTTCCAGAAAAACATCTATTTCTGCTTTATTGACTATGCCAAAGCCTTTGACTGTGTGGATCACAATAAACTGTGGAAAATTCTGAAAGAGATGGGAATACCAGACCATCTGACCTGTCTCTTGAGAAACCTGTATGCAGGTCAGGAAGCAACAGTTAAAACTGGACATGGAACAGCACACTGGTTCCAAATAGGAAAAGGAGTACATCAAGGCTGTATATGGTCACCCTGCTTATTTAACTTCTATGCAGAATACATCATGAGAATCGCTGGGCTGGAAGAAACACAAGCTGGAATCAAGATTGCTGGGAGAAATATCAATAACTTCAGATATGCAGATGACACCACCCTTATGGCAGAAAGCAAAGAAGAACTAAAGAGCCTCTTGATGAAAGTGAAAGAGGAGAGTGAAAAAGTTGGCTTAAAGCTCAACGTTCAGAAAACTAAGATCACGGCATCTGGTCCCATCACTTCATGGGAAATAGATGGGGAAACAGTGTCAGACTTTATTTTTGGGGCTCCAAAATCACTGCTGATGGTGATTGCAGCCATGAAATTAAAAGACGCTTACTCCTTGGAGGGAAGGTTATGACCAACCTAGATAGCATATTTAAAAGCAGAGACATTACTTTGCCAACAAAGGTCCGTCTAGTCAAGGCTATGGTTTTTCCAGTGGTCATGTATGGACATGAGAGTTGGATGGTGAAGAAAGCTGAGCACCGCAGAATTGGTGCTTTTGAACTGTGGTGTTGGAGAAGACTCTTGAGAGTCCCTTGGACTGCAAGGAGATCCAACCAGTCCATCCTAAAGGAGATCAGTCCTGGTTGTTCATCGGAAGGGCTGATGTTGAAGCTGAAACTCCGATACTTCGGCCACCTCATGAGAAGAGTTGACTCATTGGAAAAGACCCTAATTCTGGGAAGGATTGGGGGCAGGACGAGAAGGGGACGACAGAGGATGAGATGGTTGGATGGCATCACCGACTTGATGGACATGAGTTTGGGTAAACTCCGGGAGTTGGTGATGGACAGGGAGGCCTGGCGTGCTGCGATTCATGGGGTCACAAAGAGTCGGACACGACTGAGCAACTGAACTGAACTGAACTGAACTGATGCACCATAATGTTCATAGCAGCACTATTTACAATAGTCAAAATATGGAAGCAATCTAAATGTCCATCCACAGGTGAATGGATATCAAAGATGTAATACATGTATACAGTGGACTGTTAGCCATAAAAAAGAATGAAATAATGCCATTTGTAGCAACATGGATGGACCTATAGATTCTCATAGTAAGTGAAGTGAGTCAAAGATAAATATCATATGACATTGTCTCTATGTGGAATCTAGAAAAAAATGATACAAGTGAATTTATTTACAAAAGAGAAACAGAGTCACAGGTACTGAAAACAAACTTATGGTTACCAAATGGGAAAGGGGAGGGTGGAGGAATAAATTAGGAGTTTGGGATTAAGAGATATATACCATTATATATAAAATGAACATCAAGAACCTACTATACAGCACAGGGAACTATATTCGGTATCTTATAACAACCTATAATGGAAAAGAATCTGAAAAAGGATAGATATTTACACCAGAAACTAACACAACATTGTACATCAACTATACTTCAATAAAAAAGAACTGTTTCAGATTTACAGAAATGTGATGATAATACTGATATACCCAGCACCCATGTACCCCCGTGAGTAACATCTCCGCAGACGCTGAGCATCTCCTTCATTTCTTCTCTCTCCTGTGAATGTCTTAGGAACAGGGATAACATTCGTATTCCCAAGGCAGATTAACAGACTAGTTGGAGCTCAATAAATATTTGAGAAATGAAGGAACAGAGAGCCAAAGGAGAAAAGAAAGAACCACTTAATTCAGATTCGTGAAATCTCAATCTTTAGTCTCCTGCTAACCCACAACCAAATTCTGATCTTTTTCTTGAAAAAAAAAAATCTGTTTTTTAAAGAAAAAAATTAAAACCAAGGAATTACTATGTAATATATTAAACATTTATATACCCATCACCTAGAAAGGACAATTAGTAACATTTTATTGTGCTTCCCTGGTGGCTAAGTGGTAAGGAATCCACCTGCCAATGCAGGAGACCCAAGTTCAATCCCTTGGTTGAGAAGATAACCTGGAGGAGGAAATGGCAACCCACTCCAGTATTCTTGCCTGGAGAATCCTATGACAGAGGAGCCTGGCAGGCTACAGTCCATGGGGTCGCAAAAGAGTCAAACACTACCTAGCAGCTAAGCAGCAACAACAGCAGCATTTTATTATATTCAATTTGGGTCTTTTTAAACAAAGAAAATAACTTTTTACAGATCCAAGGACTCCCTTTGACTCTCCAGGCCTAGGTTCTGTTTTTCTTTCCATTCCCCCAAGGTGCCAAATAGTATTTATTTAACGTATACCCTTCCTTTCTGATTCTCACACATATGTGTGTTATATGCATCCAAACACGTATGCAACTCAATATATATTCATACATAAAACACTCGTATCAGTGAACAATATCTAGCATTGCTTTGTGCATTTCCATTTTTATCTGCTGCTGCTACTGCTGCTAAGTCGCTTCAGTCGTGGCGACTCTGTGCGACCCCATAGACGGAAGCCCACCAGGCTCCTCCGTCCCTGGGATTTTCCAGGCAAGAGTACTGGAGTGGGGTGCCATTGCCTTCTCCGCCATTTTTATCTATATTTGCCTAAATATGCAATAAATATACTTACAGTTGATCTTATATTTTTAAGTTCAACTGGTCTATAAAGATGATGTGTGTGAAACTGGAATGTCATATTGCATATTATATTAGCAACCAAACACACATTCATCATTTGTTTGCACCCTGAGTTCTGCTAGTTACCATAGGAAGAAAATGGGGGAAGTGGGTTTTTGCAGCAACATGCATCAGGGTGCCACCCTTACAGAGCTAAATAATCTAGTCTAAGAAAAAAATACCCATCAGTATCTAGGAAGCAAGTATAGCAACAAGACAGCACATAAACAAAGCACCCCATTTCTCAGTGCATGTTATTTTTAAAATGTGGGAAAAACACTAAATGCTGGTATAAAAACTCTGGAAAATTTTTTGGCCATATCTACTGTATCTCTGTGATCTTTATATCTATAAAGTTATCTTTATATCTATCTATAGTCATCTGTATATACTTTTTGCTGTGTGTGTGTGTGTAATTTCACTCCTAGGCATATTCCCCAAAGAAATGAGTACCCATATACATCAATAGATATGTATGGATAAATAGATTGGGACATATTCATGGAGTGGAATCCCATATACCAACGAAAAAGGACAAAGTACAGCTACATGCCCCAACATGGATAAATCTAATAGACAATGATTACCAAAAGAAGAGCAATTGAAGAGACAACAGATGGTATGAGTCTACTTATATAAAGTTCAAGAACAGAAAAAAAATAATCTGTGGTGGTGGAGACTGGTTAATTCCAGGGTTGGGAGGATGGTACTGACCAGAAGGGGGCATTGGAAAATATTCTGAGGGACTGAAAAGATTTCCACATCTTGATTATCCTCCCTCTGGAGAGAGGAGAATACTTCCTGAGACACTAGCTTGATGTACTCCCTCTTTGCCTGACAAAGAATAAATCTATTCTTTCTTTCTCCTTCGAAATTCTGTCTCCATATCTCATATCAGCATTGTGTACAGAGAACCAATATTTTGGCATCAGTAATGGTCTTCTGAGTGTGTGCTAATCTATAGACTCATCGAGTTGCATATATTCATTATGCACAACTTTTTTTGTATGTAAAAATTACTTAGTTAAAAGAAAAGAAAATAGAAATATCCTTCTATGAATGAAAGGCATTGATCTGGTCTCTGATGGAAGTAAGTAGGATTCAGGTGGAGAATATAGCATGATAAAGTTGTTGTTGGGCCTCTGTTGGGGCCGAGAGGTGAATACAGAGAGAAAGGCCATAGTGGGACTTTCAGCATCTCACAAACTTGGACCTCCATCTAGAAGAGATGTGTGATTTAGCTCTAGAAGAGCTCAGTGATTTGATAACTCCATCTTTGTAGGACTTGATCAAAAAGCAGCTTATAAGTAATAGCTAATGTGAAGACATCTATAGCTAAGATATTTCTTTAAAAAGCAGAAGAAAATAGACTTCCTTCTTCTGATCCCTTCCCCTGCTCACCCCAAATCTGCAAGTTTATTTTGGTCAGAAACAGCAGATCGGAATGGAAACTAACACCATGGTACTCTTGGCCCTGTTTGGACTTTGAACTTCCAACCTGGCTGGGTTGTTGGTCCATGAACTAAATTCTGAATATTGGCCCTGATGCCCACTTACTCTGGAACTCATCATTCTTCTTTATGTGTCAAGGCTTAATTAATCTCTCCAGTATCATCTGAAATCACATATCCTTCAAGAAACCATTTATTTTGGATTATCAAAAACACTAATTCGAAAAGATGCGTGCACCCTAAAGTTCATAGCATTATTGACAATTGCTAAGATATGGAAGTAACCTGAGTGTCCATCAACAGATGAATGGAAAAAAGATGTGGTATACACACACTGGAACACTTCTAAGCCATAAAAAGAAATGAAAATTTGCCATTTTCAGCAACATGTATGAACGTGGAGGGCATTATGCTAAATGAAATAAGGCAGACAGAGAAAGCCAAAAACTGTATGATATCACTTAGAGGTGGGATCTGAAAAAATATGAAACTGGTGAATATGTATAATAAAAAAGAAGCAGACTCACAGATGTAGAGAACAAGCTAGTGGTTTCCAGTGGGGAGGAGGGGCAACGTGAGGATGGGGGAATGGGAGGTGAGACAGAGTTTTCACTGTCACATTTGGGGGGTGGTGCTGCTAGCATCTAGTGGGTGGGGCTTACAATAGGCTCCCACAGCAAAGAATAATCCAACTCCAATGTCAATAATCCCAAGACACAGAAAAAATATGCAGAGTATAATTAGAATTTTCTAACATTAGTAGGAGCTCTGGGCGTAGGGATTAGATGTAACTTTTATTTTCTTCTTTTTTAAATCCATGTTTCTAAGATTTCTATAAGAAATGTACTTAAGATTTTTAAACATCATTTTATTATGAAAACTTGCCAAGCTGCAAGAATTTTACAGTGAATGCCCATGTACATGAGAGAGGCTGGGACCTGAGACCCTTTGCTGCAGTGGTTATACCTGGAGAAACATCTCCCTGAACAACAAAATGCAAAGAAACTATATGGGACTAATAACTTCACACATGCACAGCTGGGGGCAAATTATGAACAATAAGATACGAAAAGGCCCCAAGCCAATTGCCATTTCTGAGGTGTGGGAGCAAAATCAGGTCCTGCACATGAACCTGGAATCTTTCATGAACATTTTACTTGTGTTTTTCGATGTATCTCCATGTCTGCATTGACCTCTCATTTCATTCATTCATCTTATTTTTTTAATTAATTTTTTTAATTGAAGGATAATTGCTTTACAGAATTTTGTTGTTTTCTGTCAAACCTCAACATGAATCAGCCATAGGTATACATATATCCCCTCCCTTTTGAACCTCCCTTGCATCTCCCTCCCCATCCCACCCCTCCAGGTTGATACAGAGCCCCTGTTTGAGTTTCCTGAGACATACAGCAAATTCCCGTTGGCTATCTGTTTTGCATAAGGTAATGTAAGTTTCCATGTTACTCTTTCCATACATCTCACCCTCTCCTTCCCTCTCCCCATGTCCATAAGTCTATTCTCTATGTCTGTTTCTTCACTGTTGCCCTATAAATAAATTCTTCAGTACCATTTTTCTAGATTACATACATATGCGTTGCTGCTGCTACTGCTAAGTCGCTTCAGTCATGTTCGACTCTGTGAGACCCCACAGACTGCAGCTCACCAGGCTCCTTTGTCCCTGGGATTCTCCAGGCAAGAACACTGGAGTGGGTTGCTATTTCCTTCTCCAATGCATGCACGCATGCTGAGTGGCTTCAGTCATGTCCGACTCTGCGACCCCATGGACAGCAGCCCACCAGGCTCTTCTGTCCACAGAATTCTCTAGGCAAGAATACTGGAGTGGGTTGCCATTTCCTTCTCCCATATATGCATTAGAATATGATATTTCTCTTTCTGACTCACTTCACTCTGTATAATAGGTTCTAGGTTCATCCACCTCATCAGAACTGACTCAAATGCATTCGTCTTTATGGCTGAGTAATATTCCACTGTGTATATGTACCACAACTTCTTTACCCATTCATCTGTCGATGGACATCTAGGCTGCTTCCATGTTCTAGCTATTGTAAATAGTGCTACAATGAACAATGGGATACATGTGTCTTTTTCAATTTTGGTTTCTTCAGGGTATTGCCTAGGAGTGGTATTGCTGGGTCATATGGTGGTTTTATTCCTAGTTTTTTAAGGAATCTCCATACCATCTTCCATAGTGCCTGTATCAATTTACATTCCCACCAACAGTGCAAGAGTGTTCCCTTTTCTCCACACCCTCTCCAGCATTTATTGTTTGTAGACTTTTTGGTGATGGCCATTCTGACCGGTGTGAGGTGATATCTCATTGTAGTTTTGACTTGCATTTCTCTAATAGTGAGCGATGTTGAGCATCTTTTCATGTATTTGTTAGCCATCTGTATGTCTTCTTCAGAGAAATGTCTGTTTAACTCTGTTTCCCAATTTTTGATTGGGTTGTTTGTTTTTCCGGTATTGAGTTGTATGAGCTACTTGTATATTTTGGAAATTAATCCTTTGTCAGTTGTTTCATTTGCCATTATTTTCTCCCATTTTGAGGGTTGTCTTTTCACCTTGCTTGCAGTTTCCTTTGCTGTGCAAAAGCTTTTAAGTTTAATCAGGTCCCACTTGTTTACTTTTGTTTTTATTTCCGTTACTCTAGGAGGTGGGTCATAGAGGATCTTGCTTTGATTTATGTCATCGAGTGTTCTGCCTATGTTTTCCTCTAAGAGTTTTATAGCTTCTGGTCTTAAACTTAGGTCTTTAATCCATTTTGAGTTTATCTTTGTGTATGGTGTTAGGAAGTGTTCTAATTTCATTGTTTTACATGTAGCTGTCCAGTTTTCCCAGCACCATTTATTGAAGAGGCTGCCTTTGCCCCTTTGTATATTCTTGCCTCCTTTGTAAAAAAATGAGGTACCCATAGGTGCATGGGTTTATTTCTGGGCTTTCTATCTTGTTCCATTGGTCTATATTTCTGTTTCTGCACCAGTACCATACTGTCTTGATGACTATAGCTTTGTAGTATAATCTGAAGTCAGGAAGGTTGATTCATCCAGCTCCATTCTTCTTTCTCAAGACTGCTTTGGCTATTTGGGATCTTTTGTGTTTCCATAAGAATTGTGTGATTTTTTGTTCTAGTTCTGTGAAAAATGTCATTGGGAATTTGACAGGAATCACATTGAATCTGTAGATTGCCTTTGGTAGTATAGTCATTCTCACAATATTGGTTCTTCCTACCCAGGAGCATGGACTATCTCTCCATCTGTTTATGTCATCTTTGATTTCTTTCATCAGTGTCTTATAACTTTCTGTGTACAGTTCTTTTGTCTCCTTAGGTAAGTTTATTCCTAGATATTTAATTCTTTTTGCTGCAATAGTGAATGGGATTGATTCCTTAATTTCTCTTTCCAATTTTTCATTGTTAGTATTTAGAAATGCAAGTGATTTCTGTGTATTGATTTCGTATCTTGCAACTTTGCTAAATTCGCTGATTAGCTCTAGTAATTTTCTGACATTCATCTTATTTTTTAAAATGCATTTCAGAGTAAGTTGAAGCCTTCAGTTGACTGTCTCTGTTTCTGTATTTAAAAAAACAACAGCTGTTCTCTTTAGTTTCTCATTAGAATACTAGAAGATGGTCCCACAGTAGCTCTTACAAAATCCCCAGTTCTCCTTGAGAAACACCAGAGATAAAGGCACATAAGTTCCTATTTCTGTTCTCATTTTGTCATGATGGCTCAAAGTCTCTTTTTGCCTTTGAATGGTAAGTCGTTAAAATATTTTATTCTCTCTTAAGAAAAACAGATATTGTATATTAATGCATATATATGGAATCTAGAAAAAAGGTACTGATGAATCTATTTGCAGGACAGGAATAGACACAGGCATAGAGAATGGACTTGTGGACACAGGGGAGGGTGGCGGGGGGGAGGCGAGAAGTAGGTGAGACAATTGAGAAATAGCATTGAAACATACACATTATCATGTGTAAAATAGATAGCTAATGGGGAGATGCTGTATAACACAGAGAGTGCAACTCAGTGCTGTGTGACAACTTTGAGGGGTAGACTGGGGTGGTGGGCAGTGGGGGTGAAGTTCAAGAGACAGGTGACATATGTATACTTATGGCTGACTCACGTTGTTGTATGGCAGAAGCCAACACAACATTATAAAGCAATTATCCTCCAATTAAAAATAATTTAAAAAAAATAAATAGTAAAAAATGTAAAAAATATATTTTATTCTCTTTAAGTAGAAATAGCAAGGACACTTCACCTCTCACACTCTATCTTGTTTTCAACAATGTGGCTTGGGCAGGGGGCATCCACCTGGTTTTCTCTTTTAAACCATGGCTGAGATATGTCTCCTATGGAAATACCTGGAGGAATTAAGATGGGGCACTACAGAATGATTTCATCAGGCAATGGGGCTCTTCAAAGCTTGCAATCTCTTATATTCCATCATACAAGGATAGGATCAAAATGAGTTTCTGGGGAGGTTGTTGTTGTGTTGTGCTCCATCGTGTCCTACTCTTTGCAACCCCATGGACAGAGGAGCCTGGCAGGCTACAGTCCACTGGATTTTCCAGGCAAGAATATGGAGCGGGTTGCCGTTTCCTTCTCCAGGAGATATTTGCCACCTCGTCTCCTGTGACTCCTGCATTGGCAGGCAGATTCTTTACCAGTGAGCCAATTGGGAAGCCCTTGCAAAACATGAATCTCATGTAAGAATGGATACTTTCGTGTCAGGGCCAGGTTTTGGGCATGGAAAGCTGTCCCGTGCTCATTTTTCTTCCTGAAACTGAGTTCGATTCTTCCGGATCTATTTGCTTAGTGAGCCAGAGTTTCTGGACTTGGGTCCTCTAGGTCTCCGAACTGACCGCTCAGAGGATGCAAATTGCTCATAAATTTACTGAGCATGCAAACTGCTCATAAATTTACTGAGCATGCAAACTGCTCCTAAAACTGCAATGTTGCTCTTTCAGTATGAACGTACCTTGATGGGAAGTAAAAGTTGATGAGCATCTTTCTTCTGTTTCAGAGAAATCACATTGGCTTCCTGCTCCTAATTTTGGAAGCCCCAACATGTATTTTATAAAACATACTGAAATTGTTCCTCATTCCATGCTATGTGTGTTTTTGCTTTTGTTTAACTAAAAATACCAAGAGGATTTCTAGAATTATATTTTTTAATTTACTTGCCCACGATAAACTCATTTAATTGTCCAAGTCCTGTGACTTTCTTTTTTTGGCCACACTGGGAAACACAGGATCTTAGTTGCCAGACCAGGAATCCAATCTAGCCCCTCAGTAGTGAAAGCATGGAATCCTAACCACTGAACAACCAGGGAATTCCCCAACTCCTTTGACTTTTATGAAACACTTGTCCAGTGAGAAAACCTAACTTCTGTATTATTTTCAAATAGAATAAACTGCTAATGAATGTTAAATTCAACAATTGAAGAAGCCACATTTTGCTACCTATAAAACTATATATATATAGGGGCTTACTTGGTGGCTCAGACTGTAAAGAATCTGCCTGCAATTCAGGCAGCCCAGGTTTGATCCCAGGGTCATGGCAATCCCCCGGAGAAGGAAATGACAATCCTCTTCAGTATTCTTGCCTGGAAAATCCCACGGACAGGATAACCTGGTGGGCTATAGTCCATGAGGTCAAAAAGACTGAGCAACTAACACTTTCACTTTGCTTTCTTTCATATACTTATAAAAGGCATGAAAGTAAATATTTATTCATCAGTATTAGTCAGCTTCCTAAATTTTTCCCTGTTTCATCCATTTTTATCCTTGACATCTCAAAAATATTTTTATGAATCTGTGAATATTTGTTGACCATGATCAACTGACTTTCAGCTCTCAATGACCAAACAGTCTCTAGAGGGCTAAAATTGTGTTGAATGTGCTCAATGAGTTTAGAGAAACTATTCAAGAGCTATTTGGGGGAGGAAAGTAAAGTCAACCTCAACAGATTCAGGCCACCAGAAGGTATTTAAAAAATTAAACTCCCCTTTTGTTTTCTCCCCCAGGACTTTCCTGCTTAATTTTCTTTCTGAATATTCCTAACTCATCATTTCAAGGTATGTGGGTGATGGGCAGAATGAATCTGGAATAGTTTGTGTAGCCTGTGTTTCTACAGATGTTGCTATTTTGTTGTTGTTGTTTTGACTGCACCCCGAGGCATGTGGGACCTTAGTTCCCTGACTAGGGATCAAACCCACAGCTCCTGCACTGGAAGGTGAAATCTTAACCACTGGACCACCAGAGAAGTCCCTATAGATGTTTCTTTACAAAGCAGTTTGAGGATAAGCAGAACAAGTTTTGCTCTCCCCAAATTCAGACTTAAAAAGAGAAATATGGAAATGGTAAGCATTTGCTCAAACTCATGTGACTCTCCAAGTAATTCTAGCCTTCACAGTTTTTCCTACCACGTTATACTTATGACACTTAAAAAGAAATAGCTTTATTGGCTCATTCTTACTATGTAACTGAGGCTATTTACACAAAGAATCCACAAAAGTCAGGAGAACAATTATATAGAAATAATAAAGAGAAAACTATTCTTTTTATTATGCGTGCATGCTAAGTCTCTTCAGTTGTGTCTGACTCTGCGAAACCCTATGGATAGTAAGCCACCAGGCTCCTCTGTCCAAGGGATTCTCCAGGCAAGAATACTGGAGTGGGTTGCCATGCCCTCCTCCAGGGGAGCTTCCTGACCCAGAGATCGAACCTGTGTCTCCTGTGGCTTCTTCACTGCAGGCAGATTCTTTAACACTGAGCCACAATCCATGGGATCACAAAGACTTGGACATTACTAAGCAACTAAGCACATCACACTGGGGAAGCCCTCTTTTTATCATGGTGCGTGCGTGCGTGTGTGTGTGTGTGTGTGTGTGTGTGTGTGTGTGTGTATATATATATACAGGTATGCTCTTTTACCTACATATATCTATAAATAAATATACACCTATGCTAATATATTTCTATATAGCTATGCCTATATAAATGTATATATATACATATACCTATATGTACTTATTTACCTATATATAAAATATATATATATACCTATTTATGGGCTTCCCTGATGGCTCAGTGGTAAAGACTCTGCCTGCAGTGCAGGAGACGCAGGAGACACAGGTTTGATTCTTGAGTTGGGAAGATGCCCTGGAGTAGGAAATGGCACCCCACTCCAGTATTCTTGCCTGGAGAAGCCCATGGACAGGGCAGCCTGGTGGGCTACCGTCCACAGGGTTGCAAAAAGTTGGACACGGCTGAGTGACTGAGAAGGCCGTACTTATTTACTTGTTTATATAGTTATTTAAAAAGTGTATATTAATATAAATATAGACAAATAGGTGTATATTTAAGTAAATATACATACATAGGTATAGGCATTTATAAATATATATTATATATCTATAAATAAGTAAATATGTGTATATTTAAACACATGAGTCACAGTAAAAGGAGTGATCATCTTTTATTATTTCCATATAATTTTTGTGGGTTCTTTGTGTAAATAGCCTATGTATGTTAAATAGTATGTACATAAATATCAACATGCATTTACATACATAAACAAGTAAATAGATAGAGATACAGACCAAGATTTGATAAATACAGATATGACTATGTATGTATTATTTACAAATGCAGTCACAGTTTATGTATTTTACAATATGCTTTTCTTTCACCTAATACATCCTGACTATCTCTTCTTGTCAATCAGACATAGCATTCCATTTTGTTAATATACCACAGTTTATTGATCCATTTTCCTGTTGGTGGACTCCTGGTTTCCTGATGGTTGACTATGATGAAGAGGGCTGCTGTGAAGCCTATTGTAAAAAGACTTCATGTACAAGTCTTTCTGTGGACATCTGTTTTCATTTTTCTTGGGGGAATTTCTCTAAGAGGAATCACTGGATCATAGGACGACCAAATATGCAGAATTATTTTCTTCATCTTGTAAATGATAAAATGAAAGCAAAAGATTAAGAAGATGCAGTCTAGCCTGGGAAACTGCAAATTAAAAATCATGAGACTTGCCTGGTGGTCCAGTGGTTATAGCTCTATGCTTTCACTGCAGGGGGCATGGGTTTGATCCTTATTCTGGGAACTAAGATCCCACATGCTGTGCTTCCTGGACAATAAAAAAAAAATAAAATAGTAAGGAAGTATTATCTTCATGAATATTTAGTGGGAGATTGCCTTGAGACACTAACTTTTTAAGATTACTTTTTAAAAATTTTCATTTTGGCTCTCCTGGGTCTTTGATGCTGCACGGGCTTTCCTCTAGTTTTGGAGAGTAGAGGCTACTCTCTAGCTGTGGTGTGCAGGCTTCTCATTGTGGTGGCCTCTCTTGTTATCGAGCATGGATTCTAGGGCACTTAGGCTTCAGTACTTGCCGCACATGGGCTCTGTAGTTGTGGCAAATGGGCTCAGTTGCTCCGAGGCGTGTGGGACCTTCCTGGACCAGGAATCGAACCCACGTCTTCTGAACTAGCAGGTGGATTCTTCACCACTGAGCCACCAGGGAAGCCCCTAAGATTACATTTTGAAATCAGGGATGATCAGTCTGTCTCCCTGTTCACTCCTGTCTACCATTCCATGCCAAGATGGTCTGCATCTCATGGCTAGTTCCACTGCTCAAGAAAACCTTCTGCTGGAGACTTCCCTGGCTGTCCAATGGTTAAGACTCCACACTTTCAACACAAAGGACCCGGGTTCAGTCTCTGGTTTGGGAACTAAGATCCCACATGCCATGAGGTAGGGCCAAAAAAAACCCACCTTCTGCTAGATTTTCTCATACTTAGTCATCTCAGTCACACTTGCCCTGGTCATCCTACAGAATTTCTTTTCCTGACCCTCTCTTAGCCTCTGGCTTCTTTTTTCATATTTATTTATTTTTAATTGGAGGATAATTGCCTTATGGTATTGTGTTGGTTTCTGCCATACATCAGTATGAATCAGCTATCAGTTCAGTTCAGTCGCTCTTTGTCCAATTCTTTGTGACCCCATGTACTGCAACATGCCAGGCTTCCCTGTTCGTCACCAGCTCCTGGAGCTTGCTCACACTCATGGGTGTACATATATCCCCTACCTCTTGAACCTCCCTCCCAAGTCCCACCCCATCCCACCCCTTTAGGTTGTCACAGAGCTCTGGGTTTGAGCTTCCTGCTTCCTACAGTAAAATTTTCACTGGCTATCTAATTTTACATATGGTAATGTATGTTTCAATGCTACTTTCTCAATTCATCCCACCTTGGGCTTCTTCTTGTGGTTGTTCAGTCGCTAAGCCATATCCAACTCTTTGTGGCCCCATAGACTGCAGCACACCAGACTTCCCTGTCCTTCACCATCTCCTGGAGTTTGCTCAAACTCATGTCCATTGAGTTGGTGATGTCATCTAACCATCTCATTCTCTGTCACCCCCTTCTCTGTCACCCCCTTCTCCTCTTGCCCTCAATCTGGCTTCTTATATCTATTTGCAATCCTTTCCATATGGGATAATTTGTTCCCTTGTCCCCTCATAAAAATACAAGCTCTGTGGAACCAGGACCTGGCATGCTTTCGTTAACTGGTGGGTAAGAGAATGGTAAACCAAGTGCTGGGAACCTAAAGAGTACTCCGTAGTGGACTGAACGCCTGCATGATAGGATAGTGACATGGACTGAACTCACTCATTTGACCTTTGATGGATCCTTAATCACAGATGTGGATGAATGCCTGGATACCCAGGCCTGCCCTTCGAAAGCCACCTGCACTGACACTGTGGAAAGCTACTTCTGCACCTGTAAACCTGGATATGAATCAAGCAATGGGAAGAGACGTTTTAATGATCCTGGAGTGAGGTGCATAGGTGAGTGTTATTTCAGTAAGAACATTCTTGAAAAAAAGTAGGTCTACTCATCCCTCCTATTGAGAGATTGGACCTAAATTTTTATAATAACTGATCAAATCAATGGCTTTGATAGTGGATACCTACGTGCTAGGCATGAAAAACAATTTTTTGTTGAATAGCATTAAAGAGCCCTTAAATTCTTTAGCTCAAGGATCTTTTTGTTTAGACTGCATAGTCTTTGTATCTAAGTACTAAGTAAGAAGGAATGTTATCAGAGATGTATAAAAGGGGTTTGTCCTCAATTTGGAATATTTTTAAGTCCATATTAATAAGGGGTTGGCAGACATGTATAGCCTAGTGAGTTTTTCTCATTTGGAAATGTTGTTGTTCAGTTGCTGAGTCATATCTTACTCTTTGTGACCCCATGGACCGCAGCATGCCAGGCTTCCCTATCCTTCACTGTCTCCCAGAGTTTGCTCAAATTCATGTGCATTGAGTTGGTGATGCCATCTAACTGTCTCATCCTCTGCTGCCCTCTTCTTTTGCCTTCAGCCTTTCCCAGCATCAGGGTCTTTTTCAATGAGTTGGCTCTTCACTTCAGGTGGCCAGAGTATTGGAGCTTCAGCTTTAGCATCAGTCCTCCCAATGAATATTCAGGACAGATTTCCTTCAGAATTGATTGATTTGATCTCCTTGCTGTCCAAGGGACTCTCAAGAGTCTTCTCCAGCGTCACAGTTTGAAGGCATCGATTCTTCAGTGCACAGCCTTCTTCATGGTCCAACTCTCACATCCATATATGACTACTGGAAAAATCATAGCTTTGACTATACAGACTTTTGTTGGCATTGGCAAAATGATGTCTCTGCTTTTTAACATGCTGTCTAGATTTGTCATAGCTTTCCTTCCAAGGAGTAAGTTTCCTAATACACTAAAAAAAAAATGGAGTTCACACAAAATTTTATTACTACCATTTTGCATTTTAGGGTTTCAAAAAACTGTTAGCACTTGCATTTATGTTTGTAGCAAAAAATTGATGAGAAGTTTATAAAGATTTGTGCATGGGAATTTGTTTTCATTATATGTTCCAACATGCTATTGCTTTGGTTTAGAAAGTAGTTTTTAGGAAGTGTTTTATAAGAACTTAACTTCTAAAATACACTAGTGATTTTTCAAATGTTGCTCCTGATTTTTTCAAATGGAGAAATCAACTCATTTTAAAAAGTTGTTTGTCTATTTATTTTTTAGGTAGAGAGAAATTTTCTCAGGAGTAGGATTATGGAATCATATGATAACTCTATTTTTATTTTTTCTAAGTACTCCACACTGTTCTCCATAGTGGCTGTATCAATTTACATTCCTACCACCAATGTAGGGGGGTTCCCTTCTCTCCACATCCTCTTCAAAATGTATTGCTTATAGACTCTGAACATAAGAATACCAATGGTGATCAAGACACAGAAAATGTGGACTCATCATAAAGTCATCTTAGTTCTTCCATTGTTTTCTACACAGATGAGTTCTACGTACGCTCAGTTACTCAGACACACCCCGACCCCATGGATTATAGCCCACCAGGCTCCTCTTGTCCATGAAACTTTCCAGGCAAGAATACTGAAGTGGATTGCCATTTTCCTCCCCCAAGGGATCTTCCTGACCCAGGGATCAAACCCACATCTCTTGTGTCTCCTGCCTTGGCAGGTAGATTCTTTACCACTAGCATCACCTGGGAAGCCCAATGAGTTCCATTCTGTTTTCTAAATCTTACCTCACTGTTTCCTTTGGGAATTTCTTGTATGGTGTTTTCATATTCTCTTACACTTTGTCACTTCCTCTGAGACATATTTTCTAAACTCATAATTTAAAAATCTACTCATCACTCTCTGTTCCTTCTACTGTTTTTTAAACAATAAATAAATATGTATGTTAGTTACTGTTAGTCGCTTATTCATGTCTAACTCTGCAACGCCATGGACTATAGCCCACCAGGCTCCTCTGTCCATGAGATTTCCCAGGCAAGAATACTAGAATGGGTTGACATTTCCTTCTCCAAGGGATATTCCCGACCCAGAGATTGAACCTGGGTCTTACACATTATAGGCAGATTCATTACACTCTGAGCCACCAGGGAAGCCCATATTAAACTATTTTTGTAAGTAATATGTATCAAACTATTTTTTAAGTAAAAAAACTTTTTGCGGTATTTATTGTTGTTTTTCAGTCACTAAGTTTTGTCCAACTCTTTGCAACCCCGTGGACTGCAGCACGCCAGGCTTTCCTGTCTTTAACTGTCTCCCAGAGTTTGCTCAGATTCATGTCCATTGAGTCAGTGATGCTATCTAACCATCTCATCTAATTGATTATTCTACTCTTATTTTCCTTGCTTGTAGTTACCCTTCATTAACATGGTATTAAGGCTTTCCTGGTGACTCAGACAGTAAAGAATCTACCTTCCTGTCATCATCATCATGGACGGGCTCCAACACTAGAAAAAAAAAATGTTCTATATAATTCAATAAAAATTGATTTTAAAAAAGGAAAATAAATATGAGTAATCCTGTTCACTGCTCTGACACTGGCTGACCATCTCGGTTGGGTTGGTACTTAGTGATTTTCTAGATGCAAAACTTTCAACTGTATATTGGGACAGTCTTGAGCAAACCAAAGTGAGTGCCTTGAAATGCAGAGACTGTGACCTGTGTGTGGTGGACATGCCACAAGCGTGGCATGAAGAAGTGAACCCATGGAGCCCTGAGTGACCCCATGGAGCCCTGTCACTGACTGACTCACTTTTCATCCTTTTCCTGCCACAGATAAGAATGAATGCCTGGACACCACAACGTGCCCACTCACAGCCACATGTAAGAACACCCGCGGAAGCTACTTATGTGTCTGCAATACTGGGTTTGAGACACCTGATGGGAGAACTCAATTTACTGGCTCCAGAGGAACTTGCATAGGTAAGCAGATTCTCTGACGCCTTCTGGTGAAAATTTCCTTAGAGAAAGCGTTGAGCAAAACAAATGAAGAAAAACAAACAATGCATCAGTACAGATCTTACTTCAATATGCTAATAACCTTTCGATTCCTCAGTATCTAAACACTGTCATTTGATACAGCTGTTTGTGTGTACATAACATATATATGTGTGTGCTCAGTCGCTTCAGTTGTGTTCAGTTCTTTGTGACCCCATGGACTGTAGCCCGCCAGGCTCCTCTGTCCATGGGATTCTCCAGGCAAGAATACTGGAGTGGGTTGCCATTTCCTTCTCCAAGGGATATTCCTGACCCAGAGATCAAACCCTGGTCTCCCACATTGCAGGCAGATTCATTACAGTCTGAGCCACCAGGGAAGCCCAAATATGTATTAAACATTTTTTTTAATTAAAAAAATCTTTATTGAAGTATTTATTGTTGCTGTTCAGTCGCTTAGTTGTATCCAACTCTTTGCAACCCCATGCACTGCGGCACACTAGGCTTCCCTGTGTTTATCTATCTCCCAGAGTTTGCTCACATTCATGTCCATTGAGTCAGCGATGCTATCTAACCATCTCATCTAACTGATTGTTCTACTCTTTAATTTACCTTGCTGGTAGTTACCCTTCATTAACATGGTATTAGGGCTTCCCTGGGACCCAGACTAAAGAATCTACCTTCCTGTCATCATCCTCATGGATGGGTTCCAACATTAGGAAAAAAAATGTTTTGTATACTGGGTGGGGGGGTGGGTGGGATGGAAAAAATGGAAAGTAAATATGAGTAATCCTGTTCACTGTGCTCTGATACTGGTTGACCATCTCGGTTGGGTTGGTACTTAGTGGTTTTTCTAGATGCAAAACTTTCAACTGTATATTGGGACAGTCTTGAGCAAACCAAAGTGAGTGCCTTGAAAATGCAGAGGGGGGGGGGGGTGAACCCTGTGTAGGGTGGACGATAGCCAGCAGCACGTGGCATGAAGAAGTGAACCCATGGAGCCCTGAGTGGACCCCATTGGAGCCCTGTCCACTGACTGAGACTCACATTTCATCCTTTTCCTGCCGACAGAACTTATAGAATAGAAAATGCTCTGGACATCACTACATACAGTAGCCCATCTCAACCAGCTCACATGGTAAGAACAAAACCCGCTGTGAAGCTACTTCTGTGTCTGGCAATACTGGGTTTTGAGACACCTGATGGGATAACACGTCAATATTACTGCTCCGAGTAGGAACTTGTCATAGGTAAGCAGATTCCTACCCTTCTGGTGGGGGGTAACATGCATATTGATGTGCCTCAGATCGCTTCATTGTGTTCAGTTTCCTTGTGAACCCATGGACTGAGTTAGTACCCGCCAGCTCCTCAGGTCCATGGGATTCCACAGGGGGAATACTGGCGTTGGGGGAGTCCATTTCAGTTCCTCCAACAGGATATGTCCCTTGACCCAGAGAACAAACCCTAGTCTTCCCACATTGCAGCAGAATTCCATTACAGATCTTAGCCACCAGGGAAGCCCAAATATGTAATAAACTTTTTTAAATAAAAAAAATCTTTAATTGGGGGGGGGAACCCATGGAGCCCTGAGTGACCCCATGGAGCCCTGTCACTGACTGACTCACTTTTCATCCTTTTCCTGCCACAGATAAGAATGAATGCCTGGACACCACAACGTGCCCACTCACAGCCACATGTAAGAACACCCGCGGAAGCTACTTATGTGTCTGCAATACTGGGTTTGAGACACCTGATGGGAGAACTCAATTTACTGGCTCCAGAGGAACTTGCATAGGTAAGCAGATTCTCTGACGCCTTCTGGTGAAAATTTCCTTAGAGAAAGCGTTGAGCAAAACAAATGAAGAAAAACAAACAATGCATCAGTACAGATCTTACTTCAATATGCTAATAACCTTTCGATTCCTCAGTATCTAAACACTGTCATTTGATACAGCTGTTTGTGTGTGTACATAACATATATATGTGTGTGCTCAGTCGCTTCAGTTGTGTTCAGTTCTTTGTGACCCCATGGACTGTAGCCCGCCAGGCTCCTCTGTCCATGGGATTCTCCAGGCAAGAATACTGGAGTGGGTTGCCATTTCTCTTCTCCAAGGGATATTCCTGACCCAGAGATCATTCAACCCCTGGTCTCCCACATTGCAGGCAGATTCATTACAGTCTGAGCCACCAGGAAGCCCAAATATGTATTAAAACTTTTTTTTAATTAAAAAAATCTTTATTGAAGTGATTTATTGTTGCTGTTCAGTCGCTTAGTTGTATCCAACTCTTTGCAACCCCATGCACTGCGGCACACTAGGCTTCCCTGTGTTTATCTATCTCCCAGAGTTTGCTCACATTCATGTCCATTGAGTCAGCGATGCTATCTAACCATCTCATCTAACTGATTGTTCTACTCTTTAATTTACCTTGCTGGTAGTTACCCTTCATTAACATGGTATTAGGGCTTCCCTGGGACCCAGACTAAAGAATCTACCTTCCTGTCATCATCCTCATGGATGGGTTCCAACATTAGAAAAAAAAAGTTTTGTATACTCCAATAAAAATTAATTTAAAAAATGGAAAGTAAATATGAGTAATCCTGTTCACTGCTCTGATACTGGTTGACCATCTCGGTTGGGTTGGTACTTAGTGGTTTTCTAGATGCAAAACTTTCAACTGTATATTGGGACAGTCTTGAGCAAACCAAAGTGAGTGCCTTGAAATGCAGAGACTGTGACCTGTGTGTGGTGGACATGCCACAAGCGTGGCATGAAGAAGTGAACCCATGGAGCCCTGAGTGACCCCATGGAGCCCTGTCACTGACTGACTCACTTTTCATCCTTTTCCTGCCACAGATAAGAATGAATGCCTGGACTCTACTCTTTAATTTACCTTGCTGGTAGTTACCCTTCATTAACATGGTATTAGGGCTTCCCTGGTGACTCAGACAGTAAAGAATCTACCTTCCTGTCATCATCCTCATGGATGGGTTCCAACATTAGAAAAAAAATGTTTTGTATACTCCAATAAAAATTAATTTAAAAAAAGGAACGTAAATATGAGTAATCCTGTTCACTGCTCTGATACTGGCTGACCATCTCGGTTGGGTTGGTACTTAGTGGTTTTCTAGATGCAAAACTTTCAACTGTATATTGGGACAGTCTTGAGCAAACCAAGGTGAGTGCCTTGAAATGCAGAGACTGTGACCTGTGTGTGGTGGACATGCCACAAGTGTGGCATGAAGAAGTGAACCCATGGAGCCCTGTCACTGACTGATTCACTTTTCATCCTTTTCCTGCCACAGATAAGAATGAATGCCTGGACACCACACTGTGTTCACCGACAGCCACATGTAAGAACACCCGGGGAAGCTACTTATGTGTCTGCAATCCTGGGTTTGAGACACCTGATGGGAGAACTCAATTTACTGACTCTGGAGGAACTTGCATAAGTAAGCAGATTCTCTGATGCCTTCGGGTGAAAATTTTCTGAGAGAAAGAGTTGAGGTAAACAAGTGAAGGAAAACAATGCATCAGTATGGATCTGACTTCAGTATGCTAATAACTTTTCAATTCCCCAGTATCTAAACACCATCCTTTGATATAGCTGTTTGCGTGTTTGTGTGTGCATAACATGTATGTGTGCACACAAGTTTATGAGTGCTCAGTCGCTTCAGTCATGTTCTATTCTTTGCGACCCCATGGACTATAGCCCACCAGGCTCCTCTGTCCATGGAATTCTGCAAGAAAGAATACTTGAGTGGATTGGTATGGCCTCCTCTATGGGATCTTCCTGATCCAGGGTTCGAATCCAGATCTCCTGCATCTCCTGCTTTGGCAGTGCAGCTCCTGTTAAGGTAACACGAAAGACTCCCCCTAGTGGTTGCCAGTTTATTAATATTTTAACTTGTCTTTCTGACTTCTATTGAAAGATTGAAACTTAGGGCAACTCAATTAAAAAATGAGAATACAAATTATTTTATAAAAGAATAGAGACATATATATAACGAAAGCACTTTGCTGTACCCCTGAAACTAATACAACATTGTTAATCAGCTATACTCCGATATAAAATAAAAAGTTAAAAAAAAACCCGAAAAGATAACCCACATAATAGGAGAAAATATTTACCAATGATAAGACGGGTTAGGGATTAGTATCCCTCAGCAAAAGACTTGAATAGACATTTTTCCAAAAAAGAAATACAGATGGCCAACAGGCACATGAAAAGATGTTTAACATTGCTGATCATCAGAGCAATGCAAATCAAAACCACAATGAAGTAACACCTCACATCTGTCAGAATGGCTATCATCAGAAAGTCTACAAATAAATGTTGGAGAGGATGTGGAGTAAAGGAAACCCCAGTAGAATTTGTGTAGTCACTATGGAAAACAAGGGATTCCCTGGTGGCTCAGAGGGTAAAGAATCTGCCAGCAATGTGGGAGACCTGAGTTCGATCCCTGCGTCGGGCGTATCCCCTGGAGAAGAAAATGGCAGCCCACTCCAGTATTCTTGCCTGGAAAATCCCATGGACAGAGGAGAAGCCTGGCAGGCTACAGTCCACAGGGTCACAAAGAGTCGGACATGACTGAGTGACTTCACTTTCACCTTATGGAAAACAATACGGAGTTTCCTCAAAATACTAAACGTAGAACTGTGATATGATCCAGCAATTCCACTCCTGGGTATATATCTGAAGAAAGCAAAAATATTAATTTGAAAAGATACATTCATCCCAATGTTCATAGCAGTAGTGTTTACAATAGCATACAGAAGCAATCTGTGTCCAGCAGATAAATGGATAAAGAAGATGTGAGATATAGAGACAGACAGATAGATATAGAGATACACAGAATGGAATACTACTCAGCCATAAAAAAGAATGAAATTCTGACAATTGCAACAATATGGACTAGAGAGTATTATGCTTAGTGAAATAAGTCAGACAAAGAAAACTACTGTATGATATTACTTACATGTGGACTCTAAGAAATAAAACAAATATGCCAGGGTCTCAACTCCATGAGATCTCTTTCTTTTTGCTGTGGTGTAGCTGAGTGTAAGGCATTGGGCAGAGGACTCTGAAGATACCCTAGGACAAGGCAGAGTCACTGATGGGAATATCTGGGATTTTTGTCATCGTTTGAATGAAAACTGCTCATCAGGAATGTCTGATTTGGCTTTGTATATAAGAACTAAATCAGGTGGTATAAAACCAATGAAATTTTGGGGTTGCTTGTCATAATACCTGGTCACTCTTAAATTCTTAAGAAATATTCAATAACTAAATGAATAAAGTAGAAAAGTTTACCAAAAATAAAATAAATAGATATATAGCAAAACAGAAACAGACTCACAGATATAGAGAACAAACTAGTGGCTACCAGTGGGAAGAAGAAGAGTGAGGGGCAAGATAAGTGTGTAGAATTAAGAGGTACAAACAAGTATGTATAAAATAAATAAGCAACAAGGATATATTATATAGCAGAGGGAAATATACCCATTACTTTGTGATAATTTTAAGTGGGGTATAATCTATATAAAAATATTGAACCATTATGTTATATACCTGAAACTAATACAGTAT
This sequence comes from Okapia johnstoni, assembly GCA_024291935.2. Taxonomy (NCBI): domain Eukaryota; kingdom Metazoa; phylum Chordata; class Mammalia; order Artiodactyla; family Giraffidae; genus Okapia; species Okapia johnstoni. The sequence continues at coordinate 13,884,982 of CM044316.1, read as the reverse complement.
TATAAATAAACTATACTTCAATCTTGGGCTTCCCTGGTTGCTCAAACAATCTGTCTGCAATGCTGGAGACCCAGGTTTGATCCCTAGGGAAGATACGCTGGAGAAGGGAATGGCAATCCGGTATTCTTGCCTGGAGAATTCTATGGAGAGAGGAGTCTGGTGGTCTACAGTCCATGGGGGCACAAAGACTCAGATATGAATGAGTGACTAACACACACACAAACACACACATACGCACACAAACACTTCAGTTGGCTAGCAGGCATGACAACCAGCAGGCATGACTGAGAAGCTGAAATCTCACAATCCCTTTTGTAAAGAAAGCTGGAAGGAAGTTGGAAAAAGGAAAAGTTGGGAGGGAAATTTTCCCGATTTCAGACTGGGAAGAAACATTTCTGTTTTTCTTTTTTTGAATTCTCATTCTATTTCTAGGAATCAACCCTAGGTCCCCTATCCCAACCCAAGTTACATATTCGGAAGACTGTAAACCACAGGTATGTTTCCATCTTTGTAAATCTGTGTTTGGTGCCCACCACCAGTATGTGGAAATAAACAATAATTACAAATAAAAAACTCTCTAGAGGGAATATGCCTAAAAATAAAATATAAAACAAGGGTTCAAATCAACCCCCCACACCCACCAGCACACATACACATAATGGTCTCTGGGGATAAAAAGGTGTTTCTTGATATTAATATTTTTGCATCCTCTCCTATTTCTTCCATATTTTGTTTTATCGATTGCTTTCTTTCTGAGCAGCAATGTATTGTTTGGAGAATATATGGTAGCCATGAAGTGTTCTCAGTCAACACTAGTTCTCTACAGGATTAATTACAAAAAAGAAGCCACCTGGGATGTCCATGGTGGTCCAGTGGTTAAGACTCAGTGCTTCCAATCCCTGGTCACAGAACTAAGAATTAGCATGCTAAATGGCATGGCCAAATTATTGTTTTAAAAAAACAGTAATCACCCACACCCCCTCAATTTAACCATCATTATGGTTGATATAATTTCACTGTTGTAAGTACTGTGTGTTATTGCAAAGGAATCTTTCAAAAGTGACTTACGAAACAAAATGTATGTTACATTGAGACAATATGGAAGTCAATATTACATCTGTAAGATGAATTTTCAAAATTCAGTCCTTTCGTTAAAAGTTATTTGTAGTTTGATCTAAATTGTCCAGTGTCATATAGAACTTATAGGACTTAAAAAATCTGCCTTCTAGACCATTTAGGTTAAAGTACACTTTTGGAAAACAGACTGTCTCTAGTCACAGTCAAGAATAAAGGTAAATGAAGTATTATTTAGCTATGAAAAAGAACACATTGGAGTCAATTCAGTGAGGTGGATGAAACTGGAGCCTATTACACAGAGTGAAGTCAGAAAGAGAAACACCAATACAGTATATTAATGCATACATATGGAATTTAGAAAAATGGTAATGACTTCCTTACATGCAAGACAGCAAAAGAGACACAGATGTAAAGAACAGACTTTTGGACTCTGTGGGAGAAGGCGAGGGTGGGATGATTTGAGAGAATAGCATTGAAACATGTATATTACCATATGTAAAATAGATGAACAATGCAAATTCAATGGATGAAGCAGGGCAGTCAAAGCCAGTGCTCGGGGACAACGCAGAAGGATGGGGTGGGGAGGGAAGAGGGAGGGGGTATTCAGGATTGGGGGACACATGTACACCCATGGCTGATTCATGTTGATGTATGGCAAAACCCCCCCAATACTGTAAAGTAATTATACTCCAATTAAGATAAATTGAGTAATTTTTTAAAAAAGAAATTACACACACACAAACCAGAAAAAACAGTAGAGTAGGGGGAGAATAAATAAAGCTGGGAGAAAAAAGAATAAAGGTAAATATGCCATGAAGATTGTTTTTATTAAAATGGAGAGTGGAAAGACATGTCTACATCATTATCTGTTATACACAAAGGTTATATAGAAATAAAGATTTTATATAAAATATATAAAAATAGAAATAAATTTTAATATTTTGACTATTATGAATGGCATTTGCTTGTTTTACTTCCATCCCCCAAAGTTGATATATTTGAATTGCCCCTCCTCCAATTTTAATTTGTTTTAATTTTCTCAGTGGCGAAAAAAGAGATTAACTTAATAGTTAGGAATATTTAGGCATTTCAGACAGGTAAGTTCTCTAGAAATTATTTTTGAAAATAATGAAGTGGGTGTTGAACTGATTCACTCTTTTCAAATGGATACCCACTAGCCCCAAAACAACATATTGAACTTCTTTACATTGTGTGTGTGTGTATTAAACTCCAACAAGTGTTTAATTTTGCAGTCTTGTATTCACAGATATGTCAGAGTATTTCTCTGCCAGGACCAACTGTTTTAATAAAGCTTCTGAGAACTTGAGAACAACCTCTGGATGCTTCTAACTGAATGAAAGCTGATTTTATGTTTCTATTCTTTCCTTTTAGGACACCACCAAGGACCCAAATAGCGACAAGAGGGTTAGCTCTGTTACCATGGTGACAAAAGGAGTACCAGAAGATAACAATGTCACACTTGTGTTACAGGTTTGAAATCATTCCCTGTTTCTGTGAATGTTTTCTCACAGTAGATAGTTCTCCATCTTTTTCTTCCTCCAATATGCCTGAAGGAATTAATTATAAGTTAGGTGGGACAAGTTCTTTTTCCTTTCTGGGTCTCCACATCACAGGAGGAATCCAAACTGCACGTGTAGATTTTTAACCTTATTTCTATTGGACACAGAGGTCTCTCCCTTCCTACTTTTCTGAAAATAAACATTTTCCCATATTGGATGACAACAGACTGTTCCTTCAGGGGTATACTAAAAAGCTGTAAGAGAAAGTACAAAGGCAGGGGAATTGAGCAGAAAAGCAAAGGTGAAACTAGGTAGCATGTGTGCGTTCTCAGTCGCTCAGTCGTGTCCGACTCTTGGCAACTCCACAGACTGTAGCCCACAAATCTCCTCTGTCCATGGGATTTTCCAGGCAGGAATACTGGAGTGGGTTGCCATTTCTTCTTCCAGGGGATCGTCTCCACCCAGGAAACCAGGTAGAGGTGATGCAAAATCTAGGACCAGTGAATTAAAAAATATTCAATTACTTCACAGTGGAATGAAGTGACAGTGTAAGGTCTGAGTTTGTTCCTGCTTTGTGTAAACATTCATGCCTTTTCCCTACACTGTTCCCTTCTTCTGCTATTAGGCAATGGAAATATTCCCAGAGAAAGCTCATAGTTACAGAAGCTTTCAAGAAATATCTGGAAAATAGAAACTGTAATCTTAGTTTCCTTTTATGATTTCCTCCTAGACACTAGTCATTTTCACATCCACTACTTTTTTGTTTATTCATATTTCATTCTTTTTAAAAAAAATTTTATTGGTGTATCGCACTCTATTTTTTGTTTATTCCTAAGTATTTTACTCTTGTTTAAAAATTTTATTGGAGTATAGTTAATTGACAATGTTGTTAGTTTCAGGTGTACAGCAAAGACATTCAGTTATATGTATATATATTCACTCTTTTACAGCTTCTTTTCCCATATAGGTATTGTGGAATGTTGAGTCTAGTTCCCTGTGCGATACAGTAGGACCTTGTTTTTTATCCATCCTATGTATTATAGTTTGCATCTGTTAATCCCAAACTCCCAGTCCCTCCCTCTCCCAACCCTCTCCCCCTTGACAACCACAAGTCCGTTCTCTATGTCTGCACACTCACTATTTGTATGGCAGGAAATAGCCGATTCTTTTGGCAACTTCAGCAACATCACCACCAAGCCATCTCAGGAACACGAGGAAGAAACTGCCCGTTTTGCTACACAGTATCTTCACAGAGTGCAGTCGGCAGCCTATGAAGCTGCCCTCAATCAACCCACAGAAGGAACGCTGAGGCAAGAGTCACAATTTATGGGTAAGCTGCAGTCCTAGATACTCAGACAGACTCAGAGGAGGTGAGGGGCACAGCAAATGTCAGGGAAGCAGTTTGTGATGCTAATTAGAGTGAATAGAGTAGGCTTGGAGAGAAGGCAAGATTTGTGAGAAGACTTGAAGAAGAAGGAGTGAGCTGCGTGCATATCTAGGGGAGAATGATCCTGGACAGAGGGCTTGAGGTGAGCATTTCTGGTGTGTTGGAGATACTTGCAGAGAGACTGAAGGTGACTGGTCAAGGAACTGATGCAAGGCAAGATCAAGCAGGGTCTTCCTGGGAATTGTAACAACACTGACTTTTATTCAGGGAGACCCTATCTGATTCACACTTTGAAAGGATCCCACTGGCTGCTCTGGGAGAACAGTGAATGAAGTTAGATGATTGGGATGAGCCAGGAGAGATCTACTGGTGGGCCAGATGAAATCAGTGCCCCAAATCAGATTCACACCAAGGTTGGTGTCTTTTCAGAAAAAAGTCTGGATTTGCTGCCAGGGTGCATGTGGAGTTTGAGAGAAAGAGAAAGTTTGGTGCTGAAGTTGATTAATATGTAGATGATGAAAACATTTAGCTTATTCAAAGCAAAAGAAGCAGAAGAGTGAGTATGGAGAGATGAAGGGAAGAAAGAAGATGTCTTATGATTCTTTTTTTAATTAATTTTTTTTGTGGGGGGGGAGTATGGTTGCCTTACAGTGTTGTGTTAGTTTCAACTATACAGCAAGGTTAATCAGCTACATATCCTCTTTTTTTTTATTTCCTTCCCATTTAGGTCACCACAGAGCACTGAGTAGAGTCCCCTGTGCTATAAAGTAGATTCTCATTAGTTATCTATTTTATTTGTTGTTATTTTTTAGTTGCAAAGTCGCATCCAACCCTTTGAGACCCCGTGGACTGTAGCCTTCTAGGTTCCTTTATCCATGGGATTTCCCAGGCAAGAATACTAGAGTGGGTTGCCATTTCCTCACCAAGGGATCTTCCTGACCCAGGGACGGAACTCGCATCTCTGGCATCTCCTGCATTAGCAGGCGGATTCTTTACCACTGAGCCACCTGGGAAGCCCATAGTATCAATAGTAAATGACATATTGGTGGTGTTGTTCAGTCACTCAGTAATGTCCAACTCTTTGTGACCCCATGGACTGCAGCAGCCAAGCTTCCTGTCCTTCACTGTCTCCTGAAGCTTGCTCAAACTCATGTCCATTGAGTCAGTGATGTGATGCCATCCAACCATCTCATCCTCTGTCGCCCCCTTCTCCTCCTGCCTTCAATCTTTCCCAGTATCAGGGTCTTTTCTAATGAGTCGGTTCTTCGCATCAGGTGGCCAAAGGATTGGAGCTTCAGCTTCAGCATCAGTCCTTCCAATTAATATTCAGGACTGATTTCCTTTAGAATTGACTGATTTGATCTCCTTGCACTCCAAGGGACTCTCAAGAGTCTTCTCCAACACCACAGTTCAAGAGCATCAATTCTTCGGCGCTCAGTCTTCTTTATGGTCCAGCTCTCACATCCATACATGACTACTGGAAAAACCATAGCTTTGACTATACGAACGTTTGTTGACAAAGTAATGTCTCTGCTTAATATGCTGTCTAGCTTTTTCATAGCTTTTCTTCCAAGGAGCAAGCATCTTTTAATTTCATGACAGCAGTCACTGTCCACAATGATTTTGAAGCCCAAGAAAGTAAAGTCCATCACTGTTTCCATTGTTTCCCCATCTATTTGCATGAAGTGATGGGATCAGATGCCAGGATCTTAGTTTTTTGGATGTTGAGTTTTAAGCCAATCTTTTCACTCTCCTCTTTCACCTTCTTCAAGAGGCTCTTTAGTTCCTCTTTGCTTTCTGCCATAAGAGTGGTGTCATCTGCATAAGTAAGTAAGTTCAGTCACTCCTTGGTGTCCAACTCTGCGACCCCATGTACTGCAGCATGCCAGGTTTCCTTGCATATTTGAGGTTATTTATATATTGGATTTGTTCCCTCCAATAAGAGACTGGGTACCCAAATAAAGCCAACAGCTTCTGTGTGTCCACTCCAACTCCATCACCCAAGCTCCAGTTTACATCTGAAGCTCCTACAGTTGTCATTTTTTAAATTTAATTTTTATTTATTTTTCTGCCACACCATGCAGCATGTGGGATCGTAGTTCTCTGACCAGGGGCCAAACCCATGCCCCTTGCATTGGGAGCTTGGATTCCTAACCACTGGGCACCAGGGAAGTCCTTGCCATTTTTTAAATGAGATGGACAAGGAGATTATAGTTTAAAATAAGTGTTTATAAGGATTTCCAACATTTATGTAGATTTTCTGTTTTTTCAGTTATTGAAGCGCTGACCATCAAGAATGGCTGCAAAACAGAAAATGAGATAGTTAAATTACAGATTGAAAATGAGTCAATGGACATCGATTGCACTGTTGTCACTGGAGGAGGAACTGGAGGTAACAGAAATTACCTAAATTATCTCAACATCTCTAGAGTTTGGGGCAGGGGAAATTTACTCTTATTTTTTATTGAGTTATATTAACAATTAATATGCAATATTATACTAATTTCATGCATGCATGAGTGCTAAGTTGCTTCAGTTGTGTCCAACTTTTTGCCACCCTATGGACTATAGTCCACCAGGCTCCTCTGTCCATGGGGATTCTCAAAGCAAGAATACTGGAGTATTCTTGCCTTGGGTTTCCATGCCTGCCTCCAAGTTCCCGACCCAGGGATTGAACCCATGTCACCTGTGGTTCCTGCATTGCAGGTGAATTCTTTACCGCTGAGCAGTAATTCTTTATCAGGGAATTCTTTACCAAGGAAGCTCAATTTCAGGCATACAACAGGCTGATCTGATACTTTTATACATTATGAATGATCATCTCACTATACAAAATTATTACAGTACCCTTGACTGTATTCTCTGTCTGTAATTACATCTTTGTGACATATATTTTGCAGCTGAAATTTGGTACCTCTTAATCCCCATCATCCTTCTTCTCCCCATGCCCCCTTCATATTCTCTCCTCTGGAAACCACCACTTTGTTTTCTATGTCCATGAATCTGTTTCTCTTTGTCTTGTGTTTTAGATTTCACATAGAAGTGAAACCACGTGGGATTTGTCTTTCTCTGTCTGACTTATTTCACTAACATAACATCATACCATCCAGGCCCATCCATGTTGCTGCAAATGGAAAGACTTCATTCTTTTTATGGTTGCATAATATTCCATTTTGTGTATATACCACTTCTTTATCCATTCATCTATGGGAGGACACTTAGATTGCTTCCATATCTTAACTATTGTAAACTGTGCTGCTAGGGACAGAGAGGATATCTCTACTAGAATCCAGACATAGACTTAACATCCTGCAAGTGGAAAGATTTTGGAATCTCTCCCATCTATTTTTCAAAGATGTATGGTCTAATAAATTAGGATTCAGAGTCCTACATTCCATATCTGACTCCTAAGAAACTTGCCAGATAATTTCTTAACTGGTAACACATCCCCCAGTCTCCTCATCAGGTTCATTGGTTCTTTGCTTCCTTTCAGGTGCTGTGGTCTTTATTTCTTACAAGTCTTTTGAGTCCATCTTAGATGGCTCCTTTGTGTCTAAGGAAAACCTAACTCTTGATCAAAAGCTGGATCACTTTCAACTGAATTCCAAGGTGATAAGTGGTACCACAGGATGCAAGAAGAACTGTTCCCTGGCCAAACCCGTGAACTTCACATTTCACCATATACAGGTGGGCAAAGTATCAACTTGTTTGAGCACCTAGAAATTTCTACTGATCATACCTATAAACCCAGTAGTGAAAAAGTATGGCTTTTACAGGCAATTCTTTCTGCCCAGGCTGATTTATCAGGAATTGCTGATGGAGATTTGAAATTCAACCCAGTCCTTGGTTAAGAGTTACTCCAAAAATTACATGATGGGAATTATTCCTTCAACAGACTAAAAAGTGATAAAAAAAAAAAAAACTGTAGCCTTATTTACTTTTGGGAAATGAACAGATAAACATGACTCTTTGCAATCCCATGGACCAGATCCAGCCAGACTCCTCCATCCATGGAATTTTCCAGGCAAGAATACAGTGAGAAGCCCGTGCACCACAGCTAGAGAGTAGGCCCTGCTCTCTGAAACTAGAGAAAAGCCTCCACAGCAACAAAGACCCAGCACAGCCGAAAATAAATAAATAAAAATTTCTTAAAAGTCAGATGAAAGATTTTTTTTTATATATTAGGATTTCATTTCTGACCCAAGAATTGAAACTTGAGCCTCTAATTAATTGAAGAAGAATTTGAAAATACGTTCTCTGATCTTCCAGTTCTAAGTAAAAGATACTTTATATAACAAAGCTTATAGTGAATATGGTATCATGCACTTCAAAATTTGTTAAGAGGGCAGATCTCATAGTCAGTGTTCTTACCACAAAAACAAACAAACTAAAAAAGCAGAAACAAAGGGATGCAGGAAACGTCAGGAAGGGTTGAGTTTGTTTTGTTACTTTGATGGTAGTGATGGTGTCACAAGTGTTTGCACATATCCAAATTCATCATGTTTTACGGAGTGTGTTGTGTGTTCAGTCGTGTCTGACTCTTATGACCCCATGGACTGTAGTCCACCAGGCTCCTCTGTCCATGGGTTTCTCCAGGCAAGAATACTGGAGTGGGTTGCCATTTTCTACCCCAGGGGATCTTCCCAACCCAGGGATTGAATCCAGGTCTCCTGCATCTCCTGCATTAGCAGGCGGATTTTTTACCTTTATATATCAATTATACCTCAGTAAAGCCATAAAAAAGAAAAACTGAATCCTATGATTTTTAAAACACATTAAAAATTGTCCTCACAAGATATTTAATATCCTTCCCCATGCAACATATTAGGACCTTGTTGTTTATCCATTGTAACTGTATGGTTTGCATCTACGAATGCCAAACTCCCAGTCCTTCCCTCTCCCTCCCCATCCCCTCCACCCCCGGCAACCGCAAGTCTGGTCTCTATGTCTGTGAGTCTGTTTCTGTGTAAACAAACTTTTGCAATTATTGTAAATGGAAAGTAACATTTAAATTGTATAAAAAATTAAAACACAAAAATTTTAATATAACAAATTTTATTGGAGTATAGTTGATTTAGAATGCTGTATTGGTTTCAAGTATACAATATAGTGGGCTTCCCAGGTGACTCGGTGGTAAAGAATCTGCCTGCAAGTGCAGGAGACGAAAGATGCTCGGGTTTGATCCCTGGGTTGGGAGGATTCCCTGGAGGAGGAAAAGGTAACTCACTCCAGTATTCTTGCCTGGAAAATTCCATGGACAGAGGATCCTGGTTGGACACAACTAAGCATGCACGCATTCATACAATATAGTAATTCAGTATTTTTGCATATTATATTCCATTATAGGTTATTACAAAATAATGGGGATAGTTTCCTGTGCTATATAGTAAATTGTAGTTGCTTATCTCTTTTACGGATAAGAGTTTGTATCTGTTAATCCCATAGTCCTAATTTGTCTCGCCCCTCTTCCTTTTCCCCTTTGGTCATCATAAGTTTGTTTTCTATGTCTGTGAGTTTGTTTCTGTTTTGTATATTCCATTCATTTTTTTTATTTTTTAGTTTCCACATGTAGGAAATAATGTAAGTATTTGTCTTTATCTGCCTGACATTTTACTAAGCGTAATATCCTTTAGGCCTACCTGTGTTGCAAATGGCATTATTTCATTTTTTATGGTTGAATAGTATTTCATTGTGTGTCAGCATGCATGCATGTATGTGTGGAAAGCTTCAGATTTTAAATGATAGTGTCTCATGAGCCAGCAATTTTCTTTCCAGATGATAGGGGAAAACAAAAAGTCTCTTTGTGTCTTCTGGGATGAGGTGGTCTGGTCTAACGAAGGGTGCCATGCGGTCTTTTACAACGGAACTCGAACTGTATGCAGTTGCAGCCATCTGTCCACCTTTGCCATCCTCATGGCCTCGGTCGAGCTGAAGGTATGTGTAAAAACACACATGACACTGAAAATCAACTCTGCTGTAGGATGGTGCTGGGATGGAAGGCAGGGATCTTCAAAAAGAAGATGAAAAAATAGTAACAGAGTAACAGCTATGTATCTTCCTCTCTTCTTCCTCTTTTTCTTTTCATTTTTTTTTAATTCAAGGATAATGCTTTACAATGCTGTGTTAGTTTCTGCCGTACACCAACATGAATATGTACACCAACATAAGTATATATATGTGTGTGTGTGTGTGTGTGTGTGTGTGTATATACTCCCTTCCCTTTTGAGTCTTCCTCTTACCTAACCCCCATCCCACCCTATTAGGTCATCACAGAGTACCAAGCTGAGCTCCCTGTGCTATACAGCATCTTCCAGCTAGCTATTTATTTTACATGGTAGTGTACTTGTTTCAATGCTACCTGAGAAGCCACAGTGTATATGTTCCAGTGCTGCTCTCTCAACTGGTCCCAACCTCTTCTTCTCCCCCGCTGTGAATGCAAGTCCATTCTCTATGTCTGAGTCTCTATTCCTGCCCTGCAAATAGGTTCATCAGGGCTGTTTTTCAGGAAGATCCCCTGGAGAAGGAAATGGCAATCCACTCCAGTATTCTTGCCTGGAGAATCCCTTGGACAGAGGAGCCTGGCCAGCTAGAGTCCATGGGGTCGCAAAGAGGCGGACACGACTAAGTGACTAACCCATTCTATATACACATTAATATAAATTTCTCTTTTTCCTGCTAAAAATATACAACCCTTTTATGAGGTGTATAGTGGTATCTCATTGTGGTTTTAATGTATACGACCCTGATGACTAGTGGCATGGAGCCTCTTTGCATATTTTCATGGGGTAGAACTTGTGAGTGAAACACCCCTTGTATCTGGAAAACCTAGTCATCCAAAACCACTGCATTCAGCCTTTAGGAATTTCTGGTGGATTTCTTCACATGCAGTCCTGTAGCAACCACATGTTCCTTCTGTGCTCTGTTAAGACTGAAATAGTTCTGTCTCATCTCTCTTGGGAAGAACGTGAGTTAATGTTGCCTCTTTGCTGTGCAAACTTGGCTCTCCAATGAGATCTAGAAAAGTTAAAAATTTATCTATTTTTTAACTTTACAATATTGTATTTGTTTTGCCATACATTGACATGAATCCACCATGGGTGTACACGTTTTCCCCTTCCAGAACCCCCCTCCCACCTCCCTCCCCATCCCATCCCTCCGGGTCATCCCAGTGCACCAGCCCCAAGCACCCTGTATCATGCGTTGAACCTGGACTGGCAATTCGTTTCACATATGATAATTTACATGCTTCAGTGGCATTCTCCCATATCATCCCGCCCTTGCCCTCTCCCATCGAGTCCATAATACTGTTCTATTTATCTGTGTCTCTTTTGCTGTCTCGCATACAGGGTTATCTTTACCGAGTAACTAAATACCATATATATGTGTTAGTATACTATATTGGTGTTTTTCTTTCTGGCTTACTTCACTCTGTATAATAGGCTCCAGTTTCATCCACCTCATTAGAACTGATTTGAATGTATTCTTTTTAATGGCTGAGTAATATTCCACTGTGTATATGTACCACAGCTTCCTTATCCATTCATCTGCTGATGGGCATCTAGGCTGCTTCCATGTCCTGGCTATTATAAACAGTGCTGCGATGAACATTGGGGTACACGTGTCTCTTTCAATTCTGGTTTCCTCAGTGTGTATGCCCAGCAGTGGGATTGCTGGGTCATATGGCAATTCTATTTCCAGTTTTTTGAGGAATCTCCACTATCGTTTTCTTATTGTTGGGATGAGAGTCATGTTTCATTGTGATTTTCTAAATCTTTTTAAGAAATTAATTATTTACTTTCAGCTGCCTGGGTCTTCACTGCTGCACACGTGCTCTCTCTAGTTGTGGTGCCCAGGCTTCCCATTGCGAGGGCTTCTCTTGTTGCAGAGGAGCCCAACAGTGGGCTCTAGGGCATGTGGGCTTCACTAGTTGCAGCACACAGGCTCAGTAGTTGCAGCAGGTGGGCTCAGTTGTTGTGGCACACGGGCTTAGTTGCCCCACACCATGTGGGACCTTCCTGAACCAGGGATGAAACCCATGTCCCCTGCATTTGTAGGCCAATTCTTCACCGGTGGACTACGAGGGAAGTTCGGTTTGGCCACTATTGATCTGTTCAGTTTCTCACAAGGAAATTAACACCATGCATAGAGGGTTCTAAGACCTGGGTTATTGGGAACCACAGCATCCAAAACAAAAATGAGTTAGAGTCTCTTTTCTCCTGCTGCATCTAGGAGGATCCGGTGCTGACCATGATCACCTATGTGGGGCTGAGCCTCTCTCTGCTCTGCCTCCTCCTGGCAGCCCTCACCTTCCTCCTGTGTCGACCCATCCAGAACACCAGCACCTCCCTCCACCTGCAGCTCTCCATCTGCCTCTTCCTGGCCTACATCCTCTTCCTCACAGGCATCAAATGGACAGAGCCCGAGGTAGGAGAATTAGCCAAAACCCTTTCTTACTTATTTTTTATTTGGGCCACGCTACATGACTTGTAGGATGTTAGTTCCACAACAAAAGATTGAACCTAAGCCCACAACAGTGAAAGTGCCGATTCCTAAACTGGACTGCCAGGGAATTCACTTCTTCTTTTTTTAAAACAGCTTTTTCTTTAATTTTTATTGGAGTATGGTTGCTTTACAAGGTTGTGCTTGTTCCTGCTGTACAGCAAAATGAGTCAGTCACATATATACATATATCCCTCCACTTTGGGGCTTCCTTCTCATTCAGGTCACCAGAGTGCATTAAGGAGAGTTCCCTGTGCTATGCATTAGGTTCTCATAAATTATCTATTTTATACATAGTATCAATAGTATAATTCATACATATATAGTTTGCCCTTTTTAAATGTACATGTCAGTGGCTTTCAATATATTCATGTAACTGTGTATTCCCTTGGGTAATTTATTACTCGTTATACATTCGTACCCACAAATTATATCAGCCTTATCATCCCAACCCCTACCTCTGTCTCATGGCAATCAGGTTTTTACTCTTTTTTTTTTTTTGATGAATCTGAGATTTTTTGATTCCACAAATAAAAGATTATACAGTACTTGTCTCTGTCTGACAGTCTCCTGAGCATAGCTCAAGGTTCACTCGTGTTGTTCCAGAAGGCAGGAGTCCTCCTTTCTCATGGACAAATGGTACATTAGATATGTTTTTGGAAAATTCCATAGACAGAGGAACTTGATATTACCTATGTCTATAATAGATATAGATATGTTGTTGTTGCTTAGTCACTAAGTTGTGTCTGACACTTCTGCAAGCCCATAGACCATAGTACACCAGGCTCTTCTGTCCATGGGATATCTCAGACAAGAATACTGGAGTAGGTTGCCATTTCCTCTTCCAGGGTATCTTCCTGACACAGGGATCAAACCCACATCTCCTGCATTGACAGTTGGGCTCTTTACCTCTGAGCCACCAGGGAAGCCCAGATATAGAGACAGAGATAAAAAACCATCACCCTGATCAAGATATAGAACATGCCCAGAACTCAGAGTTTTCTTCATGTCCCTTCCCCCAGTTAATTGTCAATTTAAAAACTTTTACAGACTGAATGAACAATGCATAGTGGAGCTGGGTCCTGAGGGTCACTGATTTATGATTTCAAGCTATAACGTTTGATATCAAACATGTGTTTCATGCAACAGCATCTCCAAGGAGTGAGGGGGAGAAACCAGGAAGTGAGTGGAGTTTTGCAAAGAATGAGAAGTTGCTAGAAAGACTCAGGACTTGATTCTTAACAGAGGAGGGTCTTATTCATCATGGAAAGAGAGTCAATGATCCAGAAGAGATCATGAGAGGTGTAGAGGAAACCCACTTACCCTCAGACAATGGAAAACGGTCACTGTTCTCTTGAAATGTGTGGAAAGCAGTGTCCTCAAACAAAAGCCAGGTTATACTTTAATCAAAGACATGGGATGTGGGCAATCATTTCCCTGGTGGTCCAGTGGTTAAACTCCACACTTTCAATGCAGGGACCGTGGGTTTGATCCCTGGTCAAGTAACTAAGATTCCACATGCCGCGCTGTGCAACCTAAAAAGAGGGGGAAAAATGACTTTTTCAAGTTCCAGTGGTCCTAAAGACATAGAGGGAACATTCAGTGAACATGAAGAAGGGTGGGGGAGGGCTTGCTTACTACAGAAAAGGTCATTCACAGCAGATGTTTTCATGGTGGAGGAAACCATGAGCTGTTGAATCAAAAGAGAAAACTATGGGGCTTTATGGGGATAAAAATATTGGAGGAGTCACTCATTCACTCATTCATTCATGTACCCAACATATATGCCACACAGACCAGAGTGACTTCAGTTCTGGGCAGTGACCAAGATGGAAGAGACGGTGATCATGGCAGGAAAAGCAGGCCATAAGCTTTCTACGAGGATTAATTTCATCCTCAGAAAGGGAAAGGGGGCAGGGAGGTGGTTAAGGGTTCTTGGGATGGAGACAGCCCTGGCCAGCACCAGCTTCATCCGCCTTGGAGAAGGCTAGCATCCATTAGCCAATAGGCAAAGGAGTATCTGATTTCTGCAGTCCTTAACACACTTCGAGTATTGTCTTCTTCCATTTTAAGATGGGCAAAGATCTCTTTGAACTTTAGTTAGCTAGTTAGCTATTTTTGGTCACACTGGGTCTTCGTTGCTGCGAGCTTTTGCTAGTTGCAGTGAGTGGGGGCTACTCTTCCTTGAAGTACATGGACTTCTCACTGCGATGGCTTCTCCTGTGTCAGAGCATGGGCTTTAGAGCTCTCGGTCTCCAGTAGTTGTGATGTTTGGGCATAGTTGCCCCATGGCCTGTGGAATCTTGCCAGACAAGAGATCAAACCCATGTCCCCTGCATTGGCAGATAGATTTTAAGCCCTGGACCACCAGGGAAGTCCCCCATTCAACTTTAAACCTGATACATTTTCAGTTTTTCTTGGGTGGCCCAAGAGACACCCTGCCAAGGCATGGGAATAGACAAGGGGAACCATCCATCCATTTGGAGACATGACTCTAAAGAGAAGAAGGACATGTGAAGAAGGCTAAGGAGCATCTCTCACCAAAGTTACTCAGAGACAACCCTGGTGAAGAGCAGATGGTGAGGTCATTGCACCCAGGAAACACTCCAATGGCTCCCCTCTCCCCTTCAGGTGCTATGCAAGGTCATCGCAGGTGTACTGCATTACCTCTACTTGGCTGCCTTCACCTGGATGTTCCTCGAAGGGCTGCACCTCTTCCTCACTGTCAGGAACCTCAGAGTGGCCAACTACACCAGCGCAGGCAGATTCAAGAAGAGGTTCATGTACCCTGTAGGCTACGGGGTCCCAGCGGTGATTGTAGCTGTGTCTGCAGGGATCAACCCCCAAGGATACGGCACCACTAAGCAGTGAGTACGGGGCTGAAAATGTGCTGTCGGGGACACAGGGACACACCTGTCTTCGTGGGAAACTGAGGGTGGAGGAAAAGTTGAGTAGATCATGACTCAGGTTAGGAAAAAAGATGCTGAACATTTATTTCTTCAGCCCCTGGGGCAGTGTTTTATATACACCATTTCTCATCTCTATCAAAACATCCCTAGAGGAAAGTGCTTCAATTGTTCCCATTTTGTATACTAAGCAAACTGAGGTTTAGAGAAAAAAGGTGAACGACTAGTCTAAAGTGACACAGACAGTAAACTGGAAGGAGCATGAATTCTTATTTTTTATATAAATGTCTATATTTATAACTGTCACATGTTTATAGATCTTTACCACTTCTGTTAGTGAAAGTAATAACTGGTTTTATAAAAAATAGTATTCTAATAAAGAACCTCTTTATTAGATACCACTAAGCCCAGTATGTGTTAGTCACTCAGTCACGTCTGACTCTGCAACCCCATAGACTGTGGCCCACTAGGCTCCTCTGCCCATGGAATTTTCCAGGCAAGAATACTGGAGTGGGTTGCCATTTGCTACTCCAAGGTATCTTCCCGACCTAGAGTTTGAGCCCATGTCTCCAGTGTCTCCTGCTTTGGCAGGTGGATTCTTTATCAACTGCACCACTTGAGAAGCCCCTTCAGTCAGTTCAGTCGCTCAGTTGTGTCCGAATCCTTGTGACCCCATGAACCGCAGCACACCAGGCCTCCCTGTCCATCACCAACTCCCGGAGTCCACCCAAACCCATGTCCTTTGAGTCGGTGATGCCATCCAACCATCTCATCCTCTGTCGTCCCCTTCTCCTCCTGCCCTCAATCTTTCCTAGCATCAGGGTTTTTTCCAGTGAGTCAGTTCTTCTCATCAGGTGGCCAAAGTATTGGAGTTTCAGCTTCAATATCAGCTCTTCCAATGAACACCCAGGACTGATTTCCTTTAGGATGGACTGGTTGGATCTCCTTGCAGTCCAAGGGACTCTCAAGAGTCTTCTCCAACACCACAGTTCAAAAGCATCAACTCTTCGGCACTCAGCTTTTTTTATAGTTATATAAATATATATTTTTATAAAAATGGGATCATGATAAAGATACTGCATGAAATTTGTTTATTCCCTTAATACTCTCTAGACCAGAACACTGGAGTGGGTAGCCTTTCCCCTCTCCAGGTGATCTTCCCAACCCAGGGATCAAACCCAGGCCTCCCACATTGCAGGCATATTCTTTACAGCTAAACCACAAGGGAAGCCCAAGAACACTTAAGTGAGTTGCCTATCCCTTCTCCAGGCGATCTTCCTGACTCATGAGTCAAACTGGGGTCTACTGCATTGCAGGCAGATTCTTTACCAGCTGAGCTATCAGGGAAGCCCAATATATATAATATACATGTAAATGTATATTTTTTATTAAAAACGGGATCATGATAAAGGTACTGCATGTAATTTGTTTATTCCCTTAATAATATGTAGTAGACTTTTTCCACATTAGTAGTACAGATATACATCATCATTCAATGTATTACATTGTATACTCTTACCATCTTTATAAAATTAACCTCTAAGTGATAGACATCTGAAATTCTTTACAAATTTTTGCTGTCATAACCAAATGCTACCATAAACTTGAAGGAGCATGAATTCTAGACTTGATTACCTGATTCCAAATTCATGGTTCCTCACTTACTAGCCTGGTGACTCTGGCGACAGTTAAATTCTTTCCCAGGTTTTCTCACCTGTAAAATAAAGGCAGTAATACTGTCTACTTCCATGTATTAGAATGGTACCTGACACATGTAAATGCTATATGCATGCTCAGTTGCTTCCGTTGTATCCAACTCTTTGTGACCCTATGGACTGTAGCCCACCAGGCTCCTCTGTCCATGGGTTTGTCTAGATAAGAATACTAGAGTGGGTTGCCATGCTCTTCTCCAGGGGCTCTTCCCCACCCAGGGATCAAACCCACGACTCCTTCATCTCCTGCACTGCATGTGAATTCTTTACCAGCAAGCCACCTGGGAAGCCCCCCAAAATCCTATATAAATATTATCTATTGCAGATCATTTATTGTATTCCATTACCTTTTTAAAATGCTGCTACTGTTGCTTTCTGCTTTTCAGTTGCTGGATCAACATAGAGAAAGGATTTATCTTGAGTTTCTTAGGACCCGTATCAGCAGTCATCTTGGTAGGTTTGTAGTGTGTGTGTATCTGCCTCAGATGCCATGTATATACAGAGTATGTGTGTGTGGTATGTAGTATTCAACCTAATTTGAAGATCAAAAGAGGTACTATTTTTTATTGCAGTATAGCTGATTTACAATGTTGTGTCAGTTTCAGGTGTACAGTAAAGAGATTCAGCCATATATATAATGGAAAGTAAACTGAAAAAGTGTATATATATATATATATATATGTATGTATACAATAAATGCTGGAGAGGGTGTGGAAAAAAGGGAACCCTCTTACACTGTTGGTGGGAATGTAAACTAGTACAGCCACTATGGAGAACAGTGTGAAGATTCCTTAATAAACTAGAAATAGACCTGCTATACAACCCAGCAATCCCACTGCTGGGCATACACACCAAGGAAACCAGAGTCAAAAGAGACACCTGTAACCCAGTGTTCATTGCAGCACTATTTACAATACCTCAGACGTG
This sequence comes from Okapia johnstoni, assembly GCA_024291935.2. Taxonomy (NCBI): domain Eukaryota; kingdom Metazoa; phylum Chordata; class Mammalia; order Artiodactyla; family Giraffidae; genus Okapia; species Okapia johnstoni. The sequence goes on along the minus strand of CM044316.1, from coordinate 13,866,954 downwards.
GAAGCAATCTAGATCTCCATCAGCAGACAAATGGATAAGGAAGTTGTGGTACATACACACAATGGAATATTACTCAGCTATAAAAAAGAATGCATTTGAGTCAGTTCTAACAAGTGGATGAAACTGGAGCCTATTATACAGAGTAAAGTAAGTCAGAAAGATAAGCACCAATACAGTATATTAACGCATGGAATTTGGAAAGACAGTAACGACAACCCTATATGCAAGGCAGCAAAAGAGACACAGTTGTAAAGAACAGACGTTTGGACTATGTGGGAGAAGGCAAGAGGGGGATGATATGAGAGAATAGCATTGAAACACATATATTACCACATGTAAAACAGATGACCAGTGCAAGTGTGATGCAAGAAACAGGGCACTCAAAGCCAGTGCTCTGGAACAACCCAGAAGGGATGGCGTGGGGAGGGAGCTTGGAGGGGGCTTCAGGATGGGGAGACACATGTGCACCCATGGCTGATTCATGTCGATGTATCAAAAAAACCACCACAATATTGTACAGTAATTAACCTCCAATTAAAATAGATTAATTAATTTTTAATGGTAAAAATAAAAATTTTTTTAAAGGAAAAAAAATTTTCAACACATTTAAATGCTGATGAATAGAGAAGAAATCATCCTTGTATCTCTAATATCTAACATACCATACATACTTAATATATATTTGTTGAATAAACGAGTGAGTGGATATATAAAAATATAATTGTGAATATGATAGAATTATGTGATTTGGAAGTGATTTCACCAAGTGCTCTTAAATCTTCTTCAGTTTTTATGTTTGTTCGACTCAGGATATAGTCTGATGATTAGTCAGTTTAGGCTAAAGTGTGCTACAGTGACAGAGAAGTCCCAACATCTCAATGGCTTGACAGAGCAAATATGTTTCTGTGTGCTGTTTTTGCAAAGTCCAATGTGGATCAAGAGACTCCTTCCTCCCCATGTGAGATTCAGCTTTACTTTTTTTTATGACTGTGCTGGATCTTCGTTGCTTTGTGCAGGCTTTCTCTAGTTGTGGTGAGTGGGGGCTACTCTTTCTTGGGTGCTCATGTTTCTAATTGAAGTGGCTTCTCTTGTTGTGGAGTACAGGCTCTAGGCATGAGGGCTTCAGAAGTTGCAGCACATGAACTCAGTAGTTCTGGCACATGAAGTTAGCTGCTCCAAGGCATGTGGGATCTTCCCAGACCAGGGATTGAACTTGTATCTCCTGCATTGGCAGGCAGATTGTTAACCCCTGTGGCACCAAGGAAGTCCTAAGCTTTTCTTTTATGATTCTATTATTTTGACACACGACCACATTTGTTGTTGCTGGAGGGGAAGAGAATTGAAGACTGTAGGATTCAGGCATATATCACTGCGGCCAACATCTCATCCACTAGAATTCAGCCACATGCCCCAGACTATCTGAAATGAGCCTGGAAAATATCTGCCCATGGCCCATGTGTGCAAGGAAAGGCATTGGTGGACACACCACATTGCATTGTGTTTCTGCCACCTGACCACCCACACACGTTCTTTTGTGGGCTTTCAGGAGCTCCTCGGTGGTATTGTACAAGTATCCCCAGTCTGCTCCAAAGGAATTTCAATATATTCTTTTTTTAAACTTTTTGGCTGTGCTATGAGGCATGAGGGATCCTAGATCCTGACCAGGGATGGAACCTGCATCCCCTGCATTGGAAGCATGGAGTCTTACCCACTGGACCACCAGGAAAGTCCCCAAGTTTCAACATATTCTAACTATAAAATCTCATACCTTTCCCCATAACCTTCAGTGCTTTCTACTTTGACTCTCTCTTTATTTGTTTTTCCCTTAGGGTATAGTTGCCTTGCAATGTTGCACAACAAAGTGCGTGTAGCATGTTAGTCACTCAGTCATGTCCGACTCTTTGCGACTCCATGGACCATAGCCCACTAGGCTCTTCTGTCCATAGAATTCTCCAGGCAAGATTACTGGAGTGGGTTGGCATTCCCTTCTCCAAGGGATCTTCCTGATCCAGGGATTGAACGCTGGTTTCCCACACTGAAGGCAGATTCTTTACTAACTGAGCCAGCACATATATACCCTCTCTCATGGCCCTCCTTCCCACCCACCCCCACCTCACCCCTCTAGGTCATCACAGAACACCCAGCTAAGCTCCCTGCACTCCACAGCAGGTTCCCACTAGCTATCTGTAGCTATCTACACATGGTACTTTACACATGGCAATACACATACGTCAGAGAAAACCATAAAAAGAAAACAACTCTCAGAATGGGAGAAAATAATGGCAAACAGCAACTTACAAGGAATGAATCTCCAAAATATATAAACAGCTTATGAAACTCTATATGAGAAGAAACACACCCAATCAAAAAATGGGCAGAAGACCTACATAGACATTTCTCCAAAGAAGACACATAGATGGCCAAGAGAAACATGAAAAGATGCTCAACATCATGAACTAGTAGAGAAATGCTGATCAAAACTACAATGAGTAGTTCACCTCACACTCCTCAGAATGGCCATCATAAAAAAAACTGATTCTGTATATTCATCCACAGTTAGTATCTTATTTTTTTTCTTTCAGATAAACTTAATCTTTTATTCGATAACTCTGTGGATTTTGAGAGATCGACTTTCTTCCCTCAATAAAGATGTGTCCAAGATACAAAACACAAGGTAAAATGGGTTTAGACAGTTTAATGGGCTTAGCATAAGTTGTAGTTCTAAAGGATATTTTTTTCAAGCATGAATGCATGCTCAGTTACTAAGTGGTGTCCAATGCTTTGCGACCTCATGGACAGTAGCCCACCAGGCTCCTCTATCCATGGGATTTCCCAGACAAGAATACTGGAGTGGGTTGCTATTTCCTCCTCCAGGGAATCTTCCCAACCCCGGGATCAAATGCACATCTCCTGCATCAGCAGGCAGATTGTTTACCTACTGAGTCACCTGGGAAGCCCCTAAGCAGTCATCTGTAGAGAGTTGCCTGCCATGTTAGGAACGACTGTCAAATGAGAATCAGCCTTAAAGTCATATGTATTTGAAACCTTGAAATTAATGAGAAGATTCATAGAACCATAAAATAGAATTGATGTTGCCAAGGGATGAGAGTATGAAGAAATGGGTACTTATTGTTTAATGGATACAGAGTTCCAGTTCTTCAGAGTGAAAAAGAAGCTCAGTAGAAAGATAGTGTTGCTGGTAGAGCAGCAATGTGAATGTATTTAATGCCTATGAATTGTATGTTTAAATATAGCTGTAGTAAATTTTGTGTTATGTGTATTCTGCTGCATTAAAATAAGTAATGGTAAAATACCATTCCTGGAGAAGGAAATGTCAACCCACACTAGTATTCTTGCCTGGGAAATCCCATGGACACAGGAGCCTGGCGGGCTACAGTCCACTGCGTCACAAGAGTTGGACACGACTTAGCAACTAACCAACCACCACTACCACAAAATATCATTCCAGTTATAAACATTCATATTAGAGGAAAACACCCATGGAATAAACTCATTTTCATCTATTAGAGTTTTTACAATGAAAATGATAGCATTACTTCCAAATATTGCACTCACAACCACATTTTCTCCAAGTCCATCTTGGCTTGAGAAAATTTCACCAGTAACTGGAGAAAATGGGCTTCCCAGGTGGCTCAGTGGTAAAGAATCTGCTTGCCAATACAGAAGATCTAGGCTCGATCCCTGTGTTGGGAAGATCCCCTGGAGAAGGAAATGGCAACCCATTCCAGTATTCTTGCCTGGGAAATCCTATGGACAGAGGAGTCTGGCAGGCTACGATCCATTGGGTTGCAAAGAGTCAGATATGACTTAGCAACTAAATAACAACAACTGGAGAGGAAGGCAGATGGGGTCTGAAGACAGAATAACATACTACACAAGAGAGAAGGTGGTGAGTTGGTGACTCTCCTTCTTGGTGTTAACAGGATGCTGACATTTAAAGCCATTGCTCAGCTCTTCCTCTTGGGCTGTTCCTGGTGCCTTGGCTTTTTTCTCGTTGAGCTGATAAAGGAACCCATCAGATCCATCATTGCTTATGCTTTCACCATCACCAATGTCCTGCAGGGAGTCTACATCTACCTGGTCCACTGCCTCCTCAGCCAGCAGGTAATGGGACCCATCCTGTCTTCTTCCCAGCTCCCAGCTGGTGTCCTCTCATGCATTTACCTGGCTAGCCCTTCTCTTCCACATGATGCCCTCCTGCCTGATGGTGTGTTCCCATTTTCCCCAAGCCTACCATTCTCCACTGAGTCCGGGAGTTCAAGCTCCTGTTTGTAGAAGCATTTTTTATGTATCTGTAGGATGAGGTGAGTTCCACATCCTACCACTCCACCATCTTGATTCCCCTTTGGGAGTTCAAGTCTCCATTTTCCTATTTTCCAGTTTCCCAACACATGAATCTGTAATGAGTATTGGATAGTAGCTTCCCCATTCTTCTCAGATCATGAATATGGGGTCTGATGGCAGCAAAACTAAAGTTTGAGGGACAGTGGTTTCCATTTCTTAATATTCACATTGTATATTAATGATTATTACTTGCTTGGCTCTGGGAGATCCAGGGGCTGCTTTCTGAACAGTGAAGAAATCAGAGATGGGAAACAACATAATTAGACATGAATAACCAACTGTGATTTGCACCATGGAGAAAATTGTTAGGGGGACATTAAACTACCAAGTAGGGCTTCTTTAGACTTGACGGTGAGGGGCTTAAGGTGAGTAGAAGACAACCAGCCAAAGAAGGGAAGCAAAGCTGATGTGGAAACCCTTGCCAGTCCCAGAACCCAAAGATGTGTAGTGAGGGCCGTGCTCTGAGTGTAGGAGAATGTGGTGGTAGTGATGACCCAGGTGCCAGCATTGGCTGGACCATATAAACTTTTTAAGCAGTGATTTTGCACTGCATTCTGACTCAATAAATAGATAGGTATTGCTAGGTTTCACTCCAGTGGGGTTGTATGGATCTCAGAGAGACATGTAGTCAGGTGTAAATGTAAGAGTTGAACCATAAAGAAGGCTGAGTGCTGAAGAATTGATGCTTCAAACTGTGGTGCTGGAGAAAACTCTTGAGAGTCCCTTGGACAGCAAGGAGATCAAACCAGTCAATTCTAAAGGAAATCAACCCTGAATATCCTTTGGAAGGATTGATGCTGAAGCTGAAGTTCCAATACTTTGGCACCTGATGCAAACAGCCAACTCATTGAAAGACCCTGATACTGGGAAAGATTGAGGGCAGGGGGATAAAGGGGCAACAGATGATGTGATAGTTGGATGGCATCATCGACTCAATGGATGTGAGTTTGAGCAAATTCCAGGAGATACTGAAAGACAGGGAAGCCTGGTGTGCTGCAGTCCATGGGGTCTCAAAGAGTGGGATAAGACTTAGCAACTGAACATCAACAACACTGAGAGGAGGAAGCAATTCTCAGTGGTTACAGAAAACTGCACATGCTCTTAAGGATAATATAAATGCTGTGTTATCATTAGCATAAAGATGCATAGGCTGATCCACAAATAATATCTCTGTAATCATTCAGAGGGGCCTCCCTGGTGGCTCAGATGGTAAAGAATCTACCAGCAATGCAGGAGACCTGGGTTTGATCCCTGTGCTGGGAAGACCCCTCTGGAGAAGGGCAGGGCAATCCATTCCAGTATTCATGCCTGAAGAATTCCATGGACAGAGGAACCTGGTGGGCTACAGTACATGGGGTCACAAAGAGTTGGACATGACTGAGTGACTAACACAATCACTCACAGATCAATCTATCTGATATAGCCTCTATGGACCATCTGCAAATAAAAATGGGGGAAAGTACTATTTTCAGTAGCATCCATGCATATAGCCAGAAAGTATTAAAATGCAAGATTTTTGTTTACCATCTTTTTCAGGTGAGAGATGAGTACGTAAAGTGGCTTAGGAGGATGAGTAAAAAGACAGAGTCTGACAGCTACATCCTTTCCAGCTCTACCAGCCAAACCCACATGGTAAGATGATTTCCTCTCCTAGTCCATGCTGTTTCCTAATTTGAATCATTCTCTTCAAATCGTCCGGAGAAGGCAATGGCACCCCACTCCAGTACTCTTGCCTGGAAAATCCCATGGACGGAGGAGCCTGGTGGGCTGCAGTCCATGGGGTCGCTAAGAGTTGGACACGACTGAGCGACTTCACTTTCACTTTTCCCGTTCATGCACTGGAGAAGAAAATGGCAACCCACTCCAGTATTCTTGCCTGGAGAATCCCAGGGATGGCGGAGCCTGGTGGGCTGCCGTCTATGGGGTCGCACAGAGTCGGACACGACTGAAGCGACTTAGCAGCAGCAGCAGCTTCAAATCGTCCGGCAGCTGGGTCTGCCCCTCCCCCAATAGTGCGACTGGACCACACGTTGATTCTTGGCACAGGAACCTGTTAGCATCTCTGTCTCAGCTTACTGTGCAATATCTGACACTGAACATCTCTAGGGTGGGGTAATAGCATACTTACCCACATATAATCTGCACAGTGAAAGATTTTGCTTTTCTGGGATTATTACTTTCTGAGTGCAAGGGCTTCCCCGGGGGCTCAATGGTAAAGAATCTGCCTGCCAATGCAGGAGATGTGGGTTAGATCCCTGACTCAGGAAGATCCCCTGGAGAAGGAAATGGCAACCTACTCCAGTATCCTTGCCTGGGAAATCCCATGGACATAGGAACCTGGCAGGCTATATAGTCCATGGGGGTCCCAAAGAGTTGGATACAATTTAGCAACTAAACCACATCAATCTGAGTCCAAACCTTGGAGTTACAAAATAGTGAATGGAACTTTTTCTTATTTTTGTTATATTGTAACTAAGATATACTTGTTCATGAGTTCCAGGAAGTTGCCAAACAGGTGTTTCACTGCTGGTATGCTCTGAGCATTAACCATGCCTATGCTTTGTAAACCTTCAAAGAAGCCACAGAACTCCGGACTTGCCAAACATCTTTGGCCAGGATTATTTTTTCCTGTAGAAAACGTCTTTACATTTTGTAGAACACTGATTTTTTTTTTAAAAAAAAGACGTAATTTAAGGACTGTTGGCATAGGCAAAATAGTACTTGAAGAAAGTGATAGACATTACAAAACACTTTTCTTCTTTTACTTGATAATGATGAAGGAAAATGAATGAAGAGATAAATAAGATGAGTTTGGGTGAGATGTGAGAGTATGAGATCTTGGTTTTAGACCTACTTCTGAAATTAATTTGGATGTGAATTTGAGGTCAGTCTCCTCATGGGTGAGTTAAGGGGGCCAGACTTCATCATCTTATGCTTACCTTTATATCTTCAACTTTCTGAGACACAAAAAACAAAGTTAAGTACATTAAGCCTGGAAGAAAAACACTCAGATTTTCCCTGGGATCCATGCTTCAATATGAATCTCATCTTTTTGTCAGGAAATTTCCATCAAAAGATTTCAAAAATTACTTTCAGGAATATTTCAGCATTAATTATATTTCTGTCTCTCTCACAAATTCACACATGAAGATGGAGAAATCATCCAACTTACAGGGGAAAAGAAGCAATACTTCAGTCTGACTATGACAAGCTCTTCCATCTCATCCTCCCAATCACCCTGGAGAAAAAATTAGCCATATGACTCAATCGTCTGTGAGAACTGATTTATCCTACAGGAGAATTGTTGGCAGAATGTATACATAGGTTGAATAATATTTTGTGTAGTGTTACAGTGTTATTTGCAAATAATTAAGAATAATATTTTCAATTATTTTACACAGAGACATGTAGATCTTAAATTTGGTGAGTTTCCAAATGTATATACATGTATTTGTTGTTGTTGTTGTTTAGTTGCTAAGTTGTGTCCAACTCTTTGCAACCCCATGGACTGCAGCCCACCAGGCTCCTCCATCCACGGAATTTCCCAGGCAAGAATAATAGAATGGATTGCTATTTCCTGCCCCAGGGAATCTTCCCAACCCAGTTTTGAACCCACGTCTCCTGCTTGTATATCTATCAACTATATCAATCAAATCAAGATATGGAGTATTTGCATTATTCCTGAAAGTTCCCACATAATTCTTTTAATCATTTATCCCCAATCTTCCACCCCAGAAACAATTATTCTGATTTCCATAGCACCAGATTAAATCTGTCGGTTCTTAAAGTCCATATACATGGAATAATACACTATGTACTCCTGGTGTCTGCCATGTTTCTCTCATCATGATGATTTTAGAATTCATCCATTTCATGCATATGTTGCTAGTCTGTGCCTTTTTATTGCTAAGTACCATTTCACACTATTGTATATCACAATTTGTTTATCCATGTTCCTACTGATGTATATTTGAGTTATTTCCATTTTTCTACCATGAATAAAGATACTATGATCATTCTAATATAATATTTATGTTAATGTCTGTGTGTGTGTGGCCGCATGTCTCATTTTTCTTGGGTAAATACCTTGGGTGTAATTGCTAGGTCATATGTTAATGATCCACTTTAAAAGAAACTGACAAAATTCCAAAATATTTGCAACAGTTTACAATAACCCAGGAATATTGAAGTTTCACTTCCTCCACTTCCTGAACACCACTTGATATTATCAGCACTTTGACTTTTAGCCATTTGCATGGGTAAAGGAGGCATCTCATTGTGGTTTTTAAAATGTTGAGTACCTTTTCTTGTGTTTCTTTTTCATTTGCATGTCACCTCTCATTAAACATTCAAGGATTGTTTGCAGGAATTGTGCATATATGATGCATATGAGTCTGTCAGGTATATGCATTCAGATCATTTTCAGTTTCTTAATTGCAGTATAGTTGATTTTGTTGTTGCTGTTATAGTCGCTCAGTCCTTTCTGACTCTTTGTGACCCCATGGACTGTACTCTGCCAGACTCCTCTGTCCATGAGATTTCCCAGGCAAGAATACTAGGGTAGGTTGCCATTTCCTTATCCAGGGGACCTTCCCAACCCAGGGATCGAACCCATGTCCCTGTATTGGCAGGCAGATTCTTTACCACTGAGCCACCAGGGAATCCCCACTGGATAGCAAAGTGAGTATTTTTCCTAGACTGTGGATTGTGTCATCCTTTAGGTAGTGTCTTTGCTCTGTTTTCAGCTCTCTCTGCAATGTGGATTTGGTCCTAACAAGACAGCAGAGCTATTGTCTTTGTAAACATTATAATGCAGCACCTCCTTGCTGTCCAAGGGACTCTCAAGCATCTTCTCCAGCACCACAGTTCAAAAGCATCAGACACCATTAGGATGATGATTTCATGAAGTCTAGGAAAAGTCCCAGCTCACATCTGGCTCTGGGTCTAACTCCTCTGAATCTAGCTCAACCTCCCATCGAGGCAGCAGCTGCCAGTGTACCCGGGGGAAGATCCACTCCAAGCTCACTTTAGAACCATTTCCAACCAAAGCAAATGGGCTCACATAGACAGTACATAGACACTCCCAACAAGGGCTTGCCTTCAGAACTGGGAAAGGTTACTGTTTCAACCAATTTCATAGGGGCAAATGGAGAAAGTGAAACACAATGAGAAGGCTGAGGAATATGTTTCAAATGAAAGAACAAGATGAAACCTCTGGGGCTATCTTATGACCCTGTGATCCCACTCCTGGATATGATCAGAAAGGATCCTTGAGCCCCAGGATTCATCGCAGGTCTGTTTACAATAGCCAAGACATGTTGTTGTCTGAGAAGGCAATGGCACCCCACTCCAGTACTCTTGCCTGGAAAATCCCAACGGACGGAGGAGCCTGGTGGGCTTCTAATCAGTCCATGGGGACGCTAGGGGCCGGACACGACTGAGCGACTTTGCTTTCACTTTTCACTTTCATGCATTGGAGAAGGAAGTGGCAACCCACTCCAGTGTTCTTGCCTGGAGAATCTCAGGGACGGCGGAGCCTGGTGGGCTGCCGTCTATGGGGTCGCACAGAGTCGGACGCGACTGAAGCGACTTAGCAGCAGCAGCAGTTGTTGTTGTTGTTGTTGCTGTTGTTGTTGTTCAGTTGCTTGGTCGTATCTGACTCTTTGCTACCCCATGGACTGCAGACATGGAAGCCAAGACATGGTAGCAACCTATATGTCTATCAACAGAGGGGTGGATAAAGAAGATGTGGTACATATATATAATGTGGTACATATATATAATGGAATATTACTCACCCATTAAAAAGAATGAAATAATGCATTTGCAGCAACCTAGGTGGGTTTAGAGATTATCATACTGAGTGAAGTAAGTCAGACAGAGAAGGGGAAATATAATATGATATCCCTTATTTGTGGAATTGAGAGGGTAACAGGTAGGAAGGCCAGAGGTCCCCAAGCAGCAGGAGGAAATAAACTGCAAGTGGCAGACATTTTTTCCCCTTCTCTGTTGACAAAACCAGTTCTGCTTAAGACTAATCTTTTTTTCTTTTCTCAAACCTTGGGCTTATAATGGCTCAACAAACCAATGTTCATGTCACTTGTTTTATGCCCGGGGATGACATCATGCCATCCTATCTCAAAAATGCATATTGTGGGAGAAGGGCCTGGTGAAACTCCCTCAGCCTGGAGGTGTTTCTTTTATCTGATTAGAAGCTCGCTAATAGACATAAAATGCCTTGCTTAAAACTAGCAAGGGGACACTCTTTTTGTCTCCTTCTAGTGCCTATGTCAGAAGCTTTCTCTATCTATATTATAGTTTAATAAAACTTTGCTACACAAAAAGCTCCAAGTAGTCAAGTCTTATCTCTGACACCAGATTGAAATCCTCTCCTCTGGAGGTCACAAATCCTGGTATAACACATGGCTTGGAGCAGCAACCGTTCATCTTGGGGGCTCATCTGGGATCTTCAAGACAAGGTAAGGATGCTTGGAGTTCTAATTCTTTGTTCTCCTAGTAAACACACTTTCTGCAGTACTTTGCTACCTCTATGGTGTGCCTGTGTGAGAAAGCAGCATGAACGAGATGTGGAATTGGCCATGAAGCGATCATTGAGCCCTGTTCTGAAGTTTTGTGGTGCCTCATTATGACCAAAGGCAGCCCCAAGGGAAGCCTTGTTGGTGATTTATACTGACCTGCCAATGTTAAGAGGCACCCAAAGTCCCTGCAAGGGGAGAGGCCAGAAATGGGTGACATGTGTGGACCAAACTGTCTTTCTTCAGTCACCTTTTCTGGTCTCTTTGACCATTTCACTACTGCCTGAGGAGTTAGAAATACTAACCAAACATGTCAGAATAGAGACCTTCAAAGGACTTGGAATCGATGCTGTTGGTTGTTTTATCATGCACTATACACAAGAGCGTGTTCAGTAGCTAGGTGGAGCTCTAGCTCCCAGAAGGTCTCTCAGGCTAGAAGTCACTCTCTTAGCTGCCTGACTCAGGGACTAGTGACCTCAAAGTGAGTCTTTATCATGGCTGTGCCTCCGATCTATGTGGACAAGAGTCCTGCTGGTGACCATGAGATTTTTGAGGACACAGATCAGGAATCCCAGGATCTGGTGAGATTGGAAGCGCAATGAGCTTTTTCCTTTGGTAACACCAGCTCTTGGCAGACCAGAAGAGGCTCTCTGGTGACTTTGGAAGGATTGGCCCTAAGAGCTCAAGGAAAAAAATCACTTTTTCCTCACTAGCTAGCCTATCACCACCTCTTTTGCTATCACATATACTGGTGTGGTGACACTCAGAAGAGACATCTTGAGTTTTGTGTTTGTCCTTTATGATTTACCAGTTTTACTGTGGTCAGGAATATACTCAGGACAATGGCACCCCACTCCAGTACTCTTGCCTGGAAAATCCCATGGACAGAGGAGCCTGGTGGGCTGCAGTCCATGGGGTCGCTAAGAGTCGGACACGACTGAGCGACTTCATTTTCAATTTTCACTTTCATGCATTGGAGAAGGAAACGACAACCCACTCAAGTGTTCTTGCCTGGAGAATCCCAGGGACCGCAGAGCCTGGTGGGCTGCCGTCTATGGGGTCGCACAGAGTCGGACATGACTGAAGCGACTTAGCAGCAGCAGCATGCACAGGCATGCAGGAGATAGATGTTTCCCCTGGCAGTCTTAGCTTTGGAGGCATTCCAAAAGGCTACTCTCTTGAACCTTGGGTGGCATCAGAGGAGGAGCAGAAATCAGGTAGAGGTTTTAATGGCAAGGAACTGGATATCAACCTGGGATGCCACTAGATCTACCCCTGGTGCATCTCCACCCCACCTTGGTGGTAGAACGGGGAGGGACGGTAGTGGAACACCTGCATCGGTAAGAGACGGTTTAACTCCACCCAGGGAAGGAAGTTTAGGTGGAAGACCTGTCTCCACCCCCACCTAGAACAGGGAGGGACCCCTCTGGTAGAAAAGGCTGCTGGGTGCTGCTTTTTCTCTCTTATAGATGGGAGCTAACAGTTCCAGCCTCATTCCTTTGAACTGCATCCTGAAAAACTGGGATAGATTCAACCTCCAGGGCTTAAAAAAGGCTCACCTGATCTTCCTATGTGATACTGCATGGCCATGGTATTCATTGGAGGAAGGGGAACAGTGGCCAGTTGGAGCATCTTTAATTATAATATTGTCTTACAATTAGACAAGTTCTCTAGAAAACAAGGGAAATGGGTAGAAATAGCATATGTGTTGCCTTTTTTTTCTTTCTGTGAGACATGTCAGACTTATGTCCTAAGGGTATAGATTTGAGTGTGAAACCTTCAGCTCCTTCCTGTCCTCCTACTTTGGCCCCATATTGGTGGCTTCCAACTGAGCAAACTGAAAGTCAGGGCACCCCCCAGGGGAGGGTTGCCTCTGTCTCAGTAGAAACTCAAACTGAATTTCAAACTTCTCCAGTCTCAGTAGCAGTTCAAACTGCTGTCTCAATATGACCTCAGACTACTCTGGTTTCAACTGAAACTCAGAAAATCGAAGTAAAAGAAGCTCAGACAGCTAAAACTAAGAGTGACATACAGGGTAAGATGGAGGACAGGAGACAAAGAGATAAGGAAAAACAGGTTTCTCCAATCTATCCTTGGGATCATATGTGAAGGGCAGCCAAAGAGGCTGAGGAACAGCCAAACAAGATGTTGCCTCTCCATGAAGCTGCTGCTGCTGCTGCTAAGTCGCTTCAGTCGTGTCTGACTCTGTGCAACCCCATAGGCGGCAGCCCACCAGGCTCCGCCGTCCCTGGGATTCTCCAGGCAAGAACACTGGAGTGGGTTGCCATTTCCTTCTCCAGTGCATGAAAGGGAAAAGTGAAAGTGAAGTCACTCAGTCGTGTCCGACTCCATGAAGCACCCACCAGTAAAAATAATCAATCTATGAGAGTTAATGAGCCCTTTTCTTATCAAGAAATAGAAAGAATCAAGGAAGACCTGGGAGACTATTTAGAGGACCCAGAAAAACATATTAGAGACTTTAAGGTGTTAATCTGCTTTATGACCTTACTTGAAAGGATGTGATGTATATCCTGGGGTAGATGCTAACTCCTGACTCAAAAACTTGAGTTTTGGAGAAAGTTATAGAGTTATGGAGTTATGGAGATGAATGGCTTGGTAATAAATCAGCAGGAAAGAGGTAAGACGAGACATCCACCCTCCCTACTGGGAATCAGATGGTCCCAAATATAGAACAAAATTGGGATTATAACACGGCTAAAGGGAGATGGGGTCAGAGTCATTTTGTCAGATGTATTCTCAAAGGACTCAGGCAAGCACATACTAAGACTTTAAACTATGCCAAATTGGCAAACATAGAACAGGAAGAGAAGGAAACACCTGGTAAATTCCTAGATAGACTGTGAGAAGCCCTTCACAGATTCACTGAGATTGATCCTGAGAGTGAAGAGGGAAGAGTGATCTTAAAGGATAGATTCCTCACTCAGTCTGCTCCAGATATCTGCATAAGCTACTAAAACAAGTGTATGTGTCAAATCAGTCTTTAGATAATTTGTTGCAACTGACTCAGGCAGTTTATTATTGCAGGGAATATGAGGAGAGGAAAGAAAGGCAGAGAAAGACCAAGGAACAGACTGAAACCCTAATAATGGTGGTCAGAACCATTCTGAGACAGCCTGAAAAAAGTACCCAGAAGGACCCAGGTGGAAAGGGATGGATTTGTTATTACTGTGGAAAGGAGGGGCACCTCAAGTGGGATTGCCCTCAGGCTTCTAAGTGCCCCTGGGTGCATGTCCTGTCTTCGAAGGACCACACAGGAGGAGAGACTGCCCCTAGAGACATAGGCCCCAGATGTCAGACTCTCAGGACAATCAAGACTGAAGGTGCCCACACAAGCTCCCATCCTAAATACACCGGAGGAATCCTAGGTATTAATAACTGTTGGGGGGGGGGGATCTGTTTATTTTCTTTTGGACACCAGGACAACTTACTCCATGCTTACTGAAGCCCCTGACCCACTTTCCCCTGATCCACTACTGTAATGGGACTGTCTGGACGAGCCAAATGTTACTATTTCAGTTGTCCTCTAAGCTGCAACTAGGACTCTGTGCTGTTTTCATACGAGTTTCTGATCGTGCCAGAGTCTCTCTCACCCCTTTTGGGGAGGGATATGCTGAGCAAGGTCCATGCCTCTGTTTTCATGAATATGGAGCCCTCTCTTTCTTTCCCTTTAATTGAACAAAATGTAAATCCTAGAGTGTGGGATGATGGAAAACCTGTGGGTCAAGCCCAAAATGCTATTTCTGTCATTCTCAAGCTCAAAGACCCGCACATATTTCCACATCAAAAGCAGTATCCTCTAAAGCCCAAGGTTAAGGAAGGGTTAAAACCTATCATTGAATGTTTAAAGGAGCAGGGGTTATTAATTCCCTGCAACAATCCATGCAACACTCCTATTTTGGGTGTGAAAAAATCAAATGATAAATGGAAACTAGTTCAAGATTTACAAATAATACATGAGACTCTGGTTTCTTTACACCCCATGGTGCCTAATTCTTATACTTTATTGTCTGAAATTCCTGAATGAGCCAAATATTGTTCAATCATTGATTTGAAGGCCTAATCATACCCAAAGAGATGAGGGCCATAGGCCCCAAGAGAATTAAGCCTATACTAAATTATCCCCTACCTATGACTTTAAGACAACTGAGAGGATTTGGGGGCATCACAGACTACTGCAGCATTTGGATTCCGGGTTATGGGAAACTTGCCCAGCCTTTATATATACTTATAACTGAAACTCAACATGCCCAAACCGACAAGCTGATTTTGTCTCCAGAAACTCAAAAGACTTTTAAGGCTCTTCAAACTGATCTCCTGTAGTCTCCTGCTTTGAGCTTGCCCACAGGATCAGAGTTTAATATGTTTGTTACTGAAAGAAAAGGTAAGGCTTAGGGAGTTATGACACAACCTCAAGGACCTCACCAGCAATCTTTAGGATACCTGAGTAGAGAATTAGATGTGGTGGCATGTGGATGGCCACAGTGTCTAAGAGTAATTGCTACTATTGCTTTAATAGTACCTGAAGCTCTTAAGTTTTAATGGGCAAAATCTTGCTGTACTGACTTCTCATGATGTCAGTGAAATCTTAAGCTCTAAAGTTAATATCTGGATGACAGACAGTTGGCTTCTTAAATATCAGTCATTGTTGTTAGAAGGACCAATAAGTAAGCTTAAATTTTGTGAAAACTTAAATCCTGCCACTACCTGAGAAAAAAATGAAACACCCAATCACGATTGTTCCCAATTTCTAACCTTAAACTATACAGCTCAGAAAGATCTAATGGACACCCTATTAGATAATTCTGACGTGAAAATATTTACAGATGGCAGTTCTGTTGTTTGGGATGGGAAACAGAAAACAGATTATGCCGTTGTGGTGGCTGGACAGGTTTTAAAAGCAAAGTCTCTCTCCCCAGGAACTCCAGGAAGGGACTCGTGACTCAGCCTCTGAGTCAAGCAAGCCACTGTTTGAGCCAGGAACTGAGGTCCTGATAAAGACATTGGGACCTGGGGGGCAATCTCTCAAGCCCTTTTGGGAAGGCCTTTAACAGGTTACTCTTTCTTCTCTCACAGCTGTCAAAGTGGCAAGAATTGATTCATGGGTACACCACACTTGAGTTAAAAAGTGGCATACTGACCCCTCAGACTAAGTGATATCATTTTTATGTCTTTATTCTCTATGATTTTACCTTTCACTTCTCAGATAGGCCTGATAATCTCTGTGGCCCTGCATCTGCTGACTCCAAAAATATTGACTCCACGGTTTGACTCTCAAGAAAATGCCTTCCTGTCCTGAGCTCATTCCTAAGCCACATTACACAATAGGTCTAATTTCGGGGTCTGCGGAGTGCTCCCCTCCTCATCAGTGGAAGGCTTCCCATGGTGGGCATCTCCACATCAGGGAAAGGACTTTCTCCAAGTCTGCAACTACCTTTGACAACAACAATCATATGTGATGCCTCTTAATCTGATGACATCTAACAACCCTAAAATGGACAGGTGTAACATTTCATACCTTAACTATGGACATAAGGTGACTTTTAACTTTGCTGATTGTTCTGTTTTAGCTGTTTGTTCCATGCATCTGTAACTGTGTAGTTGGATTTGTTTCTAGCCACATGAAGGCTTTTAAGTTACAAACAGTTGGCCAAACTCCTACAAGTGCCACAGCTTCCTCTAACTACTACCTGGGGCCTCGGGATCAGAGACCCTCAATATGAGGATTAGGAGAATATGTTGCCTCACGAATTTAGGGACAACACCCCTTATCCGTGGAAGCAGTTATGGGATGAGAATGCCACCCCATTCCTTAGGCAACATAATTTTCCTAAAAGAAAAGGGGGAAATGAGAGGGTAATAGGTAGGAGGCCAGAGGTCCCCAGACAGCAGGAGAAAATAAAGTGCAAGTGACAGATTCCCCCCCCCGCTTTTTTGTTGACAAAACCAGTTCTGCCTAAGACTAACCATTTTTTTCTTTTCTCAAATCTTGGGCTGATAATGGCTCAACAAACCAGTGTTTGTATCAATTGTTTTATGGCTGGGGCATGACACCTCATGCCATCATATCTCAAAAATGCATATTGTGAGAGAGGGGCCTGTTGAAACTCCCTCAACCTTGAGGTGTCTCATTTATCTGATTAACAGCTCACCAACAGACATAAAACACCTTGCTAAAAACTAGCAAGCGGGTACCCTTTCTGTTTCCTTCTGATATCTGTGTCAGAAGCTTTCTCTATCTCTATTATATTTTAATAAAACTTTGCTGCACAAAAATCTCCAAGTATTCAAGCCTTGTTGCTGACCCCAGATTGAAATTCTCTCCTCCGGAGGTCACAGATCCCAGTGAAACACATGGCTTGCAGCTGCAACACTTCAAGAGCAAGACCCAGATTCCCCCACAGCCAGTCCCCCCCATCAGGAAGCTTCCACAAGCCTCTTATCCTTATCCATCAAAGGGCAGACAGAATGAAAACCACAGTCACAGAAAACTAACCAAACTGATGACATGGATCACAGTCTTGTCTAACTCAATGAAACCACGAGCCACGCTGTATAGGGCCACCCAAGACAGATGGGTCATGGTGGAGGATTCTGACAAAATGTGGTCCACTGGAGAAGGGAATCGCAAACCACTTCAGTATTCTTGCCTTGAGAACCCCATGAACAGTATGAACAGTATGAAAAGATATGACACTGAAAGATGAACTCCCCAGGTCAGGAGGTGCCCAATATGCTACTGGAGAAGAGCAGAGAAATAACTTCATAAAGAATGAAGAGGCTGAGCCAAAGTGAAAAAAATGCCCAATTGTGGATGTGACTGGTGAGGGAAATAAAGTCCAATGCTGTAAAGAACACTATTGGTAAGAATATCAACTGGTGGAGCCGCTATGTAGAGCAATATGGAAGTTCTTTTAAAAAACTAAAAATAGACCTACCATATGATCCAGCAATCCCACTCTAGGGCATACAGCCAAAGAAAACTAATTTCAAAAGAAACATCCACCCTAATGTTCAGAGCAGCACTGTTTACAATAGTCAAAATACAGAAGCAACCTGAATGTCCATCCACTGATGAATGGATATCAAAGATGTGATACATGTATACAGTGGACTGTTAGCTGTAAAAAAAGAATGAAATAATGCCATTTGTAGCAACATGGATGGACCTATAGATTCTCATATTAAGTGAAGTAAGTCAGACAAAGATAAATGTCATATGATATCGTCTCTATGTGGAATCTAGAAAAAATGATACAAATGAACCTATTTACAAAACAGAAACAGATTCAGATTCACAGACACTGAAAACAAACTTATGGTTACCAAATGGGAAAGGGGCGGGTGGAGGAATAAATTAGGAGTTTGGGATTAGCAGATACATACTATTGTATATAAAATACACATCAAGAACCTACTATATAGCACAGGGAACTATATTCAAATCTTGTAATAACCTATAATGGAAAAGAATCTAAAAAAGAATAGATAAATACACCAGAAACTAACACAACATTGTACATCAACTATACTTCAGTAAAAAAGAACTGTTTCCGATTTACAGAAATGTGATGATAGTACCAATGTACCCAGCACCCATGTACCTCATGAGTGACATCTCCTTAGACACGGAGCATCTCCTTCACTTCTCTCTCCTGTGAATGTTTTAGAAACAGGGATAACATTCATATTCCCAAGGAGGATTTACAGATTAGTTGGAGCTCAATAAATGTATGAGAAATGAAGGAACAAGGAGCCAAAGAAGGAAAGAAAAAGCCGCTTAACTCAGACTCATGAAATCTCAATCTTTAGTCTCTTGCTAACCCATAACCAAAGCCTGACCTTTTGCTTGAAAAAAAAAAATTGCTTTTTAAAGAAAGAAATTAAAACCAAATAATTACTAAGTAATATATCAAACATTTACATCTCCACCACCTAGAAAGGAGAATTAGTAACATTTTATTGGGCTTCCTGGTGGCCCAATGGTAAAGAATCCACCTGCCAATGCAGAAGACACAGGTTCAATCCCTGGGTTGGAAAGATCCCCTGGAGGAGGAAATGGCAACCCACTCCAGTATTCTTTTTTTTTTTTTTTTAAGGGTCTTGTCTACCTTTATTATTCTTCAGAGAACAACCGTTTGCTAACAAAGTAAATAGTTATACTGTGTCTGCTTCTCTAGATTTTTGTTATCTAGTTCTGTTAACATTTCCACCAGCTCTCGAGGAAAATCATAAAGACGCTGTTTCTTCTAAAAAAGAAAGCTATTAAATCAGCAATTTAAATGTAAATAATAGTTAAATGTTTGGCTGTTATTTTTATAAAGGGTGTAAACACACAAAAAAGGCAACATTGTATGAAGATGGTAAATAAGAAGGATATACTATCTGTGGATTTCTCAAATCATATATGTTACTAACTTGTGAGATCCAATTTGTTCTGAACTAATTTATAGGAATTCTTATTTAACACAAAGCCTTTGACTGTGTGGATCACAACAAACTGTGGAAAATTCTTAAAGAGATGGAAACACCAGACCAGTTTACCTGCCTCCTGAGAAATCTATGTGCAGGTCAAGAAGCAACAGTTAGAACCAGACATGGAACAATGGACTAGTTCAAAATTGGAAAAGAAGTACATCAAAGCTGCATATTGTCACTCTGCTTATTTAACTTAAATGCAGAGTACATCATGAGAAATGCTAGGCTGGATGAAGCACAAGCTGGAATCAAGATTGCTGGGAGAAATATATCAACAGCCTCAGATAGGCAGATGATACCACGCTAAGGACAGAAAACAAAGAGGAACTAAAGAACCTCTTGATGAAGGTGAAACAGGAGAGTGAAAAGGCTGGTTTAAAACTTGGCATTCAAAAAACCAAGATCAGGGCATCTAGTCCCATCATTTACATATATATAGGTATATACATACCTATGGCTGATTCATGTTGATGTTTGGCAGAAGTCAACACAATTTTGTAAACCAATTATCCTTCAATTTAAAAACTTAAAAAAATAAAAGTACTCAGCATTCAAAAAACCAAGATCATGACATCTGGTCCCATCACTTTATGGCAAATAAATGGGGAAAAAGTGGAAAGAGTGATAGATTTTATTTTCTTGAACTCCAAACACTGTGGACAATGACTGTAGCCATGAAATTAAAGGACACTTGTTCCTTAGTAGGAAAGCTATGACAAACATAAAAAGTGTATTAAAAAGCAGAGACATCACTTTGCTGACATAGGTCTGTATAGTCAAAGTTATGGTTTTTTCCAATAGTCGTGTACAGATGTGAGAGTTGGATCATAATGAAGGCTGAGCACTGAAGAACTGGTGCTTTCAAACTGTGGTGTTGGAGAAGACTCTTGAGAGTCCCTTGGACAGCAAGGGGATCAAACCAGTCAATCCTAAAAGAAATCAACCCTGAATATTCATTGGAAGGACTGATGCTAAAGCTGAAGCTCCAATATTTTGGCCACCTGATGCGAAGAGCTGACTCGTTGTAAAACACCCTGATGCTGGGAAAGATTGAGGACAAGAGGAAAAGAGGTGTCAGAGCATGAGATGGTTGATAGCATCACCGACCCAACGTACATGAGTTTGACTAAGCTCCGGGAGTTGGTGATGGACAGGGAAGCCTGGCATGCTGCAGTCCATGTGGTCTCAAAGAGTCGGACACAAATTCCCACTCCAGTATTCTTGCCTGGGAAATCCCATGGACAGAGGAACCTGTTGGGCTGCAGTCCATGGGGTCCCAGAAACATGATTTAGCAACTAAACAGCAACAACAGCAGCATTTTATTATATTCATTTTGGGTCTTTTTAAACAATGAAAATAACATTTGATGGATACAATGACTCCCTTTGGCTCTCCAACCTTAGGTTCTATTTCTCTTTCCATTTCCCCAAGGTGGCAAATAGTATTTATTTAGCATATACACTTCCTTTCTGAATTTCACAGATATGTGCATTATATGCATCTGAACAGATATGCATTTAAACATAAAGTCATACATAAAACACCCCTATCAGTGAACAGTATCTAACATTGTTTTGTGCATCTCCATTGTTATCTATATTTGCCTATATATGTAATAAATATACTTACAGTTCATCTTTTAAGTTCAACTGGTCTTTAAAGATAATGTCTGTGAAATGAGAATGTCATACTGCATATTACAATTAATGACCAAACACAAGAGAACAAGATGGCGGAGTAGGTGGACATGGAGTACATCTCTCTCCAGGGATATATCAGGTATACACCTTCAGACACAGAAATGCATGCAGAACATCAGCTGAGAGCAGACAGGAGTACCTGACCAGTGGAAAAGAATATATAGAACCACACAAAACTTGGTAGGATAAAGGAGCTAGGGGGAAAAACAGAAGTGTTAGTAGGACTGGACCTGCCCTCAGTGGGTGGGGGAACTGAAGCAGGGGTCCAATCCCCACATCGGGACAATTGTCTTGAGTCAGAGGAGAAATATGTAAAGGCTGAGAGCGAAACAGCTGATCTGTGGCAGCCTAAATGGAATGAGAATCAGACAGTCCTTGCCACAGCCATACATACCCTGGACAGGAATGTTGGCCCCCTGGGGGGTGCAGCGGCTGGGAGCTGGAGTTTGAGCAATCCCAGGGGAAGAGCCTCTGTTGATCGCGGAGAGACGGATTGAGGGGATGTGAGAGAGGAGATCGTGGTGGGAAATGACGATGGAGGAAAGCCAGGTAGCCATGGAAGCAAGGCGATATTGCTGAGTCACGTGTAGGGGGTGTAACAATCACCATAGCCTCTCTCCCCCTACACGTCAGTATTTGCATCTGAACAATAGAGAAGCTGGCTCATCAAACACCTGGGGAGGGGAAGGCCCACTCACCCTCCCCCGCGCTATGTGCCTGACTCACCAAAAACCAGAGAAGGACCCCAGGCAAGGGAGCCCTCTAAGTGCCTGAACAGGTGGAGCCACGGAGAAAGACTGGCCAAAGAGACCTTCTGATCGCCAGCTACAAGAGGCATGAGAAAAGACTCTGATAGGACCATAACTCCTGCGGCAGAGACAGTCCGTGTCACTGCACACTTGGTGCCGGCACGGTCCCCGCAAGCCAAGCAGCTGCGCCACCTTCACATTCAACTCTCACTGGGGCAGAGCTGCCACAGGCAAAAAAAAGTCTTGCGTCTATGTGAGCAGGGTTGCTTCGGTAGTAGTGTTCAACTCTTTGCGACCCAGTAGACTGTGGCCTGCCAAGCTTCTCTGTCAGAGAGGAGGTTCTCCAGGCAAGAATACTGGAGTGTATTGGCCGATACTGGTTGCCATACCCTTCTAGAGCACTGTATTTCCTGCTGCCCTAGCCACCAACCCCCCCGAGTACCTGGTGCTGCCAGAACCCCTGACACCCAAAAAGCTGCATCACCTCCACATCTGGCCCTCACAGGGGCAAACACAAGCCCTTCAGGGCAGCCTCAGGAGCAAAACCCCAGAGGACAACCCACATGCAGAGGTGGAAATAAAACCACAATTGAAACCCAGGGGCAGTGTGGCTAAGGAAGAAGACCCAAAACTTTCCTACCAGCTGTACAAGCTGCAGATTAAATCCACATGATCAACTAGACAAACTCTGTGTCTATGGAATATATAAAAGGCCATTGAGAACTCCCACACTAAAAAACGCACTCGTTCTGATAGTTGTGGACATCGGAGGCAAGAACACACAAGAGTAAGACCAGATTAGAATCTGAGTTGCCCCCACAGCAGGTCCAGAGATCACCACTGTGTTGGAGGGCATCCTAAGGAGGTGAGGTGGACTGTGACTCCCAGCGAGGGAAAGGACTCTGACAGCAGTGACTCAAGAGAAACGTTTATTATTCTTATTTTTTGACTTGTTCTGCAGATTCTTTTGGATTTTTTTCTTTTTTCCCTTTTTTTCCCTTTGTGTTGTAGTTGTCAATTTTATTGGCACTAAGAAATCCAATTAAGCTTTTGAGCTTTTTTTTTCCCCAGTCACATTTTTTATTGTTGTCATAAGCCTCTGCCTCTACACTGGGCTTTTGCAGTTCTGTGGAGTTTTCCTCAGTTTTTTTCTTTTCTATTTTTTTAATTTTAATTTTGTAAACCTATAATTATTTTTTCTACATTTATTCCTTTGCTTGCTTTCCCTACTGTTCTTTTCCCCTTGCAGTTAATCTTTAACATATATAAATCTTCTTTATCTACCTCTATTTAACTTTGCATATCTATTTTTCTTTTGTTTCTCTCCTTTCTCCTCAACATATTTGTTAGTTTTATTTTCATGGCTTTATTCTCTAATTGGCACTTGCCTTAGTTTCGTTTTCCAGTTTGTGCTTTAATTAGTTTTGTTCTGGTAGATACAACTTTTGGTTTCGTCTGCTGGGTCTATCTATTGTACTTCATTTCTGTTGGAATGTTTTGATTTTGCTTATGGGTGTATATGGGTATGTGTATATTCAGTCACACTTTCTATGGTTGTTAAAAACCTCTGCCTCTACATTGGGCTTTTGCAGTTCTGTGGAGTTTTCCCTTTTTTTTTTTTTTTTTTTTTCTTCTTTTTTCTCTCTTCTTCCATTTTTTTTCTTTTCTCTTTTTTTATAATTTTAATTGTTAACTTTTTTAAGCCTATCACTTTTTCTACATTTATTCCTTTGCTTGCTTTTCCTACTGTTCTTTTCCCCTTGTAGTTAATCTTTAATGTATATAAATCTCCTTCAACTACCTCTAACTTTGCATATCTGTTCTTTCTTTCTTTTCTTTCTTTCCTTTCCTCTCAACACATTTGTTAGTTTTGATTTCACTGCTTTATTCCCCACTTGGCGCCTTGCTTTGATGTTGTTCTCTAATTTGTGCTTTAGTTAGTTTTGTTCTTAACTGATAAATATAATCTTTGATTTCCTTTGTTCATCAGGTCAGTCTACTGTACTTTATTTTTGTTGGACTGTTTTCACTTTGCTCGTGGGTATATATGTATGTGTGTATATTCCATTATTTTAATTATAATTTGCCTGATTTTGTAACTCTCAGTTGTCTGGGGCTCATCGTTGGTTTCTCATTTTTTGGATATTTGTTTTAATCTCGCTTAATGCCATAACAAACTACTTGTGGAATCTTCGTTCCTGACCAGAGATCAAGCCCTGAGCCTTTGGAGTGGGAGCACTGACTCCAAGACCCTAGATCCTAAGTATAAAATAGTGAGAACTCACACAAAGGAAACCACTTGAATACAAGATCCAGCAACACCCGGTCCTTGGCTAAGAGGAGACTCTGCCTTGGGCCCGCCGGTGTAATAAACTGCACTTCACTATCTGCATCGTCCTTCTGAGTGAGCTTGTTTCCCGGACCGCGTGGCTATAACATTTGGTGTGTTGGCCGGGAAACTCCTCACTTTGAGGAGACAGGTCTCGTTTGAGGCCACCCCGAGGCTTTGTAGCTTGAATCTCCTAGAGGGGGGAAGGTGCCTCGCCCCTCTGGAAGAACTCGGCCTTTCAACGCCCGGTTTCTTCGCTTTGGCAGGTAGTGAACGGCAGCAAGGTAACTGAGCGCTCAGGTAGGGAGGAACCCACCCAGTAGGGTGGGAGAGGGGGCCTGATCACCCCCCTGGGAGGGACCAGAAGGGAGACACATAGGAAACTGGTTTAGGTTGGCGACAATAGCTACTCGGCACTCGGGTTGACGGCCGTGCCAGGGATAAAGAAAGGGAACTTAGGGTTTAAGAAGGCCAGTCAGGAGGTGTGTCCACGCCGTCTTAGGGAACGTGCCGAATGGTCGCCACAGGGTTTTAGGAAGGAGATATTGAATTCCGTGTGCTCGTATTCTGCCCTCCCCCAGGAGGTACCCATCTGCTGTGTGACCCATCATCTCCCCTACCAGTGGAAACATGTAGATTGGCTTCTCGGGAAGACCCTGGGACAGGGAAATCCAGAGGTAAGAAAATGGGAGGAAGCGGATCTAAGGCCACTGTATTGGAGAATATGATTAAGAATTTTAAGAAAGGGTTTCGATGGAGACTATGGGAAGAAAATGACACCCGGCCGGCTCCATACCCTTTGTGAAGTCGAATGGCCTTCCATGGGAGTTGGCTGGCCACCAGAGGGAACTATGGACTTAAATCTCACAGAGGCAGTCTATGCTATAGTTACGGGAAAGCCCGGACACCCCGATCAGTTCCCGTACATAGACTCTTGGCTGCGAGTAGCCCAAGACCCCCTAAATGGGCCCGTTTTTATGCTCATGGCGGGGAAGGAAAAATATTGATGGCCCAAAAGGTAACCAAGGACGAGGAGGAAATTTTACAAGACCCTGAAAGAGATGAACTTCCCCCGCCGTCGTATTGGATGATGGTCCCGCCAACTAGTATCACCGCGGCCGCTGGAGGCCCAACTGGAGGAACCAGCCCGAGACCGGTAAGCCTCCCGGACTCCTCAGCGGTCCCAACAGCTCCACAGGTTGTAGAGCCACCCACTCGGCAGGCTCCAGCCTCAACTGGAGGGACAATGAGCCCACCCGACTCTACCACCCCGGATGCTGCCTCTACGTTCCCTAAACTCTACCCTCCACTCCCGGTAAGTACTCCCGGACAAGGGGGGGAGGAACCACTGGAATTAAACAAAGGCTCCGTTCTGCCAAAGAGCCAGAGGGAAGAATACCCTTGCAGCAGCCTTCATATCAGATCTGATACAACAAGTAAGCAAAGCCATGAATATAAAATGGAAGTTACACACCGCCTACCAGCCTCAGAGCTCTGGAATGGTAGAACGAACTAACCGGACACTAAAGGAGACACTTTCTAAATGGATTATAGAAACTGACTGTTCCTGGGTAGATTTACTTCCCATGGCCTTGCTCAAGCTCAGGATGACCCCACGGTCCCACGGCTACTCTCCCTACAAAATTGTGTATGGGAGGCCTCCTCCCATAATAAGACAGGTAACAACTGAAATACTCCAGGTAGGGGGAGACGGGATATCACAGCAGATGGAACAACTAGGTAAGGTAATTAATCAAGTAACTAAGTTTGTGCAAGAAAGAATACCGTTCCCCTTGGGGGAGCAGATGCATGAGTTTATACCAGGGGACCAGGCATGGGTGAAAGACTGGAAACATGACTCACTGGCCCCCCGATGGAAAGGTCCTTACACTGTTGTTTTAACCACCCCCACCGCAGTTAAAGTTGCAGGCATTGCCCCTTGGATCCATCACACCAGAGTGAAGAAGGCATACCACGCTGACCCGGAAGACGCCGAGTGGACCACCCAGAAGGACCCCACCGACCCACGGGAAACCGAGATCATTCTGAAGAGGAAGAAGAAAACGAGGTCCCAACGAGCCCTCTCTAGGATGGAGCTGGATAAACGACTCCTGCTACTGGGCCTCACCAACGCAGTTCTGAACCTGGCCACCGTTTCTGCACAGGACAACGTCTTCATCTCATGGGCGCATTCCTACGCGGACTTCCACAACTCCTCCAACTGTTGGGTATGTGGGGCTATGCCCCTGTCAGTTATGGATGGACTCCCCTGGTGGGTGTCGCCACTTCGTTATGGAGACTTTATACCACTGTGCTCCTTCTTGGAACAATAGAAGGGAACTTTCCTTTCTCTCACCAATCATAACCTTTCTTTGCTCTCCTGGTGTAAGAAAAGGCCATCAATGGGCCAGGGACATGGGGTTACATTTAATATGAACACTAGACTTATGGAGGTAACAAGAGCTTATACCTCATATATGAAAAATAAAAAAGAGAAGGCCTCCCTTACAAAAGGGGGACAAGCCTCCCTGTACCTTGAGCAATACTACCAGTTCTGGGATGAATATTTCTGGATGACTCCTGAGAAAGGACAATTGATTGCTCCCACTACCATTTGCTGGGAACAAAAAAAAACACGAAGTTGGATTTGGAGACCGCCACCTAGACCCAAAGGAATTAAAATACATGGGTTATTTGTCTCCTGAACAATGTAAACAAATCATAGAAGTTACCTATCACCCCAATCAGTCAGTTTAGTGGCCCGGTTCCGACTGGAAGTATAATCCTGGAATCCGTTGGGTAGCCCCCAACGGGACCCAGTGGCTCTGTGGGCTTAACTTATGGCCATGGTTACCAGTTGGCTGGGTAGGGCGTTGCACACTGGGATTTGCTTTCACCCATGGCAGTATTAAGCCTAGCCTACACCAACCTCCAGTAAACCTGCCCTATCTGCATGCAAGATGGACAAGATCTGTGTTCCAGTGGTATGACTATCTTGCTGCCTTGTTTGTACCCTCTGTAGGGACAACAGATATCATGATTAAGGTGGAGGCCTTAACTAATTTCACTAAACAGGCCCTCTTAGACAGTACAAAAGCCATTCAAGCCTTGAACGAAGAACAAATTCAGATGAGGAGGGCAGTAATTCAAAATAGGATTAGACATACTCACAGCAGCCCAGGGAGGGACTTGCACCATAATTAAAGTCAAATGTTGTGTATACATCCATGACCTGTCTAAAAATGTATCTACTGCCTTGGAATATATGCAAAATCAAGTGAAAGCCATGTCTGATGAAAATATTCCCTTTTGGACTTCGGTCCTGTCCTGGGTAAAGGGAGATTGGTGGAAAACTATTGTTACTGTTGTCATAATAGTTCTAATCATACTGCTTTGTGGGCCCTGCTTCTTACAATGTCTTGTGAACTTTGTAACCCAGAGGTTGATAGCTTTCTCTCATGTGGGTGGCCAGACTGCTTAAGTACAATGTATCTCAATAAATGATGCTCGTTACAAAATCTAGGAGCATCAAGAGGCGGGAATGAAGAAGGAATTCATAGGGCCTGGACTCCATCTTAGGCTTGTTCGTGCTGATCATGTTCGGCCACCTCTCTAATGGACTCTGAACTCTGTGCTTAGTGCCTGTGGAAATGACAATAGAAGGATAAGACCCCCTCCGGACAGGTCATAAATTTTTTATCTGTAACCTCAGGCTTATTGATTATTGACTGTTTGAACACATAACACATGAATGATGGGGTTATTGTGATTGTATTTACCTTTCTTTTGTTTATGTAAGTCACAAGGAATTGGGTGGTGGGTTCAGACACGTACACATGGGGTATAAAAGATTTTCACAAATGCTGGTCGGGGTCCTTGGCTAAGAGGAGACTCTGCCTTGGGCCTGCCAGTGTAATAAACTGCACTTCACTATCTGCAAAAAAAAAAAAAAAAAAAATCCAGCAACACCCAACCACCAATAGCACCCTGCGCAGGATGCCTCATCTAAACAACAAACAAAACAAAAATAGAAACCCAATCATCAGCAGACAGGATTACCACCTCGTTCAGCCTTGCCCATCAGGGGAAAAACAAACAAACAAAAAACTCAGCACAAATCTCACCCCATCTTAGTTCCCCAACCCGGGATGGAACCCATATCCCTTGCAGTGGAAGCCTGGAAACCTAACCACTGGATTGCCAGTTAAGTCCCCTCTCATAGCTCTTCAGTTTTTTAATCATTTTACTTAAAAAGAGAAAATACAAATAGAGAAAACCAGGGTAATGGTCAACCAAATATATATAGCAAGGAGCCAGAGCATGTGGGCACATCCACAGGTATTTGTTGATTGATGAAGAGAGGAAAACTTCTGGTAGACTTCAGGGCAGGGTTCCAAGCTTCCCAGATGTAGAGAGACTGAGGGGTCAGCTAACTCCATATTCTGCAAAAGAGGAAGCAGTGGACCAGAAAGATAAATGATTGTGCTCAAACTTGCAAGGATAGTTGCTGATAAGAGCCAGCTAGGGTCCTGGATTTCAGGGTTGGCCACATCATACAAACCACTAGACCAACATTAGGAGGGCAGAAACCAAAGGGAAGAAACAATTCAACCTTCTTGAAGGAAAGAATTCAACTTTCCTTGAAGCTGGGGAAAGGGAGACCTCAAACACAATAAGTTAAAAAAAAAAATGAAAATGCAGAGAAATACTGCACAAATGAAGGAATAAAGTAGAAACACAGAAGTCCAAATAAGTGAAGAGGAAACAGGCAAACTACCTGAAAAAGAATTCAGAATAATGATAGTAAAGATGATTTTAAAAAAAAATTGAAAACAAAATGGAGAAAATGCAAGAATCAATTAACAAAGACCTAGAAGAATGACAGAATAAGCATACAGAGGCAAACAACACAATTACTGAAATTAAAAATACTATAGAAGGAATCAATAGCAGAATATCTGAAGCAGAAGAACAGATCAGTGAGCTGAAAGATAAAATGGTGGAAATAACTTTTGAAGAGCAGAATAAAGTAAAAAGAATGAGAACTGAGGACAGTCTCAGAGACCTCTGAGGCCATATCAAATGCACCAACATTTGAATTAAAGGGGTCCCAGAAGAAGAAGAGAAAAAGAAAGAATATGAGAAAATTTTTGAAGAGACTATAGTTGAAAATTTCCCCAACATGGAAAAGGAAATAGTCAATCAAGTCCAAGAGGCACAAAGAGTCCCATACAGGATAAACCCAAGGAGAAACACGCCAAGACACATACTAATCAAACCGCTGCTGCTGCTAAGTCACTTCAGTC
Organism: Okapia johnstoni; assembly: GCA_024291935.2. NCBI lineage: Eukaryota > Metazoa > Chordata > Mammalia > Artiodactyla > Giraffidae > Okapia > Okapia johnstoni. Next base: position 13,837,472 of record CM044316.1, on the reverse strand, counting down.
GTGTCCGACTCTGTGCAACTCCATAGATGGCAGCCCACCAGGCTCCCCCGTCCCTGGGATTCTCCAGGCAAGAACACTGGAGTGGGTTGTCATTTCCTTCTCCAATGCATGAAAGTGAAAAGTGAAAGTGAAGTCGCTCAGTCGTGTCCGACTCTTAGCGACTCCATGGACTGCAGCCTACCAGGCTCCTCCGTCCATGGGATTTTCCAGGCAAGAGTACTGGAGTGGGTTGCCATTGCCTTCTCCAACTAATCAAACTAACAAAGACTAAACACAAAGAAAGAATATTAAAAGCAACAAGGGAGAAGCAACAAGTAACATACAAGGGAAACCCCATATGCTTAACAGCTGATCTTTCAGCAGAAACTTTGCAGGCCAGAAGGGAATGGCAGGATATATTTAAAGTACTGAAAGGGAAAAAAGCTACAACCAAGATTACTGTACCTATCAAAACTCATTCAAAACTGATGGAGAAACAAAAAGCTTTTCAGACAAGCAAAAGTCAGGAGAATTCAGTACCACCAAACTAGCTTTACAATAAATGTTAAAGGGACTTATATAGTCAAGAATACACGAGAAGAAAAAAAGATCTACAAAATCAACCCCAAACAATTAAGAAAATGGCAATAGAAACATATATATCAATAATTATTTTAAATATAAATGGATTAAATGCTCCAACCAAAAGACACAAACTGGCTGAATGGATACAAAAACAAGACCCATATATATGCTGTCTACAAGAAACCCACTTCAGACCTCAAGACACATATAGACTGAAAACGAGAGGATGGAAAAATATATCCCATGCAAATGGGAAGCAAAAGAAAGCTGGAGCAGCAATCCTCATACCAGACAAAATAGACATTAAAATAAAGAATATTACAAGACATAAGGAAGTTCACTACATAATGATCAAGGGATCAACCCAAGAGGAAGACATAACAATTGGAAATATCTGTGCACCCAACATGGGAGCACCTCAATGCATAAGACAAACACTAACAGACATAAAAGGAGAAATTGACAGTAACACAATAATAGGAGACTTTAGTCCACTCATCAATAGACAGATCATCAAATCAGAAAATTAATACGGAAACACAAGTCTTGAATGATACATTAGATGAGCTGGATCTCATTGATATCTTCAGGACATTCCATCCAAATGCAGAAGAATACACCTTCTTCTCAAGCGCAAATGGAATATTCTCCAGGATAGACCATATCATGGGTCACCAATCAAGCCTCAGTAAATTTAAGAAAATTGAAATCATGTCAAGCATCTTCTCTGACCACAATGCCATGAGACTAGATATCAATTACAAGAAAAAAAGTGTAAGAAACACAAATACATGGAGATTAAACAACACATTTATAACCAACAGGTTACTGAAGAAATCGAAAGGGAAATCAAAAATTTTCTAGAAATAAATGACAATGAAAACACAACTCAAAACCTATGGGATGCTGCAAAAGCAGTCCTAAGAGGGACGTTTATAGCAATACAATCCTACCTCAAGAAACAAGAAAAACTTCAAATAGACAACCTAACTTTACACCTAAAAAACTGGAAAAAGAAGAAAACAACAACAAAAAAACCCCACCAAAATCAGTAGAAGGAAAGAAATCATAAAGATCCAAGCAGAAATAAATGAAAAAGAGATGAAAGAAACAATAGTAAAGATTAATAAAACTAAAAGCTGGTTATTTGAGAAGATAAACAAAATTGACAGCCCTTTAGCCAGACTCATCAAGAAAAAAGAGAGAAGAATCAAATCAACAAAATTAGAAATGAAAAAGGAGGGGTTACAACAGACAACGCAGAAATACAAAGGATTATGAGACAATTATGAACAACTATACATGGCAATAAAATAAACTGGAAGAAATGGACAGATTCTTAGAAAAGTTCAATCTTTCAAGACTGAACCAGGAAGAAATAGAAATTATGAAAAACCCAATTACAAGCACTGAAATTGAAGCTGTAATCAAAAATCTCCCCAAAAACAAAAACCCAGGACCAGATGGCTTCAAGGAGAATTCTATCAAACATTTAGAGAAGAGATAACGCCTATCCTTCTAAAACTCTTTCAAAAAATTGCAGAGGAAGGAACACTTCCAAACTCATTTCACAAGGCCACCATCACTCTGATACCAAAACCAGACAAAGACAACACAAAAAAGAAAACTACAGGCCAATATCACTGATGAACATAGATGCAAAAATCATCAACAAAATTTTGGCAAACAGAATTCAGCAACCCATCAGAAAACTCATACACCATGATCAAGTTGGGTTTATTCCAGGGATGCAAGGACTCTTCAATATACACAAATAAATCAATGTGATATGCCATATTAACAAATTAAAAAATAAAAACCATATGATAATCTCATTAGATGCCAGAAAATCCTTTGACATTTATGATTAAAACTCTTCAAAAAATGGGCATAGAAGGAACCTACCTCAACATAGCAAAGGCCATATATGATAAGTCTTCAGCAAACATTATTCTCAATGGTGAAAAACTTAAAGCATTCCCCTAAGATCAGAAACAAGACAAGGGTGTCCACTTTTACCACTATTGCTCAGCATAGTTCTGGAAGTCTTTAGCTACAACAATCAGAGAAGAAAAAGAAATAAAAGGAATCCAGATCGGAAAAGACAAAGTAAAGCTCTCACTGTTTGCAGATGAGATGATACTATAAATAGAAAACCCTAAAGATAGTATCAAAAAATTACTAGAGCTAATCAGTGAATTTAGCAAAGTTGTAGGAGAAGGCAATGGCAACCCACTCCAATATTCTTGCCTAGAGAATCTTGTGGATGGAGGAGCCTGGTGGGCTGCTGTCCATAGGGTCGCACAGAGTCAAACACAGCTGAAGCGACCTAGTATGCATGCATGCGTTGGAGAAGGAAATGAAAACCCACTCCAGTATTCTTGCCTGGAGAGTCCCCGGGACAGAGGAGTCTGGTGGGCTGCCATCTACGGGGTCACACAGAGTCGAACACGACTGAAGTGACTTAGCAGCAGCAGCAGAATACAAAGCCAATAGACATAAATCACTTGCATTTCTATATACTCACAACGAATATATTTGAAAGAGAAATTAAGGAATCAATCCCATTCACCACTGAAACAAAAAGAATTAAATATCTAGGAATAAACTTACCTAAGGAAACAAAAGAACTCTACACAGAGAATTATAAGACACTAATGAAAGAAATCAAAGATGACATAAACAGATGGAGAGATAGTCCATGCTCCTGGGTAGGAAGAATCAATATTGTGAGAATGACTATACTACCAAATGCAATCTACAGATTCAATGTGATCCCTTATCAAATTACCAATGGCATTTTTCATAGAACTAGAACAAAAAATTTCACAATTCATATGGAAACACAAAAGACCCTGAATAGCCAAAGCAGTCTTGAGAAAGAAGAATGGAGCTGGAGGAATCAACCTTCCTGACTTCAGATTATACTATAAAGCTACAATCATCAAGACAGTATGGTACTGGCACAAAAACAGAAGTATAGACCAATGGAACAAGATAGAAAGCCCAGAAATAAACCCATATACCTACGGGTACCTTATTTTTTACAAAGGAGGCAAGAATATACAATGGGGCAAAGACAGCCTCTTCAATAAATGGTGCTGGGGAAACTGGACAGCTACATGTAAAAGAATGAAATTAGAATACCTCCTAACACCATATGCAAAATAAACTCAAAATGGGTTAAAGACCTAAATATAAGACCAGAAGCTATAAAACTTTCAGAGGAAAACATAGGCAGAACACTCGATGACATAAATCAAAGCAAGATCCTCTATGACCCACCTCCTAGAGTAACGGAAATAAAAACAAAAGTAAACAAGTGGGACCTGATTAAAAATAAAGTTTTTGCACAGCAGAGGAAACTATAAGCAAAGTGAAAAGACAACCCTCAGAATGGGAGAAAATAATAGTAAATGAAACAACTGACAAAGGATTAATTTCCAAAATAAACAAGCAGCTCATGCAATTCAGTATCAGAAAAACAAACAACCCAATCAAAAATTGGGAATAAGGCTTAAACAGACATTTCTCCAAAGAAAACATGTGGATGGCTAACAAACACATGAAAAGATGTTCAACATCACTCATTATTAGAGAAGTGCAAATCAAAACTACATGAGATATCACCTCACACCAGTCAGAATGGCCATCATCAAAAAGTCTACAAACAATAAATGCCGGAGAGGGTGTGGAGAAAAGGGAACACTTTGCACTGTTGGTGGGAATGTAAATTGATACAGCCACTATGGAAGCGATTCCTTAAAAAACTAGAAAAAAACCACCATATGACCCAGCAATTCCACTCCTAGGCACATACCCTGAGGAAACAAAAATTGAAAGAGACACATGTATCCCATTGTTCATTGCAGCACTATTTACAATAGCTAGAACATGGAAGCAGCCTAGATGTCCATCGACAGATGAATGGATAAAAAGTACATAGACACAATGGAATATTACTCAGCCATAAAAAGGAATGCCTTTGAGTCAATTCTAATGAGGTGGGTGAACTTAGAACCTATTATACAAAGTGAAGTGAGTCAGAAAGGGAAAGAAAAGTATCATATTCTAACGCATATATATGTAATCTAGAAAAAATGGCACTGAAGAATTTATTTACAGGGCAACAGTGGAGAAACAGACAGAGAATAGACTTATGGACATGGGGAGAGGGAAGGAGAGGGTGAGGTGTATGGAAAGAGTAACATGGAAACTTACATTACCATATGTAAAGTAGATAGCCAAAGGGAATTTGCTGTATGTCTCAGGAAACTCAAAGAGGGGCTCTGTATCAACCTATAGGAGTGGGATGGGGAGGGAGATGGGAGGGAGGTTCAAAAGGGAAGGAATATATGTATACTTATGGCTGATTCATGCTGAAGTTTGACAGAAAACAGCAAAATTCTGTAAAGCAATCATCCTTCAATAAAAGATAATTTAAAAAAATAACCAAACACACGTTCATCCTTTGTTTGCACCCTGAGTTCTGCTTGTTACCACAGGAAGAAAATGGGGGAAGTGAGTTTTTGCAGTAACATGCATCAGGGTGCCGCCCTTACAGAACTAAGCAATCTAGTCTGGGAAAAAATACTCGTCAGTATCAACAAGTATAGCAACCAGATAGCACATAATTAAAGCACCCCATTTCTTGGTGCAGGTCATTCTAGAAATGTGGGAGAAACAATAAACACTCTAAAGTCAAACGGTATTCCCACTTCCTAGGGATTTTGGTCAAAAAAGAAAACACATTTTGTCTATTATTCTAAGAAAACTTACATACAAAATTATACAAAATCTTAAATATGTCTTAACAAATATTAACCCCTGGAAATAACCTTCAAAAAATATCTTCTTGGGTTAACAATTACCATTTGCTAACTTAAAGTGATTTTACAAAAGGAAAAGAAAGATACAAATGGCCACTTTTGACATCAATATGGACTTCTCACTCACCAGAAGAGGCTGGCTTGGAACACTCAGTGGTGTGGCTTCTCCCTTTCCGAAGTTGTCCTCTGACCCACTACTCAGATGCAGGCAGTCTGTGATTTGCTGGAAAACTTATGCTTCTGATCCCCCTTTTACAGAGAGAGTGAGTAATCCAATCAGTGGATAATCCAAAGAAGATATCTTATCTCACACCATTGGGATTGGAGAGATTTTTAAATCACATTCAACAATACACTAAAAAGATCATACACCATTATAAACTGGGACTTATTCTAAAGATGCAAACCATTCACAAATCATTCAATGTGATCCACCACATTATCAAAACAAATGATAAAAATCACATGATCATCCCAATAGATGCAGAAAAAGCATTTGATGAAATTTAACACCCATAGAGACCATTATACCAGCTCCTTAAAAAATCTAAGCATAGAACCACATGACCCAGAAATCCCACTTCTGGGTGTATACCCTGAGAAAACCATAATTCAAAAAGACAAAAGTACTCCAATGCTCATTGCATCACTATTTACAATAGCCAGAACATGGAAGCAGCCTAAATGTCCATCGACAGATGAGTGGGTAAAGACAATGTGGCACAATGGAATATTACTGAGACATGCAAGAGAACAAAACTGGGTCATTTGTAGCAATGTAGATGGGGACAACAGAGGATGAGATGCTTGGATGGCATCACCAATTCAATGGACATGAGTTTGAGTAAACTCCGGGAGTTGGTGATGGACAGGGAGGCCTGGCATGCTGCAGTCCATGGGGTCGCAAAAAGTCAGACACAACTGAGTGACTGAGCTGAACTGAACTGAGATGGACCTAGAGTCTGTCATACTGAGTGAAGAAAGAGAAAAACAAATATGTCAGAAAGAGAAAAACAAATATCATATGTTAATGAATATATGTGAGATCTAGAAAAATGTCACTGATTTGCTGTGCTTTGTCGCTCAGTGTTGTCTGATTTGCAGAGCAGGAATAGAGACGCAGATATAGAGAATGAACATGTGAACACAGTGGGGAAAGAATGAAGGGGAGAGTGAGAAGTTGGGATAGTAGAAATGACATATATACACTATCGTGTGTAAAATAGATAGCTAGTAGGAAGCTGCTGAGGCTTCCCTGGTAACTCAGCTGGTAAAGAATCCGCCTGCAATGTGGTAGACCCTGGTTCGATTCCTAGGTTGGAAAGATCCTCTGGAGAAGGAATAGGCTACCCACTCCAGTATTCTTGGGCTTCCCTGGTGGCTCAGCTGGTAAAGAATAAGTCTGCAATGCGGCAGGCCTGGGTTCGATCCCTGGGTTGGGAAGATCCCCTGGAGAAGTGCATGACAACCCACCCCAGTATTCTTGCCTGGAGAATCCCCGTGGACAGAGGAGCCCGGCAGGCTACAGAGCATGGGGTCACAAAGGGTCGGACAACACTGAGCGATTAAGCACGGCAGAGGAAGCTGCTGTTTACCACAGGAAGCTCAGCTTGGTGCTCTATGATGACTTAAAGGGGTGGGAGGGACGCTCAAGAGGGAGGGGATATATGTATATATATATATAGCTGATTCACTTCATTGTACAGAAGAAACTAACACAACATTGTAAAGCAATTATACTCCAAATTTTTTTAAGTTTGTAAAGAAAGATGTATGTGCGGGCTCAGTCGTGTCCAACTCTTTGTGACCCCATGGACTGCAGTGCACCAGGCTTCCCTGTGCATGGGGTTTCCCAAGGCTAGTGAAAGGTTGTTGCTGAGCCACAGAAAAACGGCCGGGATTCTTGGCCTCTGGAGGAGAAGAATTCAATCCTGGGCCAGAGACGAGGCTGGATCACTCAGAGCTTTGGTGTGATAAAGTTTTATTAAAGTATAAAGGAGATAGAGAAAGCTTCTGACATAGGCATCAGAAGGGGGCAGAAAGAGTACCCCCCCTGCTAGTCTTCAGCTGGATGTTATATAGTCACTGGCAGTTTGTTAATGAAAGAAAGGAATGTCTTAAAACTCAGAATGGCACCAGACCCCTCATCCATAAGATGTACTTTGGAATAATCTGGGCACCGGACATCCCGGGTCATAAAACGATTGACTTGAATTTTGCAGAAAGGCAGATCATGCAAATAGTTACATTTACATAGATTAGGGGAACAATGTCTGAGTATAACATACTGGTTTGTCTAGTAGGTTCTGAGCCAATAGGTGGAAGACAGCATTTGGGGTAAATTCACAGTACATTAACATAGCTTAAGACAAACATTTCCATAAGAAAAATGCATTGGTTAACTCAAAGTTTGAGAATAGTTAACTTCAGGTGAAACCAGGTATCCTGGCAACACAGTATTTTAAGAGAAACCTCTTTTAAATTTGTATAGATAAGGGAAAAAATATCGCTAGTTTGTTTCCTCCTGCCGCTTATGAGAGATAAAATGTCTGACACTTGCAGCCTATTTCCTGCGTTTGGAGACCCCTGGCCTTCCTGCCTGTTGCCCTCTCACTAGAATACTGGAGTGGGTTGCCATTCCCTTCTCCAGGGGATCTTCCCGACCTAGGAATCGAACCCGAGTCTCTTATGTCTCCCGCACTGGCAGGCAGGTTCTTTACTATTAGCCCTTGTAAAGAAAGATAACCAAAAAAGAAAGTGAGTCCTTAGAAAAATATTTTGAGAACATTTTTGATGAAACATGGTAGGAAAAAAAAAAGATATGACAACAGAAGGGAAATGTGGGATAAAGAACAAAGTTCTTTTTCATTGTGACACATTAAAACGTTTAATGATGAGTGCCTGACACCAGAATTATAAACAAACAGAGCACAGAACGTCAGGCTGAGTGCATGCATGCTAAGCCACTTCAGTTGTGTCCGATTATTTGAGACCCCATGGACTGTAGCCTGCCAGCCTTCTCTGTCCATGGGATTCTTCAGGCAAGAATACTGGAGTGGGTTCCTCCTCCAGGGGTTCTTCTCCACCGTGGAGAGAAACATGTAAAAAAGAAAAAGACACAGCATTCTAATCTAAATCACAACCCAGAGACCTTAAAAGTAGCTGTTACATGAGATAGAAGCTTTAAAACTTCTGTATCACAACAAAACATAAAATATAAAGTATAGAAGGGTTATAGTGCTTTTATTTGCTAAAATATGAACAATATTGAATGACTTGAATTCTTCCATCAATAGTGCACAATTCCAGTCATCTTAGTAGTAGGATTTATTAGGTTTCCATCATTTGGCAGATAAATAGGTAGGTATGAATAAGCTAACTTTAAAAAAGACTTCTTTTGCTCATGAACTTACTGAAGGATTTGCAACATCAAAGCAGTGTTTAAAGCAAGAGAGAAATAAAGAACATGGGACTTGAAAACCCACAATAAAACATACATCTGTTTGTGGGTACCAAGCTTGTCTCTGAAAGGACAAAGAGAAAGAGAGGCCAGGAGCAGTTTTTGGCTCTAAGAAGAGAGAATGGATACCTGTGGAAATAAATTCACAAGATTAAGAATCCACATCCTTGGTGACATCACTGAGCCAGCCTAGACCCACCATATGCTGAAGATTCAGGCTCCAGGCTGACTGCGTCTTGTCTTACCTGTAGCTGAAAGCATTCTTCCTATGTTATGAGTACAGAATCTCAGTCTTATACCTGAGTATTACATCATAGGCCATCTGTCTACACAGTGACAACAAAGGTGACCATGTTAAAAACAGGCCAAAAATAAAGAATTTCTGAAACTGAAACACTGAGTCTTTGCTTTTTCCCCAGATGCAGAGCAGCCTAATGCTCTGTATCCAGTGCCCAGCCTAAGAGCATCCAAACAGTGAGAGAAATCACTGCCTCCTTCCCCAAGGACTTGACCTTTCTGAGCTTTGATGACTCTCTGGGGACGTCACTGACTTGTCCATCTCCCTCCTCCTGTTCATCCTCTGCTCCTTACTCTTTATCAGCCGTCCCCACACAACCACCTGCATCCTCCGACAGATCACATTTGGAGCTGTGTTCACTGTGGCTGTGGCCACTGTTTTGGCCAAAATCGTGACTGCGATCTTGGCATTCAAGGCCAGGAAGCCAGTAAGAACCATGAGGCGATTGCTGGTAACAGGAGCTGCTATGTCTTTCCCATGTGCTGCTTGATCCAGGTCTCGATCTTGATCTGTGGAGTCTGGCTGGGAACCTCTCCCCCTTTCCTTGAGATGGACACTCTCTCTGAGCCCAAGGAGCTCCTCATTGGGTGCAACAAGGGCTCAATCACTGCCTTCTACTGTGTCCTGGGCTACCTGGGCTCCTTAGCCCTGGGGACCATCTCCTTGGCTTTCCTGTCCAGGAATGTGCCTGACACCTTCAATGAAACCAAGCTCCTGACCTTCAGCATGCTGGTGTTCCTCGGTGTCTGGATCACCTTCTGCCCTGTCTGTCTCAGCACCAAGGACAAGGTCATGGTGGCCATGGAGAACTTCTCCCTCTTGGCCTCCAGTGCTGGGCTCCTAGGCTGCATCTTTGCCCCAAAGTACTACTTTGTTCTTATAAGAACTGATAACAACTCTTTGAAAAGTTTAAAGAATAAGTTGAGTTCCAAGGGAAATAAACTTTCTTAGGTTTTATCTCATGAGTCTCTGTCACATTTTTAGGATTTTGAACAACAAAATGTTCAAATATTATATATAATTTATAATATCTGAGTGCATTACATCACAAATAATTTACTATTATATCAAATTGTTCATTCAGATATCAAAAAACAACCAAAATTGCTTTACCTCTATCAGTGGATTCTACTCTCTCTTTTTCAGAGTGTCTGTGTATAACTGCATTGTCATCAAGACTCACACATAGGTTTTCTGTCTCAGACTAATAGCAAAAGCTATTGAATCTAACCATTTCCTCCATCATTAACTATGCACAGCCTCTATTTTTCCAGCCTCTCCTCTATCCTAGTAAAAGGTATCTCCTAACTAAGAACTTTTCAGAGCACTCTTTGTTGTATCTTCTCCTACTACTTTCTTTTTCCAGAAGAACACAGTGCCCAAAATTTCTTTCATGTACCTTGTAAGAAATATCTGTCTATCTAAGGTGGAACAAATGCTCAGGCTCCTCAGGCCACCCAAATGGTGCAGGTCACAGAGACAAGGATGGGGGAGAGGTTCACCACTACCTCAAGGCCTGGGCCAAGGTCAGTGGGAGGCCTTGCTGAGGGCTCTGGAGCCCTGCAGGACACAGCCCCCAGCCTGATCCCTGGGCACCCCCCACCCCAGCTCACCAGCTGGCCAAAGCCTGGGTGAGCCGGAGGGCCCCTGGGAGAAGGCCAAGCTCTGCTTATTACCTCACTCTCCACCTCATGACCACCACTCCACCAACCCTTGGCTGAATGGGCCAAGTAAGAGTCACCCATTGACATCCATTTGCTTGGGGGAGGGGCCCACTGTGGCACCAACCAATGACTGAGCAAGACCACTAATTGTCCCACCTTAACCGTTGCTTGGTAACAGGGTGGGGCAAGTAACGGCGCTGAGCAGCAGCTCCAGGCTAAGGGCTGCACTCAGCGGGCTCTAATACAGTCTTGAGGTGGAGGGGGACCTCTCCCCATCCCCATGGCCTCTGTGACCTACTGGCAGCAGTAGTCTGCATGGGTTGCAGGCCAGGGGACATGGCCCCTACAGTGTGGGAGAACCAAGGAACCTGAGGGCCAGCTGGGTCCTGGGTGACTAGCTCCTTCAGTATGAGGCAGCGTCTGGGGACTTGGCCCTGAGGAATCTGCCAGCAGAGATCTTCCTCTTCAGCCCGGCCTGGGTACTGGTGGGAGGATCCAGACTGGGTGCTAGACAAAGGTTCTTGGGCGGGGTAACAGGCCCCTGCAGAGAACCCCTCCTCTTAGCCAGGACATGGACCTCGGAGGGTGAAAACTGTGACTTGGGACCTTATCCTTTCTTGTCAGAACAGAGACTAACATTTGTTCGGTGGCGATTTACAAGAACTCCTGGAGAAGGAAATGGCTACCCACTCCAGTATTCTCACCTGGAGAATTCCATGGATAGAGGAGCCTGGTAGGCTACAGTCCATGGGGTCACAAAGAGTCAGACACGACTGAGTGACTAACACTTTCACTTTACAAGAACGTCATTACCTGAATGTGACCCTTATGTTAAGATGTGACACCAAGAAGTTTGCAACAACTTACCACACCCCTCCCTCACCTTTCCTAGAAAAGGGCTTTGTTGAAAGCTTTCAGGGAGTTTGGGGGGGGTTTAAGGCATAAGCCACTCATCTCCTTGCATGCCTCTGCAATCAATCTTTCTCTGCTACAAACTCCCACATTTTGGTATTATTTGGCTTCACGGTGCTTAGAGCACATGGACTTGTGGTCAGTACAGTTAGCCTGATGTTGATATCTAGGAAAGATGTTCAGAGAGTAATCTTAAGAATTCTCACTGCACACACAAAAATCTTTTTTTCTTCATTTTTTTAAAACTATTTGAGATGATAGATGTTTAAATATTATTGTGGTAATCACTGCATGATTATAGATGTCATATCATTATGCTACACACTTTCAAAATATATAGTACTGTACATCAACATCTCTTGAAAGTAGAAAAAATATCACAAAGATAAAAATTTAAATACAAAAAGCTATAAATGAAAACAGACAAACTACAATTGTTTTTCTTTTAGAATTATTTTATTAAATAAAAAATCTACAACTGCTTCATACCTCTATACTCTAAAATTTAATGAATAACATTATTTCTTATTACAACATACTCCTGGCTAATAGCTTTTCAAAACTTGAGTGAAATCTTTAAAAAGTTTTCACATGTCACATGAAACTTGCAAATTTAACATTATCAAAGAAGGAATGCTTCTACAATCTCACAAAGACCACTACAACAAAGAAACAGGAAGAAGCTGAGAAACTGTCTCCAAGGCATTTTTTTCTTGGTGGAAGTCCTTCTAAGTTTAAATATAATTTCATTATATGATATAGAATTATTTTCTTCTACCCCTCCAGGAAGAGGACAAGTAACTTATCTTTAACTAAAAAAAAAAAAAAAAAAAAAAAAAAAAATTCTATTTCATCAAAGTCTTCAAATTCACTTGCATAAAATTCTTCACAAGTGTCTTTTTATACAGCCTTCCAATCCACCAACAGAATGGCTCTCTGGACCTGTTCTGTTGTCTTCTACCACATCACTGCCTATTTATTCATGACTGAGATGAGAGTTTCCTTAATGTCCTTATTTCAAAAACCTGAAGCTGTTCTGTTATGTCTGGGCTCTCATCCTCTGCTATTCAGACTGTGAAGCCCAGGGCAAACAGGAAGAAGCTCAATATCCACTCCTGCCTCCATAACTCCCACTTCCTCCACTGCCTCCTGGGCCATAATTTCCTCCACCGTATGGGGCCGCCATGTTCCTGCCAATGCCAAAGTTTCCATTTCTCATTGGACCATAGTTAGAAGGTTGCTGGTCATAATTTCCAAAATTATTGCCGTAACCACCTCCAGAGAACCTACCACGGTTGCCAAACTTAGGGCCTCCACCACCGTATTCTCCACCTCCTCCTCTACAACCAGGGTTACCTCCAAAATTGCCACCTCCAGGTCCTCCTCCATACCCATGATAGCCATCCCTAGATCCAGGACCATTTCCATATCCATCAGCTTCTCCTCTAAATTTAGTTCCTGGTCCTCGTCCAAAATTTCCACCCCCACTAGAAGAAACACTAAAATCAAAACGGTCTCCTTTTCTACTTCTAGAACCTTGGACTTGCTGCATTTCCCATATTGACAAAGCCTTCCTGACTTCTGCACGATGACCATTGATGGCATGGTATTTCTGCAACACTATCTTATCCACGGGATCATAGTCATCAAAAGTCACAAATCCAAAGCCTCTTTTCTTGCCTGACTGCCTATCAGTAATGATCTCAATGGCATTGATTTTTCCGTATTTCTGAAAGTACTCTCTAAGATGATGCTCCTCGGTATCTTCCTTAATTCCACCAACGAACAGCTTCTTCAGGGTCCAGTGGGCCCCCCGCTGTCCAGATGCCTCTCTTGGGACAGCACGTCTGGGTTCAAGCACTCTGCCGTCGATGGAATGGGGTCTGGCCGCCATGGCAGCATCCACCTCGGTCGTGGATGAAAAGGTGACAAAACCACACCCTCTGGATCTTTGACTGGCAAAGTGCCTCAGGATCGCACAGTCTGTGAGTTCTCCCCACTGCTGGTAGTACTTCCTCAGACTTTCTTCTGTGGTTTGAAAGCTCAAGCCACCAATGAAAAGTTTATGAATTTGTTCGGCCTCTTTCTTTTGCCTTTTCATAGGAACAGATTTCCAGGTTTTCTCCATCACAGACTCGGTTGCTTCAGCCTGATTTCCCATAGCTGAGGGAAATGAGAGAGATCTCAGGGATGAATGCAGACCAGACATGTCCTGGCTCCGTGGTGAGAACCTCTGCTAGCCCAGGAAAATGCCTCTAGGAGCACCTCCACGGGGACCCAGCGATGCTGTTATGGCCTCTAGGCACGTTTCCGGCTTCCTGCAAAACACCATTTCCAAGAGTGACCTTTCCAGACCCAGTCATGAAATTAACAATGCATTTTCTCTATTAGTTTCCAATTTGGAAATGCATGTTTCATCAGCTCTTCATTTTGTGTTGATTTTCTCACTAAGTTGGATACTCAGTGGTTTACAATGGCATGCTCACTTAGTCACTTTGCTCTTAGAAGGAGCTCGAATATATTTTTTTGCAAAAAAACTATTCAAACTCCCAAAAACAGTCTCTGAAGTTTTCTCAGAAAATCAACTTCAGTTGTACAATTATATCACCTTTATTGTTATCAGTCAACTTTCAGTAGGATTTCAACTCTTTTCTCTGTTAATCCATGTAAGAATCTGATCACCATAATCTACTTAAAATGTAAACCTAATCAAGGTATCCTTTCTTTTACACCTAACACTTCTTTCCTCAGAAGATATTTTTGAAGGAGAAAATACAAATATCATTTCATTTCTGTAGTCCCGCCATAATTATTAATATTACCCCTCTCAACATCTAAGACGCCAAAGTTTGGCGGAAAAACGCACTTGATCCTCCCATTTACAGAGCATCTATTATATGCCAAGTTGTGGACTAAAATCCACGATTCAGAATTTCACTTAACAAAGTCACTGCCCCAGTTTATTTGAACCTTGATGAGAGAAAAGGGATCATAGACTAAAGAATGTTTACTACAGTGTTAGGTACTGTAAAGTGCTGTGATAATAAGGACAACACAGTAACAGAGAGAGAAAGAGAGAGATTCAGAGGAAGAGAAATAAGAAAGAAAAAATATCAATGACAATTATTAACGATGAAGAGATTGGAAAAGGTCAAACCGATGACATGTGAAGCAGAGAAGTGAAGTTCTGAAGAGAAAAAGACCAAACACCTTGTGGGTAAGACATTTTTTTCAGAGAGAACTATTTAAACAGAGCCTAGGCAAACACTACATCTACCTCATACAGGAAGATTTTACAAAAAACAAAAGTAGACAGACAGATACTCTCTTGCCATCACTCACCAGAAGAGGCCAGCTTGGAAATCTGGTCAATGCAGGCTCCTCCAGGTCCAGGAGTTGTCCTCTGACCACTCTTGAGATGCAGTCAGGCTGTGGCTCCCTGGAAAGTCCACTGACTTTTGCCTCTGACTCTCCTTTTATAGGGGAAGAGAGAGGATAACCCAATCAGTAGACAACCCAATCAGTAGACAACCCAATCCAGAGGACACGGTCTCTCTCAAATCCAAGGTATTGGAGAAATTCCTAAATCTGTACTCACAAACACAAGAATTTGAGGCTACTGACACCAATCAGATACTATTGTAAATGAAAAACCTCAGGGCCCAGACAAATACCACTGCCACTTCATAGTGATCTTGTTTTTAAAAAATTAGCTTATTATCCCCAAGAAAACTTCATACACATAAATACACAAAACTTTTAATCTTTCTTAATACTAACACCAAAGAGTATAACTTTCAATTAGGTGACCTCTTGTCTTAAGGGCTACTGTTTGCTAAATTAAAGAGATTTTACAAAAGGCAAAAGTAGATACACAAACACTCTCTTGCCTTCAATATGGATTCCACACTCACCAGAAGAGGCTAGCTTGGAAATCTGGTCAGTACAAGATTCTCTATCTTCTAAGAGCTGTCCTCCGACCACTCCTGAGATGCAGATATCTTGTGACTTGCTGGAAAGTCCACTGACTTCTGCCTCTGACTCTCCTTTTATAGGGGAAGAGAGTGGACAACCCAATCAGTGGACA
This sequence comes from Okapia johnstoni, assembly GCA_024291935.2. Lineage (NCBI taxonomy): Eukaryota > Metazoa > Chordata > Mammalia > Artiodactyla > Giraffidae > Okapia > Okapia johnstoni. The sequence goes on along the minus strand of CM044316.1, from coordinate 13,821,658 downwards.
ACCCAATCCAGAGGACACATTCTCTCTCAGAAGGAAGGCACTGGAGAGATTCGTAAATCTGTACCCACAAACACAAGAATTCGAGGTTACTGACACTGTCAGATACTATTGTAGATGAAAAAACTCAATACGTTTGGAGGGGTGGTATTTGCAGTCTCTGCCAACATGTAATGTTTTTCTTTTACTCAGTTGGTAGCCAATATTTTATGTGAATAACCTTTAAAAAGGCATACCATATTTCCTTCACAGTAAGGTGTGTGTGTGTGTGTGTGTGTGTGTGTGTGTTCAGTTGCTCAGTCATGTCCAACTCTTTGCAACCCGATGGACCAGTGACAAACTTTATTTTCTAGGGCTCCAAAATCACTGCAGATGGTGACTGCAGCCATGAAATTAAAAGACACTTGCTCCTTGGAAGAAAAGCTATGACAAACCTAGAGAACATATTAAAAAGCAGAGACATCACTTTGCCTACATAGGTCCATATAGTCAAAGCGATAGTTTTTTTCCAGTAGTCATGTATGGATGTAAGAGCTGGACCATAAAGAAGGCTGAATGCTGAAGAGTTGATGCTTTTGAACTGTGGTGTTGGAGAAGACTCTTGAGAGTCCCTTGGACTGCAAAGAGATCAAATCAGTCAATCCTAAAGGAAATCAGCCCTGACTATTCATTGGAAAAACTGATGCTGAAGCTGAAGCTCCAGTACTTTGGCCACCTGATGTGAAGAGCCGAATCCTTAGAAAAGACCCTGATGCTGGGAAAGATTGAAGGCAGGAGGAGAAAGGGACAACAGAGAATGAGGTGGTTGGATGGCATCACTGACTCGATGGACATGAGTTTGAGCAAGCTCTGGGAGATGGTGATGGATAGAGAAGTGTGGCATGCTGCAGTCCATGGGTTTACAAAGAGTCAGACACAACTGAGCAACTAAACAACAGCAATGGACCATAGCCTACCAGGCTCCTCTGTCCATGGGATTTCCCAGGCAAAATACTGGAGTGAGTTGCCATTTGCTACACCAGGGGATCTCCCTGAACCAAGGATCAAACTTGAGTCCCTGTATTGGTAGATGAATGAGCCACCTCATTAATCGGAGTCACCTGGGAAGCCCCCACAGTAAGGTAATGTTCTTAAATAAGTTGATGGATTCACAAAATGACTCTCTGCACCTGCTCTGGTGAATTGGGTAGATTGGTGTTTGTTACAAGGTATAGTAAGGAAATTTCAGGCCCAGTGTTCTTTCAGAGAAAGGAAGGTGTACTCTGTTGCTAAGGCAGCTTGTGAGTTGTAAAGCAGACCTGGAGCCCTGGTCCTTCTAAAGCTATTATGAAGTGCAGAAAGCAACTTCCATTCTTATTTTTGTAAAATGTATCCCAACCGAGGGAAAGAAAACATTAGAATATTGGTAGACATTGCAAATACCTACCTAGGCACCAATGTATTTTTTTTCATCTACAACAGTATCTGATGGTGTTAATGGCCTCAGAATCCTGTGTTTGTGGGTATAGATTTAGGAATCTCTCCAATGCCTTGGATCTGAGAGAGCGTGTCCTCTAGATTGTGCTGTCCACTCTCCCCCCTATAAAAGGAGAGTCAGAGGCAGAAGTCAGTAGAGTTTCCAGGGAGTCACAGGCTGTCTGTAACTCAGGCGTAGTCAGAGGACAGCTCTTGGAACTGGGGGAAACTGCATAGACCTATTTCCAACCTGGCCTCTTCTGATGAGCTTGGAATCCATATTGATGGCAAGAGAGTGTCCATCTACCCTTGTCGTATGTAAAATCTCTTTAATTTAGCTAACAGTTGCCCTTAAGACAAAAAGTTACCTTATTGAAAGTTTTTTCTGTGGTGTTAGTATTAACAAAGATTCAAGAGTTCCTGTATCTGTATGTATGAAGTTTCCTTGGGGTAAAGAAGACAGATTTTTTTAAACAAAATCACTATGAAGTAGAAGTAGTATTTGCCCGGGCTCTGTTTAAATATTTCTCTTTGAAAAATATTTTACCCACAAGTTTCTTGGCTTTTTTTTCCAATTTATTTTAATTGGAGCTAATTACTTTACAATATTGTGGGTTTTGCCATACATTGACATGAATCAGCCATGGTGTTCCTCCATTCATGTGTCCTCCCATCCCAAACCCCCTCCCACCTCCCTCCACATCCCATCCCTCTAGGTCGTCCCAGTGCACTGGCTTTGATGCCCTGTTTCATGCATCGAACTTGGACTGGTCATCTATTTCATATACGGTAATACACGTTTCAATGTTATTTTCTCAAATCATCCCACCCTCACCTTCTCCCACAGAGTCCAGAAGTCTGTTCTTTATATCTTTGTCTCTTTTGCTGTCATGCACATAGGGTTGTTGTTATCATCTTTCTAAATTTCATATATATGCGTTAATATACTGTGTTGGTGTTTTTCTTTCTGACTTTCTTCACTCTGTACAATAGGCTCCAGTTTCATCCACTTGTTAGAACAGACTCAAATGCATTCTTTTTTATAGCTGAGTAATATTCCATTGTGTGTATGTACCACAACTTCCTTATCCGTTTGTCTGCTGATGGACATCTCGGTTCCTTCCATGTCCTGGCTATTGTAAACAGTGCTGCGATGAACATTGGGGTACACGCGTCTCTTTCAATTCTGGTTTCCTCAGTGTGTATGCCCAGCAGTGGGATTGCTGGGTCATATGGCAGTTCTATTTCCAGTTTTTTAAGGAATCTCCACACTGTACTCCACAGTGGCTGTACTAGTTTGCATTCCCACCAACAGTGTAAGAGAGTTCCCTTTTCTCCACACCCTCTCCAGCATTTATTGTTTGTAGATTTTTGATGGCAGCCATTCTGACCAGCATGAAATGGTACCTCATTGTGGTTTTGATTTGCATTTCTCTGATAATGAGTGATGCTGACCATCTTTTCAGCTAGCCATCTGTATGTTTTCTTTGGAGAAATGTCTGTTTAGTTCTTTGGCCCATTTTTTTTTTTGATTGGATTGTTTATTTTTCTGGTTCTTTCTTCTTTCTTTCTTTCTTTGGCCCATTTTTTTTTATTAGATTGTTTATTTTTCTGGTTCTTTCTCTTTGTCTCTTTCTTTCTATTTAATTCAGCTCTCTGCTGCTCCATCCCAGAGTCTCTGATTCATCACATCTGGGAGCAAGGCCTGAGACTCTGCATTTCTAATAGTAAGTCCCCAGGCACTGCTGCTGCTTATGGTCCAAGGATTCATTTTCGCACTCTGAGAACCACTGGTCTAGCCTGGTGAGGTGGGGAAGCTTTCTGAGACTTGACAGAAGGGTCCTTATTACAGACAGAGGCCTGGGTTGACCCTGTAGCAGGAATGCATAGACACTACCCCAGACTCTGCCATACTGGGTTTCAGATTTCTTTCTCTTCCTGTTAACAGTGCTTATAATGTGGGCTGAGGAGGCAGTGCTCCCATGAAAGGCAGTAAGACTGCTTTCTGAACTAAATGACACTACAAAGCCCAGACTATCCCATTTTTAAGCTGGAAGAAGACAGAATGTTCCAGCCATTTGCCTGATACATCAGCACAGGGTCTGCCTCTTGTGGTTTAGTTTCCCCTATGGTGGCCCTGAGGTGCAATGAAGACAGTATAGATTGGACGTCCATGGGCCCTCGGGGTGACAAGGCAGTGAGGTGCTAGGACTTGTGGTAAGGGTTTTGTCTGTGACTTGTCTATATCACTCACACCAGGGTCAAGGTGACTTTTAAGTTATTTTACAGTGTCTTTACTCTTTTCTCACTCTTTGATTTCTCTACCTGAGATATCCTCTGAAGCTATGTCGAACCTAACCTCATTTCTCTTCCAAATTAATCCAGTACCTTTGTGTATTTTGATGTTTCTATAAAGCTTTGTTTAATGTTTACTGCTTCCCAGGTGGCGCTACTGGGAAAGAACCTGCTTGCCAATGCAGGAGATGTAAGAGACTCAGGTTCAATCCCTGGGTCTGGAAGATCCCCTGAAGCGGGAGAATGGAAAACCACTCCAGTGTTCTTCCCTGGAGAATCCAATGGACAGATGAGCCTGGAGGGTTACAGTCCATAGGGTCGCAAAGAGTCAGACAGGACAGAAGCGACTTAGCACGCACGCAACGTCTACTGCATTGTAAGCAGATTCTTTAATGCAAGCAGATTCTTTAGCGTCTGAGCCACCAGGAAAGCCCTCTTTGTACATTTAATGTTGTCTAAAACAACCTGGAACCTGCTTTGATGTTGGGCTAAAATAATCTAGCATATCACTGGCTCTTGTATTTCCAGGGACATTTAGCAAACAATAGAACGTTTTTTAAAAATTCAGCTCTCTGATCCATATGTGTCATCAGTTTGCCCTTCTCCAATCTCTTTATCATCGATAATTGTCATTAATATTTTTCTTCTAACTTCTTTTCCTCCATATCTCCCTCTTTCTCTGCCTCTATGATAGCCTTATTGATGATCACAGCACTCTATCGTACCTAACACTGTAGGCAATATCTTTTAATCTATTAACCCCTTTCTCTCCTGAGGCTGAGGAGCGCGGAGGCGAGATGACTCCGTCTTCCATCCCACGCAAAGAGCGCTCTCACTAGCAGTCCGCGGATAGCTGTAAAGATACAGGCGCTACCCAGCAGTCCGGGGAGAAGGACCGCGGAAGGGATAAAGCTCGGAAGCGGCGCAGGGCCTCGGGCGGTAGCAGCAGCTCCGGGGCTCGGTCCCGCGCGGGCTCCAGCCGCGGCTCCAGCTCGCCCTCAGCATCCGGCCGTTCGGGACGCTCCAGTGGGTCCCGCAGTTCCAGCTCCAGCAGCTCCCCCGGCTCTCCGAGGCCTTGGCGCCCCCGAGACCACAGGCGGCAGTCCTGTTCCAAATCCAAACCACCCAGACAAGACAAGAACGAACGAAGGCGCAGCCCCGCCCCTAAGCCCACCAAGGTGCACGTTGCGAGGCTCATCCGGAAGGTGACCAGGGAGCACCTCCGGGAAATATTCTCCAGAAGAACATCTTCGGGAGAGTTAGAGAGATCGACCTGACCAGAGAAAGGATGCGCCCGCATCTCAAGACCACGCCTACGTGGAGTTCAAAAATCCGGAAGAGGCTGCGAAGGCGGTGAAGCACATGAACGGAGGGCAATCGACGACCGGCAGATCACGGCCACAGCCGTGCTGGCCGCCTGGCCCCAGCCACCGCCCAGGCGACTGAGCCCTCCCCGGAGAATGCTGACACCGCCCCCTCCACTTGGCGCAGGCTGAGGAGGAGCAGGTCGCGTTCCCCTAGGGGCAGGTCCCCCGAGCGCCGGAGAACCTGCTTCCCCTGCCGCCCCCGCCACTGGAGCGGCTCCAGCTCCAGCTCCTGCCCAAGCTGAGAGCAGCAGTTGACACGTGCCCCCGAGCAATTAGAGCTCCGGCTGCAGGGGTGTTGCTGGTTTAGGGTTGTGCTTGTAAAGGTGCCCTCCAGTGTACAGGCTGGAAAACTTCCAAGTTTCTATAGTTCCTGGGAGTCATGTAGTTGGCAAAGACAGCAGGGATGAGCCAGGGGGCTCCAGATGGAGGGACATCCCTGGCCTGGGAACACGTTTTCCCATGTCCCAAATGACCTGGGCTGATCTGGTGGCCTGGTCCTGCCGTGATGCCATTCCTGTTATCCTAGCCCTGCTCCCCTGCTAGGGTCCACTTCTGACCTCTAGTGTCAAATGCCCCATGTTATCTGCCCCAAATAGTTCTTTTCACGTGTACACACACACACACACACACACACACACACACACACACACACACACACTCCCCTCCCTTTCTCTGAAATTGGCAAGTTGCGAGCCAGATCTACCAGGTCATCACAGAACCACCCCTACCGGGGACAGTTGTGTTGCTATCCATGGTCCTGCAGGCTACCTTGGCAATGTGTACATTGCTTTTCTGATTTTTATTGTACAGTCAGTACTATTTATTTTCTGTTTGGGGTTTTGTAACTTTGTGGCATTTTAGATGATGTTGTGGTGGTTCTTTGTTGTGTAGAGTTAAATAAACCTAGGATTAGAGTAAAACAAAATCTTTTCTCTCATGAAGATTCAAATAAATTGGACCAACGACTTCGTTCAGTGAAATTTTGAATCACAGGTCTTAGTCCACAACTTGGCATGTAATAGGTGTAAACTCTGTAAATGTGAGGATCACATGATTTTCTTTCCAAACGGGGAAATACTGGGTGTTGAAAGGGATTGTGTTAATAATTATGGCAGCACAACAGGATTAAAATATTTTTATTTTCTCTCTCTAAAAACAACCTCTGAAGACAGAAGTGATGGGTTGTAAAAGAAGGGTATACTGATTAGATTTACATTTTAAGTAAAAGGAGGGTATACTGATTAGGTTTACATTTTAAGTAGATCATTATGATTAGAGTCTTAAATGGGTTAAGAGAGAAAGGATGTTAAAATCATAGTGACAGTTGACTGCAGTCTCCCACCAAAGAGGTGGTATCATGGTATAACTGAGGTTGAGTGACTTTCAGAGAAACCTTTAGAAAGTGTTTTTGGAGATTGAATACTTTCTTCCAACAAAATATATCTGATCCCCTTCTAAAGACAAAGTGAATAAGTAAGTATGAAGTATGTCAATGTGAACCATTAAAGCCCACATTACTCTTCCCTACATTGGGTATTCAACTAGGTGAGAAAATCAACATAAAGGGAAGAGATGATAATACATATGCAATTCACAATTTGAAAACTAATAGATAAAATGGAATATTAATTTTGATGACTGAGTCTGGAAAGGTCACTCTCTTCAACTGATACGTTTTGCAGGAAGATGGAAAATCACTCAGGATTGATTCAAGGGAGACAGGAGCTGAGAGGCCATAGCAGCATTGCTGGGTCTGCGTGGAGATGCTCCTAGAGGTATTTTCCTGGAGCGCCTTAGGTTCTCACCACAGAGCCAGGACAATTCAGACCTGCATTCTTCACTGAGATCTCTCTCATCTCCTTCAGCTATGGGGAACTGAGCTGAAGCACCTGAGTCTGAAACCAGAGAAGAAAGTCTGAGGAACTACTGCCAGCAGTGGGGAAAACTTACAGACTGAAACTCTGATCCAGGAGGCAGTGAAGGAAGTGGGGGTTGGGAGGGCAAAGCTTATACTGAGCTCCTTCCTATTTGCCATGAGCTTCCCTTGTGGCTCAGCTGGTAAAGAATCCACCTGCAATTCGGGAGACCTGGGTTCAATCCCTGGGTTGGGAAGATCCCCTGGAGAAGGGAAAGGCTACCCACTCCAGTATTCTGGCCTGGATAATTCCATGGACTGTATAGTCCATAGGGTTGAAAAGAGTCAGACGTGACTGAGCGACTTTCACTCACTGTAAATAGCAGAGGATGAGAGCCCAGAGGTAACAGGACAGCTTCAGGTGATGGAAACTCTTGTCTCAGTCATGAGTAAACACGCGGTGATGTGGCAGAAGACACCAGAGCAGCTGCAGAGAGCCATTGGTGAATGGAGTGGATTATTTAAGAACATTACCTTCCTGCAGAGAAAAAAACTATATAGGAAATGCCTTTGAGACAGTTTCTTAACTTAATTATTTTTTTCTAGTGGTCTTTGTCAGAGTGTAGAAGCATCCTTATTTTGATCATATGAAAACTTTTGCAAGATTTTTCTCAGATATTGAAAAGCTGTTAGCCAGGAATATGTTGTAATGAGGCATAACATTGTTCCTTAAATTTTACAGTGTAGTTATGAAGCAGGTATACATTTATGATTCAATAAAATAATTCTGAAGAAAAACAGTTGTTTGTTCTCTTTGATTTATACTTTTTTGTACTTTTAATTTTTTTCATAACAATTTTTTTTCTGATTTCATGAGATATCATTGACACACAATTGGCATACAGTACTATATATGTTTGGGCTTCCCCCGTGGCTCAGCAGTAAAGAATCTGCCTGCAATGCAGGAGTTTCAGGAGATGCTGGTTCAATCCTAAGTCAGGAAGATTCCCTGGAGGAGGGCAGGGCAACCCACTCCAGTATTCTTGCCTGGAGAATCCCATGGACAGAGGAGCCTGACGGGCTACAGTCCATAGGGCCACAAAGAGTCTGAAGCAACTTAGCACACACACATACAGTATAGATGTTTAAAGTGTATATAATAGTATAATGATATGACATCTATATCATGAAATGATTACCACAATAGCTTTGACATCCATTATATCATTGAGGTACAGTACTATATATGTTTAAGTGTTAAAAGCTTTATTTTTTGAAAATATCCATGAACTCATGTATTAACACAATAAAATAGAGACTGTTCACATGTTTATCAGTAGTTAATGCCCAAGTGTATTAACAAATCTGGAATGTCTGCATCCCGCAGTCATGCCAGAGAAATTAGTTTTGTTCATTTGTGTTTCACCTGCATGCATGCATGCTCAGTCGGTTCAGTCATGTCTGACTCTGCAACCCCATGGACTGTAGCCTGACAAGTTCCTCTGTCCATGGGATTCTCCAGTCAAGAATACTGGAGTGGGTTGCCATGTCCTCCTTCAGGGGATCTTCCCAACCCAAATCAAACCTGAGTCTCTTATGTCTCCTGCATTGGCAGGCTGGTTCTTTACCACTAGTGCCACCTGGGAAAATTATTAATAAATACGAAATTACTTCAACCATCTGACTCTTTCCCTACCCTTTGCCCTAAACTTTCTTTACTTCACTGACTATGACCTAACTCTTTCATTATCACGTTGTTCCCTGTATAAACTTGTTATTTTCATATACAAATGTTTGTGGTTACATTAAACTATGAATTAATGAGTATTATGAATTATGATTAAATTATGATTCCTTCATTTAATGTAGCCTGATACAGATAATTGATCTTCCCTGGTGGCTCAGTGGTAAATAATCTGCCTGTCTAGCAGGTTTGATTCCTGGGTTTTTACCACTTTTCTCAAAGCTAAAATCCTAGAATACTTTCAATTTCATTTTTTAACACTCTCTAGTACTTTGTCTAATTCAAGGCTACTAACAATGAAATGCTTCACTTTAAGTTTTTCAGACATCTTTATTTGGGACCATTTTGATGGTGGATATAGAATTTTGTCTTGACATGAGATTTATTTTAGCACTTTAAAAATGTTCTCGGGACTTCCCTGGTGGTGCACTGGTTAAGAATCCATTTTCCAGGGGCTTCCCCGGTGGCTCAGTGGTAAAGAATCCTCCTGCCAGTGCAGGAGACATGGGTTTGATTCATGATCTGGGGAAGATCCTACATGCCTCAGAGCAACTAAGCCGGTGCCCTACATCTACTGAGCCTGTGCCCTAGAGCCTATGCTCCGAAACAAGAAGTTACCGCAGTGAGAAGCCTGAGCACCACAACTAGAGAGTAGCCCCCATTCGCTGCATCTAGAGAAAAGCCCACACGGCAATGAAGACAAGGCATAACCAAAAATAAATAAATAAAATTATATAAGAAAAAGAATCCACCCTCCAACACAGGGGACTCAGGTTAGATCCCTGGTCAGGGAACTAAGATCCCATATGCCACAGGTCAACTAAGCCTTTGGGCTGCAACTACTGCTTTTGCACTCTACAGCCCATTATCTGTAACAAGAGAAGCCCATTGCACTGCAACAAGAAGCCCATGGACTGCAGCAAGAGAAGCCCACATGCTGCCCTTGGAAGGAAGCCCATGTGAAGACTCAGCACAGCCAAAAATGAAAAAAAAAGAAATTAAAACATTTATAAAATAAAATGTTCTGTATTGCTATCAATCTTATTTTTTATTTATGTCTAGGCATCACCAATTAGCCTCTGTTTTCTCTAAAATCTCTAAAATCTTTTTACATTAACTTTGGCATTGAGACCATAGTGTATCTCATTCTTTACTCTGTGTTTTAGTTTCGTTTTGTTTTTTGCTCAAAGAACGTTGAGTTACTTACCTCTGTGGGTTGATGTCTTTCATCCATTTGGAACATGCTGGTGTATATTTTCACTTGTGATATCAATTCCTCCCCACCTTCTCTCTGCTCCACTCTTCATCCCTTCCCACTTATCTTTTGTCTCTGTCTTGTCTGTTTTTCACTCTGTGCTTTTGTTTGAATATTTGCTCTTGAACTGTCTTGCAGCTTACTAAATCAGCCTTTTCTTGGAATCAAAACCTTCTTAGTTACTTAATTCATTAATATCAGTTATAATTTAAATGTCTTCCACGGGTTTAATTTAAAAAAAAAAAAAGCAGTTTTGTGATGAGAATTTGCTCCTTCTGATACAATAAAAGTCAAATAGATAGGAGAACATTGTGATTTGGATCATATTAAGATATAGTTGGAGTCAGAATTCATCAAACTGTAACTGAAAGTGGGGTCCAGATGCTCACTGTTCAAAAGCCAATAAAGAGGCAAGGTTGATGGAAAGGGAAGTTTGCTTTATTTTGGATGCCAGTGACTGGGGCCATGGTGGGTGGGGGCAGACTCCTGTCCAAAGGGCAATTCCCCCCTTGACAATCATGGGGCAAGAGAGTATATAGGCAGAAGAATGAGGCTACATGTAGAAACAGCAGTCAGCTCTGACAGTAATCTTGAAATTGGTCACCAGTGGTCTGACCAGTATCATCTTGATTGTTTTAAACACAGTTAATTTTAAGTTCCAGGATCGGTTTGTTCCCATTTCCTTAAGGCCAATGCTCACACTTGTGGCAGCTTCTGTCATGGCTCCAGTCTGGTCATCATGCAGTTAACCTATTCCACTTGATGAGAGTTTCAGTATCTACAAGGCAGCTCAAGATATGGCTCAAAATATTATCTATAGCCCTTGAGAAGGAACTAAAGTTCCTTGACTATGTTTAATGACTAAACTATTACTGTCTTGTCCTATTTGACTGCTTTTCTTTGCTTCTGCATTTTCTCACTTCTATGATTAAACTTATTCTTCTGGCTAAGGTTTTTGGTTTTTTTTTCCACAGATAATAGGCAGGTTGAGGACATGGGGTAGGGGGATGGGAAGGACTATAGGGACTTGCTCTATTTCAACTCCACTTCTGGGTATATATCTGAACAAAACAAAAGTCATTATCCTGAATAGTCCATGTTCATTGCAGCATTACTTACAATAGCCAAGACATGGAAATGACCCTAAATATCTATCAAAAGATGAAGGAAAAAAGAAAATGTGATTTTACATTTTATGCATATATACATGTATGTATACATATGCTCATATACATACATACATACACACATATATACACATATAATGGTAGGCTGTTCAACCATAATAAAATAAGGAAATCGTGCCATTTCCAACATCATGGATAATCTCGTAAGGGCACTATGCTGAGTGAAATAAGTCAGAGAAAGACAAATACTATAGGATCTCATTTATATGATGAACTTAAAATTTCCTTTTTAATCTCAAAGGAAAAGATACCACCAGAGGTGGGGAATCTGTGGGCAGAGAAATAGAATGAAGGTTGCCAACTTCTGGTTAAGAAGATAAATAAAGTACTAGGGCAACCAGTGACAGTGGAAAAGCCAGGGTACAGTCAGGTCCTGGGCAGCTTATCAGCTCCACTGGTGGACAGAAGCTCCCAGGCAGCGGATCAACTCCAGGGTATCCAGCGGCAACAGTGAGGTGGGGGTGCCCTCCACTCCTGGGCATCTTCCAACATCAGTTCCAGCCTTCCTCAGACCCCCTTTTCAGCCACTCCAACAGGGCCTTTGCCTCAAACCCTGGCTACATCTTGACTGACTCCTGATGGCCTGTGAAGGTTTAAATGCTCACTGAGGACCAGCAGTGGGAAAGCGAAAGCACAAGGCATTTCATCCAGCTACAATGAGCAACTGAAGGGCATGTCCCTGCTAAAAACGTGGTACACTGTAGAAGGGAATGGCAGACCACTTGAGCATTCTCGCCTTGAGAACACCATGAACAGTTTGAAAAGGCAAAAAGATATGACGCTGAAAGATGAACCCCCTAGGTCGGTAGATGCCCGATATTCTACTGGGGTAGAGTGGAGAGATAGCTACAGAAAGAATGAAAAGGGTGAGCCAAAGTGAAAACGATGACCAGGTATGATTGTATCTGTTGGTGAAAGTAAAGCCCGATGCTGTAAAGAACAATATTGCATGGGAACCTGGAATGTTAGGTCCACAAAACAAGGTAAATTGGATGCAGTCAAACAGGAGATGGCAAGAGTGAATATCGACATTTTAGGAATCAGTGAACTAAAATGGGCAGGAATGGGCAAATTTAATACAGATGACCATTATATCTACTACTAAAGGGCAAGAATTCTTTAGAAGAAATGAAGCAGCCCTCATAGTCAACGAAAGAGTCCGAAATGCAGTTCTTGAGTGCAATCTCAAAAATAACAGAATGATCTCTGTTTGTTTTCAAGGCAAACCATTCAACATCACAGTAATCCAAGTCTGTGCCCCAATCTCTAATGCTGAAGAAGCTGAAGTTGAACTATTCTATGAAGACCTACAAGACCTCCTAGAACTAAAACCAAAAAGATGTCCCCTTCATCATAGGGGAATGGAATGCAAAATTAGGAAGTCAAGAGATATCTGGAGTAACAGACAAGTTTGGCCTTAGAGGAGTATAAAATGAAGCAGGGAAAAGGTTAACAGAGTTTTGCCAAAAGAATGCACTGGTCAGAGCAAACACCTTCTTCCACAACACAAGAGATAATGCTAAACATGGACATCACCAGATGGTCAGTACCAAAATCAGATTGATTATATTTTTTGCAGCCAAAGATGGAGAGGCTCTATACGGTCAGCAAAAACAAAATCTGAAACTGACTGTGGCTCAGATTATCAGCTCCTTATTGCAAAATTCAGGCTCAAATTGAAGAAAGTAGGGGAAACCACTAGGCCGTTCAGTTATGACCTAAATCAAATCCCTTATGATTATACAATGGAAGTGACAAATAGATTCAAGGGTTAGATCTGATAGACAGAGGACCTAAAGAGCTATGGACAGAGGTTTCTAACTAACATTGTACAGGAGGTGGTGACCAAAACCATCCCCAAGAAAAAGAAATGCAACAAGGCAAAGTGGTTGTCAGAGGAGGCCTTACAAATAGCAGAGAAAAGAAGAAAAGCAAAAGGCAAAGGAGAAAGGGAAAGATATACTCAGCTGAATGCAGGGTCCCAGAGAATAGCAAGGAGAGATAAGAAAGCCTTCTTAAATGACCAATGCAAAGAAATAGATGAAAACAATAGAATGGGAAAGACTAGAGATCTCTAAGAAAATTGGAGATACCAAGGGAATATTTCATACAAAGATAGGCACAATAAAAGACAAAAACAGCAAGGACCTAACAGAAGCAGAAGAGATTAAGAAAGCATGGCAAGAATACACAGAAGAACTATACAAAAAAGAACTTACTGACCCAGTTAACCACGATGGTGTGATCACTCACTTAGAGCCAGACATCCTGGAGTGTGAAGCATTGCATTAAACAAAGGATTAGAAAGCATTGCTATGAACAAAGCTAGTGGAGGTGATGGAATTCTAGCTGAGCTATTTCAAATCCTAAAATATGATGTTGTTAAAGTGCTGCACTCATTATGCCAGCAAATTTGGGAAACTCAGCAGTGGCCACAGGACTGGAAAAGATCAGTTTTCATTCCAATCCCAAAGAAAAGCAATGCCAAAAGATGTTCAAATTACTGTACAATTATACTCATTTCACATGCCAACAAGATTTTGCTCAAAATCCTTCAAGCTAGCCTTCAGCAGTATGTGAACCAAGAACCTTCAGATGTCAGATTGGATTTAGAAAAGGCAGAGGAACCAGAGATCAGATTACCAACATACCCTGGATCATAGAAAAAAAGCAAAAGAATTCTCAAAAAACATCTACTTCTGCTTCATTGACTATGCTAAAGCCTTTGACTGTATGGATCATGACAAACTGTGTAATATTCTTAAAGAGATAGGAATAACAGACCACCTTACCTTCCTCCTGAGAAACCTGTATGCAGGACAAGAAGCAACAGTTAGAACCAGACACAGAAAAAATGGACTGGTTCAAAATTGAGAAAGGAGTATATCAAGGATGTATATTGTCACCCTGCTTATTTAACATCAATGCAGAGTACATCATGAGAAATGCCTGGCTGGATGAAGTACAAGCTGGAATCAACATTGCCAGGAGAAATATCAATGACCTCAGATATGCAGATGATACCACTTTAATGTCAGAAAGTGAAGAGGAACTAAAGAGCCTCTTGAAGAAGGTGAAAGAGGAGAGGGAACAGATGGCGGCTTAACACTCAACACTCAAAAAACAAAGATCATGGCATCCAGCCCCATCATTTAATGGCAAATAGATAGGGAAACAATGGAAACAGTGAGAGACTTTATTTGGGGGGGGGGGGGGGGGGGGCTCCAAAATCACTTCTGATGGTGACTGCAGCCACAAAATTAAAAGACAATCCTTGGAAGAATAGCAATGTCAATGTCAAGCCTTGACTGTTTTTAAAAGCAGAGACATGACTTTGCCAACAAAGATCCATCTAGTCAAAGTTATGCTTTTTCCAGTAGTCATGTATGGATGCGAGAGTTGGACCATAAAGAAGGCTGAGCACCAAAGAATTGATGCTTTTGAACTGTGTTGCTGGAGAATACTCTTGAGAGTCCCTTGGACTGCAACATCAAACCGGTCAGTCCTAAAGGAAATAAACCCTGAATATTAATTGGAAGGACAGATGCTAAACCTGAAGCTCCAATACTTTGGCCACCTGATGCGAAGAGCTGACTCATTGGAAAAGACCATGATGCTAGGAAAATTGAGGGCAAGAGGAGAAGGGGCAACAGAGGATGAGACGGTTGGATGGCACTGACTCAATGGACGTGTTGTTTGAGGAAACTCAGGGAGATAGTGACAGACAGAGAAGCCTGGCATGCTGCAGTTTATAGGATTGCAAAGAGTCAGACATGACTCAGCAAATGAAAAACAAGGGATGTAATATACAACATGATGACTATAGTTAACACTGTAGGTTGTTAAGAAAGTAAATCCTAAGAATTCTCATCTCCAAGAACAAAACATTTTCTGTGTGAAATGATGGATTTTACATAGTTATTGTGGTAATCATTTCATGCTATGATATATAATTAGAGTATACACTTTAAATAGTATAGGGTCTTCCCTGTTGACCCAGTGGTTGAGAATCTGCCTTTCAATTCAGGGGTTGTCCCATATGCCGCAGGACAACTAAGCCCACCCGTTGCAACTACTGCGACTGTGTGCCTCAAGTAGAGAGCCCATGCACCTTAGAGTCGGTGCTTTACAACAAGAGAAGCATCCACGCACCACAATGAAGACCCAGTGCAGCCTAAATAAATGGGTGATAGTGGTCTGGTGGTTTAGTCGCTAAGTTATGTCCAGCTCTTGGGACCCCATGGACTAAAGCCCCCAGGCTCCTCTGTCCATGGGATTTCCCAGTTGACAATACTGGAGTGTGTTGCCATTTCCCTCTGCAGGGGATCTTTCCCATCCAGGGATTGAATCCACGTCTCCTGCATTGGCAGGTGGATTCTTTACCACTATGCCACCTGGGAAGCTGCTAAAAATAAACAGTAAATTCAATAGTATATATCAATAATAGCTCATAAAAGTAGGAAAAAATTACTTAAAGGATAAAAATTTTAAAGTGAAAAAGTTACAAATGAAAAAGGACAAATTACAACTGCTTTTTAGAATTATTTTATTAAATCATAAAAGTACAACTGCTTCTTAACTCTACAGACACAAAGTTTTAAAGGAAAAACATTCTGTCTGTTGTGCTGATTCTGGCTAATAGTTTCAAAACTTTGAGAAAAACCATTTAAAAGGTTTCACATTTCACCTGAAACTTACACATTTAACATTATCAAAGAAGGATTACTTCTACACTCACACTAGAAAGAAACTATTAAGAAGCTAGGAAACTGTCTCAAAGTCAGTTTTTTTCACAATTTTTCCTCCACAGGAAAGTAATGTTCTTAAATAATCCAGTCCATTCACAAAAATGACTTTTTGAACCTCCTCTGAGGTCTTCTGACACATCACTAAATATTTATTCATGACTGAGATAAGAGTTTCCTTAATGTCCTTATTTCAATAACCTGAAACTGTTCTGTTATGTCTGGGCTCTCATCCTCTGCTACTTAGACAGTGAAGCCCAGGGCAAACAGGAAGAAGCTCAATATCCACTTCCCCCTCCATAACCCCCACTTCCTCCACTGCCTCCTGGGCCATAATTTTCTCCACCGTATGGGGTCGCCATGTTCCTGCCAACACCAAAGATTCCATTCCTCATTGGACCGTAATTAGGAGGTTGCTGGTTGTAATTTCCAAAATTATTGCCATAACCACCTCCAGAGAACTCCCACTGGTTGCCATACCCAGGACCTCGACCACCATATTCTCCACCTCCTCCTCCATAACAAGAGTAACCTCCAAAATTGCCACCTCCAGGTCCTCCTCCATACCCATGACAGCCACCCCTAGATCCGGGACCATTTCCATACCCATCAGCTTCTCCTTTAAATTTAGTTCCTGGTCCTAGTCCAAAATTTCCACCACCACCAGAAGAGACACTAAAGCCAAGGGGGCCTCTTTTTCTGCTTCTAGAACCTTGAATTTCCTGTCTCGACAAAGCCTTCCCGACTTCTGCACGATGACCATTGATGGTATGGTATTTCTGCAACACTATCTTATCCACAGGATCATAGTCATCAAAAGTCACAAATCCAAAGCCTCTTTTCTTGCCCGACTGCCTATCAGTAATGATCTCAATGGCATCGATTTTTCCATATTTCTCAAAGTACTCTCTAAGATGATGCTCCTTGGTATCTTCCTTAATTCCACCAACGAACAGCTTCTTCACAGTGACAAGTGACCCCTGTTTTTCAGATTTCTCTCTCGCAACAGCACGTTTGGGGTCAACCACTCTCCCATCAATGGAATGAGGTCTGGCCGCCATGGCTGCATCCACCTCAGCCACGGAGGAGAAAGTAACAAAACCAAATCCTCTTGATTTTTGACTGGCAAGGCCCCTTATAACCACACAGTCTGTGAGTTCTCCCCACTGTTGGTAGTAGTTCTTCAGACTTTCTTCTGTGGTTTCAGAGCTCAAGCCACCAATGAAGAGTTTACGGATTTGTTCGTTTTCTTTCTTTTCCCTCTTCACAGGACCAGATTTCACAGTTTTCTCCATCGCGGGTTCACTCGCTGCAGCCATATTTCCAATAGCCGAGGTTAACGCGAGATCTCGCGGGATGAACAGAGACCCGGCAGGTCTCTACTGTGGGGTGATGCCCTCTACTGCCCCAGAAATGGCAGGTCTAGAAACCTCCTTAGGGAGTCGGTGATGCTGCTCACACCTCCAGAGCCGCTGCCTCTGGAGCCTTCGAATCAATCTTAAGCACCTTTCAATATTCCTGCAAAACACCATTTAACACAGTAATCTTTCCTGATCCAGTCATTAAGATTAATATTGCACTTTCCCTATTAATGTTTCCAATTTTGAATTGTATGTGTACTATCCAGACTTCCCAGGTGGTGCTAGTGGTAAAGAACCTGCCTGCCAATGCAGGTTAGATGTGAGAGACACAGGTTCGATCCCTCGGTCGGGAAGATCCCCTGGAGAAGGGCATGGCAATCCATTCCAGTTTTCTTGCGTGGAGAATCCCATGGGCAGAGGAGCCTGGCAGGCTGAAGTCCATGGGTTCACAAATAGTCAGACACTACTGAAGCAGCTTAGCACGCAGGCACATCATCTCTTTATCTTGGTTTTCTCACTAAGTTGGATGCCCACTGAAGTGAAGAGTAGTGTGGACTTTAGCGGTTTACACTGACAGACTCACTTATTCACTTTGCTATCAGACTGGGCTCAGATATATCTTTTGAAAAAGACTGTTCAAACTCAAAAAAATACTTTCTAAGCTTTTCAAATAAATTCACTCAACTCCAGTTATACAATGATAAAAAATCCCTTTTGTGGTAGACTGTCTAATTGGCACTGGGGCTTCAAATCCTTTCTCTATGTAATCCATTTAACCTCTAATCACAATAATCTAGTTAACATGTAAACCTAATCAGTACACCCTTTCATTTAAATCTATCATTTCTGTCCTCAGAAGATATTTTTAAAGGGAGAAACTAAATTTTTTCATTTTATTTCTGTTGTCCTGCCATAATTATTAACACTATACTTGAATATTGATCTAGAAGTCCAAGTTTGGAGAAATCTTGGGAAATTACTTGATCATCCCATTTACAGAGCATCTATTGGGAGGACTAATGCTGAAACTGAAGCTCCAAACCTTTGGCCACCTGATCTGAAGAAAAGATTTAAAAGACCTTGATGCTGGGAAAGATTGAAGGCAGGAGAGGAAGGGGATGACAGAGCATGAGATGGTTGGATGGCATCACCGACTCAGTGGACACGAATTAGAGCAAACTCTGGGAGAGAGTGAAGGACAAGAGAGCCTGGCGTGCTGCAGTCCATGGGGTGGCAAAGAGTCAGACATAACTTCACGATTGAACAACAATTATATGCCACATTGTGGACTAAAACCCTTGAGTTTAATTTAAAGTCACTGCCCCAGTTTATCTGAATCCTAATGAGTAAAAAGTGTTATCAACTAAAGAATATCTACTACTGCGTAGTCTGTCCATGGGGATTCTCCAGGCAATAATACTGGAGTGGGTTGCCATGCTCTCCTCCAGGGCATCTTCCCAACTCAGGGATCGAACCCAGGTTTCCCACATTGCAGGCAGGCTGTTTACAGTCTGAGCCAACAGGGAAGCCCAAGAATACTGGAGTGGGTAGCCTATCCCTTCTCCAGGGGAACCTCCTGACCCAGGAATCAAACCGTGGTCTCTTGCATTACAGGCGGGTTCTTTACCAGCTGAGCTACCTGAGAAGCCCATATCTACTATAGTTCTAGGTATAATTAAGTGCTGTGATCATCAATAAGGCCAACACAGAGACAGAGAAAGGAGATATGGAGGAAGAAAGTAAGAAGGGAGAAAAAATTAATGACAATTGTTGATGAAGAAATTGCGGAAGGCCAAACTGATGACCTGTTTGAAGCAATAGGTTCAAATAGTTCTTGAAGCAAAGAACTGAATTTTTTAAAAGAAAGGAAGAAAAACCAAATGCATAGTGTGTAAAACAACTTCTCAGAGAGAACTATTTAAAGAACACAGTCAAATACTACTTCTACTTCATAGTGATTTTTTTTTTTAAATATAGATATGTATGACCTGGGATTTCCCTGGTGGTCCAGTGGTTAAGACTCCAAGCTTCCACTGCATGGGTTTGATCCCTGGTCTAGGAACTAAGATCCCGCACCCCCTGCCCCAAGAAAAAATCTGGGCTACTATCCCAAGAAAGCTTCAGACTCAAAAATATACAAAATCATCCATATTTCTTAACACTAACACCAAAGAAATAACTTTCAAATAAGGTAACCTCTTTAAGAGCTATTGTCTGCCAACTTAAAAAGACTTTGCAAAAAAAAAAAAAAAGGATATAAAATGAACACTCCCTTGCAATCAAGAGAGATTCCACACTCACCAGAAGAGGCTAGCTTGGAACTCTGGTATAGGCAGGATTCCCTATCTTCCAAGTGCTGTCCTCTGACAACTCTGGAGATGCAGACAGCCTGTGACTTGCTGTAAAGTGCAGGAACTTCTGTCTCTGATTCTCATTTTATAGGGGAAGAGAGTGGACAACCCAATCAGGGGACAACCCAATCCAGAGGACACACCCCTCGCTCAGATCAAAGGGTTTGATGAGATTTATGAAACTTTATCCACAAAGTTGAGAATTTGAGGCTATTGACACTGTCAGATACTCCTGTAAATGAAAAAATGTAATACATTTGGGTCTGGGAGTGATGTTGGCAGTTTCTACCAACATTTTAATGTTTGCTCTCACTCAGGATACATTCTACAAAAAAAAAAAAAAAATTATTTCTATACACAGAAATATCCATAAGCTTATGTTTTAACACAATAAAGTAGACGCTGTTTAAATGTTTGACCAGTAAAAGTCCAAATCTTTATTAAAAATCTACCAAGTCTATGCTAATAGCCATTCCAAAGAAATCAGTATTTGTACATTTGATTCAGTCATGTCTGACTCTTTGGGACCCTATGGACTGCAGCCCACCAGGCTCCTCTGTCCATGGGATCCTCCAGGCAAGAATTGCCATGCCCTCCTCTGGGGGATTTACCCTACCCAGGGATCGCAGTATTATTGAAGCACAAGCTGGAATTTCCTGAAAGGCAGGTTCTTTCCCACTAGTGTCACCTGGGAAGCCCTCTAAATAGTCTCTTAACAATGCAGAGTTTCAAAGAATAGCAAGGAGAGATAAGAAAGCCTTCCTCAGCAATCAATGCAAAGAAATATAGGAAAACAACAGAATGGGAAAGACTAGAGATCTCTTCAAGAAAATTAGAGATACCAAGGGAACATTTTATGCAAAGATGGGCTCAATAAAGGACAGAAATGGTAGGGACCTAACAGAAGCAGAAGATATTAAGAAGAGGTGGCAAGAATACACAGAAGAACTATACAAAAAAGATCTTCATGACACAGATCATGATGGTGTAATCACTCACCTAGAGCCAGACAGCCTGGAATGTGAAATCAAGTGGGCCTTAGGAAGCATCACTACAAACAAAGCTGGTGGAGGTGATGGAATTCCAGTTGAGCTATTTCAAATCCTGAAAGATGATGCTGTGAAAGTGCTGCACTCAGTATGCCAGCAAATTTGGAAAACTCAGCAGTGGCCACAGGACTGGAAAAGGTCAGTTTTCATTCCAATCCCAAAGAAAGGCAATGCCAAAGAATGCTCAAACTACCGCACAATTGCACTCATCTCACACGCTAGTAAAGTAATGCTCAAAACTCTTCTCCAAGCCAGGCTTCAGCAATACGTGAACCGTGAACATCCAGATGTTCAAACTGGTTTTAGAAAAAGCAGAGGAACCAGAGATCAAATTGCCAACATCCTCTGGATCATCAAAAAAGCAAGAGAGTTCCAGAAAAACATCTATTTTTGCCTTATTGACTATGCCAAAGCCTTTGACTGTGTGGATCACAATAAACTGTGGAAAATTCTGAAAGAGATGGGAATATGAGACCACCTGACCTGTCTCTTGAGAAACCTGTATGCAGGTCAGGAAGCAACAGTTAGAACTGGACATGGAGCAACAGACTGGTTCCAAGTAGGAAAAGGAGTACGTCAAGACTGTATATTGTCACCCTACTTATTTAACTTATATGCAGAGTACATCATGAGAAATGCTGGGCTGGATGAAGCACAAGCTGGAATCAAGATTGCTGGGAGAAATATCAATAACCTCAGATACGCAGATGACACCACCCTTATCGCAGAAAGTGAAAAAGAACTAAAGAGCCTCTTGATGAAAGTGAAAGAGGAGAGTGAAAAAGTTGGCTTAAAGCTCAACATTCAGAAAACTAAGATCATGGTGTTAGGTAGTTAGAATAGGAAACAGGAGTCCAAAATGGCAGTGGCTAAAAGACAAGGAAGGGAAAAGCCTGCGAAAATGGAACAAAGGAAGGTCTGAGGACCTGAGTGAGAACTTCAGGTAGAACAGCACTCCTGGCTAAGCCCAATTTGCATAGAGCAGGCCCAGGGGGAAGAAAAAAACATATAAAAGGAGGAGCCAAAGCGCGCTCTCTCTCTGTTTCCCTCTCTGTCTCCCTCTCTGTCTCCCACGTGCGTGTGCTCTCTTTCTCTCTCTCTCTCTCTCTCTCTCTCTCTCTTTCTCTTTGCATCTTTGGGTCAGCATGCCCTCACGCTTCGAGGATGGACTCTCCTGCTATTATCTAAATAAAATAGAGCTGTAACACTGATTTTTCTAAGAGCTATCACATGCTCTGTCCAAGACCCGAGAGCTGTGACCCACTGAGAGCTTTAGTGTCCATTGCTCCAAATCTTTGTTGTGATGAGACAAGAACCGAGCAGCATACACTCACGTGACAATGGCATCCAGTCGTATCACGTCATGGCAAATAGATGGGAAACAGTGGAAACAGTGGCTGACTTTATTTTGGGGGGGCTCCAAAATCACTGCCAATGGTGATTGCAGCCATGAAATTAAAAGACGCTTACTCCAATGGCACCCCACTCCAGTACTCTTGCCTGGAAAATCCCATGGATGGAGGAGCCGGGTAGGCTGCAGTCCATGGAGTGGCTATAAGTTGGACACGACTGAGCGACTTCACTTTCACTTTTCACTTTCATGCACTGGACAAGGAAATGGCAACCCACTCCAGTGTTCTTGCCTAGAGAATCCCAGGGACAGGGGAGCCTGGTGGGCTGCCGTCTATGGGGTCGGACAGAATCGGACACGACTGAAGCGACTTAGCAGCAGCAGCAGCACTCCTTGGAAGGAAAGTTATGACCAACCTAGACAGCATATTAAAAAGCATAGACATTACTTTGCCAACAAAGATCCGTCTAGTCAAGGCCATGGTTTTTCCAGTGGTAATGTATGGATGTGTGAGTTGGACTATAAAGAAAGCTGAGCACAGAAGAATTGATGCTTTTGAACTGTGGTGTTGGAGAATACTCTTGAGAGTCCCTTGGACTGCAAGGAGATCCAACCAGTCCATCCTAAAGGAGATCAGTCCTGGGTGTTCATTGGAAGGACTGATGTTGAAACTGAAACTCCAATACTTTGACCACCTGATGCGAAGATCTGACTCATTGGAAAAGACCCTGATGCTGGGAAAGATTGAGGGCAGGAGAAGGGGACGACAGAGGATGAGATGGTTGGATGGCATCACCGACTCAATGGCCATGGGTTTGGGTGGACTCTGGGAGTTGGTGATGGACAGGGAGGCCTAGTGTGCTGCAGTCCATGGGGTCACAAAGAGTTGGACACGACTGAGCGACTGAATTGAACTGAACTGAACTATCTTTATTTCACTGACTGATTTAACTTTTTCTTCAATCTGGTGTGGACTACATTTTGAAATAATTTCAATTTCTTTGGTAAATAGAAATATTATAGAAACCAATTTCCTCTGTGTTTACTTTCTTTAATGTGTGTTTTTAAATATTTAAAATTACAGACCTATGTACACTACCATGTGTAAAATAGATAGCTAGTGGGAAGTTGCTGTATAGCACAAGGAGCTCAGCCTGGTGCTCTATGATGACCTAGAGGGCTGGGATGGGAGAAGGGGGAGGGAGGCTCAAGAAGCAAGGGATATATGTATGCTTAAGGTTGATTCATGTTGTTGTACAGCAGAAACTAACACAAAACTGTAAAGCAATTATACACCTATAAAATTTTTTTAATTTAAAATTATATAATCTGTTATACCCCCAATGATGTGCAGAAAGTAATCATGAGTGAACATTAAGCTGCAGCCATGTATCAGTCCTTCCACAACAATGTATTTTGTTGTTTTGTTGCTAAGTGGTGTCCGACTCTTTTGCGACCGCATGGACTGTAGCCTGCCAGATTCCTCTGTCCATTAGGGTTTCCCAAGAAGAAAACTAAAGTAGATTGCCATTTTCTTCTCCAGGGGATCCTCCCAACTACAGGATCAAACCCAGGCCTCCTGCACTGCAGGCAGATTCTTTACCATCTGAGCCACCAGGGAAGCCCAGAAGAGTTTAAAAAGCAAAATAAAAATAAATTTAAAAATAAAATCACCTAGGTTACCTTGTTCTGTTTCTATTGGTGTAGGGTGGATAATACACATCTGATGTTTAATTATAGGGAGCAACATGACTGGGCTAAGGAATGCCCAGTTAGAAGGTTGTGTATTAATTCTGAGTGTGTTCCTGAAGATGTTTCTAGGAGAGATTAGCATTTGATTCCATAGACTAAGTTAAGAGACCTCACCCTCCCCAGTGTGACGGTGGGTGAGGGTGGGGTGTTACCCACTCTGCTGAGGGCCAAATGGATCAAAACTGTGAAGGAAGGATGAATCCATTCTCTCTTCTTGAACTGGGATGTCCACCTTTTCCTTCCCTTGGACTCAGAGCTCAGGCCTTCAGACTTGAACTGAATTTTACCACTGGCTTTCTGCTTCTCCAGCTTGCAGATAGTGTTGCCAAAATCTTGCCTTTCTATCCACTGATGCCAAGTGGAAAGATGAAGACAGTTATGAAGGATAAACAAAGAGTGGCTTTATTCCTTTGCCAGGCAAAGAGGGACCAGAGTAGGCTAGTGCCTCAAGAACGGTGCCCCCTTCAATGGGGAATAGGGAGAGGTCTTATTGTCTGGGCTCTTGGTCGGCGGTAGGTGATAAGGTTCAAGGCAGTGACTGGCTTGCATTCTAATTATTTATTTGTTTTTCCTCCCGGTTATTTTGCCCTTTGCGATTCCAAGGCTTGCCACAGACCCGCCAGAGAGAGTGTTTCCTGGTATTTGGAAACCTCTCTTTTTTAAGACTCCCTTCCAGGGACGGGTTTCCATCCCTACCTTTTTTGTATCTCTTTCTATCTTTTATATTTTGTCCTACCTCCTTTCGAAGACTATGAGCTGCCTTTCTGTGTGTCTGATGTCCTCTTCCAGCATTCAGAAGTCGTTTTGTGGAATTTTCTCGGCGTCTAAATGTTCTTTCGGTGAATTTATGGGAGAGAAAGTTGTCTCCCTGTCCTATTCCTCCACCATCTTAGGACCACTGCCCTCCTCAGGCTTGCATTCTGATGGATTGGTGGTGAGGTAAGTAGGAGTCTCTGGTGCTCAAGAAGACTCTTGAGAGTCCCTTGGACTGCAAGAAGATCAAACCAGTCAATCCTCAAGGAAATTAACCATGAATATTCAGTGGAAGGATTGATGCTGAAGCTGAAGTTCCAATACTTTGGCTACCTGATGTGAAGAACTGACTCATTGGGAAAGACCCTGATGCTGGAAAAGATTGAAGGCAAAAGAAGGGGGCAGCAGAGGATGAGATGGTTGGATAGCATCACAGTCTCAGTGGGTATGAGTTGGAGCGAACTCTGGGAGATAGTGGAGGACAGAGGAGATTGGCGTGCTGCAGCCCATGGAGTGGCAAAGAGTCAGACACAACTTAGCAACTGAACAACAACAACAAGACCTTGCTCCAAGGTTGCTCTTGACTGTTTCTCCCTGGTCTTGCATTCCCACCCTTCCCTAATTAACAACTGCTTGAATCTGCCCATTGGAGCTCAGGGAAGGTCATGGGAGCTGAACGAAGGCTGTTTCCTGTAATCTAAGAAATGGGGGACATGGAAAGACTTTGTGCCCTGGAGCCCCGTAGACCCCTGCTCATTATCAGACTCAGAAATCAGACCTCAAGTTTTCTCACTTTTGTAACTATGTGAGTGAATTCCTAAATAAATCTTCTCTTCAATATACTTTATATCCTATTGGTGGTCTGGTGGCTAAGAGTCCACACTCCCAATGCAGGGGGCCTGTGTTCAGATCCCACATGCTGCAACCAAGAACCCCCGTGCCACAACTAAGACCCAGTACAGCCAAATACATAAAAAAACAAGATAAAGTCCAAAAAAAGTGCACCTGGAAGAAATTTCCAATGCATAAGAGCCTCCCTCAAGCCCCAGAAGGAGACAATCCACCCCCAGAAAGAGTCTATGTACTTGAACACATGAAAAAACACTTAAATGTGAATAAATGCTCATGCTCAAACTAACTCCCTCCTTCCCTCTCTCTCTCTTTGCCTTACTGTTGATCACAGCATTTATGTCTATATGACGGGTTATGAACTCTTTGCTCTACTTATCATTTCCTCTCACTAAGGAAATGGGAGCAGCACTGTTTAATTCTGGATCACAAGTTCTATGCCAGCACTTTGCTCATAGTAGGTGCTTTGCAAAAGGGGTGACCAAATTTTTTCTCAAAATTGAGACAGATTGGGGAATAAAGAAGGCAGTGTTATTAGGGCAGGACAACAGGATAAATATCTGCAAAGACAAAAATGAAAAGGACCGAAAAGTTCAAGTGAATGATCAGGTTTGCGTTTTAAACAGATCATTGTGATTAGAATCTCGCAATTGGATTATGTGGAGAAAGGATTTGAAATCTAAGCCGTAATTCCTAGTTTATTGCAGTATATCATTCAAAATGTGATATCTTTACCTAAGTGTATGCTATATTATGTCTCAGCTGGTAAAGAATCCACTTGCCAATGCAGGAGACACAGGAAACGTGGGCTCCATCCCTGGGTTGGGAAGATCCCCTGGAGCAGGGCATGGCAACCCACTCCAGTATTCTTGCCTGGAGAATTCCATGGACAGAGGAGCCTGGTGGACTATAGTCCAGAGGGTCACAAAGAGACATGACTGAGTGACTAACATTTTCACTTTAGGATGCTGCAGGTGGGTGTGCTCAAAAGCTCAGTAGTGTCAGACTCTTTGCAACCTCATGGACTGTAGCCCCCCAGGCTCCTCTGTCCATGGGATTCTCTGGGTAAGAATACTGGAGTGGTTGCCATTTCCTTCTCCAGAGAACATTCTTGACCCAGGGATGGAATCCGAGTCTCTTATGTCTCCTGCATTAGCAGGCAGATTCTTTACCACTAGTGCCATCTGCAATTGAAGGTCAGAGAACTGGCTGGTTTAGATCAGGATGTTCATGACAACATTTGTTATGGGGCATGGTTAACTCCAGAGATTTTTGTCCTGTGACCTTGGTACAAAGTTCCACACCCCTTACCATGGTATAGGGCTCCACACCAACTTCACAGAGGAAGCAATGAGACCATGAAACAGGCCAAGCAGAAAACTGGCTGAAGCTCTAGACACTCAAGACGACTGGCCAGAGCATCCCTGGTGGTCCAGTGGTAACGAATCCATCTGCCAATGCATAACATATGTGTTCAATCCCTGGTCCAGGAAGATCTCACATATCTTAGAGCAACTAAGACTAGGCACCACAACTACTGAGCCTGTGCTCTAGATCCTGTGCTCCACAAGAAAAACCAACATGGTGAGAAACCCAAGCACTGCATCTAGAGAGTAGCCCCGGCTCTTCGCAACTAGAGAAAAGCCTGAGCAGCAACAAAGACCCAGTACAGCCAAAAGTAAACAAATAAAATTATTTTTTTAAAAAAAGAAGAAGACTGATCAGCTGCATATTCTAGAGGTCAGTGACTAGAATAGCTTTCCGGGCTGACAGTGAGTTCAGGTGACAGCTAAAGGGAGGAGATCTTGGAGAACAAGAGAACGCGGGGACTCCTACATGCAGCCATGAAGAAGGTGAAAGTCCTTTGGATTTTACAAATGCCTTAACAACAATTCCACCAAGTAGTTCAGGTGAAAGTCTGGACCAACCTAAGGATGAGGAGGTGTGTGCACACTAGGCCTGACACCCCTGGTGGTGTCCATATCAGCTATAGAGGAGTCCAGGAATGAGCCGGGATCTCTCACAGCCTGTCTGCAAGAAACAGGTAACTTCTTGAGATAGCAAGTCAGATGCATATGGTGAAGTAGTAAGAGGAGAGACTGACTCCGGCCTTGAGGGCCAATAGGATTGCCAGGGAAGCAGAGAGAGGAACCAAGAAAGAGCCCTGAAAATACAGTGAGACAGGCTACATTGGTGCCAAAGAAAAGGAGAGTGGGGTGGTCCTTGAGAAAGACAGACTTGACTTTCACCCACATCTCTTTGCAACATCTATCATGATCTTTCCTTTTCATGGTAAATCTCAATATTTATTTACCATAATCTTTCTTCATTTTATATTAAAGTCTACAGGATAATCGGGCTCAGGAATTACTTAGTGTTTTGAACTTACATTCTAAATGTCTTATCAATAGACAAATGGAGTGGGGATGTAAGGGAAGCTCAAGAGGGAGGGGATATATGTATGCTTATGGCTGTTGTATGGCATGCTGTTGTATGGCAGAAACCAACACAACATTGTAAAACAATTATACTCCAATTAAAAAATCTAAAAAAAAAAATTTAAATAGATGAATGGATAAAGAGGATGTGGTATGTATATAAAATGGAATATTACTCAGCAACAAAAAGAAATAAGTCTTGCCATTTGCAACAATACAGATGAATCAGGAGAGTATTATGCTAAGTGAAATAAGTCAGACAGGGAAAGACAAATACTGTATGATCTGACTTATATGTGGAATCTAAAAACAAAACAAACAAAACAGAAACAGAGCAAACTGGCAGTTGCCAGAGGGAGGGGGAGGGGGGTTGGGCCAAATAGTGAAGGGGATTAAGAAATACAAACTTCTATTTATAAAATAAATGGGTCATGAGGATATAATATACAGCAGAAGAGATACAGTCAATAACACTAATAATTTTGTAGAATCAGAGAACTTGCTGAACTTCTCACAGTGATCATTTTGCAGTGTATTTGATTGTTGGATCACTATATTGTCCACCTAAAGCTAACATATTATTATATATGATCTATAGTTCAATTTTAAAAGTATGCATATATATGGAATCTATAAAGATAGTATTGGTGAATCCATTTGCAGGGCAGCAATGGAGACGCAGACACAGAGAACAGGCTTGTGGACACAGTGGGGGGAGGAGAGGATGGGAAAAATTGAGAGAGGAGCATGGAAACATATGCATTACCATATGTAAAATAGTGCTAAAAATAGGGCAAGAATACACTAAAAGTATATTTCTTTTTAATACAGGATTGCTACTATTGCTTTCCACAAGTCCATAGGAGAAAACATGAACCCAACTCCTCCAGGGATGGGAAGAAGCTGGGATCTAAGGCCTTAGCAGCTGCACCATAAACTGGTACTTCAGTGAGATGGGTGGAATGGAGGACCATTAAGATCACACCCGCAGCTCCCTCTGTGATCATCACTTTGCCCTGCGCCCAGCTCTGCAGAGAACTTTGACCAAAGCCATCCACACTTCCCGGTTCCTCAGGCTGTATATGAGGGGGTTGAGCGTGGGGGTGATAAGGCTGTAGAACAGGGAGACTATGTTGTCCTGGTGTGGGCTGTGGTAGGCACCTGGGACCATGTACATGAACACGGCTGCGCCATAGAAGAGTCCCACTGCTGTGATGTGTGAGGAGCAGGTGGTGAAGGCCTTGTGGCGGGCCTCCTCTGAGCGCATACGTAGAACAGCCCCCAACACGTGGCCATAGGAGGTGGCAACGAGGGCGAGGGGAAGCACCAGAATCAGCACTCCCGAGGTGGACAGCGCCAGTTCATAGGCGGACTTATCCGCACAGGAGAGCTTCAGCAGCGCGGGCACCTCACAAAAGAAGTGGTCCACGGTGTGCGAGGCACAGTAAGGGAAGTGCAGAGTGATGGAGGTCTGGATGCAGGCATTGAGCACACCCGCCAGCCAGGAGGAGATCACCATGAGCAGGCACACCTGGTGCCTCATGAGCAGAGAATACTGCAGCGGGTGGCACACAGCCACATAACGGTCATAGGACATGAGGGCCAACAGGATGCCCTCAGCCACACCCATCAGCGTGAGGAAGAATATCTGAACTACACAACCCCCAAAGGAGATGGAACCTTCTCCCTGCAGAAAGTCTGAGGCCACCTTGGGGATGGTGACCAGGGGGAAGCCAACATCAAACAGGGAGAGCTGACCAAGCAGAAAATACATCGGTGTGTGGAGCCGGGAGTCCAAGAAGATCAGGAAGAGCAGAGTGGTGTTGCCCACAAGCCCCATGATAAACATGACAGCCACCAGGAAGACCAGTAGCTGAGGTGACCCTGAGCGGCTGAAGAGGCCCACCAGAATGAAGTCAGAGGCCACTGACTGATTCACATCTGTCATATTTTACACAACATAACTTTGCTGCAAGAAGAACTGGAGACCCATGGCAAGAAGCCCGAGTCGGGGGTGGTAAATACGTCTCATCCCACGTTCCAATGGCTATTGATTGGTAAAGGCTGCCTGGAGTGCCATCTTGAGAAGAGCTATGAGGTCACAGCTAAGATTAATAGGTGGAAAAAGCCATGATCGATTAGTGATGTCTGTCACAGGCATGGGATGGGAAAACCGTAACTGGCACCTCTGAATGAGATACTTGGCCACACGCTAGTCAAGAGCTACCCACCTACTCTTTTTTTTAATAATAGCAATATTTAGATTTTTCCCTTTTTTAAACATTAATTTTTATTGGAGTATAATTGCTTTCAGCAGTAAAAGAATCTGCCTGCCTAACAGGAGACATGTAGAAGACCTGGATTCAACTCCTGGGTTGGGAAGATTCCCTAGAGAAGGAAATGGCAACCCTCTCCAGTATTCTAGCCTGGAGTATTCATGGACTGAAGAGCCTGGTGGGCTGTGGTCCATGGGATCAAAAAGAGTTGGACATGACAGTGACTAACACACACACACACACACACACATAGTTGCCTTACAAAATTGTGTTCCCACTGACTCTTGCAGTCCCAATTTCATGGTCGAAGTCAAAGACAGGAACACAAACCCAGTAGAACGTTTCAGTAACCTTCATCCCAGTGGTGCTGGGGCCAAAGCAGAAGTGATATTCCAAAAGGACTGGTAAATATATGGAGTTGAATCAACAAACCAAGCAGGAAAACAGAGAAAGATCTGGGTCCAGTGGCCTGGATGAGAATCTGGATCAAAGAGAAATCTGATGAGCAAGCACTGGGATCAAGTTGATGATCTGGGGACTTCCCTGGTAATACAATCTAAAATTGTATTAAATAAATCCTGGGAATATCTCACTATTTCCATGGCTTCATAAAGAAAAACTTAAAAAACTAATTCTTGACAATTTTCTGCCAATGTGGAGCCAATTGATTACCTTAGTCACCAAGTTTCCCAGCTGGTAAAATAGCTTTTACTGCACGCTCGTGTCAAGGGCTATTTAAGAGTCAAAATGAACCTAGTCTTGCTCTGTTCACTCACTATGCTCATCCTAAGAGAAGCTGATACCAACTGAGCACTGACTGTATAGTGGGTATCTGGCTATTTCACACTTAACACTTCAATACTCCAATACTTTGGCCAGCTGATTCGAAGAGCTGACTCACTGGAAAAGTCTCTGATGCTGGGAAAGATCGAAGGCAAAAGGAGAAGAGGGCGGCAGAAGATGAGATGAGATGGTTAGATAGCTTTACCGACTCAATGGACATGAATCTGAGCCAACTCCGGGAGACAGTGAAGGACAGGGGAGCCTGGAGTGCTGCAGTCCATGGTATCGCAAAAAGTCAGACATGGCTTAGCGACTGAACAAAAACAACACTTCAACCCTCAAGTCCTGGTGAGGGATAGTGTGCATAGTTATGCAAAAGTTTGAATATACTTAATGCCATTAACAGTACACTACAGTGGTCTAAATGGTAATTTTTACGTATTAAAATTATGTATTGGAAAAATCATGATGCTGGGAAAGATTGAAGGCAGGAGGAGGAGGGGACAACAGAGGATAAGATGGTTAGATAGCATCACGGACTCAATGGGCATGAACTGGAGCTAACTCCAGAAGACTGTGAAAGACACGGAAGGAAGCCTGGTGTGCTGCAGTCCATAGGGCCTCAAAGAATCGGACACAATTGAGCAACTGAACAACAACAATATATATTTTATAACAATAAAAAAAGAAATACTGACTATAGGTCTTGCTGTTTGTATTTTTTGGATGAGAAGCAGATATTCAGAGAAGTCTGGTGACTTGTCTAGCAAGAAGTAACCGAATCGAGATTTGAACAAAATAGGGATCTGATTCCAAAGTTCCCATTTTTCCCTTTGCATTCTACACACTCCTCCCAAGCACTGTAATTATACATTTCGTATTTGTTATACACACTCACACACTCAGTCCTGTGTGCCTACAAACTTACCTTTCCTTCCGGGATTCCCAGGTGGTCCCACTGTTGATGCATCTTTAAAGAGATGGGTTCTAAACCTCTGGGTTTTTGGAATCTCTAGCCTGAAGTTCTTTGGTGGCTAGAGACTCTGATTGTGATTCCCTTGTGTCCTAAGCTTTTGATAAACTCTTTCTCCTACAAAATCTCTCTTGGAAAAAAAATTTCCAACCTCCTCCAAGAGCTAGGCACAGCTAGACAGGATTCACTCAGATCTGGGCTGGATTATCTCACTGTGACTCACAACATTGCTTCTCATTTGGGTAGAAGAGGATCCCCTTTGGCAAGTTTCCAAATTATATATTACCTCTTCCTTTCCCCACTTTTCTACATGATGCCAAAATTTGGATCTGGGGGGGCCCTCTGCTGATGCGAGTGACCTGGGGAAAGGGGCTGGCATTATTCACTTTCTGGTTGCCCTTAAAACTCTCACATCTCTCCACCATGACCAGATACCATCTGGACCCTTCATCCTCTTAATAATCAGAACCCTGTCACTGACATTGTTGATTTAATCCTCACATTCAATTACCCCTGCTCAAGGATCCGCAGCAGATCTCATTCAATAAACAGTAGTTGAATGAACACATTCTGCAAGGGAAACACTATTGTGTCAGAACTAATGTTATTGACAAATGGGTTGAGAGAGAGTGAGTGACTTAACTAATGTCACACAGCTGTTAAGAAATCAGGCTAGGATTTGGAATCTGTCTAAAGGAGTCCATATTCTGAGCACTCTTGACTCTACATGCTGCCTCTTTCTTAGAGAAAAGGCTCCACTCTTCTGCCAAGGAGCTCAAAACTGAGAATTCCTCAGAGGAAGCACCCTTGTGGATGGCCAGTCCTCAGAAAGTGAGCTAAAGTTGCCCCCAACCCATGCCAGACAAGTTGTTCTGGTACTGGCTCCGAGACCACGGTCAGGTACCAGTGCTTGGCAGCTTCCAAGAGCTTCTCTAGAAGGTCAGCATGGGTTGACGTTCAACATGGATTGCACATCAACAAAGATGACTTTCTGCTGTCTGGAGGACTGACCTTCTTGGGTTCATAACAACAAAGACAGACAGGGAATTAATAAGTATTCAGTATAATAAGATAGCTGCCTTCCAGTTGGCGAATATCAAAGAAATAGACAAGAACCCACTTTCCATTCAAATACCTGTATTGACTCAAGCCAGCATATCCATGGAAAACTTCATCACTTCTTTGGCTCCATCTCACCACTAATGCCTAACTTCTAAATCAAGCCTGCATCCCCAAGACCCCCAGAAGGCTGGCTGAGTTCCAAGTCCTCTGCCCCACTTACCAAGGTCTGTGTGTAGACTCAAGAATCTTTTTCAACACCCCATTTGCATATCAACACCCTTCTTCCAGGATTGTCCCTGATAAAACCTCCCTGGATTCCAGTGTCATGGGTTTCACCAGGGCTTCCTCTGTCTCTGCAGACTTAGATGTCATCATCTAGGAGTGGAGGCTCCAGAGAGCACTGTTGCATCAGCAATCCCTCTGGGTCTTTCTGCTAGAGGGAAAATGAGTTGCAGTGGAAGCCAAGAACCCTGGCTCTTTGGATTGTCCCTGGAGGATAATGGAAAAACATTCACTCTTCTCAACCAAAGGCAGGATGGGCATCACTGACATGGATCTTTGCATGTGACAGCTATCCAAGCCCTTCTTTGGGCATCTAATTAGGAGGAGGGCATGTGGCAATCCATTACTGCCAATGGACCCCATGCTCAAAGGAAAAAAAATTCTGAAATCCAGGATATTTCCTCTGCATTAAATAATGAGACAATGACGGTAGGGGAACAGTCAGGAGACAATTTTCCTGGGTCAGGAAATTCCTTCCTCTAAACTCTGTTCTTGAGGGGCCTTTAAGACTCAGGAGATACAATGGTCTAGAGACAGATGGTTCTAGTGTTGAGAGTTTATTGTGTGCCCATGACCAGAGCTTAGGGTAAGGATAGAGATCAGAGAGCATCATCAATCGGTGACCAAACTTCAAGCCTGGTTTCCTGTAATGCTGTTTGTTTTGTTGTGTAAAATTCTTGGTTGGCCAGGCCCCCTCCAGGGGCTCAACAATCACAAGATTCCTCTCCCATCTTATCTTTGGTGCTGCAAGTCTTGTACTCACAACAGACAGTCACAGTCACTCCCAGTCTGGGCAGTGTCCAGGCAGATTAGAAGCAAGATCAGAGGCTTGCTCTGCTTTGTCTCTGAAGCCTAAACAAGACTATTCATTTAATTTCCCTAACAAGTTAATATAATGATGTATGTCAATTATATCTCAATATAATTAAGTAATTTTTTTTAAATCATGTGTCAGACAGGTGGCAACAAGGTGCAACCAGACCACGGTGACCTAAATGGGAAGGAAATCCAAAAAAGAGGGAATATACATACGTGTATAGCTGATACACTTTGCTGTACAGCAGAAAATACAACCTTGTACACCAACTATACTCTGATATATATTTTTTTTAAAAAAAAAACCAAGATGGAACCAGAATCGAAGCAAGAATAAGTGGCATTTGTTAAGAGCTTGATACATAGTTGGTTAACGATCAGCAAATTTCTTGTACCCTGCACCACCTTGCATGTGTGCATGCTAAATCGCTTCAGTCGTGTCTGACTCTTTACGACCCTGTGGACTGTAGCCTTCCAAGCTTTGTCTGTAAGGATTCTCCAGGCAAGAATACTGGAGTGGGTTTCCATGCCTTCCCCCAGGGGATCTTCCCAACCCAGGGATCGAACCCAGGTCTCATGCAACTCCTGCACTGCAGGCATATTCTTTACTGCTGAGCCATTGAGGAAGCCCACACCACCTTATTCCATGGCATACTTTAGCAATTGATCTCATTGCTTTCTACCTAAGTCTAGATAAAGCTTCACGATTCGGCACAAGGTACAAGCAAATTTTACAAACTGGATTTGACATTCATCATGAAACGATCTTTTCAAACTCTAGACCAGTACTCAAAGCAGTCGTGACAGTCTGCTTGGAGATAAAGAGCTTGCACCAGAAAGTTATATAATATACTGCTTCCTTCATTGAGAAATGCTTGCTGTGGAAGAAATACCAGTTGAGTGAAAGCTTAGTGATATTGATTTATGGTTTCTTCCAAAGTTCCTTTCTCCTCAAGAAACGGTAACAGTTCGTGGACCACAATTTGAGTAACACTGTCATAGACATAGACACATCCTGGCAAGGTACCTGCTATTAGCCATTTCTGTGTAGCTGGTACCCAAGGCACATGGACACATCAATATTTATTGATACAGACAGGAGGTTGGAAAGAGAAAATGAGATATGGAGAAGTGGCTGGTGGGTCTCGGGTTCTCAACACCTACCACACTGATTTGCATCAAAGATGGATGAATGGGGAAGTGACCAAGATGACAGAGTAGGAAGACCTGAGTTTGCCTCTTCCCAAAGGCATACTAAAATTGCAGAGCAATCAACAGAGCAGCTATAGATGAGGAAGGCTTGAAGACTAACAGAAGATCTTCTACATCTAAAGATATAAAGAAGGAACCATAGGGGAATTCCCTGGTGGTCCAGTGGTTAAGATTCCACACTTTTGACATGGCGGATGCAGATTCCATCCCTGGTCAGGGAACTAAGTTCCCATGTGCCGCGTGGCCAAATAAAAAAAAAGTATGCCGATATCATCATAATAATTTTTTTTAAAAAAAAGAAGGAACCACAACGAAATGGGTAGGAAGGGCAAAGATGTGGTATAGTCAAGACCCACACCCCTGGATAGATGACCCGCAAATGGGAGAATAATTACAATTTCAGAGGTTCTCCCCCAAGAAGCAATGGGTTTGAGATCCACATCGGAGGTGGGGTGGGGGTGGGGGGGAGATGGGAGGTGCTTTTTTCCCCCAGCTTTATTGAGATATAATTGACATATAACACTGTCGGTTTAAGTGTATATATTGATTTGATACAATTACATATCGCAAAATGCTTACCACCATCTACTATCTTGCATAATTGTCATTTCTTTTTTGAGGTGAAACACCAGCATGAGTGCTAAGTCACTTCAGTCGTGTTCGACTCTATGCAGCCCAATGGACTGCAGCCAGCCAGGCTCCTCTGTCCATGGGGGTTCTCCAGGCAAGGATACTGGAGTGGGTTGCCGTGCCCTCCTCTAGGGAATCTTCTCAACCCAGAGATTGAATGTACGTCTCCTGTGTCTCCTGCATTTGCATTGGCAAATTCTTTACCACTGAGCCATCTGGATCTATTTTATTGTTGATGTTTTTCACTCGTTTAGTTGTGTCTCTTTGTGACCCCATGGACTGTACCTGCCAGGCTCCTCTGTCCATAGGATTATCCAGGGAAGAATATCAAAGTGGGTTGCCATTTCCTACTCCAGGGGATCTTCTCGACCCAGGAATCAAACTCACGGTCCTGCATTGGCAGGTGGATTCTTTACTATTGTGCCACCTGAGAAGCCCTATCTATCCTGAAAGCTCCCTTCTGTATCCCCTAGACACTCCCTTCCATCAAGAGAAAGCAGATAAAGTCCCTGCAGTGAAGGCAGACAGCTCATACCATCACCAGGCAGTAGAGAGAGGGAGAGGAAATCAAGGAAGACTTACAGGAGGAGGTGTTCTCCTGCTGTGATTTGAAGAGCAAATTCCTGCCCTGCAGGAATGGAAAGGGAGGCTGTTTCAGGCAGCAGGAAGAGCAGAAATGTCAAAGAATCTAGTATAGGGGGTGTCTGTGTCTCTCTTTGCCTCCCATTCCAGGCTGGTTTCTGTTTCCCCTGGGAAAACAAAAGGCTGGGACTTCCATGGTGATCCAGTGGCTAAGGCTCCACGTTCTCGATGCCCAGGGCCCAGGTTCAATCCCTGGTCAGGGAACTAGATCCCACGTGCTGCAAAGAAAGACCCC
This sequence comes from Okapia johnstoni, assembly GCA_024291935.2. Lineage (NCBI taxonomy): Eukaryota > Metazoa > Chordata > Mammalia > Artiodactyla > Giraffidae > Okapia > Okapia johnstoni. Next base: position 13,784,943 of record CM044316.1, on the reverse strand, counting down.
ACACAGCCAAATAAATAGCTATGTATTTTAAAGTACTTAAAGAAATCAAAAAGTCATCCTAACGCCAACCACTTTCTGATTAATATTCTAAGGATTGATATTTTAATATTCTAAGGAGAACTGTGACTAGCTCTTAGAGACCACACTATAAATAACTTCAAGACAAGGCACCAACAGAAAGATTCCTGGATCTTACTGAATCAGGGCGCTGGGTCAGAGGTCCCTCCTTGGACGCCTTCTAGCCAATTCCTTCTCCAAATATGGCACTGGAGTGGGTGGGTGAGGGTGGGGAGAAGTCAGAATAGATGAATACTCTAGGGGCTTTCCACAGAAAGAAAGGACCCACCCTACCCCCACCTCCCACTTCTGCATTGTGAGCAGCAGAATGATGTCACAGACCCCCAGCCCAGCCCCTTCTCCCTCTCTCTGCCTGTGCTTGCCCCAGGCCCAGCCTCTCCACTCCCACCCCCACCCCCACCCGCACCCCAGAGGAAAGTAGTCAGCTTTGCCAAGCAGCCCACGAAACTACTCACAGCCATGGATCCAAATCAGGGCAGCCCCTCGGAGCCCCAAGCCTCCGCGGAGATCCCCAAGCCTAGCCTGAACCTCAGCTCAACCCTGGCAAACAGCACCCTCCCTCAGGAACCCCCCAGCATGGTGGGCGATAGACTGCCCCCAAAGACCGGGGCAGTGGTCATCGACATGGGCACAGGCACGTGTAAGGTAGGCTTTGCCGGGCAGGCCCGGCCCACCTATACCGTGGCCACCATCGTTGGCTGCCAGCCCCAGAAACCGGCCACCTCAGGGCAGCCGGTGACGGAAACCTTCATCGGCGAAGCAGCCCACAAACGCCCGGAGCTGACGCTGGTGCAACCCGTGCACAGCGGCATCGTGGTGGACTGGGATGCGGCCGAGCTCATCTGGCGCCACATGCTGGAGCATGACCTCCGCGTGGCCACCCGTGACCACCCGCTGCTGTTCTCCGACCCGCCCTTCAGCCCCTCCACCAACCGCGAGAAGCTGGTGGAGGTGGCCTTTGAGTCGCTGAGCTCCCCGGCCATGTACGTGGCTTCTCAGTCGGTGCTGTCGGCCTACGCACACGGGCGGGTCAGCGGGTTGGTGGTGGACACGGGACACGGAGTCACCTACACCGTGCCCGTCTTCCAAGGCTACGATCTGCCCCACGCCACAGAGCGCCTGGACCTGGCGGGCACCCACCTGACCGCCTTCCTGGCGGAGATGCTGCTCGGCTCCGGGCTACCCCTGGGGCAGCAGGACCTGGACACGGTGGATAACATCAAGCACAGATACTGCTACGTGGCCCCAGACTTCCTGAAGGAACAGGCCCGGCCAGAGCTGGAATGCCGCCAGACCCTGAAGCTGCCGGACGGACGGACGGTCACGCTGGGCAAAGAGCTGTTCCAGTGCCCCGAGTTGCTGTTCAGCCCCCCGGAGATGCCAGGGCTGTCTCCCGTGGGCGTCCCCGCCATGGCCCACCAGAGCCTCTGCAAGGTGCCCAAGGAGCTGCGGACCGACTTGGCCCAGAACGTGCTCCTGTGCGGGGGCTCTTCACTCTTCACCGGCTTCGAGGCGCGCTTCCAAACAGAACTGCTCCACAGTCTGCCACCAGAGGCACACGTGGTGGTGATGGCCCAGCCCACCAGGAATTTCTCCGTGTGGATCGGGGGCTCCATCCTGGCCTCACTGCGCACCTTCCAGTCCTGCTGGGTCCTGCGGGAGCAATACGAGGAGCAAGGGCCCCACATCGTGTACCGCAAATGCTACTGACTGGGGGCGGGGGTGAGCGTGTGGGCGAGGCAGGGAGGCAGTCCTGAGCAGTCAAGTTTCTGCTACCCAAGCTGCCTCTGTCCTGCCTTTGCCCAGGTCCACTGCTAGACCCATCCTGAGGCACCTGGTTCCCACCCAACATACCCACCTTCCCCCACCCTGGGTGGTCTGCCTTCCAAAATATCTCTAGTTCTGCCCTGCCTGCACTCAACTCCCATGAAAGTGAAAGTTTTTAATCGCTGTTTTGTCCGACTCTTTGCGACCCTATGGACTGTATCCTTCCAGGCTCATCTCTGTCCATGGGATTCTCCAGGCAAGAATACTGGAATGAATAACCATTCCCTTCTCCAGGTGATCTTCCTGACCCAGGGATCGAACCCATGTCTCCCACATTGCAGGCTGAGATTCTGGTCTCAACCACCAGGGAAGCCCCATGAGACACCCCAATTCTGACTCCCAGAACCCCCCTCCCCCACAATCAATCCACACTGCACACACACATATCATCATGTCTTAACTCTGTCAAACCCAGCTTCCATGATCCTAGTCTCCTACAACACTCAGATTGGGGTCCACTTCCCAGGCCCACCCACAAAGACATATCTGGTTCTGGGCACTTCAAATCCACCCTCTCATTGGTCTCTCAGGTCTCATTATCCAAATTTTTCTGACACCCTGATGTCCTGAACATCCCCCCAAGTGCTGAACCCCCACACGCATTACAAAGATCCCAATTCTGACCCTCAGGGTCTCTCCCTACAGTGACTCACTGGAGGATCCCATGTTCAAAGCTCATCCCCTAAGTTCCACCTCTGTCCACCCTCATGATCTGTTTTCCCAAACTCCTTCCAATCCAGATGCTCCCACAACCCCACCCCCATCTGTACTCCCAAAGGACACCATGTTCTGAGACCACCCCATCCCCCCCAAGGATGGTGCCCTTTGCTCTCAGCCCTCCCCCTTGCTCTGCAACTCCCCCAGAAATCCTCGCACATGGTTTCTCAGTGTACTTCCAGATCCCATTCTTCAGCCCCTGGAATGATCCCAGGAAAACTCCAGTCTCCAGGACCATCCTGTGATGATCCCACTAACACCCTAGGCTGACCCTTGTGTTCTGATTCTCCAACTACCTCCCCAAAGACACTTTCCCAGGGCTGCCCCATGGTGAACCCCAGAACACCCACCCTGGGGTTCTCAGAACTCACCCCCAGGACCACACACCCCCCGCAAGGTCCCATCCCTTTAATTGAGACACCAATGGCCAGTGACATTCACAAGAGCTGCCCAGGACAATGTAGCCCTGAGGCAGAAGCTTGGGGGGAAGGGCTTCCCCTGGACCCTAGCTCCCTCCTGCCACCCCCATAGAAGTCTGCACGGGCTGATCGTCCTGGGCTGTCCATTCCCCATTCCTTCCATTCCACTGGTAATTCACTCCAAGTTAACTCTATCTCCCCAAACCTCTTTCAACCTATTCCTACTATGCCACCCCAGGGACCTTCTCAGGGACCTGCCTGAGGACATCCTAGGTGGTCTCTCATACCCCACCTGCTGGGGAGGGGCCATTCTCCCAACAGGGTGCCCTCAGTCCCCTCCACTCCACCCTGCCATCCTCATCCTCAGACACCTGGACCCCTGCTGGAGGCAAGACCCTTTGCCTTTATGTCATCCAGCCTGGCGAATATCAGGACCCCTGGACACATCGTCCCAGTGTATCAACGGAATTAAGCCTGAGCTTCCAGAGCTTTATCCATGTTTATGTTGGTTCCAAGCGACCCTTCATTCATTCCTTCAACCAATCATTACTTACTGAGCATCGCTGCCTGTCTTTGTCTCTCCCTGAGTCTTTCTGTGAGTCTCTTTGTTTTGGATTTTTATTTGCAAACTGAATGTGTCCCTCTGACTCACCGTCCAGAACCATTTCTTTTTTTTTTCTAACAGTTTTTTAAAATATTTTTTTTTATTTGGCTGCACCGGGTCTTAGTTGCAGCATGTAGGACCTAATTCCCTGACCAGGGATCGAACCTGTGGCCCACTGCTTTGGGACTACAGGCAGTCTTAACCACCTGACCACCGGGGAACTCCCAAGAGGTTAGGAAGTGGTGAGGGGAACTACTCATTCTTACCACCAGGGGGCAGCACCTCCAAACACAAGGCTACTGGGGAGCGCAGCACAGAATTTAGAACCACAATGACGGCAGCAAACCTGGCACCCTAGACCCACCCACACCACAATATCAGGGCACTGCCAGGCACACACACACAGAGAGAAGGGATGTGGGACAGGCTGAGTCTCAGAAACCACAGAAAGTGATGATGCAGAAATCCCCACAACCCTTGGGCTGCTGGGAAACCCAAAGGACTCTCATTTAGACCAGACTAAGCTTCTCCCAGCTCCAAACCTTCCCTGGGACAGAGATTTGCTCTACAACCCTCTGGAAATGTGCCCCTCCCATTTGCATACTCCTGGGAACGGGGAGCTCACTACTTTAAATCTGTTAGAAATCACAATTCCTCCCAGGAGTCTTAGGTAAACCTCTGCACTCTGCTTGCCACCCTCAATCCAGAGCACTGAGGGCAACAGCGACTCTGAGTTCCCCCCACCTCAGGCACACAAGCACCCCTGGAGTCTACTCTCTCCCAAAGCCAACATCATCAAATTTTCCCACTTCTGGTTTTAAGTCATTCACGCATCCAATCCAGAAACATTCACTGCCACCCACTACATGTCCGGCATTCTGCTCAAATCTAAGGAAACCACAGTGAACAAGAAATGCAGTCTCAGCCTACCAAACCCTCCTTGGAAGGTCCTACCAGAGAAGGTGGGTTGATCACTTCCCATCAATTTCCCACTGGCTGGTATCTGTTCCACACACTGACCCACAAGTCCTTCCCTTCTTTTTTTTTTAAGTAATTTATTTATTTATGGGTCTTTGTTGCTCCACGTGGGCTTTCTCCAGTTGCAGTGAACTTGGGCTACTCTCAAGTTGCATTGCATGGGCTTCTCACTGCAGTGACTTCTCTTGCTGTGAAGCATAGGCTCTAGAGCATGGGCTCAGTACTTGCAGCGTGCGGGCTCTGTTGCTCCAAGGCATGTGGGATCTTCCCCAACCAGGGATCAAACCCATGTCCCCTGCATTAGTAGGTGGATTCCTAACCACTGGAACAGGAAAGTTCCAGTCCTTTCCTTCTTGTGGCTTCATAACCACCCACTTCCTTCCTTCACACCCCAGCCCAGGTCCTTTCATTGCTCACTTGGAAGATCAGAGGAGCCTCCTCACTGGCGCATCGGTCACCCCTCTCACCTTCCAGAAGACCTTGCAGAGGGTTTTTGCAAAATGCAACTTAAAACACTCTGGTGGAAAACAAAAAACCAAGTTCTCACGACAGCTCTGAATCCTCTGCCAACCTCTCCAAACTTTTCCTTGGCTTTCCTTCCCACCACCTTCTCCTGGGCTTCCCAGTTGGCACTAGTGGTAAAGAACCCGCCTGCCAGTGCAAGAGACATGGGTTCTATCCCTAGGTCAGGATGATCTGGAGGAGGCAACCCACTCTAGTATTCTTGCCTGGAGAATTCCATGGACAGAGGAGCCTGGCGGGCTACAGTCCATGGGGTTGCAAAGAGTCAGACATGACTGAGCACATCTTCGTTACCACACCAGTCACATTTTTGTTCCTCAAATGTGGTACTGTCATGGCCTGCACTATGATCACCCCCACCCCGGCAAATTCATATGTTGGAACCCTAACCCAAGCACCCCAGAATATGACTGTGTTTGGAGATATGACCTTTAAAGATATAATTAAGATAAAGCCATTAGGGTGGGCCTTAGTCCAATAGGGCTAGAGTCCTTATAAAGAGGGAGAAATTATTATAACACTTGGAGAAAAGAGCGTGTGAGGACACAACGAGAAGACGGTCATCTATAAGCCAAGGAGAGAGGCCTCAGGAGAAACCAGCCCTGCCAACATCTCAGTCTTGAATTCCTAGCCTCCAGGATTGTGAGAAAATAAATGTCTGTGGTTTAGCCCACATAATCTGTTCAGCGGTTTGTTATGGCAACCCCAGGAGACTAAGAGAAATTTGGTAGCAAGGGTGGCTCCAAAGGTAGTTATAAATATCAGCTACAACCACGTGACGAGTTACACAAGAAATGACTATAATTACCATGAGAATTTCTCCCGTGTTTTGTTATGAATATGTGTGGATAGTACAAATTTACACATATAATTGCTTCCCAGGTGGCTCAGATGACAAAGAATCCACCTGCAATACAGGAGCTGCGGGAGACGCAGGTATACAAATTAAGCAAATACCTTTGTTTTCCTCCCTTTTTTATTTCCATATCATGTAACGTAAGATGTGTTGACTTTATAACATAGTGTTTAAGTATCATTAACTTCACATCGTAGTATTTTTTAAATTATTTATTTATTTTTGGCTGTGCTGTGTCTTTGTCGCTATGCACAAACTTTTCCCTAGTGGTGTAGAGCAGTGGTGGTACACAGGCTTCTCATTGCAGTGGCTTCTCTTGCTGTGGACTGGCTCTAGGGCATGCGGGCTTCAGTAGTTGCAGTTCCCAGGCTCTAGAGCAAGGCTCAGTAGTAGTGGTCCATGGGCTTAGTTTCTACATGTCATGTGGGATGTTTCCAGACCAGGGATTGAACCTATGTCTCCTGTCTTGGCAGACGAATTCTTTATCACTGAGCCACCAGGGAAGCCCCTACATCATAGTATCTAAATTAGGATATCAAAGAGAAGGGTTAACATCACTCAAGGACTTTATCTCCTGAGGCAAGGATTAGCGTGTTTTCAGTCATTTGCAGCACAGTTTTATCATATTAGGTGGAAGTATCATCTTGTTCTTGTCTTTCTTTGCAGATTAAGTATGGTTTAAGGAGTTTGTGTGTGTCAGGTTGACAATGGGTAGATTTGTGATGGCTTATTTTATGTGTCAACTTGGTGAGGCCATGGTGCCCAGAGGTTTTCAAAGACCAGTCTAGATGTTGCTGGGAAGGTTTTTTTTTTATTAGATAAGATTATCATTTAAATCAGTAGACTTTGAGTAAAACAGATTATCCCTCCCCCAATAATGTGGGTGAGTCTCATCTAATCAGTTGAAGGTCTAAGGAAACAAAGACTGACTGCCCCCAAGAAAGGAGGAATTCTTCAGCAGACTGCCTTCAGATCAAATTGCAACTCTTAAAAAAAAAAAAATTGCAACTCTTCCAGGGTCATTAGTCTGCTGGCCCATCATGCAGATTTTGGATTTGTCAGCCTCCACAACCACATGGGTCAATTCCTTAAAATGATGCTCCCTCTCTATACACACATCCTATTGGTTCTGTTTCTCTGGAGAACCCTGACTTATATACCTCAGGATCTTTGCACCTGTTATTCCTCTACTCAGAATGCTCCTTTCCACCTCCTATTTTACCAAATGAAGGCCCCTTTTATCAGTATAACACAAAGTTTTGATGCCATAAAAGGAATAACTAAAACAGTTATCTCATGTAAACATCAAAAAAAAAAATCTGGTAAAAATCACCCTGAACAATGTTAAGACAAATGACAATTCAAAAATAATAAAATCTTAAAAGGCAAATGACATACAACAAACAAAGGGACATAACACAAAGGGACAATGTCCTTAATATATAAAGAACTCTTAGAAACAATAAGAAAAATATTACAACAGTCCATAAAAATGTTAACAAAGGATATGAACTTTGAGCTCACAGAGGAAGAGAAACAAATGGTTCTTAGTCACAAGAGAAGATTCTCAACTTCATAAGGGAAATGAACATTAAAACTACACCACAATACAATGTTTAACCCATCAGATTGGCAAAGATCAAAAGGTTTGACAACACCTCATGTTGGTGAGGCTCTGAGGAAACTGGCACTTTCTTATTCTGATGATGAAGAAGGAAATTTGTACAACCTCTATGCAGAACAAGTGGTAATATCTACCTAAATGACAAATGCACACATCTTCCAAGCCAGTTATCACATTTCTAGGAATTTCTCCTTCAGATACAATCACTTGTCTGTGAAATGACGCAAATGCACTTGTCCATCATACACTGCAGCACTTTATTGTGGCAAAACATTGGCAACAACATCACGTGTTGCCAACATTATGTGAGCATCCGTGAGAGCACATCCATGAGAACATAAATTTCATTCAAACATAGAGGAATACTACATAACTCTAAAAAAGGGACCAGCAAGCTCAGTTCACTGACATGGAGTGTTCACAAAGATAAACTCTAAGTGAAAAAAAAAGAAGGCCGCAGAATGGTTTGTGACCATTTATGCTAGAAAAATAAATAAATAAAGGAGGGGCTTTCCTTGTGGTCCAGTAGTTAAGAATCCACCTGCCAATGCAGGGGTCACAGGTTTAATCCCGAGTCCAGGAAGATTCCCACATGCTTCAGAACAACTGAGCTAGGGCTCTAGAGTCCATGAGTCACAACTACCAAGCCCATGTACAACTACTGAAGCCCGAGCGCCGAGAGCCTGTGCTGCACAACAAGAGAAGCCATTGCCACGAGAAGCCTGCGCACCCCAATGAACAGTAGCCCCCACTCGCTGCAACTAGAGAAAGACCGTGTACAGAACAAAGACCCAGCATAGCCATAAATCAATTAATCAATCTTTTTTAAAGAAATGAATAAATGGAAATGTAGATATTTGCTTGAAAATGTCTAGAATACCTCTGGAAAATGTCTAGAATATCTCTGGAAGTTCTCAGAAAAAAATCTGAGTAGTGGCTGCTACTAGATTAGAGGTTCTCAAGCTTTATTTCATTACCACACGTTAAGGAGCAATCATTTTTAGACATTTTTTAATTGCCCTGTATAAAAGTTTAATGCCACAGAACCAGTATGTATCTACTATATCTAAACATATATTGTCTATGAATGTCTGTGCACATATCCCCAAACCACTTTTCACTCCTTTGAGGATAATGTCAGGCTGCTCATATGGCTCAGTGGTGAAGAACCCATCTGCTAATGCAGGACATAAGAGATGCAGGGTCGATCCCTGGGTCAGGAAGATCCACTGGAGGAGGGCATGGCAACCAACTATAGTTCTCTTGCCTGGAGAATCCCATGGACAGAGGAGACTGGCGAGCTCCAGTCCATGAGTTCCAAAGAGTCGGACACAACTGAAGTGACTTAGCACTTCATGTGCCAGTGCAGGAGCTACAGGAGATCTGGGTTCAATCCCGGGCTCTGGAAGATCCACTAGAGAAGGAAACGGCAACCCATTTCAGTCTTCTTGACAGGATAATCCCATGGACAGATTAAAGTCCCATGGCAGGCTAAAGTTTATGGGGTGGCAAAGAGTCAGACACAACTTACTGATTGAACAACAGTCTGAACAACTGAAAAATTGCATCTTAAAATTTGACACCTTGTTTATCATGGAATTTTTTGCATTAATGTTGTTTTTTTCCATGCATTGATGCCAGGAGCTGAGGGTAGGGAGGGATGCAGAGTAACGTCTATGGGTATGGGGTTTCTTTCTGGGATGATGAAACAATTCTGGAGTAGACAGGGGTGATGGCTGTACAAGCTTGTGAATGTACTAACTGCCTCCGAACTATACACTTCCAAAGGGTGAATTGTATGGCACAGAAAACACTCTCAATTAAAATCATTGCACTGGGACTTCCCTGACAGGTGGGACTCTGCTTCCACTGCAGGGGGCGTGGGTTCAATCCTTGGTTAAAGAACTAAGATCCCACGTGCCACATGATGTGACCAAAAAAAAAAAACAACCCAAAGCAAACAACAAAAAATATCGCACTGAAATATTATTTACTCAATAAGCCCTAGAGATCTAATGCACAGTCTAGAGCATATAGACAACAATACATTAAATTTGCTGAGACTGGAACTTGATTATTCTAACCACTAAACAGAAATGATAATAATGGAACAGAGGTGATAATAATAGTAATGTGCGTACGTGCTAAGTCACTTCAGTCGTGTCCAACTCTTTGGATCCCATGGATTGTAGCCCATCAGGCTCCTCTGTCCATGGAATTCTCCAGACAAGAACATTGGAGTGGGTTTCCATGCCCTCCTCCAGGGGATCTTCCCCACCCAGGGATTAAACCTGCATCTCTTAAGTCTCCTCCTTTGGCAGACAGGTTCTTTACCACTAGCGCTACCTGGGAAGCCCCAGTAACAGTGACAGATGTATAAATATTACTACAATGGCAATAATGTTACAATGTAGCAATATATCCAATTAGCATGTTGTATACCTTAAATTTACACAGTGTTATATGTGAAACATATTTCAAGGTTTATTCACTTTGATTACTGAGCTGTCAGGCACAATGCCTCACTCACCTCACCCTAATCTCAGCTGTATGGATGAAGATGGGAGGTGGTGAGGCACTGAGACAGTTTGCATGAGGCTTGCCCAAGAAGGAGAGACTGGAAGATCAGGCTCCTGGAGACCCTGGTCACAGAGCATGCTTCCCATGAAAACAAGGAAATCATCGACACCACTGCCCCTACCCAAGGTGGGACACCTACAGCTGCTTCTTGGCCCCCATCCAGCTCACTCCCCCAGGAGAAGAGGGACACAGCCAACACCCACCCCACCGAAGCACAATGTAATTAAATTCTGGTTTTAGCAGGACTGTTCATGCAATCACACACACACACACACACACACGTATTCTCACTCCTATTACCTGGGGTCTCTTGAAACTTTGCATGGACAGACATGGCTGCCAGATGGGGGTGGGGAGGTGGAGGGGGTACTGGGCCAGGTGACAGGGTTCAAGGTCAGGGGGACTTTCCCTCCACCTCAGGACCTTTGCACAAGCTGTTCCCTCCACCCAGAGCACTTGATTTTCTCCTGTCTTTCCCAAGTTAATGCTATGCCCCTGCTTCAGATCTCAGCTCTGGGAAGCCCTTTGTGACCACCCAGGCAGGTCAGGTCCACCAAGCTCCAGGCTTCAGCCCAGCCTAACATGTATCAGGATTATACATTATGTCTGTCTGCACAGGTGACACAACTCACTTCAACCTCCCCCAGTGAACTGTGACTTCTGGGAGGTCTGGACACTGATACATAGTAGGTCCTCAGCCAACACTTACTTGACAGTTCGAGAGCTTTCTTCCCAGGGGAAGGAACAGATAATAAACATGGAAAGAAATAAGACACATGGTAGAAAATGCCCTGAAGAAAATTAAACAAGGTGATGTAGGACCTCCCTGGTGGGCCAGCAGTTAAGACTCCTCACTGTCAATGCAGGGGGCCCAGGTTCAATCCCTGGTCAGGAAACTAGATTCCACATGCCACAACTAAGACTCACCACAACCAACTAAATACATATAAATAAATAAGAAAAAAAGAAAATTAAACAGGGTGATGAGATGGGTGATAGGAGAGGAACCAAGAAGATAAGAGAAGAGCATTCCAGACTGAGGGACCACAAGGACCAGCTTGACACGTTTGGAGATCACAGTGGAATGGGTGGGAGGGAGCAAGGGAGGGGTGAGGGCAGGTCATGCAAGCCCTTATGAAGCACAATATTAAACTTGCCTGAGACTTCAATATTAACAATGTTAAACTGCACTGATGGTACAGTGGTTGACAATCTTCCTTCCAATGCAGGGGACATGGGTTCGATCCCTGGTCAAGGAACTAAGATCCCACATACTGCAGGGCAACTAAGCCCACACACTGTGAGGGAACTAGAGGGAAGCCTGGGCACCACAACAAAGAGTCAGCACAATCAAAATTAAATTAAAAACACTTTTTAAAACAATATTCACACATTGTAAATCAACAATACTTCAATAAAAATAATTAATCTTAAAAAACATACTTGGCTGTATGTGGACTAGAACATACTTCAAAACATGTAAAATATTTTTTAAAAAATAAACTTTACCAAAGCTCTATGATCTTGGAAAATGCTGAAGATTAGGAATCCCCTCCCCAACCTCTCATGTTCCACCTTTCATGGTTACTCTAAGGAACCACCCTCCCATATGACTTAGAGGAGTCCCACAGATAACATGCTCTGATGGTTAATTTTATGTCTCAACTTGACTGGGCCACAGGGCCCAGATATTTGATCAAACATTATTGTGGGTGTGTCTGGGAGGGTGTTTGTGCATGAACTAACATTTAAATCTGTAGACTGGCTAGAGCAGATTGCCCTTCCTGGTGAGGGTGGGCCTTGTCCAATCAGTTGAAGGCTGACTAGACCAGAAAGCTGATGGTCCTCCTCCTAAGACAGAATTCCACCTGCCTGAAAAAGCATCTGTTTTCTGGCCTTGGGAAGTGACCTGAAACCTCACTTCTTCCTGTTGATCTCAGTTTGAGCCTGTAGATCTTGAGATGTGCTCATCTCCATAATCACACAAGCCAATTCCTTATAATAAATAGACATTCCAGGCTACAGACATATATCTAGAGCTATAGGTAGATCTATAGATAGATATTATATCAAAGTGGATAGATATCTAGATAGATATAGATACACCTATGTAGTATGAAGTGTAAGTGAAAGTGTTAGCCACTCAGTCGTGTCTGACTCTTTCCAACCCCATGAACTGCAGCCCACCAGGCTCCTTTGTCCCTGTGATTTTTCAGGCAAGAATACTGGAGTGGGTAGCCATTCCCTTCTCCATGGGATCTTCTTGACCCAGGGATTGAACTTAGGTCTCCCACATTGCAGGCAGATTCTTTACCATCTGAGCCCCCAGGGAAGCCCAATATATAGTATAGATTTGTAATATATAGATATATTATGGATATGGGCTTCCCTGGTGGCTCCATCAGTAAAGTATCTGCCTGCAATGCAGGAGATGCCAGCAATGCAGGAGACCCGAGTTTGATTCTTGGGCCGGGAAGATCCTCTGAAGAAGGAAATGGCAACCCAATCCAGTATTCTTGCCTGGGAATTCCCATGAACAGAGGAGCCTGGCTAGAATATATAGGTATACATAGATATCTATATTAAGATTTAGACAGATCTCTAGATATCTCTAAGATCTATAGATATCTGTATTATATAGATATTATCTATATATTTGTAGCTATATGAAAAGTGAAGTGAAAGTGTTAGTCATTCAGTCATGTCCAACTCTCTGTGGCCCCATGGACTGTAGCCTGCCAGGCTCCTCTGTTCATGGAATTCTCCAAGCAAGAATACCGGAGCGGGTTACCATTCCCTTCTCCAGGGATCTTCCCAACTCAAGAATCAAATATGGGTCTCCCACATTGCAGGCAGATTCTTCACACTCTGAGCCACCAGAGAAGCTTTTATAGCTGTGTAGAGATAGACAGATAAATAGATAGAGATATATATAGCAGATAAAGAGAGACAGACAGATGAATCTGTAGATTGATAGAAAGATGATAGACAGATAGATAAATAGATAGATGATAGACAGATGATTGATAGATGATAGATATATATATATAGAGAGAGAGAGAGACTGATCCACTTTATCGGTTCTATGAATAATCCCAAAACAGAACTTTTTGTGTGCCTGTAACAAGGCCAGATGCCAACCCTCCAAATTCCCATTCTTTGCCTCCTAAGTGAGTAGCTGGACTGGGTGTCCCCAATGACCAACTAGAACAAAATGCTTGCTAACAAAACTTTGATTAACTCCTCTCTTTCCTTCAGGTGCCTGAACTTAACCACCAGCAGACAGCCCACTAAGAACAGGCTGGCCCCAGCACAAATCATCCTCTCATCCGGTATTTCATCCTGCCGCCCTCTCATCCCATCCCTACACCTGGTCCTCTCTGCCTTGTTCATTGTCTTCATGAAAAGAGCACCCTCTGGCCTCACTCTTGGGAGGCTTGCAGACTCCACAGTCAGAGCCTTCTCCCTAGGGCATCATCCTTCTCCTCTCCCCTTGCCATAATCCTTTTGAATAAAGGCTCTCCTTACTAAGTCTGGGCTTCCCTGGTGGCTCAGACAGTAAAGAATCTGTCTGCAATGCAGGAGACCTGGGTTCTATCCCTGGTTCGAAAAGATCCCCAGGAGAAGGAAATGGCAATCCACAATAGTATTCTTGCCTGAAGAATCCCATGGACAGAGGAACATGGTGGGCTATGGTCCATGGGGTCACAAACAGTCAGACACAACTGAGCGACTAACACTAACTAACTTACTGAGTCCAGATTTTTTTTTTTTTTTTTTTATTGACAGCTGCAGGGAAGACTTTGGATTTTTTCTTCTAGGAGCAATAGGGTGCCATGGAAGGCTTGAGAGCAGGGACATGGCGCCCTTCAGACAACCAAATGGATTCAAGGAAACCATGAAAATGCTCCAGCTGTAGGTCTAGCTGGAGAGTGGGCAGATTTAAGCTGCATTTTGGAGGGCAAGTGGGCAGAAGTACGAGAATTAGAGGCAAGTCTCTGGAGGTCCCCAAACCTCCAGCAAGTTAAATTCCAGGAGTTCCACTGTTTGTGGCAAGAACAGCCCAGGAAGGTGGCTTAGCATCAGAAGATAACAGTAACCTTAAAGCAGGAGAGTACAGGGTAAGGGTGCCCACCAAGGTTGTTCATCGAGGAGACTTAGAACCACAGAGCATCAGAGCGCACAAGGGAAACAGGCTGCCCAGTGCACTCTTGGCAGAGCCGGGATTCGAATACAGGTTCCCTGTCTCCCGGATCCGGCTGGTCCCAAGGCTCTCCCTTATTTCCAGAGAATCTGAAATTTGAATGATTCCTAGGTTTCACCAGGGAGACAGGAGAGAGACATTCTGGGTACACGACCACCAAGCTTCCGTGTGGAAGCTGGAGGTGGCGGGGAAGGGGGGCGGAGCTAGGGGCAGGAAGTGGACAATAATAGCCTCTAGCCCTTCCTACCTGCCAGACTGCTGCGCTTACCACCCAGTGCGAGTCACCGCCTCCACTTGTCCCTCTGAGGTTGGGACTAATTGATATTATCTTCATTCTACAGAAGAGAAGACTAGGGCCCCAGGAGGGGATGCCAAGGTCCCCCGAAGCGTTCCAGAGCCGCCTCCTCTTGGCCTCGGACCCCGGGGCTAGGAGGATGTGGTTCCCAGCCATTCTCAGACCCCTCTTTAGAGCCCCCCACCCAGGCCCCAAGACAGGAAGACAGTGGCCAGGACAGCCCTGCGGGGGAGGGGCGGGGGGAGGGGCCGCGCCAAACCGCGGACAGGATTTCTCAGAATTTACAGTAGGATGGGGGGAGGGGACGCTGGGGCTGCCCCCCAGGGCCTGCGCAACCACAGGTAGAGTGGGTGCCGGAGAGAGGGGTGATGGGGGTGGGGAGGCCCAGCTCAGGCCTTATGAGAAGGGCCTCCTCTCTCCTCTATCCCTCCACCTCAGCCCCTCGCATAATGAGGAGACTAGTGGGGCCTCCTGTACCCTAGGCTTTAGCCTGTGTGTGCATGTATGGTTCATGTCTCCACGGAGACCCCGGTACACAGGTATACATGCATGTGTCATGTCACACATGCACACCCAGGCCAGAGTGTGTGTGTGTGTGCGCGCGTGTGCGTGTGTGTGCGCGCGCACATGCGCCCGCACCTGCTCAGTGAGTCAACTCAGGTAGACCCAGGTGTTTCACCACCAGTCATCCAGGCACACCACAAAACCCAAGATAGATAGGTCCCCAAGCTGAGCCATTGGAGTTCATCCCCTATAGACAGAAACTCCAAAATAGCAGGAGCTAGAGCAGAGCTGAGCCTTGCCCAGATAAGAGACAGAGACCACCGATTTCTCATTCTGGAAGTCAAGGAGACCTTCCTGATTACACCTGTGCAGAAAGGCTCCTTGGAGGTCAGAAATGGAGTGATGTCAGCCTATTCATAAGCCTCTTTGCTGGAATCCATCTTGGCTAAGAGATGCGCACGCACACAGGAGGACACTGATATATACCCAATACGGGCTCAGAACCAGGAAAAGCAAGATGAGAGGCCAGAGGAAACCCAGAAGACATGCCCCATAAAAGTGATTCAAACTACCATGAGGGTGCGACTCTCTCTCTGAGCCCATTCGTGTGTCTATACACACGTACCCCTTTTTCCTCCTGATAAACACTTTACTTGTTTCACTACTTTCTGTCTCTGTGTGGAAATTTATTTCTGCACAGCTGATGGGCCAGGGGCCTGGTCACTGGCCAGTAGTTCCTGGTGGTCTAGCGGTTTGGATTCAGTGCTCTCACTGCCATGGCCTAACTTCAGTCTCCAGCAGGGAACCAAAACCCTGCTTTGAGCCGCTGCAGGCTGAGGCCACCAGAGATTGCCCCCACCCCCATCTCCCTGAGGGCAGTGTGTACAGGCTGGGAGCAGACCCAGGGCCATGTCCTTCCCTCGACATCCTCCCTGCAGGTTGAACCCAGTTCACTGGCCAATCTCTTCCTTTCCATCCCTCAACCAACCATCAGTCCTCTGTGCAGGGTAGACTCAGTGGCATTTTTTTCTTTAACTTGAGGTAAAATTCACAAAACAAGAAAAATTAACATTTTAAAGTGAATGATTTCAAGGAATTTAATGCATTCACCACCGCCTCTATCTCAGTCCAAACCATTGTCATCACCTCCAAAGGAAACCCCCTGCTCAAGAAGTCATCACTCCTGACTCCCCCCTCCCCACCCCCCAGCCTCTGACAACCAACCATCAACCACTATCTGCCTCTGCGGATTGGTCTATTTTGAATATTTCATATAATGGAATCATACAACAGGTGACCTTCAGGGACTGGCTTCTTACACTCATGCTTTCTAGATCTCAGATCAAATGTCACCTCCTCCAAGGGACCTTCCCTGACCTCCCCCATCCCCAGACACCTCAGCCCACAATCCTCAGCAGCATCTGACATAATCTTGACCTTCTTCTGGTTCTCTCAGTGGTTGTCCTCCTCAAAGGCACAGGCTCTAAAGGACAAGGATGGGTTTCATCCTCTCTGGAAAGTTGTCAGTGACCAGTGTGACACTGTCCTTTCCTGTCTCTCTCTGCCTGGTAATGTAGCCTCAACTTCCTCTTCAATGCTCAGATTCAGTACAACAGTGTTTAATCATGTACCTACTGCTTGAGAGGTCCTGTCCCAGATACTGGGCTTCCCCAGGGGAAACAACAGATGGGGTCCCCTTCCCCACAGCACCTTCATCATTGAGAGTTATGTTTTATTCAGTGGAAATTTTTAAGACTTTAAACCTGGGAGACAGCATCTCAGATGACCCTGAGAGAACTGCTCCTCCGAGGAGGCAGGGGAGGAGACAGGTTATTTAAAAGTTTTGCAATAAAAGGTAAGTATCTGAACATCAAAAGATGATTGTTAATTAAGGAAAATCAGATATCCCAAGTTTAGGAATTTAGTGCTTTTCTATGTATGAGAAGATGCAAGAGCCTGGGGTCACTGAAATCATTCCTTTCTTATGCATCTCAGCTCTCTGGGGCCAGTATCCTTTGTTTTCACATCTTGAGCTCCCTTGGTGCTCACCGTTGAGAATGGCAGCAGTCACTGATGGCTGCTAAACATGTTAGTTGCTCAGTCATGTCCAACTCTCTGCGACCCCATGGACTGTAGCCCGCCAGGCTCCTCTGTCCATGGAATTCTCCAGGCAAGAATACTGGAGTGGGTAGCCATTTGCTTCTCCAGGGGATCTTCCCAACCCAGGGATGGCTGCTAGATTGCAGGTATTCTTCTCTTTCCTGAGTGCTCTTAGGGCTCACTGGCTCACCTTGGAGGGATGCAATTCCTGATGAACTGTGACATCCTTGTTTACTGATATGGCATAAAATATTCAATTTCTCACTGCTGACACAGGATTTAACTGCAATCAAAGTTGTTACTAAGAGGATCAACTGTTCCTATCCAACTTGCTTATTCATTCAACAGATATTTATGGAAAACTTACTGTGTGTAGGATTGACATAAATATCAATATCTGGTATTTTACAGTGGGTGTTGAGGGATAGTCTTTCCTAAAAGAGCAGTGTTTGGGACTTCCCTGGTGGTCTAGTGGCTGAGACGCTGCACTCCCAATGCAGGGGGCAGAGGTTGAATCCCTAGTCAGGGAACTAGATCTCCAAGCCACAACTAAGAGTTTGCATGCTCCAACTAAAGATCCCACATGCTGCAACCAAGACCTGAAGAAGCCTAAATAAATAGATAAATAAATAATTTTTTTCTGACACACACACACACCTCAAAGCCCACCCTATCATACTTGCCCTAAATGGGTTTTTGTGGAAGGGAGTTTTACAAAGCAGAAAAGAAAACCACGTGTACTTTCCTTCCATGAATCCTCCTCATGGGGCAGCTTTACCTGCTTCCTCCCCTCACAGCTCAGAGAGAGTCGGAAACAGGGACAGATGAGCAACTTGGCAGTGGGGGGGGGCACCCTGTGGCCACCCGTGGGAAGATGAGTCACAGCAAGGCTGTGGTCAGTCACCCCCTTTCTCAAGATGATGAGCCAGCCAGCTCTCCTGTGCTTGTGTGGTGGCTTTATTTATTTTCACTCAGTCTCACACACCACAGGATGGAGTGGGGTGGGGAAGAAGGACAGTTACAGCAGAAATACACTCAGAAACTCCCCGGCACCCCCATCTCACTCGGAGAGGAAACCAGAGTCCTCACCTCGACCCACAGGCCCTGCATGACCTGCCCCCCATCACCTCCCTGTCCCCACCTCCTCCCACTCTCCCCCTCCATCACAGCCTTAGCTACATGAGCTTCCTCCATATTTCACCAACTCACCCGGCATGGTCCTGTCTCCGAACCTTGGCGCAGACAGTTCTTTTCGCCAAAGGAGGGGGTCTTCCCCTAATACATATATAGCTCCCTCAAGTCTCTGTTCAAATGTCACCTTCTCAGCAGGGCTTTTCCTGATCTCTCAGTTTCAATTTTTATAACTCACCCAATTCTACCTCTCCCAATCCCCTTACCTCTTTGTTCTCCATGACAGTTATCACCACTGACCCTACTATACATTTTTTCTTGTTCATTTATTTTATATGTCTCCCTCACTAGGCTGCTGGCACCACAGAGTCAAGATTGTTCATTGCTCTTTCCTCAGTGCCTGGAACATGGTATATGATCAATAAATATTTCCTAAATGAGTAAAGGAATTTTCTAAGTGAATGAATGAATGAATGGTTATGATGACTGAGCTGTAAGTTTAGCTCCAAGCCCCCTGGTGGCCAAAGCAGAAAGGGAAACAAGATTAGTTACATTCTCTGTGAGGATGAAGGGCTTTCCTGGTGGCTCAGATGGTAAAGAATCTGCCTGCAATGCAGGAGACCCAGGGTTGGATCCCTGGGTCAGGAAGATCTCCTGGAGAAGGGGATGGCAAGCCACTCCAGTATTCTTGCCTGGGAAATCCCATAGACAGAGGAGCCTGGCAGGCTACAGTCCATGAGGTTGCAAGAGTCGGACATGACTTAGGGACTAAACCACAACCCACCACAAGATGACATACACACACACAAAGAGATGGGTTAAGCAAAACTTGTAAACATTTACGGGAACATTTAGGAGACTATCTTCATGACCTTGAGGCATGGAAAGATTCTTAAACAAGACAGAAATGTACAACTGTAATAGAAAAGAAGGACACATTTGGCAACCTCTGATTTTAGAACTTGTCTTCAACAAAACATGCCAGAAAAAAGACGAAAAGACAAGTCAGGTAAGACCACTGCGATGTTCGTATGTGACAGAGGATGTATATCTTGGATATAAAAAGAGCTCTGAGAAATCGACAAGAAAAAGGTAAATATGCTAGCAGAACAGGCAATTCACAGAAGAGGAAACCCAAGTGGCCAACAGATTTTGGCAAAGATGTTCAGCAGATGAATGCAGGTTAAATTCATTTTATACTCACCAGATTGGCAAAAACCAAACAGTTCATAAAAATCATCATATGTCAGCACAACACGAACATCCTCTGCATGCAAAGGAGTGTGAATTGGTAATACCACTCAGTGGGACACTTTGACAGTGTCAAGTTTGAAGAAAAACACCATGCAGATCTGCAATTTCTCTCCTGGATATATACCAACAGTAAACTATGGCCCTTAGGCCAATTCTGGCTACACCTGTTTAGGTAAATAAAGTTTTATTGGAACACAGCTATGTCCACTTATTTACATACTGTCTATGGCTGCTTTCATGCTACAGTGAAAAGATGGAGCAGAAGCAACAGCGGTCACCCCACAAAGTCAAAAATATTCACTCTGTGGCCCCTCCGTACAGGAAGTTTGCCAACCTCTGCTCTGGGTCAGTGCTTTTCAAACTTCAATGTGCATACAGATCTCCTGGGAATCTTGTTAAAACACAGCTTCTGACTCAGCAGTTCAGGGAGGAACCTGGGACTCTGCATTTCTAACAAGCTCCCACTGATTCTGATTATGTTGGCTCATGGATCATGACTTGAGTGTCAAGGATCCAGGTAGCACAGGGTTCCACCAAGATGTGTCTGTGAACCCTTGCAGACAAAGCAGAGAAACGTGGCCTCATCAACATCTTCAACTCATTTTATCTCTCCCCCCAGCAGTTACAAATCAGGTGGGCAGAAACTTGCATTCAACATCTGCTGCACGTTCAATATGAGCCAGGCACACCCGAAGCAGGAAGGGAATCTCATGCATTGATAGCCAAAGAAATCTCCCCAGCCTACAAGGATGGGTAGAAGAGGAAACATAACATGTGGTTGCATGGTGTCCTAAGATCTGGTCCCCGATTCAATCATGCTGTTGCAGACATGACCCAAGGAGCCCATGGATGCCCCAGGGTGGGACATGGCACTGGATATTTCTTACAGCAGCAACTCCCAGGTGGCCAAATGGAAGGCTGCAGCTGCCCACTGGCTGTCAGAGGGCAGAGGCCACACCCATGGCCCCAGAGCCCATCAAATGAGTAATCGACATGTCTTGGGCGAACAGTTTAGACATTTGTGGGAAACTTGCAAACACTTCAGTGTGGAATACTTCTTCCCTCATCCAGTTCCTGTTTGACACAGAGTAGGCGATCAAAAAAATATGTATTTGATGACTGAAGAAATGATTCATACTCAGTCCCAAGAGCCATCATATATAAATGGCACTGACAAAAAAAATAGTAAAGAGCCAGGTCAGGGTGAAGGGAAACAATTTTGAAGAATGAGAGGACATTTCCCCTGAAGACAGCACTACTCTGGGGTTGGGAGCGTGAGTGCTTTCTAAAAAGGAAAAGAAGAGAGAGGAGTTAACATCTATCGAACACTTGCGTATTAAGTGCTATGCACACAGTAAATGAGATTTAATCTTCTCAAACCATCTGAGGTAGGTGTGGCGGTCTCTAGTTTGGAGAAGAGGAACCAGAGGCTCCAGAGGCCACCTCCAAGTAGAGGGAGGGATAGGGGCAGGGGTCTGAGTGGTCCCCTGTGGTAAGAATAGGATCAGACATAGAAGTTTGCAAGCAGTGGGTTCTGGCTCTAGAGAAGGAATGGTACAATGGGGTTTTGAAGGGAGTGAGTTCTCCATCCCTAGAGGAATTCAGGTAGAGACTGGATAACCACTCACCACTAGATTGTTGGAGCCCCTCCTGATGTTGAAATTCTATGACCTGTTTTAGGCAGATCCTTCTCTGGGCTTTTCCAACTGGAGCTGGAAGGTTAAAAGGGACTTGAATGATCCTAGGGCTGCCAACCCCCATTCCCTGAGTACAAGGGATGTGAGTGAGCTGGGCTCAGACACTTCAGACACACCAGGTGAGTGGAATCACCAAGAGGAAGCACCAAGCTACCCACATCTCCCAGAGGTGGTATGCTATGCCCCAACTTCCTTCTTCTGTCTACTTGTTAGCATTTTTTAACATTTCTAGGGCCAAGCCTGTATTTAAGGCCTCTATGCATGATCAGCCACAGCTGTGTGGCATCTTTGTGTTGAGAGCCAACTTCTCTGCACCCTCAATCTACCCCTTTCCAACAGTGGGCTCTGGCTAAGAAGGGAACAGGCTAAAGCTGCCTCCTCCAGGCAGCCCTCCTTCCTGCCTCCTCAGGATCTTCTTGGGAGACGTGTCTCCAAGACCAGGATGTGTACGGGGGCTGAGAAGTCTTCTAGGGTACAAGTATCCAGGGAGAAAGAGAAGACCGACATACACACCCTTAGATACTGAGGGTCTGTTTCAGAGTCTCAGCCTGTGACTCAATGCACAGAGAAAGCCACCTGAATTGGGTAAGTTTGACCTCCACACCAGGTGGTAAGCACACACACCCGCCCCTACAAGAAGTGAGGGGTCAGACATCCTAAGATGTTACCTCCTCCTTCACATGGCCCTCAGTACGTCTGTTCCCAGTCCCCACCATCCCCCTTGAATAGGAAGCCCAAAGCCAGGAAGGTGGGCTCATGCTTGTTACTAAGCTGGGCACTATGAATTGTAAATAAATGAGTGAGAGAATGAATGAATGATCAACTGAGCACATGAATGAGTGATTAAATGTATAAAAGAATCGATGAATGGATAGACATATGGGTAGGTAGATGAATGGATGACTGGATAGGTATGTAGATTCAGAGCAAAGTGGTTGGGTGGATGGATCAATAGATCTAAGGATGGATAGATGGAAGGAAGGGAGGGAGAAAGGGAGAACGGGTGGGTGAGTTGATGTGATTAGATGGCTGAGTGGTTAGATGAATAAATAGACAGATGGAAGGAAGGAAGAATGGATGGATGGACAAATGCATAGATGGGTGGACAGATGAATGGATGGGTGGGTATATAGATAGATTGATGCATGAATGAAAGGTAGGATGGATGCGTGGGTGGATGGATGAGTGGACAGATGTACACACGCAAGGATCAGTGAATGGATGAATGGATGGGAGGGTAGACAGAAGGATAGATGGGTGGATGGATTGATGGATGGATGGATGGATGGATAAATGGAAAGAGGAAGAAAAAGTGACTACCCAAAACATATTTCAGGCAGAATAGGAACCATGGTATGACCCAAGGTCCCACAGACTCTCCTCTCTTAAAAATCTGGTCTGGACACTAAAAAGTGGATTCTACCCCCAGCCTTGCCCAGTTTTTGGAGCTGGGTCAAAGCCAAGCCAGACAAACCCATGATCAGTCCCCACTACGCCCTTGCAGACCTGGCCTTCCCCAGGGGAAGCTTTCAGATGGGGCTCCCACCACACTCCCAGCCCCAAGGTACTCTGCTGGAAGCTCGGGACTTGATTCGCAATTTGTGGGGCAGGGAGGCCTGAGCCAGATCCTCCTGGGGATGGTTATCAGGGACCGGGCAGGCCACTCTGGGAGGCAATCCCATGGGATCAACACCGGGTGTCAGCAACACGTCCGAGGACCCTGAGGCCCGGCACGTGGTGGGTATGGGTGACCACAGCCCCCAGCAGGGCCTGAGCTCTGGTCTGGGGCCCCCATGCCTATCCAGGAGATGACAGCTGAAGAAGGCAGCTGGCAGGGCAGCCTGCAAGGCCATGTCCACTCTTTTGGAGGCAGGGTCCTGGAGGGACCTGGGAGGAGTGGCCAGGCTAGTCCACCTGTGAGCCAGTAGGCAGCGCCAGCATCCTGGAACCCCAGCGTCCAGGGAACACGGTCTCAAGAGGCAGCCATGGGAGCCAGGTAGAGTCGGGGTCTGGTCAGCCCTAGGACTGGGGTCCCCAGGCCAGGGGGAATCCCATAGCAGAGTAGGCAGGGTCCGGGTCCCACCCGTGGCGGGCAGGAGGCCAAAGCGATGCTTGAGTGCCCGCAGCTCAGCCCTGAGCAAAGCGTTCTCCTCGAGCAGGGCGGCCAGCCGGCCCTCCAGGGCCGCGTCATTGAGACGGCGCTTCTCGCGGGATCTCTTGGCCGCCTCGTTGTTCTTCCTGCGCTTCTCCCAGTAAACCGTGTCCTTCTTCTCTTCCGGCATGAACTCCCGCTGCCGGCGCACGGCCGGACCTCGGACCCGCGCTCCGGGCAGGGTTTTGCGGTGACCCTGGGGTACATCCGGGAGGACCAAGAGACCCACATCCATGGTCGCCTGGGAGCCCTGGCGAGGAAAGAAGAATTCTAGGACTGGAAGCAGGAAACTGACCTGAATGACTCCTCCCTCTAATTTATCCTGTATCTCCACCCTTCCCCAGGGGAGGGGCTGGGGAAAGAGTGGAAATCGGGCTGGAGAGCGGGGTGGAGGCAGAGAGGAGTGTAGCAGAAAGAGTGGGGAGCTGATGGGATGGTTTGATGTCTAAGGGAGAAGTGAGTGAGGCTGCCAGAGAGAGGATGGATTTCTAGCTTAAAAGGAAGCCACTGGAGTTAGGGAGAGTAGGTTGGGTACCATATTCTCAGGAAGATGCAGGCTCCTTCGCAGGAGTTCTTACCGCTGAGGTCAGCACACAAGCCAAGGGCTCAGTTCAATCTGAGCTCCAGGGTAGGATTCTTGGAGACCCACAGAGACATAGGAGGAAAGCCGAACCTAGAAAAAGAGAATGTGTGTCCATGGAGTTAAACTGAGCCAAGGTGAGGTCAAAAGATAAGCCACTACTCACCTGAAAAGTGCCAAGGTTGTACACCAAGATCTCCATCTACAGCCAGACGTTTCCATCTGCCCATCCACCCTACTTATATATATTCATAAGGTCTTCTATTCACCCACTTACTCAGTCATACACCCTTCACCGACCTACCTAGCCAACTCCCATCCCATCCATTCATACCTTCATCCACCAACCACCATCTATTTATCCATCCATCCCAGTCCCATCACTTCATGGCAAATAGAAGGGGGGAAAGTGGAAACAGTGGCAGACTTTATTGTTTTGGGTTCCAAAATCACTGCAGATGGCGACTGCTGTTATGAAATTAAAAGATGCTTGCTCCTTGGAAGGAAAGCTGTGACAAAACTTCACAGTATGTTAAAAAGCAAAGACATCACTTTGCCAACAAAAGTCTATATAGTCAGAGCTATGGTTTTGCCAGCAATCATGTACAGATGGGAGAGCTGGACCATAAAGAAGACTGAGTCCCAAAGAATTGATGCTTTTGAATTGTGGTGCTGGAGAAGATGAGAGTCCCTTGGACTGCAGGGAGATCAAACCAATCAATCCTGAAGGAAATCAGTCCTGAATACTCATTGGAAGGACTGATACTGAGGCTGGAGCTCCAATACTTAGGCCACCTGATGAGAAGAGCTGATTGATTGGAAAAAACCCTAATGCTAAGAAAGATCAAAGCCAAAAGGAGAAGGAGGTGGTAGAGGATGAGATGGTTAGATAGCATCACTGACTCCATGGACATGAATTCCATCTCCATGGATATGAATTTGAGCAAACTCCAGGAGATAGTGAAGGACACCCATCCATCCCCCATTTGACTGTACAATCCTCTTTCTATTCCCTGCCCATTCACTCATCCATCTGTCAATTCATTCACTGTTAGCTTTATTTTTAAAATAATATTGTGCCTACAGGAAAAATAAAAAATAGATAACTTGGACCTCACAAAAATGTTTAAATTTTGCACGACAAAGGACACTATCCACAGAATAAAAAAGCAACCCACAGAATAGGAGAAAATATTTGCAAATCATAAAGCTGATATAATTTGCAGATTACATAGGTATTTGTATCCAGAATATATAGGAAACTCCTGAAACTCAACAACAACAAACACCAAACAACTCAATTCAAAAATGAACAAAGGACTTGAGTAGACGTTTCTCAAAGAAGCTATATAAATGGCCAAAAAGCACATGAAAAGGTACTCAGTATCACTAATCATTAGGGAAATGAAAATCAAAACCACAGTGAGATACCACCTCACACCTCCTCAGATAACTACTATCAAAACAGCAGAAAGTAGCAAGGGTTGGCCAGGATGTGGAGAAAGAGGAACTTTTATGAACTGCTTGTGGGAATGTAAAATGGTGTAGCCATTGTGGAAAACAGTATGATGGTTCCTCAAAAAAAAAATTAAAAATAGAATTACCACATGATCCAGCAATTCCACTTCTGGCTATATCTACTAAGTCACTTCAGTCGTGTCTGACTCCTTGTGACCCCATGGACTGTAGCCCACCAGGCTCCTCAGTCCATGGGATTCTCCAGGCAAGAATACTGAAGTGGGTTGCCATACCCTTCTCCAGGGGATCTTCCAAACCCCAGGTATCGAACCACCCTCATCTCTTACATCTCCTCCCTTGGCAGGTGGGTTCTTTACCACTAGCACCACCTGGGAAGCCCACTGGATATATACCTAAAATAATTGAAAGCAAGGTCTCAAAGAAATATTTGTACACCCATGTTCATAGCAGCATCATTCATGATAGCCAAACAGTGGAAGTAACCCAAGTGTCCATCACAGATGAATGGATAGGCAGTCCATCCATACAGCAGAATATTGTCCAGTCTTTAAAAGGAAGGAAATTCTTAAAAGGAGACCCTGTTTTCAATTCTTTTGGATATATATCCAGTGTATAAGGCTTCCCAGGTGATGCCAGTGGTAAAGAACCCACCTGCCAACACAGGAGACATAAGAGATGTATTTTCCATCCCTGGGAGTGGCTTGGCAACCCACTCCAGTATTCTTGCCTGGAGAATCCCATAGACAGAGGAGCCTGGAGGGCTACAGTCCATAAGGTCACAAAGAGTAGGACACGACTGCAGTGACTTAGCACACACACACATATGTATAACCAATTCACTTAGTTGTACACCTGAAACTGACACAATGTTGCAAATCAACTATACTACAATAAAAAGAATTTTTGAAAAAAAGGAAGAAAATTCTGACCCATGCTTCAATGTGGATGCAACTTAAAGGCATTATGCTCACTGAAATAACCCAATGACTAAAGAATAAATGCTCCTTTCGTATGGTTCCACTTATTGGAGGGACTTAAGGTAGTCAAGAACTGTAGCCTACCAGGCTCCTCTGTCTATGGGATTCTCCAGGCAAGAATACTGCTGTGGGGCGCCATGCCCTCCTCCAGGGGATTTTCCCAACCTAGGGATTGAACTTGAGTCTCTCTCACGGCAGGCAGATTCTTTACCATATGAGCCACCAGGGAAGCCCTGAGTAGTCAAAGCCATAAAGACAGAAAGTATTGATAAAACGGTGGTTGCTGGGGCTGAGGGAAAGAAATGAGTTAGTGTTTAACAGATATAGAATTTCAGTTTGAGAAGATGAGAAGAGTTATGAAGATGGATGGTGGTGATGGCTGCACAATCCATGTCATGTGAACGTATTTAATACCACTGAACTGTATGCTTAAAAATGGTTAAGGTGATAAATTTTATGATATGTGTATTTTACCACACTAAGAATATTTTAATAATAATAATTTTGCACCTTTACTAAGGGCCAGAGGTCTTTCCATCCATGTATCCATTTATTGGTCCCACTCACCCACCTTCTGTTCCTCCATTCTCTCATTCATCCAACACATCCTTCCTATGTGCCAGTCATCCTTCCGCAAATCCGTTTATACATCTATATATCCCTCCATGAGTCCACCCATCCATCCAACTAATAAGAAAGCAATTGATAAGAACTTCCCACATGACTAGTGTTGAAGAACTAGGATGTTAAGAACAGGAGCAGGGGACTTCCCTGGTGGTCCAGTGGTTTAAAATCCATATTGCAATGCAGGGGATGTGGGTTGGATCCCTGGTCAGGGAACTAAGATCCCACATCCCCTGGAGCAACTACTGAGCCCACGCGCTCTGGAGCCCAAGTGCCACAACTTGAGAGCCTCCGTGCTCTGGAGCCCCACACCACAGCTGGAGATCCCACATGACTCAACAAAGGTCCTACATGTCACAATAGAGAACAGATGCAATCAAAAAAAAAATTAAAGAAGAAGAGCAGATGGGGACTTCCCCGGTAGCTCAGCAGTAAAGAATCCACCTACAGTGCAGGAGACGCGAGTTCGATTCCTGGGCCAGGAAGATCCCCTGGAGAAGGAAATGGCAACCCACTCCAGTATTCTTGCCTGGAGAATCCTATGGACTGAGAAGCCTGGCAGGCTAAAGTCCATAGTGTCAGACACAACTAAGGGACTGAGCACAAGGAGCAGATAGAAAAAGCAAAGTCATTAGATTCCCAACCCCTAGGGTGGAGCTCTAGTACTCTTGCCTGGAAAATCCCATGGACAGAGGAGCCTGGCAGGCTGCAGTCCATGGGGTCGTGAAGAGTCGGACATGACTAAGTGACTTCACTTTCACTTTTCATTTTCATGCATTGGGGAAGGAAATGGCAACCCACTCCAGTGTTTTTGCCTGGAGAATATCAGGGACAGCGGAGCCTGGTGGGCTGCCGTCTATGGGGTCGCACAGAGTCGGACACGACTGAATCGACTTAGCAGCAACAGCAGCATGGAGCTCAGAAAAGATGCCCCG
Source organism: Okapia johnstoni (assembly GCA_024291935.2). Taxonomy (NCBI): domain Eukaryota; kingdom Metazoa; phylum Chordata; class Mammalia; order Artiodactyla; family Giraffidae; genus Okapia; species Okapia johnstoni. The sequence goes on along the minus strand of CM044316.1, from coordinate 13,756,806 downwards.
GGGACACCGCAAGGATGGGGAACCACCTCCTTTACCATAGCCCATTTTCTGATACAAAGATCTGGTCTCTACTGAACCCCTGGATTCCCTGCACCTAGGATGTCATCACCTTCTGTGATTCTGATGCAAAACAGGATGAGAGGGAAACCAGAGCAAGGTATGAGCATTCTGACTCAGAATGGGCTCAAGGGAAAAGTGGACACTGAGGGTTGACAATTTTGTTCCAAAAAAACCACTGAATAACCTCCATGAGGACAGCATGTGCCTTTTTTTTTTTTTCTTTTTTTGGTCTACCACTGTACGCCTGTGCCTGACACCGGGCTCATAGATAGTCCTGGGTAAATAAATATTTGTTGAATGAGTGAATAGACACATAAATGAATAAAACAGAATCTTGTTCACACATTGAGAATGTTTGCCCTCCTGCTGAACCGCCAACCTAAAACTGTAAAACCAACTTCATCAGCCTCCTTGCTTTGGCCACCAGGAAACTCAGCACTGGGTTTTGAGATGAACTCTAGTGGCTTTCTTGAGTTGGGGATGCAGTTTTTCTCCTCTAATGTTATTGTTTGAAGTTAGTCTTTTATTCTGTGCTCTTGGCCGTGTTTGAAAAAAGCACAGAGGCATAAACAGTCAAATAAGAACACTCCTAGGAATTCTGACCATAATCCTAGACCCACATTTTGCAAAAGTTTATTCTCAAGAATCCCAGTGGCCCAGCTTCCCTGATGGCTCAGTGGTAAAGGATCAGTCTGCCAGTGCAGGAGACAATGGGTTCAATCCCTGGTCCAAGAATATCCCACATGTTGTAGAGTAACTGAGCCCATGCACCACAACTACTAAGCCTGTGCTATAGAGCCTGGGAGCCTAGACGCAACTACTAAGCCCACTTGCCCTAAAACCCGCACTCTGCAACAAGAGAAGCCACTGAAATGAGAAGACCAAGCACTGCAACTACACAATAGACTCCACTCACCACAACTAGAGCAAACCCTGTGCAGCAACCAAGATTCAGCACAGCCAAAAATAAATAAATAAAATTATTTAAAAAAAAAAAAGAATCCCAGTGGCAACAGTGTTCTGCCAAAAAAAGAGATACAAATATGTTTGGAAAATATTGCATTCCTTGTTCTTATATGAAAATCACAAAGACATGAGAGTCATTAAAGGCTCTGACAAGTCCTGCAAAAAGGTTTAACTTGTGTTTGACTTGGAAGTTCTCAAATGTATTTGGCCATGAAATATTGACTTCACAAAACACTTTGGGATATATATTTATTCATTCACTCATACAACACTGTGCCAGGTTCTAAGGTGATTACTGGAACAGCAGAGGAAAACTGAACAGTCTCCCTGCCCTCACAAAGCCAGGAGATGACGGGTGTCAAAGGCATATCCCAGGACCCTAGGACCAGCGTCCGGAGGGCACTACTCTGGCTCTGGGAGACAGGATGGGAGCCAGCTGGACTGGAAAGGGAGGAGAACAACCTAAGGGTCATCTAAGCCCAAGTCAAAGCCAGTAGATACCCAGGGAAGAAGGCGGTGCGTGGGCTGGTGGTCAGTTAGAGGAGGAACCGGAGGCTCTCACGCTAAGCCCGTGAGGCCGACAGAGTTCAGCCTCACTGTGCGGCTCCCTGCCCGAGTCCCCTCCTCTCTGTGGCTTGGCCAGAGGCCCCCCTAACCACCACCCCGACACCTCCACAGGAACCCAGAGGGAGATGGGGCAGTAGATAGCTCAGCTGCCTGAGTTTATTTAGAGAAGACGCAGCGAGCGCTGGGCTGGTCCTTCCTGTGGTCGTGGGGGAGGCGCTGGTGGGGGCGGGCAAGTCAGGGGACACTTCCCATGAATCGGCCAGTGAGGGGACGAGGAAACCGGAAAAGGGTCTCCCTCAGAGATGGCCCAGCACAACTCCACCCCAGCCCCATCACCCTCCACTGACTCTCTCACTGGTGGCAGTCAAGGCTCTTCTCAGTTCCCCCAAGTGACAGGGAACTCATTCACTAAAGTCAGCCGCTGCGAGGCTGGGTGACTTCTCATAGTCAAGAAGGTCTTTCTGACAAATACCATGTGGTATCACTTATATGTGGAATCTAAGATACAACCCAAATGAACTTACCTACAAGATGGAAAGAGATTCACAGACATAGAGAACAGACTTGTGTTGCCAAGGCAGCAGGTGGGGGAGAGGGAGGTAAGGATTGAGAGTTTGGGATTACCAGTTGCAAATTATTATATATGGGATGGACAAACAACAAGATCCTACTCTAGGGGCTTCCCTGGTGATTCAGTAGTAAATATGGCTTCAATCCCAGGTATGGGAAGATGCCACATGCTGCAAAGCACCCATGCTCCACAACTATTGAGCCTGTGCTCCGGAGTCTGGGAGCCACAGTTACTGAGCCCACACACCATAGAGCCTGTGCTCTGCAACAACAGAAGCCACGCAAATGAGAAGGCTTTACACCAGAACTAGAGAGTAGCCCCTGCCTGCCTCAACTAGATAAAAGCCCATGCAGCAACAAAGACTCAGCACAGCCAAAAATAAAAATAGATAAATTAAAAAAAATTTAATGATTCTACTGTGCTTGTCTGGTGGCTCAGATGGTAAAGAGTCTGCCTGCAATGCAGGAAACCTGGGTTCAATTCCTGAGTCAAGAAGGTCCCTTGGAGGAGGAAGGCAAGGCAATCCACTCCAGTATTCTTGCCCGGAGAATTCATGGACAGAAAAGCCTGGTGCGCTATAGTACATGGGGTTGCATAGAGTCAGACACGACTGAGTGACTATCACTTTCACTTTTCACTGTATACCACAGGGAACTATATTCAATATCCTGTAAAAAAAAATCATAATGGAAAAGAATATGAAAAAGAATATATGTGTATAACTGAGTCATTTTGCTGTAGAGCATAAATTAAACACTGGAGAAGGAAATGGCAACCCACTCCAGTATTCTTGCCTGGAGAATCCCAGGGACAGAGGTGCCTGGTGGGCTGCCGTCTGTGGGGTCGCACAGAGTCGGACACGACTGACACGACTTAGCAGCAGCAGCAGCAGCACCCCTGAAGAATAGAAGTCAGTGTCCACAGAGGAAAAAGGGATCCAGGTACCGAACAGCTGGCAATGGGCAGGGCTGAGATGAACATCCAGGCTGTCAGAATGATGCATGGATAGACAGAGTAAAGAGCTTCAGCCAGTTCTGCCTGGGTTCATCTTCTCCCTCCCAGCTGAGTGTGTGGGGGCAAGTCCTGTCGCCCCTCTGAGCTTCCAATGTCTCATTTAAAATGAAGGTAATAGTGGTACCTACTGCATTGGTTCTATAAAGAATGAGATCATATGTGTGAAGAGCCAGTACATAATAACAGTACAGAATGAGCCACAGGGCTATTTTTTATTTGATGGTGGTGATAGGGTTAGAATCCTCTCCCACTAAGCTTCTCCTGCTAGACGCTAATGGTTATCTGTGTTGAAAATACCCACACAAAATGGAAACAGACTCACAGACCTAGAGGACAGACTCTGTGGTTGCCAAGGAGGAGGAGATGGGGGAAGGAAGGATTGAGAGTTTGTGATTAGCAGACAAAAACTATGATATATGGAATGGATAAACTCTTACAGTCCATCCAACACAACAGTATCAGTTTATAGATGATGAAATTGGGCTTTCATTCAAAATGGCAGACCAAGTACACCCAGAGACCTCCCTCGTTCCTCCTCCAAACACTTATACAGAGAAGCGCCAACGTGAACCAGAGATCAAAGCAGAGATGCCCAGTGACAAGGATGCCCCCACCCACAGAAATGTAGGGCCCCCAATATATGACGTCAAGGACACACATTCTCAGAAGACTCAGAGGATGGGGGAAGAGATCCTGAAGAGATGAGGAATTCACAACCACTTTATGAAGTTGCCACAAACTCCCCAATTGGAAGAATTTACATCTGCAGAAATAGAGATAATCAGTGCAATCTTCAAAGAGTTTTACAATGAATAGATAAAGTGATGCAAAAAGATAAAGAAGGGAATACTAATCATAAGACCAGAACAGGAGGTTATAAAACAAAGAGGTAGATATTTTAAAAGAATGAATTGCTCAGCTATGAAAAATACAGTTACTAAGGAAAAAGAAAAAAATAACAAAGCCTCAAGACATGGGTTGCCTAGTAGAAGCAGAAACCGAGATCCAGATTTGGGAACAGACTTACCAAGGTCAGATGGAATTTTAGTGGCCAAAATGGAACTAGTACTCAGAGCTCAGTTTTGAAAAGCCCAGAACTGAAGTCTAGCTCAGGACCTGAGCCCTGAGGCCAACTATGACTCTCCAAGAGTGTTCTATGGCTCCCCTCTCTCTCTTGTCTGTTTTTCTTTCCTTTCCCTGGATTATAAGGTTGCTGCTGAGCTGAACTTCAAAGTTCTTTCCTGATGAGAAGCAGGGCTTCCATTCTCTGACTGGGCAGGGTGGGATCGAGGGGTATGCAGCAATGCACAGCCCTCTCTTCCCAACTTAGAATTCAATTAAACAGAATCTTAATGTCAGAAGAGAAATAGCCAGTATTGGCCATGGGATGCTGGTGTCTGAGCCTCTGATTCCTCATCCATAAAATGGGTTCACTTTACCGACAAAGATCCATCTAGTCAAAGCTATGATTTTTCCAGTAGTCACATACGGATGTGCAAGTTGGACCATAAGGAAGTCTGAGCACCAAAGAATTGATTCTTTCAAGTTGTGGTGCTGAGTAAGACTCTTGAGAGTCCCATGGACTGCAAGGAGATGAAACCAATCAATCCTAAAGGAAATCAACCCTGAACATTCATTGGAAAGACTGATGCTGAAGCTGAAGCTCCAGTAGTTTGGGTACCTGATGCACCGAGCTGACTCATTGGAAAAGACCCTGATGCTGGGAAAAATTGAGCACAGGAGGAGAAGAGGGCGACAGAGGATGAGATGGTTGAATGGCATCATCGACTCAATTTGAGAAAACTCCAGGAGATGGCGTAGGACAGGGAAGGCTGGCATCCTGCAGTCCTTGGGGTCTCAAAGAGTTGAACACGACTTAGCAACTGAACAATAACAATAAAAATGGGTTCAAGGGACCCTATCACATGCAGATGTTTTGAGAATTAAATAGCAAGTTGTGTAAACAAGACACCTGGCATGTCCAGATGGTCTCACACAGAACACCTTCCTGGAGCTGAGCAAACTCCTTCTTTGAGCCCAAAGACACCCCAGGTGAGAACAAACTACAGTCACTTGGGGTCTCAACCACCAAGACAGGAGAGAGAAAAAAGTTTGAAAGGAAAATTTTAAAGGTGAGACCAAAAAAAGATGAATCAAAAAAGAGAGAGTAAGCCCATAAATTCCCCACCCATGTGGCCAAAAGGAGCCCACAAGCTTTCCCCTTGTTCCGTGCTAAGTGGGAAGCTGCAAATAACCATAAACTCTCCAGTGGGTGTAAGACTTCTTAACACTTAACGTCAAGAGGTGGCGTTCACATGGGTGATGTACCTCTGGAAAAATGGTTTGCCCCCTTCCCTTATAAGAGGAATACTCACTTGTTTTCATTTACCCAACGAGATACTGGTTTTTTCCAACTGAAATTGGCAAAGATTTTAAAAAATGATAAAAACCAATGCGAGCAAGGATGCGGTGAGATGGGCACTTCTATATCGAGAAGGCAGAGGTGTCAATTGCTTCCTGGCAAAACAATTAGGCAATATGAAACATGCTGCTGCTAAGTCGCTTCAGTCGTGTCCGACTCTGTGCGACCCCATAGACGGCAGCCCACCAGGCTCTCCCGAATATGAAACACAGTTAGGCTTAAACCCTGTCTGAGGAGTAAAAGTGCCCCTTTCTTCCCACCTGGATCACTGCTTCAAGTATCTCCCTATTTTGCCCTCAGTAGCCCCAATATCCCTCCTCAAATACACCATTCCAGTCAGTTAGAACCTCTTTCATTTACTGAAAAGATGTTCTCTCATCTCTACATGTTGTTCCTGCTGCCTGAAACATTCTTTCTCTTCCCTCACCAATTCCCTGGCCAAATCTTATTCATCCTTCAGAACTGAGCCTAGATGTTACCTCATACAGGAAGCCCACCAGACTGATCCCTCCATCTAGACCAGGAGCATCTTCTGGCTCCCTGTACCCAGGGGCTTTCACCATCACCTCCACAGGGATCACTCTTGAGTCTGCCTCCCCACGTCACAGATCTCCAGAAGTTGTTGTCCTTCAGTTGCTCAGTTGTGTCTGACTCTCTTGTGAACCCATGGACTGTAGCCCACCAGGCTCCTCTGTTCATGGGATTTCCCAGGCAAGAATACTGGAGTGGGTTGCCATTTCCTTCTCCAGGGATCTTCCCTACCCAGGGATTGAACCTGTACCTCCTGCATTGGCAAGCGGATTCTTTACCAGTGAGCCACCAAGGAAAACCCAATCTCCAGAACAGATGCTCAGTAAATGCAGGAGGAGTGAAATATTTGGAGAAGGGATGTGCTCTGTATAGTCCCAGAAGGCAGAGAAAGGATCACAGAAAGGGAGAGATTTTTCTAAAAATTCCAGCAGAGGCTATCTCGAGTGGTAATGAGCTGCCTGTCACAAGAGCTATGCAATTGGGGAGTCAGAAACTGCTTCTCTCAGTCACTGTCTCTGACTTCTCCACCCTTCCCTGCCCAGATATGGGGCCCCGGGGTGAAGAAGCAGGTGCCTTCCTCCCCAAGCTGTTCATGTGGCTCTCCTCTGACTCAGAAGGTGACCCAGGGAAGAGAGAGGACTCACAGGAGCTGTTCCCACGGCCCTAGCGCAGCCCAACCCATTCCACGGAAGAGTCGCAAGAGGCTACATCCTCACAGGGTTCAAGGCGCCGAATAGCGCCTCCGGGCCGCCCGCTGTGCTCTGAGATAACACTACTTCATAGAAACTCCAGCGAAACCTACCTCTAAAACCGAGAACCCTGTGCGGGAACTCAGATTTCAAGGCGAAAAATGCAAGGCACTCTGGTCTGCGGCCGGCCCTCCCCTCTCGGGGCTCTGGGAGTGGCCGGAAGCCGTTGGTACCTCTGTGCCCAGCCCACAAGCCCAGCTGGAGTCCCCAGAGCCAGGAACTGGCAGGAAGGGGGCGGGGAGGATGGGGGAGGGGTGTCAGGAGCCCGGCCGTGGGTTCGATCCTTGAGGTGGCAAGGCACATATCCTGACTTGACAAATTCCTGGTCTTCACCAAGCCTGTCTTTTCACCTGTCAGATGGGTACAAGGTTGGTGCCTGGGTTGCTAAGTAACCCAGGTACACACTTAGTCCCGAAAGGTAGTGAGTGTTGTTTGTCAATCCCAAGAGCTTCAGGGAAGCACCCAGGGCCCACGCGGGGGGGGGGGGGGGGGGGGCAGGTGCGGCAGGTTGGCTGCCTGTGAGTGACAGCCCAGTGGAAATTCACCTCCTACAAGTCACATGGAAAAAATCCATCTCCGGTACCTAAGGCCTTCTGCCCCTGGCCAGACAAATCCCTCAGGCTCTGCCTCCCCATCTCTCCAGCCCAAACCAGAACAACCCCCAAAACAAGAGAAACCCCAGCTCCTCAGTGGCTGGCAGGCTGAGGTCTGGCTGCCGGGTAGAAGCTCGAGGCGCCCTCCCCAGCCTGGAGGTGGTGTCACTGGGAGAGGCTGAGGGCACCTGGCCTTAGTCACCACTCACACCATGTCCAGCCAACGCCAGGACCCAGCCAGCCCCTGGTCCCACTCAGTCTCCTGCCAGGAGGGTCTCTCTTCCAGGCAGCCAAGTCTGCAAATGACTTTGCAGGTGGCCAGACCCCATCAAGGCCCACCTGGGCCTACACACACCTACACTGAGCCTAGTAGCTCTGACTCCCCTGGCTCACCCTGCTCTAGCTGCACAGGCCTCCTCACTTGTTCCCCCAACACACCAGGCCTGATCCTGCCCCAGAGCCTTTGCACAGGCTGTTCCCTCTGCCTGAAATGCTGTTCCTCCAGATATACACATGACCCCTCCCTCACTTCCTAATAGGTCTCAGTTCCTCAGCAAGATCTGCCCTGACCCCCCCAGGCTAAACTGCCACCCACACCCCCATTCATTTTCTCTCTTGCTTTGCATTTATTGGATGAACTTATCACGCCTTTTGTTGTCGTTGTTCAGTCACTCAGTCATGTGCAACTCTTTGCAACCCCATGGACTGCAGCACACCAGGCTTCCCTGTCCTTCATCTCCCAGAGCTTGCTCAAACTCATGTCCACTGAGTCGGTGATGCCTTCCAACCATCTCGTCCTCTGTCCTCCCCTTCTACTGCCTTCAATCTTTCCCAGCATCAGAGTCTTTTATCACTCCCTTATTATTACTTTTTTTTTTTGGCCATGCCATGCAGCATGTGGGATCTTAGCTCCCCAACCAGGGATCAAACCTGTGCCCCCTGCATCTTGCCTTGAAAGCATGGAGTCTCAGCCACTGGATCACCCAGGAAGTATCTCCCTTACTTTTTCATTATTACTGACTGATTTGCTTAGTGTCTTTCATTTTCTAGAATCCCAGCCCCTGGGCACCCTTCTCTGTCCCCAGTGCCTACAACAGCACCTGGCATGCAGTACATGCCAAATAACTATTCATATAACTATTTATTGAGTGAATGAGCCAACATGAACAATCTTGTTTCATTCTCATAGCTTCCCTGGAAGTTAGGTTCTCCCCTTTTTTCCACAGAGGCTCAGAGAGGTACAGCGTCTTGCCCAGAGTCACACAGCAAGTCATGGGTGATCTGTACCCTGGAGCCCACTCTCTGGAACCTAAGATACAGCTGGGAGTCGGGTATGAGAGGTTTCGAGACACCTTGAGGCTGTTACACAGCTCCTGGTTCAGGATTCAGTGTCTGTGGTGCCCCAGGGCCTCGGTCTCCCTACTGAGCCAGGCTCAGGAGCGTAATGAGAGTAGCAGCTTCTGGCCCTGGGAGCTTCTGCCCTCCACGCCAGGGGTATCGCTCCTCTGCCATCTCTGCAACTGCGCTCAAAGCAGAGACACCCCACTTTCCCAGACCCCACCCAGAGCTGGATACTCCGTGGTTCCCAGGGACAGGCTGGAGCTGTCCCTGGGGACCTTAACACAAGCAGTGACTGGACCCTGTGGCTTCTATGGGTTCCCCAAACCCCCATTGGCATCATCAGGGGCCCTATTTGGGTGCCCAACCCTGCCTGTGCTAAGCACTTTACAGTCACTATCTGTTGGAGCAATCTCTTTCACCACACAAATCAGATTATACCACTTTCCAGTGAAAAACCCTCAACGGATCAAGACCAAAGCTCCCATGCCCCACCCAGGGGACCCTGCGCAGTCCAGATGGAGCTGGTCCCCTCCAAGCTCCCACCACACTAGCCTTCCCATCTCTCCAACCCACCACAGGGTCTTTGCACATGTGGTCCTTCTGCCCAGACTGCTCTTCCTTGGTTCCCCTGGTTGCCCTGTTCTCATCCTAGGATTACAGCCTCTCTGAGAAGCCCTTGCTGACCTCTCAGGATAGTTCATGTGCCCCTGCTCTGCACCTGCTAAATCAAGGTGTTTCCACCGCTTAGCATTTATTACATTCACTTGTATAATTCATTGACTCACATCTCTCTTTCTCCTTTGAGACCAGGGCCTAGGTTTCTTCTCCCCAGTGTTTTCCCACCCCTGGGCCAGGCACATAGTAGGTGCTTGATAAACAACTCATTGAGTGAATGAGTGCATGTACTGAATCCTGGCATCTCTCCCAGGCTCCCATTCTACAAGTGAGGAGACCAAGGCTTGATCACCTGAGGCAGTACCAGGGCTCCTGACTTCTCTTCTGCAAAGCCTGCCCCACCCTCAACCCCACAGCATCCTCTCACCTCCCACTCCTGCTTTAGGACAGTGGTTCTAAACCCAGGGGATGTTTGTCAATGTCTGGAGACATTTGTGGTTGTCATCACAAGGGGAGGGTGTCTCTGGCATCTAATGGTAGGAGCCGGGGATGCTAGACATACCATAATGCAAAGGACAGAAGACTGTCCAGCACCAATGTCAATAGTGTGTGTGGAGAAACCCTGCTTTAAGGGAGGTGCCCACATCCAAGCCTGATTTATTAAGACCAGGTAAGTCTGGGACTTCCCTGGTGGTCCAGTGGTTGCGAATCCACCTGCCAACTCAGGGAACACAGGTTCAATTCCTGGTGTGAGAAGATCCCACGTGCATTAGAAGCCACAACTACTGAAGCTACACGTCTGGAGCCCGTGCTCTACAACAAGAGAAGCCATCACAATGAGAAGTCTGCACATCAAAATGAAGAGTAGCCCTTGCTCGCCACAACTAGAGAAAGCCTGTACACAGCAACGAAGACCCAACTCAACCAGAAGTTAATTAATTAATTTAAAAAAAAAAGACCAGGTCTGGTCCCAGGGGCTATTTTATTGGATCAGAAGTGGCACTGGTCTGGTTGGAACCGTGTGCTGTGCTAAGTCGCTTCAGTTGTGTCTGACTCTGCGACCCTATGGACTGAAGCCCACCAGGCTCCGCTGTCCATGGGATTCTCCAAGCAAGAATACTGGAGTGAGTTGCCGCACTCTCCTCCAGGGGATCTTCCCAACCCAGGGATCAAACCCATGATTCTTAATGTCTCCTGAATTAGCAGGTGGGTTCTTTTCCACCAGCGCCACTGGGAAGCTTAGGTCCCCAAGATAGAGCTCTCCTGGACCCAGCTTCCCAGGTGGCTCAAGTGATAAAGAATCTACCTGCCGATGCAGGAGACACGGGTTCGATCCCTGGGTTGGGAAGATCCCCTGGCAGAGGAAACGGCAACCCACTCCAGTATTCTTGCCTGAAAAATCCCATGAACAGAGGAGCCTTGCAGGCCACAGTCCATGGGGTCTCAAAGAGTTGGCTACAACTGAGCACATAACAGTGGTACTAGTGATAAAGAACCCACCTGCTAATGCAGGTTAGACGTAAAAGACAGAGGTTCGATCCCTGGGTTGGGAAGATCCCCTGGAGGAGGAAATGGCAACCCACTCCATATTCTTGCCTGGAGAATCCCATGGACAGAGGAACCTGGCAAGCTGCAGTCCATAGGATCACACAGAGTCAGACACAACTAAAGTGACTTAGCATGAGCATATGACAGCACGCACATGCACCCAGCTTTTGTGTATCAAAAGACACTATCCACAGAGTAAAAAGGCAACTCATAAATGGGAAAAAACATTTGCAAATCATATATCTGATGAAGGATTAACATCCAGAATATATACAGAACTACGATTCAACAACAAAACTCAATTAAAAAAAATGAACAAAGTACTTGAAAAGACATTTCTCCAAAGAAGATACATGAATGGTCACCAAGCACAGGAAAAGATGCTCAACATCAATCATCATTAGGGAAATCCACAGTAAAACCACAATTAAGTCCTGAAACTAACACTACTTTGGAAATCAACTATACACTAATAAAATTTAAAACAGAAAAAACCACAATGAGATACCACTTCATACCCATTAGACTTCTATCGAAAGACAGAAAATAATAAGTTGGCTAGGGTGTGGAGAAACTGGAACCCTTGTACCTTGTTGGTGGGAATGCAAAATTGTGCAGCCATTGTGGAAAACAGTCTGGCAGTTCCTCAAAAAGTTAAACGTAGAATTACCCTATGATCCAGGAATTCCACCTCTGAGTATATAGCAAACAGAATTGAAAGCAGAGTCTGGAAGAGATAGTTGTACACCATGCCCATAGCAGCATCATTCACAATATCTAAAGGGTAGGAGCTACCCAAGTATCTATTGATAGATGAATGAAAGCGTGAAATGGGATCCATACATACAATGGAATATTATTCAGCCTTGAAAAAGGAAGGAGATTCTGACACTTGCAAAACGTGGATAAACGTTGAGGGCACAATGCTCAGTGAAAGAAGACAGACACAGAAGGACAAATAGTCTGATTCCATGTACAGGATGTACCTAAAAGTGTCAGATTCATAGAGACTGTGGAGACAGGGGCTGGGGGAGGAGACCTTATACAAGGTGAAAAGAGTTCTGAAGATGGATGAAGTTTATGGGACAAAACTTGCCCCGGGGCAGGAGAAGTTCTCTGAGACACAAACCTCCAGCCCATTTCCTCCAAATGAACATGTGAGACCACACTCAGTGCCTACCATTAGCCCCCAGGCAACTACTGTGGCCAGATGGTAGCCACATCATCAAGTGTGTGGATCAGTGTGGACTATGGTGGGACAGAGAAAGAGATGGACAAAGGAAGCAGAGAGGGAAGGAGAGACAGGGCAAGTGAGAGAGCTGATGGCCACCAACCCACAAGCTACAACCCCACACTCCACAGACCCCAGCAAACAGCCACCCATGCCAATTCTCCACAGCCGCTGGAACCTCATCTCCAACATGCCAGAGCCCAGGGACCCTGAAATCCTTACAATAACTGGCTCCCCACACTTAGTACCTAGTCAGACCCCACAGCACACCAACCCTGAGCACAAATACCCACAGGTCTGCACTGCAGCTGGAGCCACTTCACCACCAGATCCCAGAACACAGTGGGACTCCTGAGAAACAAACCTGACCCTCCCCTACAGCCAGACTCCTTACAAGACCACCCAACAGCAGACCCTCCCTGGTCCCTGAAGCAGCCTCTTCTGAGACCTCAACCCCCCACCCAGTCTCCTGCCCACCCACCCCCATCCCCAAGGGGCTGCAGTCTCCCTTAAGGACCCACATTCTTGGGTCCTTTATGGATATGCATGTGTTTTTTCATCCCATTAGAGCTGACCAGGCTACAGCCAGCCAGACGTCAGCCATCAGCAGCTGCACCATGTGGAGGACAGAGACTGGATTTGGGGGGGTCGGCAACACCCACCGAAGGAGCCGAGACACACGACAGGCGGTCAGGAGCCCTGTGATGGGAGAAGCGGCAAGAAGCGAGGAGAAAGGTGGGCTTCGGGGAGAAGGTGGCTGAAAAATGGCCCCCAAAACGAATATCAGCCTCATTTAGGGTCTGAAGCCTGATGCCTCACACTCGGCTCCATGGGGCCTGGTCCTGAACGCCACCTGCACCAGGCAGCCCTCCTGCCCCTTCACCAGGACGACACCCTGCACCTTTGCTCCCCCTCATGGGCAACATGGGCAGAGGAGGCAGAAACTAAGAAGGGAGAGGAAGGGGACCCTCGGATTCGGGAGAAGCCTGTTCTTCCCCGCCCCCACAGGCCGGAGAGCGGGGATTGGATGGGACAGAAGGGACAGTGGCAGAGAGAGAGAGAAACCCAGGGCAGGGTCACTCAGAGAGAAACCCGAAGAGCCACAGACCCTCAGATCCAGAGACCCAGAGAGAGAAAGACAGAGCGTGCTAAGACAGGGAGAGAGACACATTAAGTGCCAGCGCCAGGTAGGAAAGATGTCAGAGGGAGAAATCTCAGCGAGAAAGGACCTTGTCAAGAGAGGGGCTGAGATGCCAGGGGGAGGTGGTCCCGGTGTGGGTTCCCGAGCCCCCACCACCACCACCAATCCCGTCCCGGGACGTTCACCAGCCTGGCTGGGCCGCTACCTGCCTGCGAGGATCACCTCCGGGTCTCAGCATCCGCGGCGAGTCCCCCGTGAGCCACATCGGCCGCGTGGGGCCTCAGACTCCTCCGCGGAGGAGTCAACCAAGGCTTCCGTAGAGGCGACACCCGGCCCCCGCCGGTAGTTCGTGGCTTTCCCTGCAGGGCTGTGCTCCCCCACACACCTGGTGTCTGCCCAGAGAGCAGGTGCTGGGGGCTGGCTCAGGCTGGGGTGGGGGGAGGGGTGTCACCGGGGAGCAACAGCCCCACCAGGAGGGCACACGGGGAGGGGGCACCCGCTGATCTAGCTACTGGGGACCAAGGTTGAAGAGAGTTATGCCCTCTCACTTTCAGCCCCTGAAGACTCTTCCAAGTTAGATCAAGGGGCACTTGATCTACCCACGGGGACACTCTCCTGCTCAAGCACCTTCTGTGTCTCCCCAGGGCCCTGCAGATCTTCTGATTCCTCCCTTTGGACGTAATTTCTCTATCCAGGCTTCCCATCAGAAGAAACTGAGGCATGGAACACCAGGAGAAAGTGGGTCTAGGGACTTCCATGACAGTCCAGTGGGTAACACTTTGCCTTCCAATGAAGGAGATGCAGGTTCGATCCCTGGCTGGGGAGCTAAGATCCCACATGACTCACAGCCAGGAAAAAAAGAGAGAGAGAGAGAGAGAGAGAGAGAGAGAGAATACAAACAACAAAAGCAGTATTAAATGGCCCATATAAAAAAAAAAATTTTAAAGGGAGTGGGAGGGGGCCTTCCCAGGTGGTAGTCCAGTGGTTAAGAATCCACCTTGAAGTGCAGGGGATGCGGGTTCAATCCCTGGTCGGGGAACTAAGATCCCCCATGCCACGGAGCAACTAAGCCTGGGTGCCACAACTAGGACCTGATGTAACCTAATTCATTAATTGTGTGCTTAGTCGCTCAGTCATGCCCAACTCTTTGCGACCCCATGGACTTATAGCCCACCAGACTCCTCTCTCTATGGAATTCTCCAGGCAAAAATACTGGAATGGGTTCCCATTCCCTTCTCCAGGGGATCTTCCCGACCCAAGGATGGAACCTGGGTCTCCTGCATTGCAGGCAGATTCTTTACCGTCTTAACCACCCAGGAAGCCCCCAATTAATTAATTAATTAATTTTAAAAAGAGAGAGAAAGTAGGTCTGAATCTTTCCGGTATGAGTTTTGTGAGTGAGCATCAATAAACAAGAATAAAAAACATTCCAGGAAGGGGAAATATCTGGGCAAAGGCTCAGAGGTAAGGATCACCAACTATGCATTCAGAGAGTCATGCAAGGTGAAGGGACGTCGGCAGAACTGCTTGTGGGAAAGATCTCGTACGTGGCCTCTGGAGGGGAATGAACAGACTGTAGAGGCAGGATGGGGACCTGGAGGGGGCGAAGAATCTGAGGCTCCTTCTGCATTGTGTGTGTGTATGTATGTTAGTCGCTCAATCACGTCCAACTCTGACACCCCAAGGACTGTAGCCCGCCAGGTTTCTCTGTCCTTGGGATTCTCCAGGCAAGAATACGGGAGTGGGTTGCCATGCTGTACTCCAGAGCATCTTCCCTACCCAGGGATCGAACCCGGGTCTCTTATATTGCACTCTTATATTGCAGACAGATTATTTACCGTCTGAGCTACCAGTGAAGCCCCTCTCCACCCTCTGTAGGAGCCCAACACCTGGCCTGATTGAGGCAGAATCATTCCGCGGTGGAATTGAGCAAGCCTTGATTTGTAAACAGCGGCGCCTGGTGGGTGAAGTGTGAAACTGCACCCTTATTCGTGGGTTCCTTCTCAGACGCTTATTGCAAGCCCAGCGGCCTTCGAATGAAAACGGACATTTTCCAGTCCTGTGGCCACTGCTGATTTTCCCAAATTTGCTGGCATATTGAGTGTAGCACTTTAGCAGCAGCACCTTTTAGGATGTGAGAAAGCGCAGCTGAAATTCCACTAGCTTTGTTCATAGTAATGCTTCCTAAGACCCACTTGACTTTGCACTCCAGGATGTCTGGCTCTAGTTGAGTGACCACACCTTCGTGGTTATCCAAGTCATTAAGACCTTTTTCATACAGTTCTTCTGTGTACTCTTGCCACCTCTTCTTAATCTCTTTCACTTCTGTTAGGTCCTTTCTGTCCTTTATTGTGCCCATCTTCGCATGAAATGTTCCCTTGGTACCTCCAATTTTATTGAAGAGGTCTCTAGTCTTTCCCATCCTATTGTTTTCCTCTTTTTCTTTGCATTGGTCACTTAAGAAGGCTTTTTTATCTCTCCTTGCTATTCTCTGGAAATCTGCATTCAAATGGCTATATCTTTTCCTTTCTCCTTTGCCTTTCACTTCTCTTCCTTTCTCAGCTATTTGTAAAGCCTCCTCAGACAATCACTTTGCCTTCTTGCATTTCTTTTTCTTGGGGATGGTTTTGGTCACCACCTTCTGTAAATGTTACGAACCTCCATCCATAGTTCTTCAGGCACGCTGTCTACCAGATCTAGTTCCTTGAATCTATTAGTCACTTCCAGTGTATAATCATAAAGGATTTGATTTAGGTCATACCTGGAGGGCCTTGTAGTTTTCCCTACTTTCTTCAATTTAAGCCTGAATTTTGCAAAAATGAGCTGATGATCTGAGCAAGACCAGTCAGCTTCAGGTCTTGTTTTTGCTGACTGTATAGAGCTTCTCCGTCTTTGGCTGCAAAGAATATAATCAGTCTTATTTCAGTATTGACCATCTGGTGATGTCCATGTGTAGAATCATTTCTTGTGTTGTTGGAAGAGAGTGTTTGCTATGACCACTGTGTTCTCTGTTAGTCTTTGCCCTGCTTCATTTTGTACTCCAAGGCCAAACTTGCCTGTTGCTCCAGGTAGCTCTTGACTTCCTGCTTTTGAATTCCAGTCCCCTATGATGAAAGCGAAAAAAAGAAAGAAAGTGAAGTCATTCAGTTGTGTCCAACTCTTTGCAACCCTGTGGACTGTAGCCTACCGGGCTCCTCCATCCATGGGATTCTCCAGGCAAGAATATTGGAGTGGGTTGCCATTTCCTATGATGAAAAGGACATCTTTTATTTGGGGTAATAGTTCTAGGAGGTCTTGTAGGTCTTCACAGAATTGTTTAACTTCAGCTTCTTCAGCATTAGAGGTTGGGGCATAGACTAGGATTACTGTGATGTTGAATAGTTTGCCTTGGAAACAAACAGAGATCATTCTGTTCTTTTTGAGACTACCCCCAAGTACTGCATTTCAGACTCTTTTGTTGACTATGAGGGCTGTTCCATTTCTTCTAAGGGATTCTTGCCCACAGAAGTAGATATAATGGTTATCTGTATTAAATTTGCCTACTCCTATCCATTTTAGTTCACTGATTCCTAAAATGTTGATGTTCACTCTTGCCGTCTCTTGTTTGACCACGTCCAATTTACCTTGTTTCATGGACCTAACATTCCAGGTCCTTATGCAACATTGTTCTTTACAGCATCGGACTTTACTTTTACCACCAGACATATCCACAGCTGGGCATCATTTCCACTTTGGTTCAGGCTCTTCATTCCTTCTGGAGCTGTTTCTTTGCTCTTCCCCAGGAGTACATTGGACACCTACCAACCTAGGGGGCTCATCTTTCAGTGTCATATCTTTTTGCCTTTTCATACTGAAAACAGATGGAAATACCAGACCACCTTACCTGTCTCCTGAGAAACCTATATACAGAACAAGAAGCAACATTTAGAACTGGAGATGAAACAAAAGACTGGTTCAAAACTGGGAAAAGAGTATATTAAGAGTGTATATTGTCACCTTGCTTATTTAACCTCTATGCAGAGTACATCATGAGAAGTACCAGGCTGGATGAAGCACAAGCTGGAATCAAGATTGCCAGGGAGGAATATCAACAACCTCAGATATGCAGATGAAGTGAAAGTGAAAGTGAAGTGGCTCAGTCGTGTGCGACTCTAGGGACTATAGCCCACCAGGCTCCTCCATCCATGGCATTTTCCAGGCAAGAATACTGGAGTGGATTGCCATTTCCTTCTCCAGGGGATCTTCCCAACCCAGGGATCAAATTCAGGTCTCCCACATTGTGGACAGACTCTTTACCATCTGAGCCACTAGGGAATCCCTCAGATATGCAGATGATACCACTTTAATGGCAAAAAGTAAAGAACTAAAGAGCCTCCTGATAAGGGTGAAAAAGGAGAGTGAAAAAGCTGGCTTAAAACTCAACATTCAAAAAACAAAGATCATGGCACCTGGTCCCATCACTTCATGGCAAGTAGATTGGGGAAAACAGTGACAGATTTTATTTTCTTGGGATCTGAAACTACTGTGGATGGTGACTGCAACCATGAAATTAAAGGCTGCTTGATCCTTGGAAGAAAAACTGTGACAAACCTAGATAGCATAATAAAAAACAGAGACATCACTTTGCCGACAAAGGTCTGTATAGTCAAGCTGTGGTTTTTCCAGTAGTCATGTACCGATGTGAGAATTCAACCATTAAGAAGGCTGAGCGTCAAAGAATTGATGCTTTCAAACAGTGATGCTGGAGAAGACTCTTGAGAGTCCCTTGAACAGCAGGGAGATCAAACCAGTCAATCCCAAAGGAAATCAACCCCGAATATTCATTGGAAGAACTGTTGCTGAAGCTGAGGCTCCCATGATTTGGCCACCTGATGAGAAGAACTGACTCCTTGGAAAAGACCCTGATGCTGGGAAAGACTGAAGGCAGGAGGAGAAGGGGGCAATAGAGGATGAGATGGTTGGATAGCATCATTGACTCAATGGACAAGAGTTTGAGCAAACTCAGGGAGATAGTGAAGGAGAGGCAAGTCTGGCATGCTGCAGTCCATGGGGTCGAAAAGAGTCAGACACAACTTAGCGACTGAACAACAACAGCAGTCTTCCTAGTGTATTAAAATTTTTTTCAAAGTTATGAATTGTTATAAATATTGTTGCTCGGTAAGTGAAGGTTAAATGATATAATGTTCAAACAGACTCTCTTTGGAAGGAGACACACAACCTCCTGAAATTGCAGCCACTAACTGTCATAATAACCACACAAAGACATCAGTGTTGTCAATAGATTAAGTTTCAGTGCCAGAAAATCTACTTCTTTCATCATATAACCACTCAGTTCAGTTCAGTTCAGTCGCTCAGTCATGTCTGACTCTCTGCAACCCCATGGTCTGCAGCATGCCAGGCCTCGCCATCCTTCACCAAATCCTGGAGTTTGCTCAAACTCATGTCCATTGAGTCAGTAATGCCATCCAACCATCTCATCCTCTGTCGTCCCCTTGCCTCCTGCCTTCAATCTTTCCCAGCACCAGGGTCTTTTCAAATGAATCAATTCTTTGCATCAAGTGGCCAAAGAGTTTTAGCTTCAACATCAGTCCTTCCAATGAATATTCAGGACTGATTTCCTTTAGAATGGACTGGTTGCATCTCCTTGCAGTCCAAGGGACTCTCAAGAGTCTTCTCCAACACCACAGTTCAAAAGCATCAATTCTTCAGTGCTCAGCGTTCTTTATAGTCCAACTCTCACATCCATACATGACTATGGGAAAAACCATAGCTTTGACTAGACAGACCTTTGTTGCCAAAGTAATGTCTCTGCTTTTTAATATGCTATCTAGGTTAGTCATAACATTTCTTCCAAGGAGTAAGTGTCTTTTAATTTCATGGCTGCATTCACCATCCGCAGTGATTTTGGAGCCCAAAAAATAAAGTCTATCACTGTTTCCATTGTTTACCCATCTATTTGCCATGAAGTGATGGGACCAGATGCTGTGATCTTAGTTTTCTGAATGTTGAGCTTTAAGCCAACTTTTTCACCCTCCTCTTTCACTTTCATCAAGAGGCTCTTTAGTTCTTCTTCGTTTTCTGCCATGAAGGTGGTGTTATCTGCATATCTGAGGTTATTGATATTTCTCCTGGCAATCTTGATTCCAGCTTGTGCTTCTTCCAGCCCAGCGTTTCTCATGATGTACTCTGCATAGAAGTTAAATAAGCAGGGTGACAATATACAGCCTTGACATACTCCTTTCTCTGTTTGGAACCAGTCTATTGTTCCATGTCCAGTTCTAACTGTTGCTTCCTGACTTGCATACAGATTTCTCAAGAGGCAGGTCAAGTGTTATGATATTCCCATTTCTTTAAGAATTTTCCACAGTTTGTGGTGATCCATACAGTCAAAGGCGTTGGCATAGTCAATAAAGCAAAAATAGATGTTTTTCTGGAACTCTCTTGCTTTTTTGATAATCCAGAGGATGTTGGCAATTTATCTCTGGTTCCTCTGCCTTTTCTAAAACCAGCTTGAACATCTGGAAGTTCACAATTCATGTACTGTTGAAGCCTGGCTTGGAGAATTTTGAACATTACTTTACTAGAGTGTGAGATGACTGCAATTGTGCGGTAGTTTGAACATTCTTTGGCATTGTCTTTCTTTGGGATTGCAATGAAAACTGACCTTTTCCAGTCCTGTGGCCACTGCTGAGTTTTCCAAATTTGCTGGCATATTGAGGGCAGCACTTTCACAGCATCATCTTTTAAGATTTGAAATAGCTCAAATGGAATTCCATCACACTAGCTTTATTCATAGTGATGCTTCCTAAGACCACTTGACTTCGCATTCCAGGATGTCTGGCTCAAGGTGAGTGATCACACCTTTGTGATTATCTGGGTCATGAAGATCTTTTTTGTACAGTTCTTCTGTGTATTCTTGCCACCTCTTCTTAACCTTCTGCTTCTGTTAAGTCTATACCATTTTTGTCCTTTATTGTGCCCATCTTTGCATGAAATGTTCCCTTGGTATCTCTAATTTTCTTGACAAGATCACTAGACTTTTCCAGTCTATTGTTTTCCTCTATTTCTTTGCACTGATCTCTGAGGAAGGCTTTCTTATCCCTCCTTGCTATTCTTTGGAATTCTGCATTCAAATGCGTATATCTTTCCTTTTCTCCTTTGCCTTTTGCTTCTCTTCTTTCACAGATATTTGTAAGGCCTCCTCAGACAGCCATTTTGCTTTTCTGAATTTCTTTTTCTTGGGGATGGTCTTGACTCCTGTATCCTGTACAATGTCACGAACCTCCGTCCATAGTTCATCAGGCACTCTGTCTATCAGATCTAATCCCTTGAATCTATTTCTCACTTCCACTGTATAATCGTAAGGGATTTGATTTCGGTCATACCTGAATGGTCTAGTGGTTTTCCCTACTTTCTTCAATTTAACCACTAGGTGGCAGGAATTCTTTATTTGACCCAAACTTCACTTAAACTAGAAGTACAGGCTAAGGGATCATTTGTACTTCTACTTAAAAAAAAAAAAAAATTATTATCTTTATCTTGCAAATCATTATCTCAATTTTGAAGATGAGGAAACCAAGGCATAAGGAGATTACATCTCTTGGTGATAAGGGATGGAGCCAGGGCTTGCATCCAGTCATACTCTGCAATTAATAATTACATTGGACTGACACCCAGCTCTATCAGATTTTCTGTGTAACCCTGAGTAAGGTTGCTATGCTCTTGTGCTTCTGTTTCATTTCATGTAAACTGAGAGAACCAAAATAAAATCAAAAGTTCCCAACCTGGAATAAACGATCATGATGACATATAACTGTCCAAGAGACACAGACGTAGATGCCAAGGGGGAGAGAAGGGACTGGAATGAACTGGGATACTGGGCTTGACATATATACTCTACTGATACTATGTATAAAATAGATAACTAATTAGAACCTACTGCATAGCTCAAGCAACTCTACCCAGTGCTCTGCAGTAACCAAAATGGGAAGAGAATCCAAAAACAAGGGGATATATGTATGCATAGAGTTGATTCACTTTGTTATACAGTGGGAACTAATATGGGCTTCCCAGGTGGCACTAGAGGTAAAGTACCTGCCTGCCAGTGCAGGAGACATAAGAGACGTGGGTTCCATCTCTGGGAGTAGCATGGCGACCCACTCCAATATTCTTGCCTGGAAAACCCCATGGACAAAGGATCCTGGAGGGCTACAGTCCATAGAGTCACAAAGAGTTGAACATGACTGAAGTGACTGAGCACACACACACAGAAACTAACACATTGAAAAGCAACTATATTCCATATATGTATGGCCAAGTCTCTTCATTATTTACCTGAAATTATCACAATATTGTTAATAAGTTGTACCCCAATACAAAATGTTTTTGGTGTTTAAAAAAATATTTTAAAAACTGAAAAATAAAGCAACTATACTCCAATTAAAATTTTTTTAATTTTGGGGTAAATATATTTGGAGGTGGGGGGAGTTGGGGTCAATGGATTGGAGGTGGTCTTTAAATTCAATTAGATTTCCAAATATGTCTGTGATCCAGAGAAGGTTCAGAAACATTGCATGATATCTTCTTCAATTCTTATTCCAGGTGTCAGGTTCCTATTCGAATATGATACCAAATGCTACAATTACAATTGTGCAGAACCCAAGCAAACCTTACAGAGAACACTCTCAGTGACAATGCGGTGTGTCTATGACACAGCAGTACTGAACTGTGGTCAAGGCCAAGCATGACCCTGGTCTTAATTTCAGGCTTGAATAGAACACTTCTTTCTAACACACCCTCTATTCTTATCTTGGAACTTAACCAGTTCTGGGCATGTCCCCTGTGTCATGGTAGGGGGTGGGTACAGCGAGGGGGATTGTTCTCACCCTGCCCCATGCAAGGTTCTGTTGCTACAACTTTAACCTCTGAGCCCTACATACTTATCCACACCCAGAACAAGCAGTTAGTGATGATCATGTGCTGCATGCTGAGTCGCTGTAGCCCACCAGGCTCTTTTGTCCATGGTATTTTCCAGGCAAGAATACCAGAGTGGGTTGTAATGTCCTCCCCCAGGGGATCTTCCTGACCCAGGGATGGAATACACGTCTCTTACATCTCCTACATTGGCAAGCGGGCTCTTCACCACTAGCACCATCCAGCAAGCCCCAGTGATGATCACAGGAACTACCAAAAAAAAGTCTACAGCAGATTCTGTCTGAAGCAGCCCTTGCCTAATTTTCCAGGAGTCTGAAGTGAAGTGAATGAAAGTCACTCAATCATGTCCAACTCTTTGCGACCCCATGGACTATACCATCCTTGGAATTCTCCAGTCCAGAATACTGGAGTGGGTAGCCTTTCTCTTCTCCAGGGGATCTTCCCAACACAGGGATCAAGCCCAGGTCTCCCGCCTTGCAGGCAGATTCTTTACCAGCTGAGCCACAAGGGAAGCCCAAGAATACTGGAGTGGGTAGCCTATCCCTTCTCCAGCAGATCTTCCCGATCCAGGAATCAAACCAGGATCTCCTGCATTGCAGGTGGATTCTTTACCAACTGAGCTAGCAGTCCTGGAGTCTGACTCATTGTAAATGTTTCTGGTGGCTTGATGTTTCCCAGGAACAAGCTGCTATCTCTCACAGCTGCTCACCGCCCAGCCCCCCAGCCTCCTCTCTGTTCTGTGCCTGCTCCTATCTGCTCCTGCCTTGACTTCCGACAGCCAACTTTGGTCTTCCTACCTGCCTCAGGATCTTCACACCAACCTGACATCAAAAGCACCTAGAGCTGTTCCCACCACTGGCCTTAGGTGTCCCCCGCAAGATCCCCCTCTGCCATGACAGCCCAGTTCACCGTAATTGCTCATAAACTCTGCTCTGTGGTGCGAGAAGCATGCCAACTTTTCCTCTGGGCGGTGGAATTTTTGCCAAGCAGCGTCTTACCGGAAACTCAAACCCTGTGAAAGTCTTTGGGATGGCAGGATCTCAGGGAGAGCACCCCATCTTGAAGGGGAAGGGGTGGGGCACCCACAGGCAATCAGGTAAGTATGCAGAGATCCCACGTGGGTGGTCTGTGAGAAATCAAGAAAACAGAACTGGCTCCCCCAAAGGGGTGGCCTTGGGGGGTTCCGTGGAAGCAAGCAGGAGAACACAGGCCCTGGGAATTTGCAGAAATCTACAGGGCGGGCATTGGGCTCCCCGCAGGTTGTGGGACAGAAGCAGGCACCAAATCTCTGAGGCCTGAGTAACCCTGGCTGACATCTGGGTAACAGCTGTTATACAAAAAAGCCGGTCCCAGCCAGGGAGCAATAACCCCAGCAGGGCTTTCAAACACCCAGCGTGGTGGGTTTTGTTTTTTTTTTTTTTTTAATAGCTTTAGAGAGATTCTTTCACAACAACAAACTCACTAGGAGCCACCCAGCTCAGCTGCAGGGCAGACACACCCCAAGACACACATGTTCACCCATATAACGATAACCTAATGTTTCACATGTGGGCAGCGTGCATCAGATTCTGCACTACCTCTTTACACATAGTAATTTAGGCAATTCTTTTTTTTTTAAGGAACCATTTTTTAAAATATTTATTACTTTATTTGACTGAGCCGGGTCTTTGTTGCAGCACATGGGGTCTTCAGTCTTCACTGGGGCATGCAAAGTCTTAGTTACAGCATGTAGGATCCAGTTCCCTGACCAGCAATCAAACTCAGGGTCCCCTACATTGGGAGCACGGAGTCTTAGCCGCCACTGGCTCATCAGGGAAGTCCTTCATTCATACAACTCTTTTTTTAATATTTTAGTTTTTTCTTAATTTTATTATTTTGGGCTGTGCTGGCTCTTCATTGCTGGACACGGACTTTCTCCAGTTGGGGTGAGGGGTGGGGGGCTACTCTTCCTTGCGGTGCACAGGCTTCACATTGCGGTGGCTTTTCTTGCTTCAGAGCATGGTTCTGAGCTTCCCAGGTGGCTCAGTGGGTAAAGAATCTGCCTGCAATGCAGGAGACACGGGTTCAGTCCCTGGGTTGGGAAGATCCCCTGGAGAAGGGCACGGCAACCCACTTCAGTATTCTTGCCTGAAGAATCCCAGAGACAGAGGAGCCTGGTGGGCTACAGTCCATGGGGTCGCAAAAGAGTCGGACACAACTGACCATACACACATGGGCTCTAGGTGCACGGGCTTCAGTAGTTGCAGCACACAGGCCCATGGCTTGCTGGCTTAGTTGCTCCACGGCATGTGGAATCCCCCCAGACTGGGATCGAACCCATGACCCCTGCAATGGCAGGAGATTCTCAACCACTGGAACACCAGGGAAGATCCTAATTCATATAATTCTTATAACAACTCCTTGGAGTCAATGCTGTCATCATCCCCATAGCAGGCAGGGGAATTGCTTCAACACCCTCCCAGAGTGAAAGCCCAAGCCCCTCTTCCTTGCCCATAGAGACCTGCATGACCTGCCATGTCCCCTCCCTGCCCTCACCTCCTCTCACTTCCCTCCTCGCTCATTCTGTTTCACCCGTGTGAAGTCACGGAGCTAACTCCTGCCTCAGGGCCTTTACACATGCTTCTCCCTCTGCCCGGGGCTTCCCAGTGGGTAAAGAATTCATCTGCCAATGCAGGAGACATGAATTTGATTCCTGGGCCTGGAAGATCCCCTGGAGGAGGGAGGAGCGCCTAGATGCCTCCTCTGGTCCCCACATCCCAGTCTCTGGAGCCATTCATTCCTTGAATGAATGCATGTTGAATTCTTTTTTTATTTTCTCTTTTTTTTAAATTTTAATTGGTGGGTAATTACTTTACAATATTGTGATGCTTTTTGCATACATCAACATGAATCGGCCATAGGCATACAAGTGTCCCCTCGCCTCTGAACTCCCCTTTCACCCCCATTTCCCCACCCCATCCCTCCAGGTTGTCACAGAGCACCAGCTTTGGGTGCCCTGGTCATACATCAAACTGTCGAATTCTTACTGTGTTTTAGACCTGGTGTTGAGGATAGGGGATGAAGAAGCAATCATAGTCTCTGCCCTCTTGAAGATAATACTCCAGGGGAGAGACAGGAGTGCAATGAACACGGAAGAGACAAAAATCATAATGACAGATTGAGGTAGGTACCACCAAAGAAACAAACAAGGGTCAGTGCAAGGGAAGCCAGGTGGTTGTAGCCCATTGTCATCTTCTCTGAGGATGGTAGAGCTCGCCGTTTAAAACGCCAGAGGTGGGGCTTCCCTGGTGGTCCAGTGGTTAAGAATCCGCCTGCCAATGCAGAGGACACAGGTTCAATCCCTGGTGGGGGAACTAAGATCCCACATGAAGGGGGCAGGAGGTTGAGAGGCGTTGAGGGGGAGTGGGAGGGTGGGGACAACTAGGACCAAGCCCCACAACTACTGAGCACACAGGCCCTAGAGCTCGTACTCCACAACAAGGAAGCCACCATGGGGAGAAGCCAGACCACCTCAACTAGAGAAAGCCAGCAGGCAGCAACGAAGACCCAGTGCCACCAGAAATAAACAAATAAAGGATCTTCCTTTAAAATAAAATAAAAAGGAATGAAATGAAGATACACCAAGACCAGCAGGGAATTTCCAATGCATTCTGCTAAGGAAAATGACCCAGACTCAAAAGGCTGTGTATTGCATGATTCTGTGTGTACGATATTCTGGAAAAGGCAAACAGTAGTAACAGAGCTCAGACCAGTGGTTGCCAGAGGCTGTGTATGGGGTCATATTCTGTATCTTGATTGAGGTGGTGTTTTTACAACTGTTGTTGTTGTTCTGTTGCTAAGTCATGTCCCACTCTTTGCTACCGCATGGACTTCGGCACGCCAGGCTTCACTGTCCTTCACTATCTCCCAGAGTTTGCTCAAACTCATGTCCATTGAGTCAAGGATGCCATCCAACCATCTCATCCTCTGCCGCCCCCTTCTCCTCCTGCCCTCACTCTTTCCCAGCATCAGACTCTTTTCCAATGAGTCAGCTCTTCGCATCAGGTGGCCAAAGTATTGGAGCTTCAGCTTCAGCAACAGTCCTTCCAATGAATACTCGGGGTTAATTTCCTTTGGGATTGACCGATTTGATTTCCTTGCTGTCTAAGGGACTCTCAAGAGTCTTTTCCAGCACCACAATGTGAAAGCATAAATTCTTCGGTGCTCGGCCTTCTTTCATGGTCCAACTCTCACATCCGTACATGACTACAAGGAAAATCATAGCTTTGACTATATGGACATTTGTCAGCAAAGTGATGTCTCTGCTTTTTAATACACTATCTAGCTTTATCATAGCTTTTCTTCCAAGGAGCAAGTGCCTTTTAATTTCATGGCTGCAGTCACCATCCGCAGTGATTTTGGAGCCCAAGAATATAAAATCTGCCACTGTTTCCACTTTTTCCCCATCTATTTGCCATTGTACAACTATATGTATTTGCCAAATATCAGAACTGTATACTAAAATGGATGGGTTTTACTGTGTGTAAGTTATTCTTTATTTTTTTTTTCATGAAAACGGGGGAAAGAGCCAGTAGGAAAGAAACAGTATCCAGTGAAAATAATGGCTGAACAGGAAAGGAAAGGCTATCTGTACCCCACAGACCCACTTCCTCTCTCCCATCCTCTTGTCCAGGCTCATAGTCTATTCCTGATCAGACCCTGTTACCTTGACTGGTTGTGCTTATGCTTAGTCGCTCAATCGTGTCTGACTCTTTGTGACCCCATGGAGTGTAACCCACCAAGATCCCCTGTCCATGGGATTTTTCAAGCAGGAATATAGGAGTGGGTTGCCATTTTCCTCCTCTAGGGGATCTTCCCGACCCAGGGATCGAACCTGTGTTTCCTGTGTCTCCTGCACTGCAGGTGGATTCTTTACCCGCTGAGCCATCAGGAAAGCCCTCCAGCTAAATGGCTAGGGCCATCCTCTGGCCCTGCTCATTATTCTTGCCCTTATTGTTGCTAAGTCCCATGGATGCTGGTGAATACTCTCTCCTGCTTGAGACTCAAAGCTCTCTAGGGTCCTTATGCAACTTCTTCAGCTTGCCTCCTCCATCACTGACAGCTCCTGTTCTGTCTCCTCCCCCAACTCCTCAACAACCCCACAACCTGGGCCATCCTGTTTGTGGCTTCACAAATTACCAACATACCAACACCCAGTTCCTCCATACCCCATCCTGGTGTCTCTTGAGTTTAATTTGTACTGACATCACCTCCTTAGCTGTCCGTGACATATTTCGATTTATATGACCTGGGATCCAGATTTGACTCACATTGTGCCTTGTGGTTGGCCGAACTCCAAGTCTGTTTCCCACATAATCTGTGCTTTGAAGTTTCAAGATAATGCTTGCCAAGTCTTCCCTGAACTTTCCTTGCTCAAAAACCTCTCATGGGATTAAAGACCTAGAGTTAAGAGTTAAAACTATAAAACTCTTAGAAGAAAACATTGGGGGGATTCTTACTAACATTGTGAGAAATCGTGATGTTGAATTTGGCAAATATTTCACGTATCAATGTGCCTGCTCAGTTGCTGAGTCCTGTCCAACTCTTTGTGATCCCCATGTACTGTAGCCCATCAGGTTCCTCTGCCTACAGGATTTTCCAGACAAGAATACTAGAGTGGGTTGCCATACACTTCTCCAGAGAATCTTCCCAGCCCAGGGATTGAACCCTGGTCTCCTGCATCTCCTGCATTGGCAGGTGAATTCTTTACCACTGAGCCACCTGGGAACCCCAGTGTATCAAAATATGACATTAAAAGCACAGGTAACAAAAGGCAAAAGTAGATAACTTGAACTTTATCAAAACTGAGAACTTTTGTGCATCAAGAAACACAAGAAAGCAAAAAGACAACCTACAAAATGTGAGAAAATATTTTCAAATCATATACCTGATAAGGAATTAACATCCAGGATATACAATGAACTCTTACAACTTGACAACAATAACAAAAATTCAAAACTGGTCAAAGAGCTTGAACAGACATTTCTCCAAAGATGGCCAATAAGCACACGAAGAGATGTGTAACAGCATTAGTCATTAGGGAAATGCAAATCAAAACCACAATAGGATATAACCTCACATCTACTAGAATGGCAATTTAAAAAAGAGAGAGAGAAAGCAAGTATTGATGATAATGTGAAAGAGGAGAGTGAAAAAGCCGGCTTAAAACTCAACTAAGACCATGGCATCCAGTCCCATCACTTCATGGCAAATAGAAACAATGGAAACAGTGACAGGCTTTATTTTGGGGGGCTCCAAAATCACTGAAGATGGTGACTGCAGCCATGAAATCAAAAGACACTTGCTCCTTGGAAAAAAAGCTATGACCAACCTAGACAGCATATTAAAAAACAGAGACATTACTTTGCCAACAAAGGTCTGTCTAGTTAAAACTATGGTTTTTCCAGTAGTCATGTATGGATGTGAGAGTTGAACCATAAAGAAAGCTGAGCGCCAAAGAATTGGTGCTTTTGAACTGTGGTGTTAGAGAAGACTCTTGAGAGTCCCTTGGACTGCAAGGAGATCAACCTGTCAATCCGAAAGGAAATCAGTCCTGAATATTCACTGGAAGGACTGATGCTGTAGCTGAAGCTCCAATACTTTGGCACCTGATGCAAAGAACTGACTTCTTAGAAAAGACCGTGATGCTGAGAAAGATTGAAAGCAGGAGAAGGGGGCGGACAGAGGATGAGATGGTTGGATGGCATCACGGACTCGATAGACATGAGTTTGAGCAAGCTCTGGGAGTTGGTGATGGACAAGGAAGCCTGCTGTGCTGCAGTCCATGGGTCACCGAGTCGGACACGACTGAGCGACTGAACTGACTGACTGATATGAATCTGAAGAAACTAAAACCCTCACACATTGCTGGTGAGAATGGAAAATGGAAAACAGTTTGGTGGTTCTTCAAAGAACTAAACTGAGAGTTACCCTGTGATCCAGTAATTCTACTCTCAAGTATATACCCAAAGGAATAGAAAGCAGGAACTTCAAAAAAAAAAAAAATATCTGGAGACTTGCCTGGTGTTCCAATGGTTAAGATGTTATCACTGCAGGGGGTACAGGTTTGATCCCTGGTCAGGGAACTAAGATCCCTCATGCTGTACATGACTGTTCATGGCAGCATAACTCACAGTAATCAAAAGGTGGAAACAACCCAAGTGTCCATCAACAGATGACTGGGTAAATAAAGTGTCATCCATCCATACAATGGAATAGTATTCAGCTTCCAGAAAGAATGAAATTCTGACACATAACACATCGTGGTTAAATGCTATGAACATGTAAAGTGGAAGAAGCCAGACATAAAGGACAAATATTATATGATTCTTGGTGCTAGTGGTAAAGAATCTGCCGGTGCAGGAGATGCAAGAGATGAAGATTTGATCCTGGGTCAGGAAGATCCCTTGGAGAAGGATATAGCAACCCATTCCAGTATTCTGGACTTTCATAGTGGCTCAGACGGTAAAGAATCTGCCTGCAATCCAGGAGACCTGGGTTCAATCCCTGAGTCAGAAAGATCCCCTGGAGAAGGAAATGGCAACCCACTCCAGTATTCTTGCCTGGGAAATCCCACCGATAGAGGAGCCTGGCGGGCTACAGTCCATGGGTTTGCAAAGAGGCAGACAAGACTGAGTGGCTAACACACACACACCACTTACATGAGGTCCCTAGAAGTGTCAGATTCACAAAGGTAGAAAGTAGGATGAGGGGAACCAGGGGGTGGGGGAGGGGATGAGGAATCAGTGTTTAATGGAGACAGTTTGAGTTTGGGAAGATGAGAAAGTCCTGAAACCGTATGGTGGGGATGGTTGCTTGGCACTGAGAATGTACATAACACCAGTGGATTGCACACTTAAAATAGTTACAATGGTAAATGTTAAGTTAAAATTGTTAAATGCAATTTTACCACAATTTAAAATTTTTTTTGTCCAGTGATTGAGACTCTGCCTTTTAAGGCAAGGGGCACTGGTTCAACCCCTGGTTGGGGAACTAAGGTCCCATCTGCCTCAGTGTGTATCCAAAAAAAAAATTTTTTTAAGAGCCTACGGTGACTCCCTCTTATCACTTCATTGACTCTTAAACACCTCAGCCCTCTGCTCCATCCAGCTCCTCGCCTTCCCTCTAACACCCGCTCCCCACACCTTTGTCCATGCGGTGCCCTCCCTCCCCCTCTCTCTGTCTTCCCGGATCAACCAGCCCTGCCTTGCAAACTCACAGACCTACTCCCTCCTGGAGAATGAGGGCAAGGCAGCAAGGTAGGGGCTTGTCCTAGGATCTGAGAGCACGGGGTAGTAGCAACACTGGTGTCGGGGCACGAAGTTGAAGCAGAAAACCATCCTTAGTGTATAGTTAGAGATGTTGCTCCCCAAAGACGGCCGCAGATGCAACTTGAGAAGCCAGAGGGGGAGAAGGCAGAGACAGGGGCAGGGGCGGACCCTCCGAGCCCAAGCAAGGGCCCCCAGGTCAAGGCATCCCGGAAACCATGCATTCTCTCTGCATCCTGAACTGTGTCCCAGTATCTCGGTCTCAGTGGCAATAACAACGACGACAGTAATCATAATAACAGCCCCGGGGCAGCCAGCTCTGCATCTGCCTCCACTTCCCTGTGCCTTCCTTGATGGCGCTCCTCAGGGCCACCCAGGGGTGAGACCTGGAGTCCCCGGGGTCCCCACAGCCAGAGATGGTGGGAGAGGCCAAAGTGGGTGGGCAGAAGGAGGTGGAAGGTGAAAGGGGGGGGGGGGGGGCTGACCTGCCAGAAGGGCCGCAGAAGGGGGCCGGGCACAGGTCTAGCGGCTGGACCGAGGGGGGAACCAGGCCAGCAGTGCGTGTTTACTTTCTGTGGCCTCCCACTGCGACCCGGGATTGGGGGCCCGCGGGGGACCAGATGTTTCTCTCCTGAGCTAATCTCTGGGCTTCATCCCAGGGGACTCTGCCGGTTTCCTAGAAGACACGCCCACCCGGAGAACCCTCGGACACCCAGAGCCTTGATCCGGTTCGCAATCTTGCCTCTCCGCCCCGCCCCGCCAGGAGCCCGTTCCGCCCCACAAGTCCAGCCCCTAGTCCCGCCTGGTCTGACCCCGTCCAGCCTCGTCCTGAACTCCTAATTTGGCTGCCCAGAGTTTGCAACCCCGTCGGGCCACCCCGGAGAGAGCCGCAGGATGCCAGCCTTGTTCTCAGGTCCTGGGAAGAAGAGGAGGGAGAGGAAAACTCTGAAGCTCGGCCAGAGCCTGTGCCTGAAATTCCACCATTCAGGTTTCCCCTTTGGGTTAAAGCAGTTGTTTCCTTTACCTATTTCAGAAAAAAACCCTCTGTCCCCGCAAAAATGCTTCCAAGGGGGAAAAAAATGCCAAGGGGGCACATAGGTTGTGGAAAGCTGTCAGCGAATGAAAGGCTCTGGGAAGACCTGTGTGGAATGGCCCCATTTAGCTCTGCTAATCACCACAGTTGGCTCCAGTTCCATAAAACATGCTCTGGACGTCCACGGCCCCAATTAAAAGCCCATTGTGACAGCCCAGAGGGGCGGGGAACCATCAAACGCAGAGAGAGGAGGTCAGTTTGACTGGACCTGGAGGGAGGGAATGTGGGGAACAAAAGCCCCGAGTGCCACCCTCAGTGAGAGACCAGAAACGACCCCAGAGCACAGGAAAGGGGGCTCAGCCCTCCTGCCACCACCTTGGTCCTCGCTCTAGCCCCTGGCTCTCTGATCAAACCCTCAGTCCTGCACCCGAGATCTCAGATTCCCCCAGTGCCTCCTGCTGTCCCTACACCCACGTGGCCATGGCAGGGGCCACACTGCCTATCCAAGGCATAGCAGGTGTTGTCAGTGACCCAAATGTCATGAGGGCACATTATAAAGACCTAGGACAGCAGTTAGACTTAATGAACACCCTCATCTCTTATTCCTGACACCAGCACAGACAGGTGTGGATTCGAATTGTGGATGGAACATGATCAATCAGGGAAGAGTTAGCAGCTATGTGATCCTGGGGCTGCAAATTAAATCAGTTGTCAGACCTCATCTGGAAAATGGGGCCAGCAAATGAGTCCATCACTGGATGAGGATGAGGGCTCTGAGATACGGAATCTGCTCTTGTGCTATTTCATCCTTCTGTGGAGTCTCCTGTCTCTTCTCTACCCACAGCCCTCCAGGGCTCCCACCTCCCTTGTGGTAAAAGCCCAAGTCTTCCCTCCTTCCTCTCCCCACCTCACTCACTCATGCTCCAGACACCTGTGTTAGTCGTTTAGTCATGTCCAACTCTTTGTGACCCCATGGACTCTAGCCCACCAGGCTCCTCTGCCCATAGATTTCCCAGGCAAGAATACTGGAGTGGGTGGCCATTCCCTTTTCCAGGGGATCTTCCCGACCCAGAAATCAAATCCCAGTCTCCTGCATTGCAAGCAGATTCTTTACCATCTGAGCCACACATTGGCCTCTTAATGATCCCAGAACAAGTCAGGCACATAGTCCAACCTCAGGGCATTTGCACCAACTGTTACCTCTGCCTGGAACACTCTTGCCCCAGATCTCCTGCACTTCCATCAGGTCCTGTTCAAGTATCATCTCCTCCAGGAAGCCATCCGTGATGTCCCACACTGAAATAGCCCAAGGCCTAGGCTGGATAGTTGTTGTTGTTGTTATTTAATTGCTCAGTTGTGTCTGACTCTTTGCTGCCCCGTGGACTGCAGCACACCAGGCTTCCCTGTCCTCCACTATCTCCGGGAGTTTGCTCAAACTCATGTCCATTGAGTCGATGATGCCATCCTACCATCTCATCCTCTGTCACTCCCTTCTCCCCTTAAATGTGTGGCTTCTAATTCAGGCCTGGAGGAGGCCAGACTTCCACTGATGGCCAAGACAGGAGGTTTTGTCAAGAGAAAGAGGTAGTAGATGGCCAGCCTGGCTGGACGGGGGAGAGGCAGGCCAGAGGGTGGTCAGGCTCATGGTTCTAGGAGTCTAGACAGACTCCTAGATGAGCAGGAAGGCCGTCTCAGCCATTCAAGACACTAACACTGTCACACACTAGCCTTTCTGAGCCTCCAGGTCCCTCTCTGATAATGGTTGTTGATGGAAGTGCCAGTGGGGCAGGATTTTAAATGTTCACTAATGATTGTCTGATGCTAGGGCTTTGCCAGTTATCAAGGCTCTTCCTTCATTTCAGTAACAGCTAGGAAGATACCTTGGAGAAAGAAATGGCAACCCACTCCAGTATTCTTTCCTGGGAAATCCCATGGACAGGGGAGCCTGGTGGGCTACAGTCCGTGGGGTCACAGAGTCGAACATGACTGAGTGATTAAATCATCACCACCACTCCTGGGTTCTGTTCTAAGTGGTACGAGGATGGCCAGTAAGCCAGGGGGCAGGATGGAAGTCCAGGACAAGAAAGGAACCGCCATTTGAAGTTTACATCAAAGTGACAAAGTGCTTGAGTAGAATCGCCCCCCCACCGGCTCTGAGGGTGGCAGAGGAGGATAGCTGAGACTTCTGTGTCCCAGGAGCAGAGGGGAAACTGAAGCCGGCCCTCAAATCAACACTCTAGGATCAAGAGTGATGTCCCCCACATGAACGCACACTAAGTTGCTCAGTCATGTCCAACTCTTTGTGACCCCATGGACTGTAGCCCACCAGGCTCCTCTGTCCATGAGATTTTCCAGGCAAGAATACTGCAGTGGGTTGCCATTTCCTTCTCCAGGGGATCTTCCCAATCCAGGGATCGAACTGGGGATTCTTACATCTCCTGCATTGGCAGGTGGATTCTTTACTAGTAGCAGAGGGGTGAGGGACCTGTGTTGGGGTGACTGGGGAGGAGGGGGCACTGAGGAGGCAGTGGGAGGGAAAACCTCCAGGGCTCATTGGAAACTGAGGCGGAAGGTGGAAGGAGTGTGTCACCTTTACAGGGCAGACTTTGGGGGTTTGGAGTTGTTTTTTTTCCTGCAGCTTTTTAAAAGTATGACAGTGCTTTTTAAAAAATAATTTTATATATTTATCTATTTATTTTTGGCTGTGCTGGGTCTTCATTGCTGTGCAGGCTTTTCTCTAGCTGTAGAGAGCAGGGGCTACACTCCAGCTGTGCTAGTTGTGGTCCTCAGGCTTCTCACTGAGGTGGCTTCTCTTGTTTCTGAGCATAGGCTCTAGGGTGCACAGACTTCAGTAGTTGTGACTCTGAAGTTCTAGAGCACAGGCTCAATAGTGGTGGCGCACTTGCTTAGTTGCTGTGTGGCATGTGGGATCTTCCCATCAGGGATCGAACCTATGTCCCCTGCATTGGCAGGTGGATTCTTTACCACTGAGCCCCCAGGAATCCCTCCTCCAGCTTTATTGAGATGTAACTGACATGTAACATTATGTCAGTTTAAGGTGTACAACTGCAATAATGTGATACAATTCTATGACATTAGCTAACACTTCCACCACAACATATAATTACCATTTCTTTCTTGCAGTGAGAACATTGATGGTCTACTCTCTTAGCAACTTTCAAGTACTCAGTACAGAGTTACCTGCAGTCATCATGCTGTCCATTACATCCCCAGGGCTTATTCATCTTCTAATCAGAAGTTACCCCCTCTGACCAACATCTCCCCCTTTCCCCAAGCCCCAGCCCCTGGCAACCACTATTCTACTTCAAATCCACACAGAAGTGAGATTGTACGGTATTTGTCTTTCTCTATCTGACTTTCGGGGAGGAGTTTGAGTAAATATTCACTCCAGACACAGGAAGGATCCAACATGCCCTTCCCTCTCCCACCCCAAGCTCTGTGATTGCTGTGTCCTCAGCCTGAACTCTCTCTTACCTCTCCGACTGCCTAGTCATTCTACAGATCTCTTACTGAATGTGGACTCCAGAACTTTCCAGTGGTCAAGAATCTGCCTTCCAATGCAGGGGACATGGGTTCAATCCCCAGTCAGGGAACTAAGATCCCACATCCCGTGGAGCAATTAGAAAGAAGCCCCCATGTTGCAGAGAAGATCCTGCAGGCCATAATTAAGACCTGACACAGCCAAATAAATACTTTAAAAAAGAAAAAGAAAATCAACTTTCAATTAAAAATATATATGAATATGTATGGCTGAGTCCCTTTGCTGTTCACCTGAAACTATCACAACGTTGTTTGTAAATTGGCTATACCTCAATACAAAATAAAAAGGTTAAAAAAGTAAATCTGTATTAAAAAATTGTGGTTTCCTCTGGAAAGCCTTTCCTGACCCTCCAACTTAGGAGCAGATGGTTCTTTTGTCAGTTTCAGCTGACCTTGAGCAGGTGCGATTTGTCTCAACATTTAAGGGGATACCAAACACGTGGCTGGGAAAAATATCTGGCAGGCTCCAGATGGGGGCCTCCAGACCCCATGATCCCACTCTTCCATCTCGAAGCTCACCTGCCTTCCCTCTAGATTGTCAGGTAACTGGTGATTAGTACCTTGGTTCTATTCTGCTTCTGCCACTCCTCAATGAGCAACCTTGAGCAAGATACTCAGCCTCTCCGTGGCTCAGTTTTCTCAGTTGGGAAATGGCTAGAATAATAGTGCCCACTCCCCTGGGCTGATGTGAAGTTAAAACGATGGTTCAGCATCGCGGGCATCATCATTATTTTCCTCTCTCTTCTCTTCCCGGTTCCTACAGGCCAACGGCAACAATGATGATCCACTGCGCCCTCCTGTGGCAGCACTCGAGTACTGCATCCCTCCTGGCCCAACTCATTACATCACCCCGGATTCTAAAGGTTGCAAGTTACCAAAAAAAAAAAAAAAAAAAAAAAAAATC
This sequence comes from Okapia johnstoni, assembly GCA_024291935.2. Lineage (NCBI taxonomy): Eukaryota > Metazoa > Chordata > Mammalia > Artiodactyla > Giraffidae > Okapia > Okapia johnstoni. Next base: position 13,720,719 of record CM044316.1, on the reverse strand, counting down.
TTTTAAATCAGTCCAAGCTGGTTTAAATCAGAAGATGATGTACTGGCCATAACAACCTCTGCACTTGTTGTGCCCTCTTCCAAGAATGCCCTCACTCCCCGCCCCCACTTCCTCCTCTTTAACATTCAAACCACAATGTCAATGCCACCTCCACAGGGAGCCTTTTGCCAGCTCCCTGTTTAGTCAGTACTGAGCACCAACTCTGGGCCAGATCCTTCTCCAGACACGAGGGATACTGCTGTGGACCACACCGATGAAGATTCCATCCTCAGAGCTGACATTCTGATGAGAAACATTGAGAATCAACAAATACAAGTATTCCATAGAGTATGTCAGGCGGTGACTCACGCTGAGAGTAAAATGTCAGGAAATGGGAGAGGAGGAGTGGGGGGAAGGTGTAATCTTGAAGTGAGAGGGGGCACAGTTCAGGTCTCACTAAGGGGGCTATACTTGAGAATTAGACTTGAAGAATAAGATGCAGTGGGCATTCCAAGCATGTGGTGGTTGTCCAGTCAAAGTCCTGTCTGACTCTTTGCAGCCCCATGAACTGCAGCACGCCAAGGCTTCTCTGTCCTTCACTATCTTCCAGAGTTTGTTCCAAGCATAGAGAACAGTAAGTGCAAAGGCCCTGAGGCAGGTCAGTTACCTCTGGGGGATGGAGATTGTCATTGCTCCTGCCTGTGTCCCCAGTACCTGGAATAGCATCTAGCACAAAATAGTGCTTAATAAAGATTCCATGAATGGAAGCCCAGCTATGGGTTTCAGGAACAGCTGGTTCAGGGCTGAAATGAGGGCCCTGAGGCTATCACCCTCCTCTACCTGGTGGTCCCAGTCGTTGTTTGTTTTTAGTTGAAGCATAGTTGATTCCGGCTTCCCTGGTGGCTCAGGGGTAAGGAATCTGCCTGCCAATGCAGGCGATGCGGGTTCAACCCCAGGGTCTGGAAGATCCCCTGGAGAAGGAAATGGCAACCCACTCCAGTATTCTTGCCTGGGAAATCCCATGGTCAGAGGAGACTGGTGGCTACAGTCCATGGGGTTGCAAAGAGTCAGACATGACTCAGTGACTCAGTAACAACAACATAGTCGATTTACAGTGTTGTGTTAATTTCTGCTATTCAGCAAAGCAATTCAATTATACATACATACATTCTTTTTCATATTCTTTTCCATTATGGTTTATCACAGGATATTGAATATAGTTTCCTGTGCTGTTCAGTAGGACCTTGTTGTTTATCAATCCTATACATAACAGTTTGAATCTACTAATCCCAAACCCCAATCCTTCCCTCCCCCATCCCGTTCTCTCTTGGCAGCCACAAGTCTGTTGGCTTCAGTCTTCGAAGATGTCTCTCCCGTTGTCTAAGATGGGGTTGTTGTTCAGTCGCCAAGTCATGTCCGATTCTTTGCAACCCCATGGACTGCAATGCGCCAGGCCTCCCTGTCCCTCACAGTCTCTGAGTTTGCCCAAGTTCATGTCCATTGAGTTCATGTTCCCTAAGATGGGGACTCAGTTTCAAATGCTACAAGTCTGTTTCCCAGGATTCCACGCAGAAGCCCTGACATAGCTTAGGAAGGGTGGTTTGCATGCCCATCCTCCCACCAGTCCAGGAACCCAGGAGATGGGATGTGGGTGTGGCTTCCAGCCAAGTTACATGCTCTACCCAGACCACACCTAGTAGGGAGAGGGAGCACCCAGAGGACATGTGGGCCTGTGGCATGGATGCAAAGAGCCAGTTTCCCAGATAATTATGAGGTTTTACAGCTAGTAAGTGGCTGAGCCTGGGAGCTCTCCTGGCTGAAAGAAGCTCAGAAAAACTGGTGCTGTCTGGGGGCCACCCATCAGCAGACTAAGGGCCTGTGGCTGGACCAGACTGGGCTGAAAGGAGGAGCTTCTAGCATCAGGGCAAACAGAGAAGACAAAGGGAGCCACCCCCCACCTCGGATGGAGAAAAAGGTAAACAGAAGGCAGCTCAGGGCGGGCTCCCAACAGGCCCACGAGGGGAACAGAGGCTCAGGCTGGCAGAGGCAGAGAGGGCTCATTTAGACTTGCTCCTCCCTGCCGGGAGTGGGTAGCAAACAGGAGGATGGGCTGCCCCTCCCCTCTGGCAGGGTGGGTGGTGGTGGGGGAAACAGGATGGGATGGAGTTGGGGGGTCAACTTGGTGGGAGCTCCAGGAGGACTGGTATTTACAGAGCACCTACTGTATGCAGGAGCCCTGATATGTCATTCCAAGTTCAAGGCAAAAAAAAAAGTTTGCTATGGAGAGAAACCCTCCCCCAGCGGCCCTGTAAAGTCTACTATCGGCCCCCTCAGCCACCCAGGGATGAGGAAACCGAGAAGGCCAAGGGCAAGGCCAGCCCAGCCTCTGCATAGCTCCCTAGGGGCCAGGCCTGGAAAATACCTGGAATGGTGAGGTCTAGGGGTCACCGCCTCGTCCTGACCAACCGGGAGCTCCAGCCTCCTGGACGGGCGCCCAGAGGCCTGAGGGGGAGCCGGCCATGTAGGGTTCGAATCCCAACCTTGCTCTGACCTTCCAGGTCACCCCTGTTCATGCATTAGCTCATCTATGGCGCACTGACCCAGGGGTGTCCGAAACCCCTAGGACCCCTCCTCTCAGGGAGCGTTCACGCTCCCCCTACTGTCTGGCCTCAGTTTCCTCTTCTGTGAAATGGGCCCAGTCAGGCCACGCCCAGGCTCAGGGCTCAGAGGGGAGAGCTGGGAGGGCGGGTGCAGGTTGAGAGGGATCCAGCCTCCCTGGGCACTGTGCCTGGCACACGGGAGGCGCCCAATAAATGCTTGCTTGAGCGAGGAGGAGCCTTCAATAAATAACAGCTGTTGTGGACGCTGTGGATGCTGGCGAGGGAGTGGGCCCTCCCCTCCCCCTCCCTGTTCCCCCTTCCCTGCCTCTGATCCCCCCACCCGATTTTGCCTCCTCCCCCTTGCCCCGCCTCTTTCCCTTCCATCTCCCCCTCCCCCGACCACCCCCCCTGCTCCCCTTCCCCCATTTCCCTTACCCCTACCCAATTCTCCCTCCCTCCCGATACCCTGACCCTAGTCTTCCTCCCCTCCCCCACTCTTCCACCCCCCCCCCCGCTCCCCCAGCCCCCGCCCACTATCCCCGCCCCCACCGTGTCACCCCCCCTTCCCCCACCCCTCCCCCGCCCCCACGGCGGGGGCGCCCGGTCCGGGCGGGGCAGTCCGAGCTCCCGGGGCCCTGGCTCGGGTCCAGCCCGCGGCCCAGGCCGGGCGGCGGCGGGCGGGGTCCTGGCGGCGCGCGGTTTGGGGGTTTTTTATAACCCTGGCAGGCGGCTCAGGAAGTGCCGTCCCCGCGCCCCCTCCCCCGGCCACGCCGCCGCGCTCGCTCCCTCCCTTCCTGCGCGCGGGCCGGCGAGACCGCGGCGGGACAGCAGGCGGAGGCCCGGGCGGGCGGCCGGCCGCGGGTAACGGAGCGGGCGGGGCGGGGCGCGGCGGGCCGGGGGGCTGCGGGCGACCCTGTGTGTCCGCGTCGCAGCCCGGGGGTGGCTCTGGGCCGCGGGACGGGGGACGTCGGGCCGTGGGGGCAGCGGCGGTGTGTGATGTCCCTGAGTGTGTGCGACACGCAACGCGCCCCTGAGGTTCTGGGAGCTCCTGTCTGGGTTTGTTTGCTCTGTGTGTGCGTGTGTGCGCGTGTGTGTGTGCGTGTGTGTGTGTATATCCACGTCTGTATAAATGCCGTGTGTCAGCGCCTGTGTGGCTACGTTAAAGTCTGAATGTCTGGCAGTGTTTGAACTTGTGTGTGATGTGTGATGTGGGTGTTGTGTGTCTGCGGAAGTGTGAGTGTAAGCCAGTGTGTGCACGGAGTTCAGTGTCTCCTGGGTAAGTGTCGGATGAGTGTGTATTTGCACACATCTGCCGGCGTGTCTCCCTGTGTGTGTCAGGGTGTAAGGAGTGTGTAAATGCCTGTGGGTACATACGTCTGGTGGGTCTCAAGGTTTGCAGGACTGTGTGAGTGTGTTCCTGGTCTGCTCTGTGTGTGTACGTGTCTGTGCACGTAGGCCCGGGTGTGTGTGTCTGCGGAGTGTGTGTGTGTGTGAATGAGTGTGTATGCACATAGGTCTGGGAAGTGTGTGGTTGTGTTTCGGGTGTTGGGATGTGGGGAGTGTGTACTGAGTCGGGGGGGGGGTGTCTTGTGGGTCTGGGGTGTCTGGTTGTTGGTCCCCCTGCTGCACAGGTATGGTCACCCTCAAGTCTCTGCATATGTGTGTGTGTGTGTGTCTGGGTGTGGGAGGGGCGCCGCCCACTTCCCCTGAGTTGGTCACTGGGGCCTCAGAGGTCTGTCTCCGGTGTCTCCAGCCAGGGGCTCAAGGCCTTTAATTAGCGGCTGGCTGCGTACCCACCGGGTGCCTGGGTGCCGGCCTCCTCCCGGGCTGGGCCTTTGTCTGCTCTCCTCTCCAGGCAGGGACTCCTGCCTGGCCTCTGCCCTGGGGCAGCCTCCATCTCGGCCTTGGCCTCCACAGGGAGGCTCTGTGGCCCTGGCCCCCAGCTCGGCCCTGGAGTCTGGGTGTAGAGCGGCGGGGGTCCCCCCAGGATCCCCAGGATGGGATGGAGTCTCCGTAGAGGCGTTTCCCTCCGGCATTTCCTCCCCCAGCCTCCAGCGAGCTGGCACCCTCCCCCACGCCGGCCACCTCCCTCCTGCCTTCCAGGAGGAGGAGCTGGGGGGAAGGCCAGGCCTGGGTACACACACACAAACACACTCCTGCAGCCGCGCGCAGGGTCACATGGGCAGACACACACAGTCACATGGGCAGACACCACACACCAAGTCACACAGTCACAGATGTCTGATCACCCCCCACATGCAGCCTGGGGGAGACCCCCTGCTGACATCCTGTTGCCCCCACCCCTAGAGGCTCAGGCCCAGGAATCCTCTACCTGTCCCCAGGCCTCCTCTTTTCCCTGCTCCAGAGCCACCAATCTGTTCATGCTCCCCCACGCAGGCTGTCCCCCTATTACAGATGCTGGCCTCCCCCTGGTAGACACCTGTACCCCCCTCCAGGCTCCTCCCACCCCAAACCCGCCCCCACCCCACCCATCACCTGTGCTGGGTCCTCCGCGCTCTCCACTACACCCCCTTGAGCTGGAAGCACCAGAGGTGGGTGAGGTTGTTGGGGGGAGGGGCCCAGCTTCAGAGGAAGGAGGTGGAGGACTGGACCAGGCCTGGCAGTGCCAGAAGGAGGAGAGAGTCAGGACTGGGGTGAGGCCAAGGGGCTCCGGCCTCATTTGCAGTGAGAATGCTGCCACCTGGACATGGGGAGGTGGTTAAGGCAGGAAGGGGCTCAAGGGACCCCCACACAGGGAGGGCTTTAATCCCAGAGCTAGTCAGGGACAGAATAGGAGAGGAGATTGGGGTGGGTGGGAGAGGGGGACAGAAATGGAGGAGGGAACTTTGCGGGGATGGGGGCTAGGAACCAGGGAGGATGAAAGCCAAAAGGAGGTTGACCAGGGCTGGGGAGAAAGTGTCCTCAGTGACCTTTGATCTCCAGTTCCAGCTCCGCTCTCCTCACTGCCCCTTCCCACCCTGTCCAGGCTCCCAGAAGAGGCACTGAGGCCCAGAAGGACCCGCACACAAGGGTTCGATACCGCGCCACCAACTGAAGCCCCCAAAAGGTAAACGAGGAGGAGAGAGAAACCCCGGGGGTAGGGGTAAACAAGAGCAACCCAGTCAAAGAGTGAGAGTGAGCTCCCCATCACTGGGTGGGGGGGGCTCCAATCAGAAGAGGGGGAGAGGTCAGCGTCTAAGTCAGCATCTATCTGGCTTCATCCTTCAGGAGCTGAACTGCCCTGTTTGGGGATCAACTCTCAGACTTGGCCAGGCTGCAAAGAAAACAAGACAGTGTGTGATTAAGGGGAAATTGCACAAAGGAGGAGGAGGAGGGCGGAGACAGGAGGGGGTGGAGGGCTTGGCATGGGTTGGTGGCCCAGAGTGGTGTCTGTGGCAGGCTGGCCCAGGGTAGATGCTGGAGAAACAGACTTGCCCGGCAGGCCTGAAGCTTCGATGAAGAATCGGAAATGAGAGGAAGCAGGACTAAGGGCCAGGCTGGAAGGGTAGGGTGGAGGAGAGGTCACGGGAACAGAGACCAGGATGCAGGGTGGGGTGAGTGGTGCTACCCGTGGCAGAGAATCCCAAGGCAGGACCCCTCACCCAGGGTGGGAGGGGCACCAAGCACTGGCCTTGGGTTTCATCTGGGTTGAAAATTCACGCTGACCAACCTTCACATGTGTCCCAGGCCAGTCTCCCTCCCCGCTTGTGGTCCTCCTGCACTGGCCCTCGGTGTCATGGGTCCACACCAAGCTCCTCCCTGCCCCCGGGACCTTTGCCCCTGCTGCTCCTCCTCCTGGCACACCCTCTCCTGTCTCTTCATCCTCCCACCTCCACTTCCAAGCCTCTCAGTTATTTCTCATAAAGAACATGTTCTGATCTGAATCATGTGTCTCTTCATTTACTGGTCTGTCATCTTGCTCCTGGGAGACTGAGTCCCATGGGTTGAGAAGGGAGTGGGGCAGGGACTGTAATCATATTATCCATGGACTGTACCCCGCCAGGCTCCTCTGTCCATGAGATTCTCCAGGCAAGAATATTGGAGTGGGTTGCCATGCCCTTCTCCAGGGGATCTTCCCGACCCAGGATTGAACCTGCGTCTCCTGCATTGCAGGCAGATTCTTTACCGCCTGAGCTACCAGGGAAGCCTATATTATGTACAGTCACCACCTCATGAATGAATCCTAGAGGTTATCGTGGAGATGAAATGAGATGGCGTGAATGAACTTGGCCGGTAGCCAGCACGTAGAAGGTGGTCGTGGAGTCAAGATCCTTGGCTGTCCTAAGAGGATGAGGAGAATGCTGGGGGCATGGAGGGCAGGGGGAGGGAGTTTACTGAGCTACAGATGGGTTCAGAGTCTTCAAACCTGGAGTGGGGAGAGGGTTGCTTACAGGTGCCCTTGTCCACCTAGCAAGAGACCTTGGCACTGCTCCAGCCGGCAGTAGGGCCAGGCCCCCCCTGACCCAGCTCCCCACCCCTCCGCCTCCCAGGAGTCCGGTGATGCTGCCCAGGCTGTGAACAGGGAAGGCAGCGCTGCGTGGGCTGCCAGCAGCCGGGGCTGGGGAGAGACATGTGGACACGTGGCCTCTATGGCTCCCGCCTGCCAGATCCTCCACTGGGCCCTCACCCTGGGGCTGGGCCTCACATTCGAGGTCACACACGGCTTCCGGTCTCAAGGTAGGCCCAACCCAGGGTGGGGGATGGCAGTGGGGATGGAGTGAGGAACTGAGCAGGGATAGTGGTGGGGGGAGGCCCTGGGGTTGGTGAGGCCAGAGTCTTGTGGCCAGTGACCCAGATTCAGGGGCCACTGAAGCCAGCCTCACTCACCCTGCGGCCAAGCAGGCAGGACACAGGGCTCCTTCTCGGGGCCCACCCCAGGCCTCTGACCCTCACCCACAGATGAGTTCCTGTCCAGTCTAGACAGCTATGAGATCGCCTTCCCCACCCGAGTGGACCAAAACGGGGCACTGCTGGCCTTCTCGCCCCCGGCCCCCCGGAGGCAGCGTCGGGGCACGGGACCTCAAGCAGAGTCCCGTCTCTTCTACAAGGTGGCCGCACCCAGCACCCACTTCCTGCTCAACCTGACCCACAGCCCTTGATTGTGGCAGATGAAGAAGAATACTTAATCGAGCCCCTGCAAGGGGGGCCCAAGGGGCACCGGGGACCGGAGGAAAGTGGCCCCCATGTGGTATATAAGCGTTCCTCTCTGCGTCACCCTCTCCTGGACACAGCCTGTGGAGTGAGAGGTACAGCTGTCTGTCTGGGGCTGGGCAGAGGGACTGCACAATACCTGTGCCTCGAGATGGAGGTGCATGCCGGCGTCCCTCCATCTGCAAGGTCAGCTGCATGCAGGGAGCAATGCAGATGGTCAGCAGGGCAGTAGGCAGTGGAACAGCCCATCTGTCACTTCCAGAGTCCGATGGCCCAACAGTGAGTGAGGCAGCCAGATAGCCAGCCAGGTGCTGTAAAACCTTCCGTCTCGGGGATTATCGTCTGATCAGACAGTTAAGCAGCGGGGTAGAAGTAGCAGATACTGGAACAGTTGCACAATGGGAAATGTCAGGAGAACTTAGCCACCACTCAGAAGATCATATTTACAACCGGATGTGCAGGGGGACAGTTATAACATCAGATATTTAGGGAATGGGAAAGGAAGTTAAGTGTTAGTTGTTCAGTCGTGTCCAGCTCATTGCAACCCTATGGACTATAGCCTGCCAAGCTGCTCAGTCTGTGGAATTCTCCAGGCAAGAATACTGGAGTAGGTAGCCTTTCCCATCTCCAGGGGAATCTTCCTGACCCAGGGATCAAACCCAGGTCTTCCACATTGCTGGGAGATTCTTTACTGTCTTGAGCCATTGGGGGAGCCAGCTGGACAACAAGGATTCACCAGGATAGTCATACAGCTAAAAAAAATAATCTCTGTCAAGTGAAAATGCAGAACCACTGGAATGTTGTTAGTTGCATATCTGACAGTCTCAAAGTAGCATATCGTGGCAGACACACAACCACAGTGGGTTGTACTAACAGAAAAGTGGTGTCACAGTTGGATGATCAGTGAGACAGCTGTTCAGAAAAGACCGTCAGGCAGGGGGATTATTCAGCAGCCAGACAGTTGGGCTGCAGGGTGAGTAAAAAGTTGCCCAGTCAGAAGGCCAGGGAGCCATAGCAGCACACAGTTCTGGCAGTAGAGCAGGCTGCCACACACCTCTGTTTGGGCAGTAGAACTGTCGGGAAGCTGCATGGTCATGTTGATTGTCATGGGATACTAGGTGGCTGTTCGACCAATGAGTTTGGCAGTGGGGCAGCCTCACCATTGTAGAACCAAGAGCAAAAGAATGAGGTGTTTGACAGCCAGATGATCCGTCAGACAGGGACTTGGACAGCTAGAGCAAGCTGCAGAATGACCAGAAATTGTCCATCCAGATGAGAAACCATGGAAGGGGCGGCCGTGGTGGCTGCGCACCCTGAAACCGCCACCTGCCCGGCCCCTCGGGAATGAAACAGAGCGTGGCCAGCCAGGCCTGAAGCGCTCCGTCAGCCGAGAGCGCTACGTGGAGACCCTGGTAGTGGCTGACAAGATGATGGTGGCCTACCACGGGCGCCGGGACGTGGAACAGTATGTGCTGGCCATCATGAACATTGTAAGTGCCTCCCCCTCCCTGGGCATGGACCCCCAAAAATGTGGAGCCCACCTCCAGAGTCAGGAAAAGGGCTGTCACCATCCCCCCATCATGATCAAATGCCAGTGAAAAACAGAATGGAAAGGGGACAGGGTGAGTCAGAAAGCAAGCCTGTTAGTGACAAGTAGCCTAGCACGGTGGCTAGGAGCATGAACTCAGGAGCTAGCCAACCTGGCCTTAAATTTCAGCTTTGCCAGTCTTTGACTGTGTGCCCTTGGGCAAGCTACTTTGCCTCTCTGCCTTGTTTTACCCACCTGTAAAATGGATTTAATAATAGTACCAACTTCATAAGGCTAAGTGGATGCAATGAATTGCTAAAGTGCTTACAGATGCCTAACTCACAGTACTTACCCTATAATTGTTTGCTGTATAAAATGAAACAGGCAACTTGCAGGTACTTGTTGAGGTTAGCAGTACACTTATGGGCGTGCATCTGTCTGCATGCAGGGCTCACCCGAGCGCCGTCCTGTAAATTCATACAAGGTGAGCTGGCTGACTCACACTCAGAGTCGGTGCTCATCTTGGATCTTGATCAAGACTCTGGACCTCTCTGAGCCTCAGTTTCCGCCTCTGTAAAATGGGATTATAATAGTACCTGTCACAAAAGTGTGGTGGGAGGGAAGACAGCTAGAAAACTTGGCACATAGTCAGAGCTTGATGAGTGATGCTGTTGTTCCACTGAAGCAAAAAGGAAAGAGAGAAAGTTTAGCACAGACAGATGACCTATTATGTAGACATAATATCATGCCTAACCCCACTGTTTTCTGCCCAGGCTCTGCCTCCCTTCCTTGGGCTTCCAAGTTTTCTCAATCTTGCCAGGGTTTCTGGGGAGTTTCCACATGGGATGGTGATGGCTTAGGGCTTCAAGGTCATTGCACAGAGTGGCCTCTGTCATCTACCTCCCCTCTGACCACTTCCTCCTTCTCTCTGACCACTGTCTCCAGAGCTTCCGGCCTCCACACATCCACTTTCCAGTGGTGATGCTCAAATTGGTGCCTTCAGACAGTATGGAATGAGGCCAGATGTGCACATCTTTCAGGCCGCCTCTGGGCAGAGGCAGCTGTTGGGTGGGCATCGAGGATGGAGGACAAGTAGACAGGCTGAGATGGGGGCTTGAGTTGGAAAGACAAACTCTAGCAGGCAGGCTTAGCCAGACTCGAGATCCACTTTTGGCACCTATAGCTGTGCGTCCTGACCTCTCTGAGCATCAGGTGGCTTATCTGTAAAATGGGAATAGTAATACCTACTCCTGTGAAGATCTGGGCGGCAGGCATAGCCTGAGCCCCAGCACACAGTAGGCACTTGATTGATGCAAGCTGTTGTCCTCATTTCTCTTTTTGTTTCCTATTCTGGGCCCCTCTTAAGACTCGGTCTCCCTTGTTTCTTGGAGGTCAGGTTGCCAAACTTTTCCAGGACTCGAGTCTGGGAAACATCGTTAATATCCTGGTAACACGCCTCATCCTGCTCACGGAGGACCAGGTGCGGGGGAGGGGGGAGGTTCCCCCACCTTCCACCACCACAGAATTCAGCACTGCCTGCGTTGCCCCCTGGGTGGCTGGTACCCGTGTACCTCACTCTGTCCATCCTCAGCCCACCCTGGAGATTACCCACCACGCTGGGAAGTCCCTGGACAGCTTTTGTAAGTGGCAGAAGTCTATCGTGAACCGCAGCGGCCATGGCAATGCCATTCCGGAGAACGGCGTGGCCAACCATGACACGGCAGTGCTCATCACACGGTGAGGGGCAAGGAAGGCTCCAGGGGCGCCTTCTGTGGGGGAGGGGGCCGGGGGAGGAGCGAATGGTCCAGGGGATTGCCTAGGTCCAAGCAGAGGTCACTTCTGCTGGGAGATGGGAGAGACCAGGGCTGTCCAGTCACCCTGTTGGGGAGCCAGGGAGGGAGAGGGGCTGCTGGGAGCCTGAGAATGTGGGGAGGCAGGTGGGGGTCTATTTGGGCACTGACGCATCCTTCACTCGGTCGTTTGTTCTGTCGGCCACTCGTGCACCCCAGCATCTCCAAGGCTGGCTGGGGGAAGAGCATGAGATTTTGCTTCAGGGGCAGGACTCAACTGTGAGAGGGGCGGAGGGAGGGTGGGGTGGCACGGCCCTTAGGGAGGCAGCCCAGCCTCCTGACTACCCCATCTCCTCCCACAGCTATGACATCTGCATCTACAAGAACAAACCCTGCGGCACATTAGGTACCCGGGTCCCCTGGGTTTCAGGCACCTCTGAAGGCTGTGGGCTGGGTGACACTGGCCCCGGTGGGGGTGGGGACCTGGCAGAGTGGACAGAGCCGACAGACACAGCCCTGAGCCCCCAGCCCCACCCCACCCCCACGCCCATTCCCCAGGCCTGGCCCCTGTGGGCGGGATGTGTGAGCGAGAGAGAAGCTGTAGCATTAACGAAGATATCGGCCTGGCCACGGCATTCACCATCGCCCACGAGATCGGACACACGTGAGGCCGGGGACACGGGAGGGGGCGGGCAGGAGGAGCGGGGAGTGTCGCCCGGCACCTCGTGGAGCTGCTCGCTGCTCCTGTCCCCAGGTTTGGCATGAACCACGACGGCGTGGGCAACAGCTGCGGGGCCCGTGGCCAGGACCCAGCAAAGCTCATGGCGGCTCACATCACCATGAAGACCAACCCTTTTGTGTGGTCCTCCTGTAGCCGCGACTACATCACCAGCTTTCTGGAGTGAGTATCTGCCTGCCCGCCCGCCCCGCCCAGGGTCTCACACTCATGTTGGGAGGAAAAGGGCTGCCTCCGAGGAGGGTGATATGTTCAGGGCTATTCCCCAGGGCCCTGCACCCAACTGGGGCCCCTGTGCGCTTGGCCTGCAGCCCTCCAGTGTGACAGCTACTCTCTTCTCTCCACAGCTCGGGCCTGGGACTCTGCCTGAACAACCGGCCCCCCAGACAGGACTTCGTGTACCCAACCGTGGCCCCTGGCCAGGCCTACGACGCGGATGAGCAGTGCCGCTTCCAGCATGGAGTCAAATCGCGTCAGTGTAAATACGGGGTAGAGAGAGCCTTCCTGCTTTCCTTCCTGGGAGGGGAGGGGGCCCGCCACCACCAAGGTCAGGGGTGGGCTGGGGACGGGATGGGGCGGGATGGGAGAGCTGGGAAGGGATGTGAGCCTCAGTGGCGGGTTCGGGGAGAGAGATGGATGGGAGGGTTATACAAATGTCACATGCAGTCTCAGTGCTCAAGGACAAGAATGGGATCCCCTTGGTTCTCCAGACCCCTGTTTTGGGGGCTGAGCTGGAGAGAACCTGGGGGGTACCCCTTCTGTTGCAACAGGACCAAAGTCCCAAGATCCCTAACAGGGCCATTTTTAACCAAACATCCAGACTTGGTGGAAATAGTTTCCCAGGGGATGAACCATCTTCCCCACTTGGCAAAAAAATGGGACAGAGGCTTCCAGGGACGCCCTGTCTTCATTCCCTGCATCCCCTGCTGACTGGTTCACAAGATCTCTTGGCCCCAGTCCTTAGCTGGACAAGCTCTGAGCCTCCTGATCACGCCCCACTCTTTCTTGAGGCTTAGGCTCAGCTCCCGAAGCCCCATCCACCCAAAGAGAAGTGAGCTGGGGTTGCCGTCCCAGCTCCTCCCAGGAACCTGGTGCCCCAGTGGCTTCCCTTTTCAGCCACCAGGGACCCCCAGCTCATATAGGGCCTGCCCCTCCCCTGCCCACCTTCCCCAATTCCCTGAACATGCTCCGCAACTCATTATAGCCTCACCCCAAACAGCCCAGCCGCAGCCCTTCACATCTTCAAGACTCAAAAAGATCAGTTTGAATGTCTTTGTCTAAGCTGAGGCCATGTTAACTCAAAACAGGGAGCAGGGAGGTGTTAAAAGCCCTCACTTTATTTCAGTGCAAGACGGGAAAGAAACCCTCAATCCATTAAATCTTTTTAAAGATTTACTTTATTTACTTATTTAGTTGTTTTTGGCCGTGCCGGATCTTCGTTGCTGTGCACAAGCTTTCTTTAGTTGCAGAAAGCAGGGGCTACTCTTCGTTGCAGTGTGTGAGCTTCTTGTTGCAGTGGCTTCTCTTGTTGCAGGGCATAGGCTCTAGGCACATGGGCTTCAGTAGCTGTGGTTCCCAGGCTCTAGAATGGTGGCTCAGTAGTTGTTGCACACGGGCTTAGCTGCCACCTGGCATGTGGGATCTTCCCGGACCAGAGGTCAAACCCATGTCTCCTGCATTAGCAGGTGGATTCTCAACCACTGTACCACCAGGGAAGCCCCTTGATCCATTTATATTTAACCCTCTCTTGCCACCCCACTCTACCCAACTTGGCTCCCTCTAGTGAATTCTAAAGAATTCAGAAGCCACTTGAGCCTCTGCCGTGTCCCAGGTATCCTAACTGTGACAGTGATGGCAGACACTTACTGAATGCTCACTACAGGTCCAGCATGCCATACCTATCATCTCAGTTAAACTCCTGACAATCCTAGCAGCCACACATTGCAGGGGGAGGGACCGAGGCATAGGAAGAATGCCTTACCCAAAGTCACAGTTAGAGAACATGGTGGAGCTGGGATTTGAGTTGAGGTTTTTTTCTGAATCCAAATTTTATAATGAGGTAGGGAGGTGGGGGAAGTGCCAGATTATCAAGCATGGACCATTGCTGGTTGTATGTTGAATAGACTTTTCCTTTTATTTTTCCAAGGAACATCTTCTGGGCCCTCCTGGCAAAGGGATAAATAATTGACATGTAACTGAGTTAATACATGTAAAGAGCTGGGTCTGATGCATGGTCCAGAGGTAGTTGTGGCCTTTATTACTCTGTAACAAGGAGTTTGTGCAAGCCCTTTCGTATTGACTCTGTTGTCACACGCCTCTCAGCCATATGTAGGCAAGGCCCATCTTAAAGACAAGGCCCGGAGAGGGGGAATGTGTTGCAAATCAGTGGTGGAGTTAAAGTCTCCCAGAGTTAAATGAGACCCAGGACTCATTTCTTACAGACCATGGCACCTCCTTGTGGAAAGGAGGATGAGCAGAGCTGGACTAGGCAGTTCTCTTTAAGAGGTGTCAGAAGTGGGATCTGTCATATTTTAACAAATGGCCAGGAGAATATAACCCAAGTGAAGCCAGAAAACCAGGCTAAGGGTTTTTTCTAATAATTTTATTTATTTATTTATTTTTGGCTATGCCGGGTCTTCACGGCTGTGCAGGCTTTTCTGTAGTTGCAGCGAGCAGGAGCTACTCTTTGTTGCAGTGCACAGGATTCTCACTGAAGGGGCTTCTCTTGTTGTAGAGCACAGGCTCTAGGGTGAATGGGCTTCAGTGATTGCTGCACATGGGCTCAGAAGTTGCAGCTCCCAGGAACAATAGTTTTCGCGCACTGGCTTAGTTGTCCCGAGACACGTGGGATCTTCTCAGACTAGGGATCGAACCCATGACTTCTGCATTGCCAGGCAGATTCTTTACCACTGAGCCACCAAAGAAGCCCCAGGCTGAGTTTGTAGATGAGAAGTATCCTCTGAGGGAGCAAGTTTGAGGACCACCATGTAAGCTTCTCATATGTATGCAGTTGTCTCTCAGAGGCTGACACGGGAAACGTCCCTTCCTACAGCCATTGATGGGTCCAATCCCAAATCTTCAAAGCTTGGGAGGATCGGGTTCAAAGAGAAGATTGCATGTGATTGTAAAATGAGGCGAGAAGGATTTCCATGTCTCAGAGGCAAGACTCTGGGAAATGAACAGGATGTAGGCTAGAGGGTCAGATTTGGCCACACCTGACCCCAGTGAGGCTTGTCCAGGGATACTAATTAACCTGGACCCAAAGGGTCAGAATGGCTCCCTGGGACTGATCCAGCTTCCTGCCATGGACAGGACCTGCTGCCAGAGTCTTTGTGTTGTGTGTTTAGTCGCTCAGTCGTGTCCAACTCTTTGTGACCCTTTGGACTGTAGCCCACCAGGCTCCTCTGTCCATGGGATTTTTCAGGCAAGAGTACAGGAGTGGGTTGCTAGGGTCTGGGCCAGCCCAAGTAAGACTCAGGAAGAAGACGGGCTGATTTTTCACTGGGAGAACTAGAGCAGCTTTCCACACAGACCCAGCCTGGCCTTATCCCCTCTCAACCTTTCATAGATTAAAACTTTGGGGGTGCTTCCCCAGTTTAGGTTGGGGAAACAATAAGAACCACCTGCTGGGGGAATAAAAAGTTAGAGGCGGGGCCCTTGACCTGAGCCATCATCAAGCCTGGACTTTTCAGAACCACAGCTCTTGAGGTGGGCTACTTTGCCCACTCTAAAAAGAAATCCAGCATTCTTCCTCCTTGTTCCTCAGCCGGTCCCAAGTTTCCTTCTAGAAACTTGGGAGGTGCCAGGGGTTGAACTCCCGGGAAGATCCCCTGAGGAAGGAAATGGCAACCCACTCCAGTATTCTTGCCAGGAAATCCCATGGATAGAAGGGCCTGCATGCTAAATCACTTCAGTTGTGTCCAACTATTTGTGAACCCGTGGACTTCAGCCTGCCAGGCTCCTCTGCCCATGGGATTCTCCAGGCAAGAATACTGGAGTGGATTGCCATGCCCTCCTCCAGGGGATCTTAGCAACTGAGGGATCGAACCTGTGTCTCTCACATCTAACCTGCATTGGCAGGCAGGTTTTTTACTGCTAGCGCCACCTGGGAAGCCCAATCCATGGGCTTGGGCTACAATCCATGGGGTCGCAAGAGTCGGACAGGACTTAGCTTCTGAAGAAGGGGCTGAACTACTGAGGGATTAGATCGTAGACCCTGCGATCAATTGAAGTGCTGGGATAGAATCCAGATTGCCTCCTTAGTAGCTGTGTGACCTCTAGCAAGTGACCCTACCTCTCTGATCCTTGGTTTTCCCACAGTAAAATGGAGAGTATAGTGCCTAAGGGAGTCTGAGGCTCTCCTAGGTGTTTGATAGGACTTCCCTTGTAGCTCAGCTGGTAAAGAATCTGCCTGCAATGCGGGAGACCTGGGTTTGATCCCTGGGTTGAGAAGATCCCCTGGAGAAGGGAAAGGCTACCCACTCCAGTATTCTGGCCTGGAGAATTCCATGGACTGTATGTATAGTCCACGGGGTCGTGAAGAGTCGGACCCGACTGAGCGACTTTCACATTCACTAGGTGCTTGATAAGTGCTGCTTATAGCCCGAGAAGAGGTCCCCTCCTATACCCTGCCAGTGGTTGCAAAAAGAAACCCAGGAAAGGAAGGCTGAAGCCCCACTGAGCGCGTCGCGTGGGTTCTCCCAAGGAAGGTGGGAGGGAGGGTCCGAGCCTGAGCGGGCACCTTGGCCCGCAGGAGGTCTGCAGCGAGTTGTGGTGTCTGAGCAAGAGCAACCGGTGCATCACCAACAGCATCCCGGCCGCCGAGGGCACCTTGTGCCAAACACACACCATCGACAAGGGGGTGAGCCTCGACCGGCCTGGGCCACCGCCGGGGCCCTCCATCGGCTTTGGCCGCGCCCACTGCCTGCAGGTCCCGCCCCCTGCCCGAGACCACACCCCTCCCAGGCTACGCCCTGCATGCTTGGCCCAATAATAGCTCCGCCCACTGCTGGGGATCGTGTGCTTAGGCCATGCCCCGATATTACCCTGTAATATCCGGGTCTACGGACCCCACCTTCATCCTCCCCCTTTCGCCCCACCCTGGGAGGGCTTAGAGCTCCGGCTGTGGGGCTGGGGAGGGGATGGGAATGATCGCCAAGGCCTCGAGACTACAGAGTCCGACTCACCCTCGCTTCATCATCCCACCCGCAGTGGTGCTACAAGCGGGTCTGCGTCCCCTTCGGGTCGCGGCCGGAGGGCGTGGACGGCGCCTGGGGCCCGTGGACCCCGTGGGGCGACTGCAGCCGGACATGCGGTGGCGGCGTGTCCTCCTCCAGCCGACACTGCGACAGCCCCAGGTCAGCGCTCAGGCCCTTCTGCCAGGAGAGGCGGGCGGTCCCCGCCCCCTATTTACCCTGCCCCATTTCTCTCCTGTCCGCCCCCGCTTCCAGGCCGACCATCGGGGGCAAGTACTGCCTGGGCGAGAGACGGAGGCACCGCTCCTGCAACACCGAGGTGAGTCCCCCCAGGACCTCAAGCCGGGTAACCTAGGCCCCTCTGACACGAGGAAAGAAGGCATAAGTCAGTTTCCAATGAGCCCTGACCCAGTGGCCACCGTCTCCTTTCCCGGTCCTCCCCACACCTGTCTTGGGTCCCAGCTCCTTCCAGCTCACACATTTGCAGTAGATGCGTCTCCCACCTGGAAATAATTGCTTGGCCCTGACAACCCTCTCCAGCCACAGCGGGCCCCTTCCTTTACTGCCTAATTCTACTCCCTCCCAAAGCCCCACCCCTGCCCCGAAGCTGACCCTGTGCTCCTTGCCAATCCAGTGGCTAAGTTTTCATCACATTCCTTTCTGACCAGGGACCACCATCTCCTGTCCAAAACTCCCAGCCACAAGTCCCACACACTCATGAAGAGTGTGCTTTACTCCTTTCTAGGCCCACTCTCTCAAGAAAGGACCAGAAACCCAGGTGTCATCCTTAGCTTGCCCACAAATTCGAATGAGTCACCTACTCCCATTGCAGAGGCACCTGTCCCTCCGGCCTCCTCCCTGGCTTCCCTGCCTCCAGTCTCAGAGCATAAGTTCTCCAACCCCGGGGCCTCTTCCCTAACTACATCCCCCCACACTCCGGACCCGGCCTCCTGACTTCTCCCTTCTGGTGTCCCCCAGGACTGTCCCCCAGGCTCCCAGGACTTCAGGGAAATGCAGTGCTCTGAATTTGACAGCGTCCCCTTTCGTGGAAAATTCTACACATGGAAGACGTACCGGGGAGGTGAATGGGAGACTGAGAAGGTCGTGGGACGGAGGGCGGGGGGCAGCTGCAGGTGGAGGCAGGATCATGGGTTTTGTCTTGAGCAACTCCTCTCCCAAGGAACCACAGTGCCCATGAGTGCTTGGACTAAACAGCAGGGACCCCTACTTCCTCTGCCCAGCCTGCCCATCCTCGTTGGGTCTGGGGTCTGGCCTTTGGTCTGATGGGGCTGTGCCCCCCAGGGGGCGTGAAGGCCTGCTCTCTCACATGCCTAGCAGAAGGCTTCAACTTCTACACGGAGAGGGCAGCGGCCGTGGTGGACGGGACGCCCTGCCGCCCGGACACAGTGGACATTTGTGTCAGCGGCGAGTGCAAGGTGAGGGGACTCCCAGAGAGAGGGCAGGGGAGGCGGGTGGCTGGAGGTGGGAGGCGGATCCCTGACACCCCCTCCCCCATCACTGCCCTCCCCAGCACGTAGGTTGTGACCGCGTCCTGGGCTCTGACCTACGGGAGGACAAGTGCCGAGTGTGCGGGGGGGACGGGAGCACCTGCGAGACCATCGAGGGGGTCTTCAGCCCAGCCTTGCTTGGGACTGGTGAGAGACCCCAGCTTCCCTCCCACACTCCCCTGTTTGGCAGCTGGGGGCACAGCTCACCCCAAAAGATCCAGGAGTGGTGCCCCAGGTCACAGTCAAGAACTGGCTTGGGCTCTGGTGCCTAAGCCTTC
The DNA here is from genome assembly GCA_024291935.2 of Okapia johnstoni. Taxonomy (NCBI): domain Eukaryota; kingdom Metazoa; phylum Chordata; class Mammalia; order Artiodactyla; family Giraffidae; genus Okapia; species Okapia johnstoni. The sequence continues at coordinate 13,701,954 of CM044316.1, read as the reverse complement.
GCATTGAAAGCATCCCAGGGGGTGGGTACCCAAATCTCTCCCATGCCCCATCCTGAGGGTCTCATGCCGTCTTGAGGAGCCAGGAGTGTGACTCTCCAAGGGGGCTGAGGGGCTTTCTGTGCTAGACCACAAAGCTTACTAGGGGCAAGAGTAGCTGCAGGGTGTGGTGAACTCGAGGGCTTCCCAGCCTTGGGCTGAAGGAAAGAGACCCCAGGGAGTGTTTGGGGGGGGCGGTAAGAGTGGGAAAGTGTTAAGAGCCCAAACAGGCACTGAAGGCCAAGTGTGGCTTCCAGGGGACAATGTGGGGGTCCAGACAGATAAACCAGTATGCATGGGGGATGCAGGTGGACAAGGATAGAGGGTCCACAGGGGCCCAAGATCATCCAGGTCGTAAGTGATGGAGCCCACTGCAACCTGACTCTGACTGCTAAAACCATCAAGTCACTGTATGTGGCTCAGGAACCCCCTGGTGCCCCCTTCCCTCTGCCCAAGGCTCAGTCCTGCTGCTTGTCTTAGGGTGGGGGTGGGTTGGACCATTTTAGTGGCTTGAGAGGTAAGAAAGTTGGAGTTCAAATCCCAGCTGAACCACTTCCTAGCTATAAAACCTGGGCAAGCTGTTTCATCTCTTTCAGCCTCAGTTTTGTCATCTGTAAAGTGGGTATGATGACGTGTCTACTTCACAGAGCCAGAGACACAGTAGGTGTCTCTGTAAGCGCTTAGCACAGGAATGGTTAACTGCTGTCATCAGGGACCAGGAGTGAGGGGTGGGGTGGGCAGGCAGGTACAGGGACAGAGCAAGCCAGTGACACCTGAGCTCCCCTGTCCAGGGTACGAGGAAGTCGTCTGGATCCCCAAAGGCTCCGTCCACATTTTCATCCAGGACTTGAACCTCTCCCTCAGTCACCTGGGTGAGCCAGAGGTGGGGGAATGAGGACTGGCGGTTAGCGGGAGTATCAGTGTGGCTGGGGTTCTGACCTTTCTGCTGTCCCCCAGCCCTGAAGGGAGACCAGGAGTCCCTGCTGCTGGAGGGGCTACCTGGGACCCCCCAGCCCCACCGCCTGCCCCTGGCCGGAACCACCTTTCAGCTCCGACAAGGGCCGGATCAGACCCAGAGCCTAGAAGCCCTGGGACCCATTAACGCATCTCTCATCGTCATGGTAACGGCAGGGCTGGGAGCACGGTGCAGGAGGACCTTAGCATCCTTTTGGGACCTCAAACTTGGCTTCTATTTGATTCTCCCCCGCCCCCCACTCCCCGCTGCTGCGACCCCAGGTACTGACCCAAACTGAACTGCCTGCCCTCCGCTACCGCTTCAATGCACCCATCACCCGTGATGCACTGCCTCCCTACTCCTGGCACTACGCGCCCTGGACCAAGTGCTCAGCCCAGTGTGCAGGCGGTGAGACCCGGGAGTGGGACGGGATGGGGCAGGTTCTGGTCACCAGGTTGACCTTCTGGGCCAGGTAGGGCTGAGCGGGCCTGTCACCTGCCCCCAGGCAGCCAGGTGCAGGCCGTAGAGTGCCGAAATCAGCTGGACAGCTCCGCCGTGGCCCCACACCACTGCAGCGCCCACAGCAAGCTGCCCAAGAGGCAGCGTGCCTGCAACACGGAGCCCTGCCCACCTGAGTGAGTGCCGGCGGGGATGCAGGGTCGGGCAACAAGCTCCTGGGATCAGAGGAGTCAACGCTCCCTAAGGTGCAGTCAGGGGTGTCCCAGAGTCAGACTCAGAGCAGTGGTGCTCCCTGGTCAAGTCCAGGTCATCGTCTCCCCTTGGAGTGATTTGCCTCCCTGCCCCCAAAGACGGTCCACAGTAAAGATGTTCTGAGTCTGGGGTGTGGGGTGGTGGGAGCAGCAGGCATTCCGGTGCCAGTTTCCATGAGGATGCTGGTTGTTAGGCAGGAGGACCTGCTAGTGCCCCGAGGTCAGTGTGCTGCCCTGCCTACTGTCTCAGACCACCCCCTCCCCCCACAGCTGGGTGGTAGGGAACTGGTCGCGCTGCAGCCGCAGTTGTGATGCAGGCGTGCGCAGCCGCTCCGTCGTGTGCCAGCGCCGCGTGTCGGCCGCCGAGGAGAAGGCGCTGGATGACAGCGCTTGCCCGCAGCCGCGCCCCCCAGTACTGGAAGCCTGCCACGGCCCTGCCTGCCCTCCCGAGTGGGCCGCCCTCGACTGGTCGGAGGTCAGCCGCCCCTTCCCGCCCGCAGCCCACCCACTACTCCCTAGGCAGAACAGGGAGGGGCCGGTGTGGCCCCCACTCAGGCGCCGCCGCCCCCCCCAGGCGCCTCCCTACTCCTGCTGGCCCTAGTGGGCCCCCGTGATTGGTCCAAAGTTAGCTATACCGTCCTCCGTTCCACTGAATCAGCATCCTCCCCACTCCTTGTTCAAGCGGGGAGCGGGGCGCCCACTGAGCATGAAACGCCCCCCTCCCAACTGCAGTGCACCCCCAGCTGTGGGCCGGGCCTCCGCCACCGCGTGGTCCTCTGTAAGAGCGCAGATCACCGCGCCACGCTGCCCCCCCCCGCGCGCATTGCCAGCCCGCGGCCAAGCCACCAGCCACCATGCGCTGCAACCTGCGCCGCTGCCCACCGGCCCGCTGGGTGGCGGGGGGAGTGGGGCGAGGTAGGCGCGCACACCCTGCTGAGCGGGGACCCAGGGCAGGGGCGGCAGGGTGGGCGGCGGTGCCAGGCTTCTGCTCATCGGCGACTCCTCACAGTGCTCCGCGCAGTGCGGCTTCGGGCAGCAGCAGCGCCCCGTGCGCTGTTCCAGCCACACGGGGCAGCCCCTCGCGCGAGTGCACTGAGGCCCTGCGGCCACCCGCCACACAGCAGTGCGAAGCCAAGTGTGACAGCGCGCCCCCGGGGGACGGCTTGGAAGGTTTGTGGGGCTGGGGGGCCGAGGGACCCCGGGAGGCCCCTGTCCAAAGGATGTCATAGATAGGAGAGCTGGAGGTCCTGACCCTTGTCCCTAGAGTGCCTCCAAACACTGACATCCCTTTCTCTGTCACCTCCAGACCATCTTTCATCATCTCCTGCCTGCCAGCATGTATTGGGTACCACTGTGTGCCAGGTGTTGTAGGAACCTGATTTTTCTGGGGGCCCAAACTCAAGTCATTCCTTCAACCACCTCCTTGACTCTAACCCTCCCTGTTCATCTCCATCTATGACATTGCTGTTGTTCACTCGCTAAGTTGTGTCTGACTCTTTGCAACCCCATGGAAAAATTGCCCTCCACTCTTCCCCAGTGTGAGCTTCTCTGGTGGTTCAGACTAGTAAAGAATCTGCCTGCAATGCAGCAGACCCAGGTTCGATCCTTGGGTGGAGGAAGATCCCCTGGAGAAGGGAATGGCAACCTACTCCAGTATTCTTGCCTAGAAAACTCCATGGACAGAGGAGCCTGGCAGGCTACAGTCCACAGGGTCACAAAGAGTTGTACAAGACTGAGCGACGAACACTTTCACTTTCACTTCCCCAGTAGCATATTGAACACCTTCTAATCTGGGGGCTCATTTCCCATGTCCTCTGTCTTTTTGCCTTTTCAAACTGTTCATGGGGTTCTCACGGCAAGGATACTGGAGTGGGTTGCCATTTCCTCCTCTAATGGACCACGTTTTGTCAGAACTCTTCACTATGACCTGTCCGTTTTGGGTGGCCCTGCATGGCATAGCTCATAACTTTATTGTTATGCAAACCACTTCACCATGACAAGGCTGTGATCCATGAAAGGGATCTACTGCATTATCTGCCTGATGTTTTTCTTTCAATCAGTTTCTCAGCCTCAGACCAGATGGTTCTTGTCTCGGGGGCTGCCCTGTGCATTGTGAACAGTTCAGCATCCCTGACCCTGCTAGATGTCAGTGGTACCCCTCCTCCCAGTGGTGAAAACCGAAAAATGCCTCCAGACATCTCCAACTATCCCCTGGGAGGCAAAACCGCCTCCCTTGGAAACCACTGCTCTAAATATACCCATCTCTTTCTAGCTAAGTAAATGTATATTTCATAGAGAGCTATAGGTTACTTACTCCAGGAACTGGAACCAAACTGACTGGATTCATCTTCCATCTTTGTGTCTTGGTTTTCGTATCTGTCAAGAGGCGGAGGAGTGGTGGTGTGTGTTAATATATTCACTGGCGTTAATACCACCTTAAGGAGAGAGACTAAATCCATGTGAAGCCCTTTATTAGCCCAGGTCTGTCATACATCAGTGACTGCTAAGTGGGAACCCTGGTCCATTGTCAGGAACAGACTGTCAGTTACCCTTGAACACAGAATACACATATACCCTGAGAGGAAGGACCACACTGGAGTTCAAGGTACCCAGTCTGTTACAAAGGGAAACGAGCAAGGGTGATATACGCCAAACGGGTAATTGGAAAAGGAACACTTTTCTCGTGATTTTAACACGGTGTCCAAGCCCCAGACCTGCACTCTTTCAAAATTCTCCAAGGAGCCTAGTGACATGGTTACTGTTAGAAGCCCCCCTTTTGAGAGCTGAGAGGCCAAGGCCCAGAGAAGCTAGGAAGCGGTGTGCAGCCTTTGGCCTCACCGCTACGGGGGAGGGGGAGGTGCTGAGACCAGATTCCCCTCCCCTTCCTCTTCTCCCGCCCCTTTCAGAGTGCAAGGATGTGAACAAGGTCGCCTACTGCCCCCTGGTGCTGAAATTTCAGTTCTGCAGCAGAGCCTACTTCCGCCAGATGTGCTGCAAAACCTGCCAGGGCCGCTAGAGGGTGCTCGGTCTTCGAAGCGAGCCCTGGATGTGCGCGGGCTGGGGGGGGGGGGGGTACCGGGCCTACCGCTGACCAGCCTGAAGGAGCCCGAGGGGGCAGGAACTGGGAGTGAATGGTGAGATGGAGCTGGAAGTTATTTATTGGGAACTCCTGCAGGGCTCCTGACTGGAGGGGAGGGGGATGGTGGAGGGAATGGAGAGGAGCTGGCCACGCCCATGGCCTCTCCTCTGCGCATCTCCCAGTTCACAGAGAGACCCCCGCTCCAGGGTTAGCTTGAGTTGGGAACAGTTGCTCTCCCTAGAACTCTTGCCACCCACCTTTAGGGAGCCCCCCTACACAACACCCGCCTTTGATCGGAATATGTACTGTGAAGAGTGGGGGTGGGGAGGGGGTCAGCCGGTGCCCTGCCCCCCCCAGCACTGCCCTGCCCCTCCACTCTGAGCTGGGGGGGAAATCTATGTCCGCTATGGGGGAGGGGATTAGCACCACCTCCCTGACACCCTGCCCACGACCAGACCAGCTAGAGGGGGGAGGCAGGGCTGGGAAGACCCATCCCATTCTGTGCCTTGCCTGCCCCAGGGGGACCCCGTCATCCAGGCCACCCCCATGATGGTGCTACAGGCCCTGCCCTGGTGCCCACACACCCCCTCACCAGGAAGCCCTACATCAATAAAGTTCTGTCTTGTGTAGATTTCCGTGCTTGGCTGTGTGTGTGTGCGCGCGCCCAGGAGCGAATGGGTCCCATTCAGCTATACCCCCGCCCTGGAAGCGGCCATAGCCCCTCACAGGTCGGCCCCAACAGCCCAAAGGGGTCTTGTACCAACACAGGCTAGAGCCCAGTAATTTTAGGTGAAAAACACAGTTGCTTCTTGGACTTCCTTGGTGGTCCAGTGGTTGAGCATCCGCCTGCCAATGCAGGGGACACAGGTTGGATCCCTGGTCCGGGAAGATTCCACATGCCCGTGGGCCAACTAACCCCGTGCACCACAACTACTGATCCCGGGCTAGAGTCTGCGTGCTGCAGCTACAGAAGCGGAGCAGCCCCCTACCCCGCAAGAGAAGCTACCGCAATCAGAAGCCCACCACACAGTAAGGAAGAGTAGCCCCCACTCGCCGCAACTGGAGGAAGCCAGGTGCAGCAAGAAAGACCCAACAGAACCTAAAATAATCTTTTTTTTTTTTTTTTTTTTTTTAACAGTTTCTCACAGAGACTCCCAAAGCAACGCAATCTGGTACCTGTTATCCCAGCCACCACACTCCCTGTCACTCTGCCGTCTCCAGCCGCACTGGACTCCTGAAATCTCCTCAAAATCCCCACCATCTTCCCATTTTAGGGCCTTTGCTAGAGCTGTTTTCCTCTGCCAGGTGTGCCCTCTCCTTCCCCCTTCACCTGGTTTACTCCAGCTCACTTCGCGGTCTCAGCAAAAAAAAGTCGCCTCCTCCCAGAAGCCTCCCCTGACGCCCTTAACAAGGTTGGGGGCAGGGGTATCGTCCTGACTGTTCACTTCTAATGCCCTGGAGACATTGCTGAGGTTTGCAGGCACCAAGCCCGTCGGTTGATAAACGGGCTGCTCCCCAGAGGTGGCCACTAGGGGGCGCAGCGGCACTCCAGTCTCCGCGCAGGATGCGGTGTGTCGCCTGGAGCGCGGGGATACCCGGGTGTGCAGGCCTTCCTTCCAGGCTCTCCCAGGGTCGGTCTCTGCCTCCGCCACTTACCCACTGTGTGGCAGACGACAGCCTCTCGGAACTGCCATTTCCTCAAACATCAGGAGGAGACCAGCATGTGGCCTGCTGGTCTCCCAAACATCAGGAGATGGGCCAACATTGGATGGATGTCATGTGCTTCCCCGGTGGCTCAGACTGTCAAGAATCTGACGGCAATGCTGGAGACCCGGGTTAGATCCCTGGGTTGGGAAGATCGCCTGGAGGCGGGCATGGCAACCCACTCCAGTATTCTTGCTTGGGAAATCCCATGGACAGAGAGGCCTGGCGGGCTCCAGTCCATGGGGTCACAGAGTCAGACACGACTGAGCGACTAACACTGATGTGCGCGCCAGGCGTCCCCGGCAGGACCCCCAGCCCCACCGCCACCGTTTTAGGATAAGAAAATGGAGCGAGCTGGGGCGGGGGGGCAGTCATTAATTCTAGACGTAACATCCAAAGTCTCGAACCTTCCAAGTGCCCCTGGCTCTTGGGACCCTCCACTCCCACTGCTCTCTCCCTGGCAGAAACGCACCTGATTCCCAAGGTCCCTCCTGAAAGAAGGACCAGTGGAAGCGGCTTCGGAAGTGGGAGTTTGCCCCCGGATGCTCAGAGCAGATACACATCTCAAGTGGGTCTGGAAGACTCCTGAGCAGCCCAGGACAGAGCAATCAGTCCGCAGCCAGCTGACCCTTGTCCCGCTTGTTGCAGCCGCGTCCCCGGGGGACCGGGAGGCGGGGCGCGAGGGGGTCAGAGACGCGGTTTCCTGGGGTCTGGCAGCTGCTGCCTTCCATCCTTAACCTCTCCCTTCAGGCTCCGGGCCCCAGACCAACAGCTCCCTCGGGCCCCGTCTGGGCGCTCTCCCCGCCCCCAGGCTCAGCTTCCCTCCCCGGTAGCCGCGGGCCCCTCCCGCCAAAGGAAGTGAGAAGGGGGCTGTTGTAAGAGGAACTAGGGCCGGGAGTCTGTCGGAGGAGCAGGAGCAGGGCCATGCCCGAGCCGCCCCCAGGAGCTCCCTGAGCCTGCACCCCTCCCACGACCTGTCCAGGCACCTCCCCAGGGACCCAGACACCAGCCCCCACCATGGTAAGTGATTCAAGGTGGGCCCTGAAGCTCAGCAGTCGGGGGCACCAGTCAGATAGAAGTGCCTAGAGGCCACCACCAGAAAGTGGGACCATGGGAATGGGCACAGCAGACCCTTTGGGTTTCTGCAGTACAGCTCAGGTGCTCCAAGCATCCCACACTGGGCACCAAGCTCCCATTGGCTGGCGGACAAGATGCCAGAGTGGGGATGGGGCACCAAGGATGGAGCAGTAACCAGAGGACAGAAGATGGTTTTGAAGGCTCACACAGTGCCTGCAGGTGCAGGGACAAACCCCTTTCCTGGGGCATGGGGAACCCAGTTCCCAGTTGAGTTTGGTGCCTCATCTCCCTGTGTGGCCTTGGGCCAATCACTTCCCCCTCTGTGGGCCTCAGTTCCCACACATGTCATATTTGGAAGTCTCTCAGGATGTGGAAGGTGTTTGGGGGATCCTCTCCACTGGAACCTTCAGAGGGTCTTGGGATCCAGCCTCTCTGAGTCCACCACAGCTGGGAGAGAAAGCTGGGTCAAATGGGTGGTGGGTTGCCATGACAGTGGCATGCCGGCATCCCAGTGTGGGTGACAGAGGGGTTTGGCAATAGTCATCACAGAAGCAGGAGTGGGTGAGATGAAACCTGTCCACACCACCACGGGTACCTTCTGCTGGAGGGTGGCAGGGAAAAAACACTGCACCTAAAAGCATCACCACTTGGTGAGACTGAGGTCTGATGATGACTGTGGTGATAAGGTTGTGGAGATGGTCATGGTCCTCGGTCTAGATCCAGTAGCATCATGTCACACACATGAAGAGGAGACTTGGCTGGCTATAAATGTCACTCCTCCGCCCCCTGCAGCCAAAGTTCCATGGCTCTGCAAGCCACTTCAGCTTTCATTTTTTGTCAAGCTGTCCATGGGGGCGTGTGGCTGGGGACAGTCACAGAGCTAAGAATGACAACTGCAGGGTTCCTGGCAGTTGCCGCAAAGTGGAGGCAAGGATTGCGAGATCACCCTATTTCAGAAGGCCAGTGATAAATGGGGCATCACGGGCCACGGACCCCTCTGGTTAACCCGCAAGCAAACCATCAGCTAGAGCTCTGGGCTTGAGATGGAAGCCCTTCCAAGACAGAGCCAGGCCAGGAAGACTCCTTGATCAAAGAAACACAGGAAATAATTTGCTACTTGAGAGAAAAGCAACCCCTCCCAAGGAAATGCTGAGTCAATGATTTGCTTGGCCAACCAGGTCTGGGAAGGGAGAAACTCACTCAAGAGGATCACGAATTAAAAAAAAAAAGAGTGGAATTTATCCATGAGGTTAATACCTCTGTCTAGGGGTGCTGACATCTTCCTGGAGGGGTGCTGGATGCCAGAAAGAGTGTTGAAAGATTCAGTGAAAGGATGTTCATCAAGTGCTTCACAGAGCACATAATGTGCTCCATACAGAGTAGAACCATTGTGGGTGATGCATATTCATCGTGGGAGTTAGCCATGGTGATGGATGGGTGTGGCTTCATTCTTGGTTCCTGTAGAAGAGTTGAGTTGTTGATGTCATTGTTCACGATGGTGGTCGTTGCTGTCCATTGTCCCATGTTGGTGGTGTGGTGGTGGCAGTGATGGCTGCTTTTAGTGCCAGCTAGTGTTGAATAGTGGTGGCTGGCGGTTGCTTGTTTTCCGCTGGAGGGTTGATCTCTAGAATAATGGCAGTTGGTCATCGTTTGAAGTTGGGTGGTGACAGTGATGTTCGTTTGCTGTTGGTCATTCATTGATGATTTGGGTGACTGTCTTGGGACTGGTGGTGATGCATTGTTGGTTTGGAATGGGGTATGATTGAATGCTGAGCTTCCTAGGTGGCTCAGTGGTAAAGAATCCATCTGCCAACACAGGACACTGCATTCGATCCCTGGGTCGGGGAGATCCCCTGGAGAATGAAATAGCAACCCACTCCAGTATTCTTGCCTGGAAAATCCCGTTTAAGAGGAGCCTGGTGGGCTACAGTCCACAGAGTCGCAGAAGAGTCTGTGACTACTAGTTATGATTTAGTGACTAGACAACAACGACTGACCGCTGCTTCAATGGTGGTAGGTTACGTGTGGTTGTTGACGGCTACTATTGTGATCGTGGTTGTTACTGTCGGTTGCTGCTGCTAAGTCGCTTCAGTCGTGTCCGACTCTGTGCGACCCCATAGACGGCAGCCCACCAGGCTCCGCCATCCCTGGGATTCTCCAGGCAAGAATACTGGAGTGGGTTGCCATTTCCTTCTCCAGTGCGTGAAAGGGAAAAGTGAAAGTGAAGTCGCTCAGTCGTGTCCAACTCTTAGCGACCCCATGGACTGCAGCCTACCAGGCTCCTCCATCCATGGGATTTTCCAGGCAAGAGTACTGGAGTAGGGTGCCATTGCCTTCTCCGGTTACTGTCGGTGGTGATTGGTTATTATGGGTTGTTGGTGCTGGTGGTAATGAGTGCTGATGGTGGTGAATGATGGTAAGGAAATGGGTGGTGGAATCCTTCGTTCTTCAGTTTGATGTTAGCTGGCATTAAGGTTATCAGCAGTTTCTGTTCGACTTTGGCTCAGGGGCAGGTAAAGGCAGCAACTGGTTGTCCTCAGTTGATAATGGTGATGACATGAGGATAATGGTGGTTGTTTTGAAAGTACAGATGTGAAGCTGGGAGACCAGTAATGTGGCTGCTTGATCCAGGGGTGGCAGTCACGGGGATGGACAGAAAAGGCTGGAGGCCAAGAGAGGGTTAAGCAAAAAGATTCTAGAAGGACAAGGATCCCCAGATGTTGGAGAATGGCCTCTGGTTAGGGCCAAAGAAGCCTGAGATACCCCTCCCAAGAGAGGGCGAGACCTGAGAGCTGTTGGAGGTGAGAATGTTGTTTGCATGGGGTAGAGATACAGGGTGTGTCCCCAGAGCCCTACAGAGCAGGACCCAGGCTCCAAGGGCACAGCAGGGGGCCAGGGTGGGGCCAGGGGCTGAGGGCGGCTCCAGCAGCCACTGCCACAGCAGCTTCATCTCACCACCGGCTGGCAACCACAGCACGCAGGACCCCGGCAAGGAAGGAAGTGGCTGTTTCGTTGTTCTCTCCAGTCTGGGGCTCTGCTCATCACCACGCAGGAGCAGGGAGGCTAGAGCGTTGGTGCAGATTGCAAAAACTCGCTCCTCCAGCCCTTCCTCCTGGCCCTGTGTCCTGAGCCTGTGGGATCGGCCAGCTTAAGGCTGCTGCTGCTGCTGCTGCCACTGGCAATGGGGAGAGAGGCTAGTGTTTCCTCTTGACAAGCTTCACCTCGTTGAATCTGAACAGCTGCCCACGAGGCCCATAGTCCTCAATATTCCCATTTGCCCGATGAGAAAACAGAGGCAGGGAGGTTCGGCGAGCAGCCGGACAACCCAAGATAGTAGAGGATTTCAACCAGTGATCCCCAAGGTCACACTTTGAACAGTCACCTTGATCGACAACCTCTTCCTCCTCCTTCCAGGTGAGAGGCCACCTGGGGGTGTGGGCTGACCCCTATAGTCTAGTTTTTAATTCAAGCAACTAGAATCCTGGTGTCCCACACACACCCAAGGCCTTCTGGCCCATCGCTCCTGCTGCCACCACTGACAACATTCTGAAACATTCATGTTTCAAGGTCTGTCTCCTACAGGAAGCCTGCTCTGATTGCCTCAGGCTCCTACAGGAAGCCCTCTCTGATTGCCTCAGTTCTTCTTCGTGCAGTCTGATTGGGATCACTGTCTCCCCTGGACAACTCGCTTCTGAGCTACTCAAGAGCAGAGTCTAGGCCTGGTCCCCACAGACCTCCATGCGTAGTAGGAGTTCAGAAAGTGTTTTCACTACAGGGCTCCAATGCCCCAGCCCTTGGTTCTCCCTTCTTTGGCACCAGGGAAGCAGCAACCCCATGCCTCTGCTGTAAGTTGTGGGGGGAGCCTCTCTGAAGAGCTGAAGTTAGAAACTATGTTCTCTTCTTCCGTCCCAGTCACCTCACGCCCCTGACTATCTTTCACAAGAACTCCAGCCTGTTGAGTCATATCTGACTTGTGGTCAACTGTGACCACAAGCTCTCTGTTACACCCCCACCCCTAAGGGAGGAACAAACAGCTTCAACTTGACCCTTGGAGACTTGAGGGACACAGAAAGATGGACACCAATGACACATAGGAGGCAGTCTTATCGCAATGATACTTCATTCATTTATTCATTCAGCAACTGTACGTTGATCAGCTCCTTTATGTTATCAAACACTGACCACTTTCACTAAATGTTCTTGGGGACACTGGCTGCCATTTCCTGAGGCAACCCAGTGGATCTTTTCTCAGCACTGTCTTGTTTATTTACCTCAGCAAGTCCACGGAGGAGATTTATTATGGCACCCATTCTACAGATGGGGCAACTGAGACTTGAAGAAGTGAAGTGGCCTCCCTGGGGTCCCATAGCCAAGTGTCAAGCCAGGCCCACACCCAGTTCATCTCTTGCCAAAATTCTCGACTCTCCTCCCTCACACTGTACCCTCTTGAACAAAACCTCTCTCTCTGCCACAAACAACCCATGGTTTTTTTGTGTGATCGTGTAGAACTCGGCTGGATCCGGGGGTCCCGGCTTCCTGGGGCTGGACACAGAAGGAAGGGCTGCTAGAGGCAGAGGCTCACTCCAATGGGTGGGGAAAGGAGAGAGGGACAGGAAGAGGAACCAAGTTCTCGGGGCCAGGAGAGCCAGCCAGACACAGCCGGCCTCAGGGCCTCTGACCTCAGAGAAAGGAAGTGGCCTGGAGTCTCAGCTGAGCCTGAGGGGGTCCCAAGAGCAAGGGGATCAGGATGACCCCAAAGAGGAAACCCTGGACAGGACCATGTGTGTCTCCTCCTCATCCTCATCTGACCTATAGCACCAACCCTGGCCATTCCCGATGCAGACCAGGCTTCCCTTTCTGCTGTGTGACCTTAGGGAGGACACCTAACCTCTCTCTCTGGGCCATAGTTTTCTCTTTCGCAAAATGGACCTAATCAGAGTACTGACCCAGTCGTGTGCCCAGAGGATGCGATGAGATAATTCACGGAAAAAGCTTAGACCAGAGTCTGGCACAAAATAAGTGCCAGTGGGGCGTGAACTTTTGTTACGTATTGTTGTTCCCGGTTACCATAGTTACCACCCACACCCCACCCTTTGAGGTCTTCAGAGAGAGAATCCACTTACAGTTCGCCCACCCAACCTCCCCACCCCAACTCAGGGAAAGGGCAGCCCCACCAGGTCCCTGAATGACACCACTTCATCTCCTGTACTTAAAATTTCATCGGCTCTTCTCACCAACACACCAGCTGGTCTCCTTATTTTAAAAACAGAAAATACACTCCCCTGTCCCCTCCTTCCCCACAAAGCCTCTTTCCCTCTTCCCCTTCCTGGCCAGACTGTCCAAAAGCAGTCCTCTCTCCCTGTCTATACCTCCTGACCTCCCAAGTTGACTCCTGACCCTGAGGTGTCCATGGGGGACCCTCTGAGTCTCCAGTGAGAGTGAAGTTCTTTAGCAGCTGGGGGTCCAGTCGACAGCTCCCTGTTTATCCCAACCGGCCACCCCAGGTCCTGGCTGCCTCCAAACTCAGCCTCTGCCATGGACATGCTTTCTAACCCCTCCACGCTGCTGTCCCCGAAACCTTGTCCTTCCCTGCCTACCCTTCCTGCTCTATCCCAGGGCTCTCAGAGCATCACACCCAGTTGTTGTTGCTGCTCAGTCGCTGTCTTGTCCGTCTCTTTGTGACCCCATGGTCTGTAGCCCGCCAGGCTCCACTGTCCCTGGGGCTTTCCAGGCAAGAATACGGGAGTGAGTTGCCATCTCCTTCTCCAGGGGATCTTCCCAACCCAGGGAGAGAACCCAAGTCTCCTGTATCGGCAGGCAGACTCTTTACCACCAAGCCACCTAGGAAGCCCATCACACCCAGCACCCGCTTCTTGTACCAAACATCTCAGCAGGCCCCCTTGAAACACTGAAATGAAATTCACATGCAGCAAAACACACTAACTTCCATCTTTCAGAAACATTGAATGTGGTCCCCTGCAAGGCCAGGAGAGAGTCATTTAGAATATAATGTGCACTGAAAGATGAAAGTGCTCCGGCCAGTGGCCCAAGAATTCTCACTGGAGTGGCCAGGTGCTCACACCTCAACACAGGTGTGTCTCAGCCAGTGAGACAGCCCCACCCCCCACCCCAAGTAGGACACATTAACCTCAGGAGCAGCATAAGCTTCTAAACACTGGATGCTTCTTTCTTTTTCTTGAATTGATTAATTTACCTATTTATGGCTACGCCGGGTCTTTATTGTTGCTTGTGGGCTTTCTCTAGTTGCAGTGAACAGGGGCTAATCTTCGCTGAGGTGCACAGGCTTCCCATTGTGGTGGCTTCTCTTGTTGCGGAGCACGGGCTCTAAGGTGTGCAGACTTTACTAGTTGTGGAGCGAGCTTAGTTGCCCCACCGCAAGTGGGATCTTAGTTCCCAGATCAGGGATCAAACCTATGTCCCCTGCATTGGCAAGCAGATTCTTAACCACTGGACAACCAGGGAAGTCCTCCCACAATTCTTAATGCACCCCCAGGAGCAGTATATCCCCAGATAGCACTCACAACATCCAGATCAGGGATGGGGTTATGGAGAAGGATCCCCAGAAAGTTGGCAGATATAGAGGGAGCACTTGACCTGGCCTGGAATCAGGGAGGTCTTCTCAGAGGAGGTGTCACTTGAGCCACGGCTAAAAGCAAAGATTGGCTTTTTTTTTTTTTTTTTGGCTGCATTGAGTCTTTGCTGCTGCATGTATGCTTTCTCTAGTTGCCATGACCCAAGGCTACTCACTAGTTGAGGTACAAAGCCTTCTCATTGTGGTGTCTTCTCTTGTTGCAGAGCACAGGCTCTAGGCACACAGGCTTCAGTAGTTGCATCAAGCAGAGTCAGGAGTTGTGGCACACAGGCTGAGTTGCTCCGCAGCATGTGGGATCTTCCTAGACCAGGGATTGAACCTGTGTCCCCCGCATTGGTTGGTGGCTTATTAACCATTGGACCAGTAGAAAAGTCCCTAGATTGGCATTATTAACCAGGCAGGAAGGATGTTCTGGGCAGAGGGCTCAACATCTGCAAAGACTTAGAGGCAAGGTAGTAAGGAACCGAAAGAGTTCTTCCCGAAGTCCTAGGTTACTGGCACAGACTAGGTGCTCAAGAAATCTCTGTGAAGTGGCTACATGGGGATGGCAGTGATGGGAAGCCGCCGACAGAGAGATGGGGTCATAATTGCCATTGGAAAAATTCACACTTGGGACTTCCCTGGCAGTCCAGTGGTTAAGACTGCACTTCCAATCCAGGGGGCATGGGTTAAATCCTAGTTAGGGGACCAAGGTCGCAAATCTCCATGGCACAGCCAATAAATAAATAACAGTAAGAATAATAAAAGTGTTCTTTTTTAAAAAAGAAAGAAAAACTCACTCTCAATAATCAGGCTAGAAGCAGTCTCAGGGGTTCCAGCCCTGCCTCTTCCTCCCCCTTACCCTCCCCAAAACACTCCCTCCTCTGCTTTCTCTTCCTGCTTCAGTCACACCTCTGCATTTTCCCTAGCAGTTCACTCTGGTGAACCTTTTCTCCCTGTACTTGATCAAAACCCTTCTCAGCTTCCACGTACCATCCCCAAAGCCCCCTGGAGCCCAGCCTCTCATGAATGAAGATGCAAAAACCTGGCCTTTGCTGTCAGATGACCCCAGATTTGAACCCCACATCCTTGGAACCAGGTTAACTGGATCCTTAGTCAAGGGTCAAATCCCTCTCAAGCTCCAATCTCCTTCCCGGACTTCACCACACTGAGCTATGATGATTGCCAATAATATGGGTGACACCTTGCATGGCTGAGTCCCTTCACTGTTCACCTGAAACTATCACAACATTGTTAATCAGCTATACCCCAGTGCAAAATAAGTTGAAAAAAAAAATTGGCAACACATGCCTCCAGCATCGGGCATGTCATAGATGCTTGGTGAATGTTAGTTCTGTCAAGTGTCCCTTTGCCGGGAACCCTCCCCCTTCCCCACTTTGTTCCCCCAAAGCAGTTAATCTCTCTTATCAACCCTGGGAAGTAAGGCTGCTTCTCCCATTTTACAGATGAAGTCACTGAGGCTCAGAGCAGTGTTAGGTCACACAGCCAGGATCAGAACCCAGATCTACTCCACACCTAAAACTGGGCTCATTTAATGTCTCTGGATATTCTTCCATGAACCCTCCCCGCCCCGCCCCACCTCAGGGACTGTCAGCATGACCAGAATCTGAGCTAGCACCTCCCCTGCTCAGGAACCTTCTATGGCTCCCTAGTGCCCCCTGAGGAGCACTGGGGAGAGACTGGCTTCTCATCTACCTCTGCCCTGGAGTTGCCCACGCTGACCCTCCCACTTGATCTCTGCCTGAATCCCCTCCCAGATGGGCCCAGCACACCATTCTCCTGGCAAGTCCTGGTCATCTTTGAAGACCTGACTTTGGTTCCCAGTACCTTTGCTCTTGAGCCTCCCAAGTGGTGCTAGTGGTAAAGAACCTGCCTGCCAATACAGGGGACATAAGAACTGCAGGTTCAATCCCTGGGTCGGGAAGATCCCCTGGAGGAGGGTATGGGAACCCACTCCAAAATTCTTGTCTGGAGAATCCCATGGACAGAGGACCTGGTAAGCCACAGTCCATAGAGTTGCAAAGAGTCGGACATGTCTGAAGTGTCTTATCACATATGCATCTTTGCTCTTGGGGGCTTCCTCTGAAGCTGGGTTTCTTTCTTTGCCCTTGTCCCTTGCCAGGTCCTCCCTGCGGGGGCTGAGAAAGGACTCAGTCCAAATCCCTGCCCTCCAGGAGCTCCAGGTCTGGCCGGTGTGGGGATTCCTGCAGGAGGGACACCTTGTCTGAGCATGAGTTACCAGCTAGGAGAGCTCCAGGTCACCACCACTCTGTGCCCCGATCCCTCCATGACAGGGTATATTGAACAGAGGCAGAGAGCGCCTGAGCGAGCCAGTGTGCTGAAGTGTTTAAGGTGCTGGATGAGCTTAGCTGGGCTTAAAGGAGAGCGCATTCCTGGCAGGCTTCCTGGAGGAGGAGTTTAAATGGGGAACCTGTGTCTGAGTCTCCTCCTTGGGACCTAAGGAAGGTGTCAGCTGATGAAAAGCTAAGGGAGAAAATGTAAAGGGAAAGTGGGATCTTGGAATGTGCCAGAACTGGCTCTCTAAGGATGGAGGCCACAGCAGGGGTAGTGGGAAGGCTGGGGGAGCTGAGGACCAAGGTCATAGCAGGGCACTGAGGCAGAGATCACAGACACATAGTGACTGAGAGAATCTCAGGGATGGGCTAGGAGGACCCCAAGGTAGGAGGAAGCAAGTGGGGGGAAGAAGGTCATCTTGAGGTGGAAACGTTGTTGTTCAGTCACTCAGTCATGTCCGATTTCTTTGTGACTCCATGGACTGCAGCTCACCAGGCTTTCCTGTCCTTCACTATCCCCCAGAGTTTGTTCAAACTCATGTCTGTTGAGTCAGTGATGCCATCCAACCATCCCATCCTCTGCCGCCCCCTTCTTCTTTTGCTTTCAATCTTTCTTAGATCAGAGTCTTTTCCAATGAGTCAGCTCTTCACATCAAGTGGCCAAAGTGTTGAAGCTTCAGCTTCAGCATCAGTCCTTCCAATAAATATTCAGGGTTGATATCCTTTAGGATTGACTAGTTTGATCTCCTTGCTATCCAAAAGATTCTCAAGAGTCTTCTCCAGCACCACAGTTTGAAAGCCTCAGTTCTTCAGGACTCACCCTTCTTTATGGTCCAACTCTCGCATCCATACATGACTACTGGAAAAACCATAGCTTTGACTATATGGAACCTTGCCGGCAAAGTGATGTCTCTGCTTTTTAATACGCTGTTCATCATAGCTTTTCTTCCAAGGAGCAAGCATCTTGGGTCAAATGCCAGGGAGAAGTCAGGAACTCAGCCTGGGCCAAGGGAGGGAGAGATGGGCTGGAAATGTGAGAGAGAGGGTGGGTGAGCTCACCCACCAAGCCTTGCCTGATGCCCTCCTCCCCTCCCACAGTCGCCAGATCCCCAAGCACACTCTGCCCCACTGGGCCAGGTATCACCCTCTGCTCCATGGCAACGGGATACAAAGTGGAGGGATGCTGGTTGGTAACCAAAAGAGAGAGGGCTGAGGGACACATCCAAGCTGTCATTCTGTCTGTCCTCCTCTTTTGGGACTAGACCTTGTCTCCCTCTCCTGTTGTCCCTGAGATGGGGAAGGAGGGAGGGAGGTGGCAGGTGGGCAAGGGGACAGCATCAGAAGCTGATGATGTAGGTGAGCCAGGTGGGAAGGGGAGGAGTGCTGAGGCACCAGCCCCTGCCAAGCCCCCTGCAGGGGCTCACCGTCACCCCACCGCCCCCACCCCCAGGGCAGCAAGGAGCGCTTCCACTGGCAGAGCCACAATGTGAAGCAGAGCGGCGTGGACGACATGGTGCTTCTACCCCAGATCACTGAGGACGCCATCGTGGGCAACCTCCGCAAGCGCTTCATGGATGACTACATCTTTGTACCCTGGGCCGTGGGCGGGGTGGGCAGATGCAGGACTCAGGGACAGGAGGATGACTGACCAGTGGATGGAGGGATGGTGGGTGGATGAGGGCAGGGGAGGATGAAAGAGAGGCTGCAGCACGGAAGGGACACGCATACCTGAGCACAGGAACAGAGTGGGGATGGGCAGCAAGAGCACGGGCCGTTAGGACACAGGGGACAGCGCAGTGACAGTGGGGCTCCAGTTGGTGGTGGCCGTGGCTTTCACTGCTCCCTCTGCTCTGGGGTAACTCAGGCACAGCACCCTCTGTTCCCCTCTTCCTGGATCAGCTCAGTTTTTTCCTAAGACACCTGGAGTTTCTCCATCTCTTTCTCCAAGCCACAGGGCTCTAGGAGGCCTCAAGGGAGCAGGAGGAGGGGAGGACAGGGCCCCTTGAGGGACACAGCTTGCCAGGACGCTGCATGGCCCTTAACCACCTCCACCCCAGACCTACATTGGCTCCGTGCTCATCTCTGTAAACCCCTTCAAGCAGATGCCCTACTTCACAGACCGCGAGATCGACCTCTACCAGGGCGCGGTGAGGCGGAAGGCTGGGTGGGAGCCACAGCCCCAAGGCCTCCCCACCGACCTTAGACCTAGGCTGAGCCCTGATCTCTCCCACCAGGCCCAGTATGAGAATCCCCCACACATCTATGCCCTCACCGACAATATGTACCGGAACATGCTTATAGATTGTGAGAACCAGTGTGTCATCATCAGGTACAGAGTGGGAACCCCAGATCCTCCTCCCCAAGGCCCCCTCAAACAGCATCACCACCCCAGGGAGGTTTAATTGGAACTCCTGATCCAAACAGAGCCTCGCTGTCCCTCTCCACCCCCAGCCCCACTCTACTTAGCTTCTCACCGTCTGATCTATGATGTATTTTATGCATTCATTCTGTTATTGCCCACCTGTTCCATCTAAGTGTCAGAACGACAGAGATTTAGATCCATCTTGTTCACTATGGTATCCCCAATAGCCTGGGCTATTGCTTGGCACCCAATAGGCGTCAATGAATGAATGATCAGAGCCCCAACTGGAAAGGGCACTTCCTCCACCCCTGGTCACCCATCATCCTTTCCCTCACCCATCCCGCAGTGGAGAGAGTGGAGCTGGGAAGACAGTGGCGGCCAAATATATCATGGGCTACATCTCCAAGGTGTCGGGCGGAGGCGAGAAGGTCCAGGTAAGGCAAAACAGGAAGCAGGACCAGGTCTCCCCACACGGAATTTCATCCGCTCACCTCCAAACTCCCACACCCCACCTCAGTCTGACCTCTTCCCGCACCCACCTGCCTCTTTCCCCAGCACGTGAAAGATATCATCCTGCAATCAAACCCGCTGCTGGAAGCCTTTGGCAATGCCAAGACAGTGCGCAACAATAACTCCAGTCGCTTTGTGAGTCTTTGTGGCCTTACGCTGTTTGTCTCTGTCTCTGTCTCTTTCCTTTACCTGTATGCTCAAGAGTACAGGAAATACCTGCTCCTCAATGGGAGACTGGCTTCCTGTTCATGATTCCTCTGAAAAAAAGAGTCCCCCATCAGCAGCTCTGTGGAGGCCAAGACACGTTCATGTACGATTCCTGAATACTCCTCCCCTGGCTGCAACTAGGCTATGTCGGTTCCTGTTTGCATTTCAGGTCCCATTTATTCCCTCATTCATTCTTTCTTTCATCAAATGCTTCTTGGAGTCCTTCTTTGTGTCAGGTGCTATGCTGAGCCTAATGAAAGACAGAATAGGTAAACAGATTTGGGTTTGTCATCATTTTGTGTCACTGTTTGGATGTGTGGCTTGGACCAAAAAAAAATAATAATAATGTAACCTTGTGGGTCTCCTCTGTTGGAATGGGATGATGGTGTGGTGGCTCAGATGGTAAAGAATCTCCCTGTACTTCAGGAAACCCAAGTTTGATCCCTGAATCAGGAAGATTTCCTGGAGGAGGGAATGGCTGTCCAGTCCAGTATTTTTGCCTGGAGAATCCCATGGACAGAGGAGCCTGGTGGGCTACAGTCTGTGGGGTCGCAAAGAGTTGGACACGACTGAGTGACTAACAATTTCACTTTCATAGACTTCAATAATTTCAGTAAATGCTTGAACATGGAAATGGCTTAATGAATTCTGACACTAATGAGATTTTTTTCCCTAGATATTATTATCTATAATATTAATTATATTTTATTTTCTAATATAATTATATTTGAAGTATTTTCTCCAATATTTTATTTTAAAAATTTTCATATGCATGGAAAAGCTAAACACTACAGTGAACACCTGTATGCTCATCTCCTAGATTCTACCATTAATATTTTACTATTCTTGCTTAATCATATGTGCATCAATCCACTTTTTTTATGCACTGCAAACTAAAACGTCATACTTTTCCCTCAAACACTTAAGCATGCAGATGATTAATCAGAGTCCAATATAAATTTGCAGCTCTCTTTCATTTCTTTTAAAGTTAAATTTGCATACAGCAAAATGTGTAAATCTAAAGGGGACTATTCATTAATTTAGACAAGTGCATACAGCCGTGCAACCAACACTCCTATCAGTATACAGAATATCACCATCTCTGCAGAAAGTCTCCTCTTGTCTCTTTCTAATAAACCTCTACTTCTACCTTACCCAAGAAGTCACTCTAATTTTTTTTTGCACCATAGATTAGTTTCAGCAGTTTTACAATAATTTCATATAAATAGAATCACAGTCTGTGTTTTCAGACTACTAATATACAGCAAAACATGGATGAACTGAAAGAACATGTAATTCTATTTTATTTTATTCTATTGCTGTTGTTGTACTCAGTGGTGTCCAACTCTTTTGCGACCATGGACTATAGCCTGCCAGGCTCCCCTGTCGGTGGGATTTCCCAGGCAAAAATACTGGAGTGGGTTGCTACTTCCTTCTCCAAGGGATCTTTCCGATCCAGGGGTCGAACCCGAGGTACTTATGTCTCCTGCGTTGGCAGGCAGATTCTTTACGACTGGTGCTCCCTGGGAAGCCCCTTATTTTATATAGTTTTGGCTCAGACGGTAAAGAATCCACCTGCAATGCAGGAGACCTGGGTTCGATTCTTGGGTTGGGAAGATTCCCTGGAGAAGGGAATGGCAACAGGGCTAGAGGTCCCAGGTTAGGGCTTGAATCATCAGGGAGGGAGGAAAAGGTATTCCTGGCCCAGGACCCATTTTAAGCAAAGGCTGGAGGGAGGGAGCTGGTGAGAACAGTAAGTGGGAGTTGGGGAGAGAAGAGCTACTTGAGGTCACTTGGGGAAGAAGGCTCATAAGACCCATCCCCAGTCCCTCCTCACGTGTAGCCCTGGGACCCTGGGCGGGGACTGATGTGGCTTTCTCGGGTTCAGGGCAAGTACTTTGAGATCCAGTTCAGCCGAGGTGGGGAGCCGGATGGGGGCAAGATCTCCAACTTCCTGCTGGAGAAATCCCGCGTGGTCATGCAGAATGAAAACGAGAGGAATTTCCACATTTACTACCAGGTGCAAGGAAGGTGGCCATGGGGCTGCGGCAGAGGGAGCCCCACTGGAGCCCAGGGGGGATACCAAGGGAGGGTCGGTGTTTGGGAGCCCATGACGGCGAGGACTGGGAGGTTAGGAGGGCTGCACCCGTCCACTACCACGTGAATGAGCTTCACTCGCCCTCCAGCTGCTGGAAGGGGCCTCTCAGGAGCAGCGGCAGAACCTAGGGCTCATGACTCCCGACTACTATTACTACCTCAACCAGTCAGACACCTACAAGGTGGACGGCACTGATGACCGGAGCGACTTCAGTGAGACTCTGGTGAGCACCTGTTGCCACTTCAGCCCCGGGAAACCTTCTTGTGTTACAAATCGGGAAACCAAGGCCCGGAGAGGGACAGGGACTTGCCCGAGGTCACACAGCAAAAAAAAAAAAAAAGAAAGCCAGGAGAGAGGTCCAGGTGTCCTGACCGTGCCCTGCCCCCGCCCACGTTTGTGCTGTGGCCACTGAACCTAACCCGCGGGTCGGCTGGAGGTCGGGCTTTGCACCCCAGGCTCTGTGCCCCATGTGCCTACAGAGCGCCATGCAAGTCATCGGGATCCCAGCCAGCGTCCAAGAGCTGGTCCTGCAGCTCGTGGCGGGCATCTTGCATTTGGGAAACATCAGCTTCTGCGAAGACGGGAATTACGCCCGGGTGGAGAGCGCAGACCGTGAGTGTGGGTGCTGCGGAGGGTGTGGTGGAGGCGTGTGTGTGTGTGTGTGTGTGTGTGTGTGTGTGTGTGTGTGTGTGCGTGCGCGTGTGAATTGCTTCCTCCCAGTTGTGGCCCCCGGAGGCTGAGAACCTAAGCGAACAAGATCGATGTCACGGGGCAAAAATGGGGAGAGATGGGAGCCCCCGTGTGAGGCACAAGAACCCGACCGGCTGCTCCCTTTCTCCCCACCCCACCATCTGGCAGTCCTGGCCTTCCCCGCCTACCTCCTGGGCATTGACAGCGGGCGGCTGCAGGAGAAACTGACCAGCCGCAAGATGGACAGCCGCTGGGGCGGACGCAGTGAGTCCATTGACGTGACCCTGAATGTGGAGCAAGCAGCCTACACACGGGATGCTCTGGCCAAGGGGCTCTATGCCCGTCTCTTTGACTTCCTCGTGGAGGCAAGTGGGGCTCTTGGGACAGGGGTAGGGGGAGAGGGGCTCTAGGGCAGCACCAGGCCCAGGGCTCGGACCAGCCAAGAGGGGAAGGGGTAGCGTCTTGATTGTCATGACCTTGCTAATGCCCAGCTGTGGGATGTACCACACAGGGAAGGAGGTGCTTTGATGGGAGATTTAAGGTCTTCCTTAAAGACTTAAGGTCTTCCTTAAAAACTAATCTGTGGGTTTCCCTGGTGGCTCAGACAGTAAAGAATCTGCCTGCAAAGGAGTGAGACTTGGGTTCGATCCCTGGGTAGGAAAGATCCCCTGGAGAAGGGAATGGCAATGCACTCAAGTATTCTTGCCTAGAGAATCCCATGGACAGAGGAGCCTGATGGGCTACAGTCTATGGGGTCGCAAAACAGTTGGACACAACTGAGCAAATAATACTTTCACTTTCACTTTGGCTGTTGCATGGAGCCCAAGCAGGAGGGGGCTATCGGAAATGTCCAGGCCTGGATCAAGATGGGGGCTGCTGGAATGGAGAGGGGTGGGTGCCTTAGAGAGAGCCATGAAGGTGGCTGTCAGAAGGACAAAGTGGTGGACCACGTGATGGTGGATGAGAACAGGATGTGTCAAGGTCAAGAACGGTGACTAAACGTGCAATGGTTGCAAACAGCAGCCTCCTTGGTAGTGTAGGTGGCCTGTTGCCTAAGGGATCTCGGAGACAGTCCTTTCCAGGGGACATTCATGATGGACACACTGCCCCCTAGTCTAGGCTCCAGACAGGTGTGCAAGGTGTCTTTGGAAAGCCCCAGGGCCTAGTGGCCAGGGTCCACCCTGGCCAAGTCATGATGTCCATCGGCACCAGGCTGCAGACCAAGGAGCATATGTTTGAGGCCCTCCACAGGGCCAAGTTCAAGTTCCCTGGCTGCCAGAAGATCCATATCTCCTAGAAGTGAGGATTTACTGAGTTCAACATGGATGAATTTGGAAACATGGTGGCAGAAAAGCGGCTCATTCCAGATGGCTGTGGGGTCAAATACAGCCCTAATCACTGTCCCCTGGACAAATGGTGGGCCCTGTGCTCATGAGAGCCTGGGCACTGTCCCCCTCCTTACTCGGGCATGCTAAGTTGCCTCAGTCATGCCTGACTCTTTGCGACTCTATGTACTGTAGCCCAACAGACTCCTCTGTCCATGGGATTCTCCAGGTAAGAATACTGGAGTGAGTTGCCAGTTCCTCCTCCAGGAGGTCTTCCCAACAAAGGGATCAAACCTGTCTCTTGCACTGATAGGCAGATTCTAGCGCCACCTGGGAAGCCCGCTCTTTACTCATGACCACCAATAAATCCCACTTTTCTGTCAAAAAAAAAAAAAGGATTGTGACTGTAGTAGCCAACACTCCATAGCAATTAATGCATGCCAGCTATGGTTCTGTTCTTCATGCATCAATTTATTTAATTCTTAAGAAAAAGCCCTCTAAGAGAGATGCTACTGTGAACCCATTTTAAAGATGAGCAAATAGAGGTGCAAAGTGGTTAAGGGGCAGAGCCAGCTCCCAAGGCAGGAACCCTAATGTCCTAACACCTGGCTTCTTGTAGGAATGACAGACAGGGGTGAGGGTAGGCACAGCGATGGGGAAGGCAGGAGAGACACTGGTGGGAGGGGACAAGAGCATTTCAAGAGAGTGGCAGGCCAGTGTAGCCACTCACCTAGTGTCCCTGTGCATCACAGGCCATCAACCGTGCCATGCAGAAGCCCCAGGAGGAGTACAGTATCGGTGTGCTTGACATCTACGGCTTTGAGATCTTCCAGGTATGACCCTGTGGCCAACCCACGCCCACCCTGGGGGAGAGGGGCCTCCAGCATCAGCCCACTGAGGGAGGCACGCTTTTCCTCCCTTGGCAGAAAAACGGATTTGAGCAGTTCTGCATCAACTTTGTCAACGAGAAACTGCAGCAGATCTTTATTGAACTCACTCTGAAGGCTGAACAGGTGGGCAGGGGAAGACAACTGGCCAGGGCCAGGGGTCACTGGGGAGGAGATGTGGGACCATGAAGGTTGCCAATCAACCAGGGAAACCCCAGCCCCACATGGGCACTTCTCTCTGCTGATATGTCCAAGCTCCTTCTTCACAAGAGGTTTTCTACCTCTAAAGCTCTGATGAGGGCTGGAGCATTGCCTCTTTGTTCAAACCTTCAATGGGCTTCCTGGTGGCTCAGATGGTAAAGAACCTGCCTGCCAATACAGGAGACATGGGTTTGATCCCTGGGTCAGGAAGATCCCCTGGAGGAGAGCATGACTACCCACTCCAGTATTCTTGTCTGGAGAATCCCATGGACAGAGGAGCCTGGTGGGCTACAGTCCATGGGGTTGCAAAGAGTCGGACACGACTGAGCAGCACCTGCTGTGTAGTAGGCACTGTTTGCAGTGCTGAGAAGACTTCCATGAATGGGATGGACAAAATCTTGCCATTTTCATTCTACCCATCCTGCAGAGGCAGAGCCTGAGACTAGGATTCAGGGCAAATACCAGGAGATGATTGAAGAAGTGAGAAAGGGATTTCTTTTTTTTTTTTTTTTTTGGCTACACCACACTGCATGTGAGATCTTATATTCCCACCAGGGACTGAACCCATACCCTCTGCAGTGGAAGAGCAGAGTCTTAACCACTGGCCTTTCAGGCTCTGAAAGGGAATTTTTTTAAGAGCCAAATGGGATGTATTCATGAAAAGATCACACTTCAGGCAACTGGGGCTCAATTCTGGTGCCCCGGGGGGAAGGCCTGACCTCCAGAGAAATGAGATTTGTTATCAGCGACAGTCCTAAGTGATGAGATGGGAAGGACAAGTTATGGGGGGGACATCTGTCACACTTCCTCCACCCATGCTTGTGAAGCTAACATTCTAGAAACACTCACATCTTTGTCCAGATGCCCAGTCCCATCCCTGCCCCCTTTGCCACCCCCAGGAGGAGTACGTACAGGAAGGTATCCGCTGGACCCCCATCCAGTACTTCAACAACAAAATCGTCTGTGACCTCATCGAAAACAAGCTGGTGAGGGCTGAGCCAAGATTTGGGGGTTCTCGCTGGGCCCCAGTCAGAACTGGGCTTGGGAAATCACTGTGCCCCTGAGCTGGGCTTGGAAGAGCTGGGAGGTTCTGGGCCCCCATAGACCTTTCTGACCCACGCTCCCCCTTAGGCAGATGGAGCCCCACTGACATACCCATCAGCCACCACGTCCATTCACTCTGCTCACCTGTCATTTATTCACTCCACAAACATCGCCCCCAAGGCAGGCTGCGGGGAAGAGAGGGGTCAAAGTTGACAGGTCCCCTTTCATCTCCATCTGGGGAAAGGATACAGGCACCAATCTCTTATAGGGTTCCCCACCCCATCCTGTACCAGCGAGCTTCCACAGCATCCCCACACACTGGAGCTTCCCCTCACTTCTGCTCCCTCCCAGGAACGGCAAGGGGTTGGGGCCGGGCCGGGTTGAGCTCTTCCCCACCTCCTCACGCTCGCCCCTACAGAGCCCCCCAGGCATCATGAGCGTCCTGGACGACGTGTGCGCCACCATGCACGCCACGGGCGGCGGCGCCGACCAGACGCTGCTGCAGAAGCTGCAGGCAGCCGTGGGCAACCATGAGCACTTCAACAGCTGGAGCGCGGGCTTCGTCATCCACCACTACGCGGGCAAGGTGCGCCCCGCCCCCCACCCTCGGACCCCGCCCCTCGGATCCTCGGGCTCCGCCCCCTAAGACCCAACCCCGCCCATCAGATCCCGCCCCCTAGGGCCCCGCCCCCACTCCTCAGACCCTGTCCCTCGGACCCCGCCCGTCAGGCCCCGCCCCTCAGACACCCCCACACACACCTCCAGAGGCTCCTCGCTACAGCCTCCCAATCTCCCAACAGAAGGAATCCACCCAGACACCAGCCAGTGCTAAAGAACACTGATCCCCTTCTCAAGCCCTCCCCCTACTGACCAGAAACACGATCCCCGCCTCCCACTAACCCCCAGGAATTGGCCTAGATCCCCCACTATCATGGCATTTCAGCAGGGCTAGTATACCTACTGTCCACTGCCCCATCAAGGCTACAGCGTTCCCAACTAACAGGACAGCGACCCCTGCCCCTTACAGACTTCTTGGGTGGCTCAGTGGTAAAGAATCTGCCTGCCATTGCGAGAGATGCGGGTTTCATCCCTGGGTCAGGAAGATACCCTGGAGAAGGGGATGGCAACCCACTCTAGTATTGCCTGGAGACTCCCACGGACTGAGGAGCCTGGTGGGCTACAGTCCAAAAGGACTGAGCACCCCCACCTTCCCACTTTACAGGACACAAACTCCCTCCCATCAATCCCAAATTAGGCAGCAGAGCCCCCTAAGCCCCAATCTGAGCTATAAGCCCCAGTGTCCCCCTGACCCAGTACATGGCCCCCCTTCTTCTGATCCCAATTTGGAGACCCCTGGATCATGCCGCAACCTACCGCCTCGACAGACCCCCTACAGACATACCCCTACCCAAAGTTTCAGAAGCCCACTGTCCTCCCACCCTGGCCAAGGTCCCCCTCCCCAGTTTACAAGACTGCAGACTCTCTTTGACCTTATCATGGCAGTAAACAGCCCCAGTGGTTCCCTGACTGTGCTGCAGCCCACCATTCCTAAAGTGGGCTGAGGCTCCGTGCTCCTCATCCTGAGAGTAGCCTGACCAGAACTATAGGGAGCCTGCACCCTGGATGGCAGACCCAGTCTACAAGCCAGGCTGAAGCCCCCCCCCCCCCCACCAAACTCCAGTCAGTGCCATAACCCTCCTGACACAATCCCCCAGGCCCCTAATCGACCAGAACACAGAGGCTCAATGTGACCTTTTGATTCCAAATCAATTAGCAGACACCCAGGGACTGCTCTCCCCTACCCAGATTACAGCCCCTCACTCCCCAAGCTGGGATATAACTATCACCTCCTTCCTCTGATCCAGCCTGCAGCTCCCTTCCCCAATCTGGACTGTAACCCTCCATCTTCTCTCCCCTCTGAACCAGACTGCAGTCCTAACCTCCAATCTAACCTTGAACATCAGACCTCCAGGCCCCCTCCCAACCAGGTCCATGCTGCTCCCAACGGCCTAATATGAACCATAGATACTACCCAGTCTTCTCACCCCAGAGCAGGCCCCCATGGGACCCCTGATACCTCACTTCAGACTCTCACTACCCCCCATGCCACCTTCCTCCAGGTCTCCTATGACGTCAGCGGCTTCTGCGAAAGGAATCGTGATGTCCTCTTCTCTGACCTCATAGAGTTGATGCAGACCAGTGAACAGTGAGTGGTCTCAGGCGTGGAGGTCTCTGGGCAACTCCCTGTGGGGATGGGGGAGGCCCAGGAACCACCTAACCTTCCCCAGAGCTCCCATCATTCCATAGAGTTTGTGGGGGCAGCTGTTTCTAGTGAATTTTGTTGTTCAGTGGCTCAGTCGTTTCTGATTCTTCATGACCCCATGGACTGCACGCCAGCCTCCCCTGTCATTCACTGTCTTCCAGGGTTTGTTCAAAGTCATGTCCATTGAGTGCTATCCAGCCATCTCATCCTCTGCCACCCCCTTCTCCTGCCCTCAATCTTTCCCAGCGTCAGGATATCTTCCAATGAGTTGGCTCTTTGCATCATGTGGCCGAAGTATTAGAGCTTCAGCTTCAGTCCTTCTAATGAATGCTTAGGGTTGATTTTCTTTAGGATTGACTGGTTTATCTCCTTGTGTCCAAGGAACTCTCAGGAGACTTCTCCAGCACCACAATTTGAAAGCAAATGGAATAGAGCATAGGGTGAATGTTCTAAGACAGTGGTTCGTAAAATGCTGATGGTGTGGTTTCTAGGCTGGTAACATGAGCATCTTGTGATACAAACAGAATCTCAGGCTCCACCGTAAACTGAATGACTTAAGAGTCTGCATTTTAACAAAATCCCAGGAGCCATGTGTACATTCGAGTTTGGGAACCACTGATTTAGAGCAACACTGTCCAATATTATTCCACATCCAATAAAACTGAATCTACACATATACTTATTTTTAAATGGCCCGATTCAAGTCTAAATTGCATACCATTAAATGCATCCATTTTTAGAAATGATTTTTAATAAATGTATAGGATTGTACAGCCATCACAACAATCCAATTTGAAACATGTGTATTATCCACAAAGATCCCTCGTGCAAAACTGCAGGCAAATCCCCGTTCCTATCACTTGTGTGGGCTTCCCTGGTGGCTCAGCAGTAAAGGAATCCACTTGCAATGCAGGAGACATAGGGGTTCGATCCCTTGGTGTGGGGGAGAAGATCCCCTGAAGGAGGAAATGGCAACCCACTCCAGTATTCTTGCCTGGAGAATCCCATGGACAGAGGAGCCTGGTCCATAGGGTCGCAAAGAGTTGGACATGACTGAGCACGCATGTGTGCAAACACATAGTCTGCATCTACTAAGCAGTCCACTCATTCTAGATTATAGCCCTCAGGGAAGATCTCATCAAAGAGGAATGTAACAATGAACATAACAATGTTGTCAAACCAAACTCAGGCCTGCCCACCTGATTCACTACAGAGTCAACCTCCCAACACTAGGAGGCGGTGAAGGAAAGTACAGCATTAATTGCAGGTCCAAGCAAGGAGAACAGGTAGCTCTACTCAAAAGACCCCAAACTCCCAAAGGCTTTCAGGGAAGGATCTTTACAGATAGTGTAAGAGAAAGGGTCACAGGGTGTGATCCTTTCACAATTTTCTGATCAGTTGATGGTGAGGTAACAGGGTGATGTTTCAGGAATCTTAATCATCAACCTTCTGGTTCCAGCTGGTCTACATGCTGGTGGTCAGAATTTATTTAACTTCTTCTACCTGGCAGGGGTTTTAGTATCTGCAAAACAGCTTAAGGATATGGCTCAGGATATTATCTATAGCCCTTTGTTGTTAGTCGCCAAGTCGTGTCCAACTCTTTGTGACCCCATGGAACTGTAACCCCCCAGGCTCCTCTGTTCATGGGATTTCCCAGGCAAAAATATTGGAGTGGGTTGTCATTTTTTTCTCTCCAGGGAATCTTCCCAATCCAGAGATTGAACCCTTGAACCCTCATCTCCTGCATTGGCAGGAGGATTCT
This sequence comes from Okapia johnstoni, assembly GCA_024291935.2. Classification (NCBI taxonomy): domain Eukaryota; kingdom Metazoa; phylum Chordata; class Mammalia; order Artiodactyla; family Giraffidae; genus Okapia; species Okapia johnstoni. The sequence goes on along the minus strand of CM044316.1, from coordinate 13,672,137 downwards.
TTACCAATGAGCCACCAAGGAAGCCCTCTACACCCGTTGAGGAAGAATTGAAAGTCTTTAGCTTTCCTTTACAGCTAAACTATCATTATTTTGTTCTGCTTGACCGCTTCCCTTTGTTTCTGTATTTTCTCACTTTTCTGATTAAATTTGCCCTTTGGAATTCAGAGAAGGCCTAGAAGGCTAAAGCTTTCCAACAGAAAATAGGTGGGGGACATGGGAAGGAGGAGGAATTGTCTGTCTTTGGGAAGTTCCCCTCAAAGGTCCTGCTCAGTTTCACCAAAGTGAATTTAACCAATCTCCTGTTGATGGACACTGAGGTTGTGCCCATCTGTGGCTATCACCCATGGGGCTGCAGCAGCAAGGTCCTTGTCTGTATTTCCCTGCACGCACGTGCAAGCCTCTGCCTGTAAGACGGTTCCTCCAAGGGGACCTACCCGTGATGCCAGAGATGCCACATCACTTAGTCAAACTGTTTTATTTTACTTGCTACCCAAGTCATGCACAGTCACAGAGAAAAAAGTAACCATACAAAGAAATCAAGGAACCAAAAGGATGAAACCCACCCTCTGGTTCTCATCATCACACCCGCTGACATTCAGGGAGAACCGCACATGTACAGCATGATCTCTGGGTCCCAGACACCTCAATAGCCCCACCTCCAGGAAGGCACCCAAGGTTCACCTGCACCTCCAAACTCCTTCTCTTCCCCCACCCAGGGCCTTCCTCCGAATGCTCTTTCCTGAGAAGCTGGATGCGGAAAAGAAGGGCCGCCCCAGCACCGCCGGCTCCAAGATCAAGGTGGGCACAGGGATGGATGGGTCCAATTCTCTTATTCCTATGTCCATCTCTACCCATCGCAGAGCCTCTGCTCCTCCCTCTGGCATCCTCTATTCAACAAGGGCTTCTTCCAGTGCTGCGGTTGGGGAGCTTGGACCAGCTTCCTTAATGTCCTCCTAACCCCCTAAATCCAGACATGAGCCATCATCCTAATGATTTTTTTTTTCAGCCTTTTGGTCATTTGTCACTTTCTTTTCATTATGGTAAAATATACATAAAGTGAAAGTCTTAGTCACTCAGTTGTGTTCAACTCTTTGGGATCCCATGGACTGTCACCAGCCAGGCTCCCCTGTCCATGGGATTCTTCTCCAGGCAAGAATACTGGAGTGGGTCACCATTCCCTTCTCCAGGCGACCTTCCTGACCCAGGGATTGAACCCACACCTCCCACATTGTCAGGAGGATTCTTTACCGTCTGAGCCTTAACCATTTTCAAGTGTACATCTCAGCGGCATGAAGGACATTCACATTGTTGTGCAACCATCCCCACCATCGAGCTCCAGAACTTTCTCACCTTCCCAAATTGAAACTTTGTCCCCATTAATCACTAACTCCCCATCCTCTCCCCCAGCCCCCGGCACCTGCCATCCTACTTTCTGTCTCTATGGGTGTAACTCTTCTGGGGACTTCCTATAAGTGGAATTGGACACTTATGTGGCTGGTTTATTTCACTGAGCATAATATCTTCAAGGTTCATGCACATGTCAGAATTTCCTCCCTTTTTAAGGCTGAATAATATACCATGGTTATAATGGATATTTTCTTATCCATTCCTCCACTGATGGACACTTGGGCTGTTGTTACCTTTTGGCTGTTGTGAAGAGTGCTTTTATGAACATGGGTGTACCATCATAATAATACTTTAATAACAGTATATTGGGCACTTCTCAGTGCTGGCAGCAAACACAAGACACTTTACAGACAAGAAATTAGTCCCACCTGGCAGATGGGAGGCCAAGGCTCAGAGAGGCACAGTCACTGGCTCAGATCGCACAGCAGAACTGTGATCCATGCCAGGGTCTCTCCTACCACTCCTCCAGTCTTCCCCCTTGGAATGATTTCCTTTCTAGTCTCCTCTGAAGGACTACCTCTCAGGCACACACGTGTGATTCTCTGCTTTTAAAACACCTGTGCCCCAAAGGACAGGCAGAAATAACCAGGCAGTGTGTGCCCCCACGTGCTCAGCTATTCCATCAACAAACCTTCACTGAGCACTTACTCTGCACCTGGCTAAGCAGTGAGTGCGGCAGACATGAGAGCTCCTGCTTTGGGGTTCAAGGGTCAGGTACACACACAGGATATCAGCCCCATGTGGTACGTGCTAACAGAGCTACATAGGGACCAGGGATACCTCAGTCCATCAGGTGCCACACCCCATGTTCCCATGCAGTGTGTCTCAGTCTCTTGGGGCTGTATTCAGAACGGGAAGAGGGGCCAGAGGGTCCCATCTGTGCCCCCCATCCCCATCTTCTCTCCCCCCTTAGAAACAAGCCAATGACCTGGTGTCCACACTGAAGAGATGCACGCCCCACTACATCCGATGCATCAAGCCCAACGAGACCAAGAGGCCTCGCGACTGGGAGGAGAACAGGTGACCCCCCACCCCTACCCCATCTAAGCCAGTCCACACTGCCTGTCCCCGAGACTGACCCTCCCTAGCAAACCTCCCCAACCCCCACCCAGGGTCATGGAATCCATCACAGGTCTCACCCGGGCTAACCCCTAGGACCAGCGCAAAACCCCTCAGGGTCCTGGGGTTACACCTAGCACTGACCAAGGTCCCCAGGGAGGATCCCAGACTGTCTGTGGAACTGATAATACATTCCCTCTCATTCCCCAGGCCCCAGGACACACCCCTAGAATTGACCCTAGAACTGACCACGCAGCAAACACCGACCCCTCCCCCTAGAACCCAGGCCCCCAGTGCAGAGAACTAACTCCCAAGTGGACCCCTGGACCAGCACTGAACCTCCTCTCTAGACCTCAAAACTCACCCCCTAAACTGCTCCCAGCATGAATCCAGACAGCCCCGGAGCGGTGAGGCCGCCACCAGGGGACTCAGGCTGCCCTCTCCCCAGGGTCAAACACCAGGTGGAGTACCTGGGCCTGAAGGAGAACATCAGGGTGCGCCGCGCGGGCTTTGCCTACCGCCGCCAGTTCGCCAAGTTCCTGCAGAGGTGAGGCATCCCTGCCACACTCACCCACCACCCTTAGCCTCGCCAGCCTCTCAGACCCTCCCCCGCCCTGGCCTCCAGGTACGCCATTCTGACCCCCGAGACGTGGCCGTATTGGCGTGGGGACGAGCGTCAGGGGGTCCAGCACTTGCTGCGGGCAGTCAACATGGAGCCAGACCAGTTCCAGATGGGGAGCACCAAAGTCTTTGTCAAGAACCCCGAGTCCGTAAGTGTGTGGGAGAGACAGACAGACACCAGCATCACCTGCATGGTCCTGTTCTTCAGGTGCCTGGTGACCGTGGGCACGTTTCCTCCCCACCACCCTCAAGCCTCGGTTTCTCCATTTGGAAACTGGGGAGAGTCCTAGTCACCCTGCAGGATCAACGTGAGAATTAGACAAAATGGAAAGTCCGAGGCACAGTGCCTGGCCTGTAGTAGTTGCTCAGGAAACCTAAATTAGTGGGACTTCCCTGGTGGTTCAGCGGTTAAGACGCTGAGCTTCCAATGCAGGGGGTGCAGGTTTGATCCCTAGTGGAGGAACTAGGATCCTTCATGTCATTGGGCATGGCAAAAAATATATATATATATTAGCTAGAGGGTCCTTGGTGGCCAGGAAGCAGGTAGAGAAACACACAGCCACCTGCGGTGATAGCCCCTTGGAAGGGACCGGAATGCCTTTTCATCCCTTCCTTTGTTCTTTCCTCCATCTCCTTCTTCTATCATCTTCATTCCTTCCTTTGCCTTCTTTCCTCTCACCCTATTTTCTCTCTCTTTTCTTATTTCATTCCTTCATTCATGAGTACCTGGACCAGAGATTCAGGTCAAAGTGGCAATTTTCTTAGTTTATTTTTATGTATTCTTTGGCTACGCCACACAGCACACAGAATCTTAGTGCCCTGATCAGGGATCGAACCCATGCACCCTGCAATGGAAGTTTAGATTCTTAACCACTGGCCTGCCAGGGCAGTCCCAAAGTGGCAATTTTCTTGTTACAAGACAAACCTTATTTCACATCCTCCAATATAGAAATAATCCTTCTACCACACTGTCATCAGCTCCTAGCCTTTTATCAAAAGTCTGGAAGCATCCCAAACTTTACGCTGCCTCTACTTTCAGGAGCAAAAGCAACAATGACAATAAGTTCTAGGGATCTAACATACAGGGCAGTGGGGTGATTAAGGCTGGCAGCAATATATTATATACTGGGGGCTTCCTTGGTGGCTCAGGCAGTAAAGAATCCGCCTGCAGTGTGAGACTTGGGTTCAATCCCTGGGTTGGGAAGGTCCCCTGGAAGAGGTCATGGCAACCCACTCCAGTATTCTTGCCTGGAGAATCCCCAGGGACAGAGGAGCCTGGCAGGCTACAGTCCATGGCGTCGCAAAGAGTCGGACATGACTGAGTGACTAAGCACACCACATTATATACTGGAAATTTGCTTAGGGAGTAGATCTTCAATATTCTTGCTACAAGAAAGACATGGTAATTATGTGGTAATTATGTGACAGGACAGAAGGGTTAGCTAACCTATAGTGGTAATCATTTTGCAACATAGTATGTATATCAGATCAACATATATGTGTACACTTTAAACTTACACAGCGCTGTATGTCAGTTATAGCTCAATAAAGCTGGGAGGGGGCAAATTTTTAAAAAAGCAACAGTGACAAGAAAGCAAGGTGAAGAAGCCCCTAAGGGCCTGTCTGGCCACCTGCTTTGGTGTGAGGACTGCAAAGTACACAGAGAGATAACCATCTCAGTGAACTGTGTTGGTTCACCAGACTTCCAAGGGAATCTTAGGTTCCAGAGAAGCTGGAGCATGGGGGCAAGGTGTGCTGGGGGTGTGGGCCAGGCCCAGCTGGGTGCCCATCACCTGCATAATCATGTCACCTGCTCCATAGCCTCTCAAGGACTTTATGAAGACAACCAGGGGATTGTCTGCATGATTCCCTTGATGTTACTGTAATTTACAAGTAACTGTTCTCTCATCAAAGCAAAAACATAACACAGTGGGGTGGAGGCTCTAGAGATTCCATAGCTACAAAAACAGTCTTTCTTGGGAGGTCCACATTCTTCATCCCCCAGGTATGTTGGCATCTACCTCCTAGAGCTTTTCCCTATGGATGTACTTTGCTCCAAAGAATAAAAACAGTGTAGAATCACATTCAAAATAGATATTGTTAGTAACAGAAACTTGGGCTGCTCTGGTCCCTCAGATGGTAAAGAATCTGCCTGCAAAGCAGTAAGACCTGGCTTCGATCCCTGGGTTGAAGGGAATGGCTACCCACTCCAGTAAACAGTACAAACCAAAACTGTCTGAGGCTAAAATTGCACCTGGAAGAATTTAAGTGGTAACACATAAGAAAGAGAAGAGAGAGGGAGGGGTAGAAAAAAAGAGGAAAATGGGAGAGTGAGAGAGAGAAAGAGAATCCATCTTGCTGGTTACTGGCAAATTGGAATATATGACTCTGAAAGGAAAAGATAAAAATTGACACACACACAAAAAAAGATGAAAGAATGCTCAGTTCAGTTCAGTTGCATCTGACTCTTTGTGACCCCATGAACTGCAGCACGCCAGGCCTCCCTGTCCATCACCGACTCCGAGTTTGCTCAAACTCATGTCCATAGAGTCAGTGATGCCATCCAACTATCTCATCCTCTGTCATCCCCTTCTCCTGCCTTCAATCTTTCCCAGCATCAAGGTCTTTTCCAATGAGTCAGCTCTTCCCATCAGGTGATCAGAATATTGGAGCTTCAGTTTCAGCATGAGTTCTTCCAATGAATATTCAGAGTTGATGTCCTTTAGGATGGACTGGTTGGATCTCCTTGCTGTCCAAGGGACTCTCAAGAGTCTTCTCCAACACCACAGTTCAAAAGCATCAATTCATCAGCATTCAGCCTTCTTTATGGTCCAACTCTCACATTTGTACATGACTACTGGAAGAACCATAGCCTTGACTATACGGACCTTTGTGGCAAAGTAGTGTCTCTGATTTTTAATATGCTGTTTAGGTTTGTCATGGCTTTTCTTCCAAGGAGCAAGTGTCTTTTAACTTCATGGCTTCAGTATGAAAAGAATGCTAGCACTGGCTAAGACAATAGAACGTAAAATAAAATTTTGACCAAAATTGCACTCTGCATATTTTGAGGGGGGAAAGGTGAACTAGCTGGAAATAATGAAGCTCATAAAGGTAAAAGCTTGGTGGGAAAGTTTTTAAAATTTCGTTTATTTAATTTTTGGCCCCACCCTGCAGCATGTCAGATCCTAGTTCCCCAACCAGGGATCGAACCCACACCCCCTGCATTTGCAGGTAGAGTCTTAACCACTGGACCACTGGGGAGGTCCCTGGTGGGAAAGTCTCATAAGGAAAAAAAACAGAGACTAAAAATTTGCACAGGAGAAAAACAAACAAAAATGAATCTTAATGAAAATAATTTTAGTAAAATGGAAACAGTTTAACTGTGGTTTCTCAAAAATTGATCAAAGAATTAAGCTAATTAATGGAGTTGGAGCTTTTCTCAACTACAGATGCACTTATTTAGAGTTGGGTCTTGTTTCTTGTAATCATGAATTCAAAATGCCTCAAATGTTTTATACACCTACTGGCGACCCATTATCCCAAGCTTCCCAGGGCTGCTCTAACAGAGCACCACAAACTGGCTGGCTTAACCTAGTAAAAATTTATTTTCTCACGTGTCTGGAGGCTCCTGCTTATGCTCAGTCGCGTCCAACTCTTTGCGACCCCATGGACTGTAGCCCACCAGGCTCCTCCGTCCATGGGACTCTCCAGGCAAGAATACTGGAGTGGGTTGCCATTTCTTCCTCCAGGCGATCTTCCCAACCCAGGGATCAAAGCCGGGTCTCCGACATTGTAGGCAGATTCTTTACCTTTGAGCCACCTGGGAAGCCCATTTCTGGAAGCTAGAAATCCAAAATCAAGGCTATGAGCCCTCTGAAAGTGCCAGAGAAGAATCGTTCTTTGCTTCTCCCTAAATTCTGGTGGTTGTCAGCAATCCTTGCCACTCCTTGGTATACAGATTTATCATACCTATATTGTTGGTGTATAGTCTCTGCCTCTGGCATCACATGGCCTTCTTCTCTGTGTATCTGGTTCCAAATTTCCCTCTTTTTTATTTTTTTGACACACCATGGAGCATGTGGGATCATAGTTGGGCCAGCGATCAGACCCACACCCCTTGCATTGTTAGTGTGGATTCTTAACCACTGGACCACCAGGGAAGTCCCTCCTTCTTATAAGAACAGCAGTTAGATTGGATTTTAGATTCACCCTACTCCAGTCTAACCTCATGTTAACTTGATTACCTCTGCAAAGACCCTCTTTCCACATAAAGTCACATTCACAAGTTCCCACCAAGTGCACATAAGTTTGGGGAGAACGCTATTCAATGCACTACACCATGTCAATCTCAGATCTAGGGTGTGTGTGTCATCCACCTTGAGCACACCCACTCATGCCCTTAGCAGCATGAAAAGAGATGCCTTTAATACTGTGGAGAAAGGAAGATTTATTTCCCAAGCTGAAACCAAACCCTCTTCCCTGGGCAGAAATAACAAGGTTGGAAGACACTTGTGCTGGCTGACTGGTCTGCCCCTAGTTCTGCATGGCTGGTCTCCCTTTACTCAGACCTGCCACTCCTTCAGCAAACCACAGAATACATGTACATGCCCTCTAGACACCCTGTACAGGCATTACTTGCACAAGATTTGCACACAAACTCCTGGATCCACAGAGTACCGGTCTGAGAAACAAAAGAATATGTAAATACCACTCATTAGAAAAGACCCTGATGCTGGAAAAGATTGAGGGCAGGAGGAAGAGGGGACGACAGAGGATGAGATGGTTAGATAGGCATGAGTTTGAGCACTCTCTGGGAGATAGTGGAGGACAGAGGAGCCTGGTGTGCTGCAGTCCATGGGGTCACAAAGCATCAGACATGACTTAGCGACTGAACAACAAAACACCCCTCAATTGCCTGCAACCTGTCGGCCTGAGATGTTTTTTTCTCTCTGGTGAGAAAGAAGACCCAGTTTTTATGATCAGTTATAAACACTGTTGACTTAATAGTCACAACCTAAAAGTTGAGAGTTATGTTTTATTCAGTGGGAATTTTTAGGACTTAAGCCCAGGAGACAGAATCTCAAGTGACCCTTTGAGAACTGCTCCAAGGAGCTAGGGGGAGGAGTCAGGTTACATAGAAGTTTGCAACAAAGGGCAGGTAGTCTGAACATCCAAAGTATTTTGTGAATTAAAGAAAACCAGACATCCCAAGTGAAGGAATTTACGCTTTTTCTGTGTATGGGAAGATGCCAGAGTCTGGGCTCACTGAAATCACTCCTTTCATATGCATCTCAACTATCTGGGGCCAATATCCAGTGTTTTCATATCCAGAGTCCCTCAGTGCTCACTGTAGGGAATGGCTACAGCCTGATGACTCTCAGGTCACCAGGTAGTCTCCTTCCTGAGTGCCCTTAGGGCTCAGATGTTCACATTTGGACGGCCAGAATCACTGATGACTGAAATCCTTGTTTACTGACACGGCAGGAAATACTCCAGTTCTCAACATTTACAGATCTACAAGCCCTCCAAGATATTATGTATTTTTAAAGTGAGCTTGAATCAGGTACCTGCAGAATTCTTTTAGTCCTGCCAGGGAAGTCTGGGGTTTCTAGGAGACATTAGCCATCGTCATCAAAATGGCAGTCAGTCTTTCTGCAGTGATGTGATGTTTGTATATTTGAGAAAACCCTCTGGCTGAAGTGCTAATTATTTTTTTCTAAATAAAGCCCAACTTTATTTTCAATTGTTTTCCCATCGTCACTGATTGACCATGCTGTCCTTTTTGTCACTAAATTTCCATTTGAACTACAGTGTTTCCCAGCCATCTGTTGTGATCCAAGGTTGTTCTGTTCTTTGACCAACACTCCATTGTTTTTATTACTATTGTTATTGTTGTTCAGTGTCTGACTCTTTGCGACCCAATGGACTAGAGCATGCCAGGCTCCCCTGTCCTCCACTATCTCCCAAAGTTTGCTCAAATTCATGTGCATTGAGGCAGTGATGCTCTATAACCATCTCATCCTCTGCTGCCCCTTCTCCTTTTTGCCTTCAGTCTTTCCCAGCATCAGGGTCTTTTCCAATGACACTTCACAGCAGGTGGCCAGAGTATTGGAGGTTCAGCTTCAGCATCAGTCCTTCCAATGAATATTCAGGGTTCATTTCCTTTATGATTGACTGGCTTGATCTCCTTGCTGTCCAAGGGACCCTCAAGAATCTTCTCCAGCACCACAATTTGAAAGCATCAATTCAGCGCTCAGCCTTCTTTATGGTCCAGCTCTCACATCCATACATGACTATGGGAAAAACCATAGCTGTGACTATACGGGCCTTTGTTGGCAAAGTGATGTCTCTGCTTTTTAATATGCTGTCTAGATTTGTCATAGCTTTCCTTCAAAGAGCAAGCATCTTTTAATTTTATTACTGTAGATTTGTAATATTTTATCCCATAGGTTCCTTCCCTGATATAGTCACTGGTTATTATTCCAGGTGACTTGCTCTAATAATTTATTCTCTATATCCCCTCTGGGTGAAGACTCTTAAAATTCAAATTTTCTCTGCTTTTCTGTCAAAGCTTCCTTTCAGGGGCTGCCATGGATGGGTGTGCAGGTTGTATACTGCACAACCACATGGTCACTAGTCACATCAACAAGCCTATCTGTCCAATTTTCATATTTACAGTACTTTTATTGGTTTTCCAAGATGCACATTGGTTCACATTTCTAACATCTCTGAAACGGATATGGGCCTCCCACGGATGGTAGGCAATAGCTTAATTAGGGTGAAAAATCATGATGTTATAACATTTCTGGCAAGACCACATAGGTGGTAAAGTGGCAGAGCTGGGATTTAAACCCAGTAAGACAAATCTACAGTTGTAATTTAATGCAGAAGTTATGCTCCATATTGGGAGAAATTCCTGGGTCTGGTCATTTGGAAGAAGACAAAATTTTTTGTCCATAATGTCAAAAGCATGTGTGCAGGTGCCTGTCAGCAAAAGCACATGGGTGGGGTGGAAACTCAGAGGAAACTGGAGACTGTGCCCCTCGGGGAAATGCCAGGACCCACCAGCCCTCCTTCTTGTCCAGCTCTTCCTTCTAGAGGAGATGCGAGAACGTAAGTTTGATGGCTTTGCCCGCACCATCCAGAAGGCCTGGCGGCGCCATGTGGCAGTCCGGAAGTACGAGGAGATGCGGGAGGAAGGTGAGAGGCTGCAGGTGGGAAGCTGGGGCTGAGGACGGATTGGCTTGGGGGAGCCAAACCATGCCCTCTGCCCCCCCCGACCCTGTGCCCCCAAAGCTTCCAACATCCTGCTGAACAAGAAGGAGCGGAGACGCAACAGCATCAATAGGAACTTCGTTGGGGACTACCTGGGGCTGGAGGAGCGGCCGGAGCTGCGTCAGTTCCTAGGCAAGAGAGAGCGCGTGGACTTTGCTGATTCAGTCAACAAGTATGACCGACGCTTCAAGGTGAGGCACTAGCTGGCAGCCACATCCGGGACCCTGCCCACGCCCCACCAGAGGTACTCCTGCACCTTGCCCAAACACATCTGCCCATGGATATAGGCTCAACTAATGTAGACACAGCTGTCCATCAGATATATCCTTGTATATAGCCCACACACACTTGTCCATCAGATGTATCCTCACCGGGTCAGACACATCTGTCCAGAACTGCAAGCTCACCTTGTTCAGAAGCTCTGACCACAGGACACCTTCACTTATCCAAGACACACCTATCCATTAAGTATCCTCTCATGCAGTCTAGACAGGCCTCTCAATTAAACACACCTTCACCTTGCACAGATATACCTGTGTACAGGTAAACTCTCATCAGGCCTGGACACTCAGGTTCAGCAAACATATCTTCACCTATTCTGTACCTGTTCATTGCCCACACACTCCTTTCTAGCCAGCATAACCTTATTTAACCTCCTGTTTCTTATAAAAAGTAGCCACTCATATACCTTCATGTAGAGGGACCCTCCCCTGACCTGCCCTTCACCTGACCTGCCAGCACTACCCCTCTGCCTGGGTTGATGCCCTGAACCAGGCTGCCCATGCCCAGGGCTCCTGGCACCAGCCTCTCTGGTCTTGCATCCTCATAGCCCATCAAGAGGGACTTGATCCTGACACCCAAGTGTGTGTATGTGATCGGGAGGGAGAAGGTGAAGAAGGGACCTGAGAAGGGGCAGGTGCGTGAAGTCCTGAAGAAGAAGCTGGAAATCCAGGCGCTCCGGGGAGTCTCTCTCAGGTGAGGCCCCCCACTAGCACCCTTCATGATCAGCTGCCCTCCTGTCACTCAGCCCGGGTCCGGGAAGGATGGGATGAGGAGGACTTGGCGTGGGGCGGAGCCAGTGAGGAAGGTCAATTGGCGCACAAGAGGCGGGCCCTGTAGGGGGTGGGATCAGAGACAGGGACCAATGAGGAGTGGGTAGTGGGTAACGAGGCCACGAAGAGGGCAGGGCTAGAGAGGTGACCAATAAGTGAGCGAGAAATGTGGAGGGGCGTGGCCATAGAGTAGACCTGTGTGTCAGTTGCTAAATGGGAAGATCTTTGGAGAGGGCGGGCCCAAAAGCCAGTGAGTGGTGGGTCCTGGAGAGGCGGGGCCAATTATTGGGTGGAACCAATCAGTGTTCCAGTAACTAAGGGGCTCTGTCCTGATGAGAGAGCCAGTGAGTTAGGTGGCGGGGCCAAGAATCTAGTGTGGTCACCACTCAAATCCCTGTATCTTTTCCCCTTTCCCTTTCAGAGCCTACACGGAAGGGGATGGCCCAGGGAAAATCTAGAAGGCCGGCCCAGACCGCTACCCGGGCAGCTCCGGGGCCCCCCAGAGGTGAAGAGACACCTGCCACTAAATGTCTTCCTTGCCTCTTCTGGGCTCCAAGGCCCAAGACAGACCTCCTGTCAACGGGAGCTTACAAACAGTGGACCACTCTGTTCTTTTTTGTCCAGAACTCTTTATAGCTCCCCATCTCCCATAGAATAAAGGCTAAGCTTAGTTTGGTATTCAAAAACCCTTCAGATTCTGACCCCAGCTAACCACTGACCTCTTCTCTCCTTCCATCTTACACTCCTGTCATGCAAGCTACATTTTATTTTGCCAATTTACCAAATTTTGTCTTCCCTCCAGGCCTTTGCTTGATCTGTTTGCTCTGCCTGTCTCCCAAACTCCTATTCCACATGAACTTCTATTCATCCTCTAAGACCCACCCACAAAAGCCCTCCTACAGAAGTGGGTGGGGGAAAAGCTTACCCCTGGCAGAGTCTCCATCTATGCCTTCCTAGCCCCAGGCTCTCTTTCTCCAGGCCAGTCCTTATCATACAGGGTTGAGAGTAGCTGCCTCTTCCCTCAGGGAACATGGAGCTAAGTCCTCAAATCCTACTAGCATCACCCTGACACCCTTACTCTCGCTGCAGGCCTGGACCGCAATGGGGTGCCTCCCTCTGCCAGAAGGGGCCCCCTGCCCATGGAGATCACATCTGGAGGGGGCTCCCAGCGGCCACCGCGGGGCCCTCCATCCTCAGCCTTGGGGGCCAGCAGACGCCCACGGGCACGGCCTCCCTCGGAGCACAACACAGAATTCCTCAATGTGCCTGACCAGGGAGTGGCTGGGTAGGTGGTGTGGGAGGGCAGCCCCAGGAATGGGATGTGGAGTGTCTGGGGCTGTGACGAGTGCCCTCATGTGCCCACAGCATGCAGAGGAAGCGCAGCGTGGGGCAGCGACCTGTGCCTGGTGTAGGCCGACCTAAGCCCCAGCCACGGATGCATGGCCCCAGGTGCCGGGCACTGTACCAGTATGTCGGCCAAGACGTGGATGAGCTGAGCTTCAATGTGAACGAGGTCATCGAGATCCTTATGGAAGGTGTGTGTGCCAGGGCAGAAATAGGACACCTCCACAGTCTGGAGGTCACCTCCTTAACAACCCTGGGAACCTGGCCTCACTGCATCACACCCAATACCCCAGCCTCATTTTTCCCATCTGTCAAGCACTAGGGCCAATAGCAGACCTCCCTTGTGAGTTGGAAATGGGCCTTGTCTGGATGGCCCAGGCCACCTCCTACTTTGCCCCTGGGTTGCACCTAGAGGAGCTTCAACAGCACCCTCTGCAGGTGGGTGGGGGAACATCTTAGGAGTTATTCCTGGGTCACCCATGGGGATCATGGGGAGGAACCTATAGGAGAAGGATGAGGGAATAGCGCAAGTGAATGGGCTAGAAAATGAAAGTGTCAGACAGGGGCAAGGCAAATGCATGTGCAACTCCATCCCTTCTTTCCGTCTTAGAGAAGACAGTCTCTGCCCTACACCAGGCCAATGGGGACAAGACAGACAGACACAGAGCCAGCATGAAGGCTTTCTCTGGGACGACCTGGGCATGGGACCATATTTTCTCCTCTCCCACAGATCCGTCAGGCTGGTGGAAAGGCCGGCTGCATGGCCAGGAGGGCCTCTTCCCCGGAAACTATGTGGAGAAGATCTGAGTGGGGCGGGGGCCTGGGACCCTGCCCTCCCACCTGCCCGCCTGGATCCTGCAACACGGGTCTTGTTTCCCTTGGCTGCATTGGCCAGAAGGTCCAGTTCTGTGACCTCCAGCCCGGCCTAACCCAGGCCCTGGGTCTAGGGGTCACGACTGCAGCCCCTGTCCCCCCTCCCTGGACCCTGGCCTCCCGCAAGTCATACCTGTTTCCTCCTGTGTCAAACAGGGCTAACAGGACCTACCTCACAGCTGCCTTGTGAGTAGGATATGAGCTGTGTCCCAGGGGCAAAGAGCCAAGCACAGTTGGGGGGACCTTGACAAGCTTGACTTCCCTCCTCTCATAAACGAGGCAATAAATGTTTGCCGAGTGAAAATATGAATTAACTTACTGAGCACCAACAAGGACTGCCTTCTCATAACCCTGTGAGGTAGGATCAGCAAACAATCCCATTTTACAGATGGAAAAATGGAGGCTCAGGGAGGTTTAGTCACTCACCCAAGATTCCACAGAGCCAAGTCTTGAACTCGGATATGCTCCTGTCCCTCAAAAAGCTTGAGTTTGTCTCACTTGCTGGCTTCCAGAAGCTACATGCCAGCTCTCCTGCAGAAAATGTTCTGGTGGGCCCTGTCAGCTTTTGAATCTACACACCTCCCCAATACCAAACCCAGCTGGGACCCTGAGGAAGGAGGCAGGTCCCACATGGCCCCCCATAATCCACTCAGAGTCATCCCTGGACCCTACCCCCCACCCCATGTCTCTTTCCTTAGCTCTCACTCACCTGGAGTATGGACCAGTTCTGACATTTGAGGGCCTTCTGCACTTATGTCATGGTGACGGAGGGGTCAGCCTGGCTACCTGTCCACCCCTCCCAGCTGTCCCCAAACCAGTGCTGGAGTCTGAGCCTTTCAAACCTCCCCACACGTGCAGGTGAATCCTTAGGTCTGAGCCTAAGGATTTTGACTTTCCAAATGAACACCCCCTCTGTGCTCAGCCCCACAAAGAGCAGTCAGTCTGGGAGAGATGGAACCAGATAAGTGAGGTCAGGACTGAGCCAGAGAAGGGACTGGGGCTAGAGCAGGGGACAGGGATGCAGAGAGAGAGTGTAGGCGTTGCTGGAGGAGCCAAGAAGGATGAAAGGGTCAGCAGATCTTGATGGCAAATACTACACAGAGTGATCCATGCTGTGATGGAAGGACTCTAGGTGGAAGGCACCTACCCACCTGGAGGATGGGAGACAGGTATTGAAGAGAGACTGGTCAGAAGAGCCTTCTTCAGGATCCACACCTACCTGGAAAGCTGAGCATGGCTGGAGAAAAAAAAAATCCCAGTTGTGCAACTGTGCCTCAACAGCCCTGTTATTAGTCAATCATTACACAAACATTTAACCTGTCTCTTGAATTGGGGGCTTCCCTGGTGGCTCAGACAGTAAAGAATCTGCTTGCAATGCGGGAGACCCAGGTTTGATCCCTGGGTCAGGAAGATCCCCTGCAGAAGGGAATGGCAACCCACTCCAGTATTCTTGCCTGGAGAATCCCATGGACAGAGGAGCCTGGTGGGCTATAGTCTATGGGGTCGCAGAGTCAGACACGACTGAGTGACTTTCGCTTTCACACTTCACAATCTCTTGAATGTCCCTGGTTCCCTCCATCTATGATTTTTGCCCCTCCACTGTCTGGCTACCACTGTGCATGTCTCTCAGCAACCCTTAGATTAGGGGACAGACTGCGGGAGGACTGTGTGAGCCACAACATCATCAGCTGGGCGTTTCCTGGTGTTGAAGGGGAATGAAGGCTTCTGTCTCCTTTCTCTGCCTTAGAACTCACCATGCAGGCTGCCTCTCCTCCCGGTAAGGGGTATAGCCCTGAGGCCTCACTGCAATAGCCAACACCACATTTGCAGGAAGTAGGGCTATTCACTGGGAATGAAGAGGAGAGTAGGTCTGACATCTTCTAGCAGACAGCATCTCACATCTAGGTTATAGAACCTTCGGACTGCAAACCTCAGTCACCTTAGCCCCGCCCATTCAGCAACATCCTGTTGACTCTATTACAAAGTTTCTTAAATCGGGCCCCTCCTCTCCCTTTTCTGGTTCTCTGTCCTTTCTGAGACCTCACTCCACCCTTGCCCAGATTGCACCAACCTCCCCTGCGCACATGCGCACGAGCGCACACACACCTCCACCCTGCATAAAAAGGATTTTCTAATGAGTTTTTAACCATATTAATAATAATCAAAAGAAAATTGTTTTTTTAAAATTCAGACAGCCCAAAAGTGTGAAAAATCTGTCTTCCCTCTCACTGCAAAATTCCTGTCCATTCCCCCTCCACCCCAGTTTGTTGATGTCTCCTCCCAATGATATTCTTGGCATATAAAAGCAAATAGGTATATATTATCGGAGTAGAAAATGGCACCCCCCCCCCCAGCATCCTTGCCTGCAAAATTCCATGGTCCGAGGAGTCTGACGGGCTACAGTCCATGGGGTCGCAAAGAGTTGGACATGAAAGGAACATTTCATGCAAAGATAGGCTCGATAAAGGACAGAAATGGTATGGACCTAACAGAAGCAGAAGATATTAAGAAGAGGTGGCAAGAATACACAGAAGAACTGTACAAAAAAGATCTTCACGACCCAGATAATCACGATGGTGTGATCACTCACCTAGAGCCAGACAGCCTGGAATGTGAAGTCAAGTGGGCCTTAGAAAGCATCACTACGAACAAAGCTAGTGGAGGTGATGGAATTCCAGTTGAGCTATTTCAGATCCTGAAAGATGATGCTGTGAAAGTGCTGCACTCGATATGCCAGCAAATTTGGAAAACTCAGCAGTGGCCACAGGACTGGAAAAGGTCAGTTTTCATTCCAATCCCAAAGAAAGGCAATGCCAAAGAATGCTCAAACTACCGCACAATTGCACTCATCTCACACGCTAGTAAAGTAATGCTCAAAATTCTCCAAGCCAGGCTTCAGCAATACGTGAACTGTGAACTTCCAGATGTTCAAGCTGGTTTTAGAAAAGGCAGAGGAACCAGAGATCAAATTGCCAATATCCGCTGGATCATCGAAAAAGCAAGAGAGTTCCAGAAAAACATCTATTTCTGCTTTATTGACTATGCCAAAGCCTTTGACTGTGTGGATCACAATAAACTGTGGAAAATTCTGAAAGAGATGGGCATACCAGACCACCTGACCTGTCTCTTGAGAAACCTGTATGCAGGTCAGGAAGCAACAGTTAGAACTGGACATGGAACAACAGACTGGTTCCAGATAGGAAAAGGAGTACATCAAGGCTATATATTGTCACCCTGCTTATTTAACTTATATGCAGAGTACATCATGAGAAACGCTGGGCTGGAAGAAGCACAAGCTGGAATCAAGATTGCCGGGAGAAATATCAATAACCTCAGATATGCAGATGACACCACCCTTATGGCAGAAAGTGAAGAAGAACTAAAGAGCCTCTTGATGAAGGTGAAGGAGGAGAGTGAAAAAGTTGGCTTAAAGCTCAACATTCAGAAAACTAAGATCATGGCATCTGGTCCCATCACTTCATGGGAAATAGATGGGGAAACAGTGGAAACAGTGTCAGACTTTATTTTTTTGGGCTCCAGAATCACTGCTGATGGTGACTGCAGCCATGAAATTAAAAGACGCTTACTCCTTGGAAGGAAGGTTATGGCCAACCTAGATAGCATATTTAAAAGCAGAGACATTACTTTGCCAACAAATGTCCGTCTAGTCAAGGCTATGGTTTTTCCAGTGGTCATGTATGGATGTGAGAGTTGGACGGTGAAGAAGGCTGAGTGCCAAAGAATTGATGCTTTTGAGCTGTGGTGTTGGAGAAGACTCTCGAGAGTCCCTTGGACTGCAAGGAGATCCAACCAGTCCATCCTAAAAGAGATCAATCCTGGGTGTTCTTGGAAGGTCTGATGTTGAAGCTGAAACTCCAATACTTTGGCCACCTCATGCGAAGGGTTGACTCGTTGGAAAAGACCCTAATGCTGGGTAGGATTGGGGGCGGGAGGAGAAGGGGACGACAGAGGATGAGATGGTTGGATGGCATCACCGACTCGATGGACATTGGTTTGGGTAGACTCCGGGAGTTGGTGATGGACAGGGAGGCCTGGCGTGCTGCAGTTCATGGGGTCGCAAAGAGTCGGACATGACTGTGCGACTGAATTGAACTGAACTGAACTGAGCCACTAAGCACTCACAGGCACATCTTATGTACATAGATGGAAATACATTGTATATAAAGCCAACACTTGCCTAGAACTCTCGAATGCTTAAGTAATGTATTCCAGAGATCTTAGATCAAAGATCCACTTTACTGACCCAGCAATGAGGCATCCGCCGAAGGACACCCAGCAATCAGATGGTGTACCTCCCCCTGCTAAAAATTCATCCGCTATAATACAGACCACACACCTCTCTTCCCACGGTTCACTAGGTCCCTGAATGACCTTTCTTGAACCATGTCCACATTCTGATCTTCACTCCCTGCCTCCACCTGGCTCCAGCAGTGATCTGATCACTTCATTGTTTCTTGAAAAATATAAGCTTGTCCCTCCCCAACTCAGCCCACTTGCACCAGCTATTCTTTCTTCCCACAACGATGTGGCCTCCTGAACTTCCATTGGATAACTCCCTCCTGACAATCAGGCAACAGCTCGGAAGTCATCTCACAGGGAAACTTCCCTGGCCCGTCACCATCACGTCCTTCTAGGCCTCCCCCCCCCCCCCGCCTTTATTGTGCTCAGCCACTCAGTCACCACTGACTCTTTGCAACCCCATGGACTGTAGCCTACTAGGCTCCTCTGTCCATGGGATTCTCCCCAGCAAAAATACTGGAGCGGGTTGCCATTTCCTCCTCCAGGGGATCTTCCTGACCCGGGGATCGAACCCGCGTCTCTTACATCTCCAGCATTGACAGGCAGGTTCTTTACCACTAGCGCCACCTGGGAAGCCCTTTTTCCTTTATGGCACTTAATATAACCATAAGATCATTTCCCGCATTTGTTGATTCATTGTCTGTTTCCCCATTTTAAAACGTGAGTGCCCCCTGAGAGCAGGAATGTTGGCCTGTCCTGTTCATCTCTGGGTCCCCAGAGCCTAGCGCAAAGTAGGCACTCAAGGAACGTAAGTTGGATAGGTGACTCATTTCACGCCAGGGCTCTCCACCTATCCTCCTGAAAACACACACCGCTCCATCTTTAGGCTACACACGTTCCGGGTGTCCTGAGGACGGGTAGTGAACTTGTTTTCCCCCCTTGGCTATCTCCACAGATCCATTCCAACTTCCGGACTAAGTGCATTGAAAATGTTGACGTCCGTGGCAATTTTCCTCCAAAGAGGCAGCCCTCTAAACACGACTTTCGGAACCTGAGAACTGCTGTTTATCCTCCTTCGAGATATGGTGACGGGACTGGAGGAAATGAAGATGTTCATTTTGCACAAGAGAACACAAAGGCCCGGAAAAAGTTTAATCCTAGATCTCTGCACACATTTTCTGTACATAACAGTTCCGGAGAATCCTGGATCTCAGGCCCCGCCTCCTCGCCGAGCACTGTGCGCGGACCCCGCCCCCGTTCTCGCGAGAGCTAGGAGCCGAAAAATGGTGCCGACGTGAGCGCGAGCTTGCGGCCACCGAAGGAGTCGCCGCAGCCTTAGCTGGAGCCGCCGGAGCCGCAGGAACAAGAGGCTGAACCCGGCTGAGGATGGTGAGCGCTGCACCGGGGACGAGGACGCGGCGAACAAGCAGGGACTGGCGGGGAGTGGCCTTCTAAACCTCCGGCCGACCCCGCCCCCACATCCGGGCAGTCGCCCGCCGCTGTCACTCGGGGAGCACCCTACCCCCTACTTCCGGTCCTGGCTTCGAGTGGGCCACGCCTACAGGGCTCAGGCACCGCCCCCTGATCTTTATATGTTTGGGGTCCCAGCACCTCTAGTTTGCCTGCATAGCTCGAACCCCGCTGGTAGATATATCTCCGTCCTTAAACACCCACTTGGCCACTTTTGGCCCTCCAGTATCTTCCTAGCCGCGCCCTGTTCAGAGCCCCGCCTTTGCCCCGCCCACTCCCTCTGGGCCACGCCCCTGCCTTGTAGTGGAGGGGCACCCCACCAGCTTTCCAAGTTAGGATCAGAGCATGCTTCTTTCATATAGGGGCTTCCCTTCTACATTTGGCACACCTCCCAACTCTCTTCCCGAAGGATGGGGATACTGGAGGCAGACGTTCAACCCCCTCACCCACTGCCTCTCCTTAGGATGGGGGCCGACTGGGTGACGTCTCCAGGGCATTCGCTGTTTCAGAAACACCCAATGGTTATGGCGGGGTGAAGGGGTTCCCCTAGCTGGCACAGGCAGACCCTGGGCCCAGGGAGTTCTCCCCACCTCTTCCTTCCAACAGGATGAGGAACTCTTGGGGCCCAGCCCAGACATGCCGGCTACTGCAGAGCCCAGCTCCAGTGAGACCGACAAGGGGGTGTCCCCAGTTGTGGCTGCTATAGCCAAGTCCTCTTCCATGGAGGAGGAGCCGGGCCCTGACCGGGCAACCACACCCCCAGTGTGGGAACGTGGAGCGCCCACCGGAGGGACCCAGCAGGGTGCCTCCCCAGCCCCAGACAGTGGCCATCCTGGACCTGGACACAGCCTTGGCCCAACCAGCACTGTCTCTGGGACCAGTGAGGACCTGCGGCCTCCCAGACGACGCCCACCACCAGGTGACCTGTGATGGGACCTTCTGAGGGATCTCAGGCCTGGAACAATAGAAGTGCAGACTACTGAGTATCTCCAGACTGGGGGCCCACCTAGAGGGAATCACCACTTACTGAGCCCCATTGCGTGCCAGGCTGTGGCTCCACGAGGAGCCAGGGAAACTCAGCTGCTACTTTCTGGTGGGGGAGGTAGAGGGTAAAGGCCCCAGTAAGAAACCATAGTTAGTAGTTGCAAGGTAGTTGCAGCCCCATAAATGCCCCTCTGAGGCAGAGCCCTGGACAGCGTGGATGATGAAGGGACGGTGACCCTCTCCCCGCTTCTGTGCATCCTTCAGGGAAGCAGATACCGTGCTCCAGCCCAGGCTGCTGCCTCAGTTTCCCCAGCGTTCGAGACCTGGCACAGCATCTGCGTACCCACTGCCCACCCACACAGTCCCTGGAAGGTAGGGCCAGGGTAGATGTTGGGGAGGCAGTTTAGGGTGGGAGGTGGGCCGAGCCTCCGGGCCAGACCTGGCCACCCCACTCCACTCCTCTGTCATTCATCCCTGCGCTGCCAGGCAAGCTCTTCCGCTGTTCCGCCCTGAGCTGCACCGAGACCTTCCCCAACATGCAGGAACTGGTGGCCCACGGCAAGCTGCACTACAAACCCAACCGCTACTTCAAGTGAGACCTGGTCCACCGCAACCTCTGCCGGTGTGGGGGACCAGGCAGCTCCCCCTGACCACCGATTTTGACAGCTACTACCTGGGGTCCCGGCTTTTCTCCCTTCCTTTTCCGAGGGGGTTGGATCGGGAAGTGGACGTGATCTAGGGCCAGCCTTGCCCTTACCTGCCCTGAAGAGACTGGTCCCTAGAGCCAATTCCAGGGACTCCGAGGGCGGGGCTTGGGAGGGGGTGTGTGTGTAGGGGGGGAACATACACGGCACGACTCCGCCCAGTCCTCTACCTCCCAAGAGGAAAACTGATCACCTAAGACAAAATTGAGACTTCCTTCCTCATCTTCCCAGGGTTCCGACCTGGAGAAGTCCGGAAGGGTCGCGACCACTCTGGGCGGCCGCTTAGGGCCAACTCCTACCCCGCAGATGGGGGAGTCAGGTTATTGGGGCCCAGGGCCCTTGACCACCCTGGATTGGCAACTCTCCAGGTTACCGCGGATAGGCCCCTCCCTGGATCCCCTGGGAGACCCAGCCCAGCCCTGTGCTGCCCCCCAGGTGTGAGAACTGCCTGCTGCGCTTCCGCACGCACCGCTCACTCTTCAAGCATCTGCATGTTTGCGCCGAGCATGCGCAGAGCCCAGCCCCGCCGCCGCCCCCCCGGCCCTGGACAGGGAGCCGCCGGCGTCTGAGCGCCCCCCGGAGTCCGACCCTGCGCCGGCGCCTGGCCTGCCGTACCCGCTGCTCGAGCCGTTCACGACCCCTGCCCCTGCCCCCACCGGGCCCTTTCTGCCCTACCTGAACCCCGCGCCTTTTGGCCTAAGCCCCCCACGCCTGCGCCCCTTTCTGGCCGCCGCTCCCGGGCCTCCTGCCTCCAGCGCCGCCGTCTGGAAAAAGAGCCAAGGTGAGTGTGGGCTATCGGGGCCGCCTTTAGGGTGGGCTGGGCTCACTCTGACTTCTGACCTTGACCCACCCGTTGACCGCAGGTGCAGGCGGCAGCCCTCGAAGACCCCAGGGCGGCTCCGACGCGCCCTCAGGTGCGTGCAGGTGACCACCAGGGAGGGTGGAGGGGATTTCTTTCCTGCGCCCTGCGGGACCTGGGGGATACCCACCCCCTTTCCAGGTGCCCAGAAATGTCTCCCCCCGAAATACAGGATTTTGCCTTAAAAATTGCGGCCCCTGCTCCTTCATCTGCGCCGGCGTTTCCGTGTAAAACTCGCGCCCGGATCCAGAGCCCTTCCCCCCCAACATGGGTTCAGAGGATGGGAGGAGGGGACGCGGATAAGTCAAGTTTAGTGCCCCCAGACACTTGGGGAAACGTTCGGGAGAAACGGATCGGCCAGACCAGCGCCCCACCCCCCGCCACGCCCCCACTCCTGGGAGCTGATGGGGAGGCTGGGAAAGGTCCGACCCGCCCTCGCCCAGGGCCCGGGCTGACCGGGTCCCGCCTGCCCGCAGGGCATGCGGCTCCCAGCCGCATCGTGTGGGAGCACACACGCGCGGCCGCTACTCGTGCATGCAGTGCGCCTTCTCCACGGCCTCGCGTCCCGCCATGACCCTACACCTGGAGGACCACCGCCCCGGCGGCCCCGCGCGGCCCCAGTGCCCGGGCAGCCGCGCCCCGACGCGCCGGCGGGTAAGGCCTGGGGTAGGGGGAGGGCGCGGGTGGGAAGGGCGGGGGGCCCTGAGGCGAGGTCGGGGCTGAGGCTCAGGCGCCCCCTCCTCTGCCCCACCCAGACCCGGCCCCGCTGGCACCCAAGGTATCGCCGCTGCTGTCTGAGGGGGAGTGTCCAGTTTTCTCACCGCTCTGATCGCCGCTGCGTAGGGAGCGGGCTGTGGGTAATGGTGTCATTTTAGGGAAAGCCAGAGATGGCCGGGGTGGGGGGGCAATAAAAGAAGCAGATGAGGCAGCCGTAGATGAGATGTGCCGTGTCTGGGTCCCTTGCTCCTCCACTGCAGTCCTGGGGCACCGCCACCTCGGGAGGAGGCAGGTCCCCCCTCAAGGCCCACCTGTGTCCCACCTACCCGTCACCTCAACCCTGGAACATCTGTCAGTGACGTTCCCTTCTGTCCTACCACTTCCAGAAACCAGATGAGATGGCAGTTCTCAGTGTTATTTGAAAAGTACCAGAAGCACCCAGCTGGAACCCCCCAGATCCTGAGGCCTGTGCCAACCCTCGGGGAGGTGACAGCAGTCCTGGCAGGAGTAGGGTGGTGCCAGGTCACCCAGGCCTGGGCACTGTGTGGCAGGCTGGGGCTTAGGCCTCATAGCCATTCTCCTCCTCCCTGTCCTCTGGACTCTCACTGTGGGCTGCCCATCTCCCCTTTTCTCTCCAGCCCTGAGGATGAGGGTACGTCTCGGCCAGTCCTGCAGAGCCTGGCTACCTCCCTTCTCCTCTCCCCCATATAGGTTCTCTGCTTCCTTTTCCTCCTGGGAGTCAGGTGGGGGCCAGGGTTCAAAATCTGGTCCCACAGCTGCTGTCATCAGAACCCTGAAGGTCGAACCTCCAGGGTATGGAAGCCCCATCTCTCTGGGCCTGGCTTTACCTCCTGAATCTGTCTCCCTTCCAGCCCTGTGGCCCCCTAGCCCAGACCTCAGCCCTTGCCTGGTCCTGGGCACCAGAAGCAATCTTCCATCCCCCGCCCCCTCCTTCCATCCTCTCTGAAGACCCCTGGAAACAAGTCTCTTCCAATCGTGCCCCTTTCCCTGCTTAGTACCCGTATCACTGCTCTCAGCTCTCTGGATGAACATCCTGTCCTCCTAGTAGCCTGCAAGGCGCCATCTTGCACATCTTCCACTCCTCCTATCAGGGCCACACTCACCATCCTCCTCCTCTTCCTCCTGGGGAACCTAGACATCCTGTGAGCAAGAATCCAGCGACTCCTAGCCCCACCCCACCCCGTTTCACTCCTTACCTCCTCCATCTTCCAGGTCATCAGGGTTGTCCTTTGTCTGCCGCCAACAAGACACTGGTCACCCTCTGGGGGGAAGTCCCCAGGCCCCACCTCTCACCCAGCAGCCTCCTGTCTTCCCCTTGTCCCCTTTCCCATCCTCCCCCAGTCCTCCTCAGAATCTTCATCTCTCAGTCTCAGAGCCAAGCAAGGTCCCCAGCATGGAAGCCATCCAGGTAAAGCCTAGCTGGGGTATCGGCTCAAACACCTGCTCCCGTTAGCGTGGCCGCTGTGTCTCCTCGAAGGTGAACACTTCCAGGTTCTGAAGGCCCTTCCACTTCTCCTGGGAAGGGCCGTAGGGAGATCTGGCGCCCTTGGGACCTATCCTACCTGG
Source organism: Okapia johnstoni (assembly GCA_024291935.2). Lineage (NCBI taxonomy): Eukaryota > Metazoa > Chordata > Mammalia > Artiodactyla > Giraffidae > Okapia > Okapia johnstoni. The sequence continues at coordinate 13,647,925 of CM044316.1, read as the reverse complement.
ACACCCAGGAGCCGGGCTGCCTGCCCCTCCATCCTCGGCCTCACACGGGGCTTCAGGGCTCCAGTGTTCTTGATGGGGTTGCAGCTGAGGCCCAGGTAACTCAGGCCAGGTGACCACGCTGCCACCATCTCCAGGCCCCCAGGCCCCCACTGAGGCAGCTGACACCCAACACGAGCTGCGGGACCATTAGGGAACCCGGGGCTCCAGACCCCCGTAAGCTCCCCCCACACACACTTCTCAGCCAGACCCACAGCTGGGTGACCCTGGGGAAGATTCAACCTCTCTGTTTTGGGGGAGTCTTTTGGGTATGACATGCAACATGTGGGACCTTAGTTCCCTTACCAGGGATCAAATCCATGCCCCCTGCACTGGGAGCACAGTCCTAACCACCAGACTGCCAAGGAAGCCCCAAAACTGAACCTCTCAGTATCTCACTTTTCTAGTCCTTAAAATGGGTGTCATGACAGTCAGCCTTTAGAGTTCTTGTGAGAATTCACAGAGGGATGGGGAGAGAGGGAAGGGGCTTGAGAAACGTTGGCCAGCAGTTCACATCCCTCCAGCCACCAAGCTTATGGCCGGCTGCCTGGGGCCCTCTCAAGAACCTGGGGAGGAGGTGGGTCAAGGGTCCACTGTACAGATAAGAGAAGGTGAGGCTATGTTGGTAAGCTGACTGAGCCCAACTCTAGCCAGGCCTGGTTCCAAAGTCACACTGATTTCTACACGACCCCAGAAGTGGGACAGTTACCACTGATGAGAAAACCCAGGCACTCTCACCTTTTTCTGCACCTCCAAGGCCCTAGACACCTTTGGGAATATGGCCCTAGGCTCACCCTTTCCTGCATCTTCAGGGCTTAGTGTCACATCTCCAGGGGACCAGGGTTCCCCAGCCCCTAGGAGTTTTCCCCATAAGGCCCTCATTCAGCCACCCCCAAATCCAGGCAGTGCTACTTGCCAGTGTGTCAGGACCTTTCCAGAGACTCAGAGCCAAAATCTTGGCCCAGGTACCTGGCTCCCAACCCCATCACCCACGTAGATGCAACAGCCCCTCCTATGGGTACAGTGGGTCCACGGTCCCCATGCTCCCCGGGTCCCTCGCTGGCCTCGAGCAAGCTGAAAGTGCTCTGAGGCCTGGGGAGCTGTGTCACTGAAAACTGCCTCCTACCCTCGTGCACGTGTTTTCAGTTGCTCTTTGTAACCAGTAGCCTCCTGGACTCCTCTGTCCATGGAATTCTCCAGGCAAGAATACTGGTGTGGGTTACCATTTCCTCCTCCAGGATCTCATCCCAACCCAGGGATCAAACCCACATCTCTTGTGTCTCCCACATTGGCAGGCAGATCCTTTACTACTGTGCCACCTGGAAGCCCCGCCTCCTACCCTCATGTCCTCCCAACTCACGTCCAATCTTTGTCTGCTCGCTTGGGAAGTCTTACTGCTCCCAATGTCCCTTATGGGCCTCTGCAGTCCCTGGCCTCTCTCTGGCCAACCAAGCTGTGACCCCAAAGAGGGTTCCTCCCAGCCCCCACCACCTCAACTCCAAGATGCCCGAAAGCAGAGTCCCTCTGAGGGCCCCAGCTCCACCCAGCAGAGGGCGCTCAGGAGTGTCTGGAGGGAGGATGAATGAGGGGCCCGCGTGTCCAGGCAGGCACCTGCCTTGTGCAGCTACCCCAGAGGGCGCAGGCTGGCCAGAGACTGCAGGTTCCCAGGCTGAGCAGCTCTGGGACACAGACCTCTTCATTCTCATCCTCAGCTTCGTACTCAGAGGGGGATCCACACCCGGGAGTGTGACCCAGAGTGCATGTCGGTCTGTGCAGGGACACAGGGACCCAGAATCCCCGAGCTCTGCTCTTAGAGCAGACACACAGACGGAGTCACTGCCAACTGCTGTCTGTAGCCTTCTGGAAACTTCAAACATCCCTGCTAGTCTAGGTGTGATCCTTGGACCACAGTATGGGCATCACCTGGGATGCTTCAGATTCTGACAGACCTGAGGCACAGCCCACACTTTATCTGGGTCCCAGAGTGACTACTGGACACCAGTTCTTTCCCAGCTTCCCATTAGAATCACCCAGAGGGTATGTAAGAAATCCCCAGGCTCAGGCCACAACCCAGGCCAATTAAGTCAGAATCTCCAGGAGCAAACTTCCCTGATGGCTTAGTGGTAAAGAATCCACCTGCCAGTGCAGGGGACACGGGTTTGATCCCTGGTCCAGGAGGATCCCTCATGTTGAGGAGCAGCTAAGCCCCTGCACCACAACTATTGAGCCTGTGCTCTAGAGCCTGGGACCTGCAACTACTGAAGCCCCGCCCCAGCTCCCTAGAGCCTGCGCTCGGTAACAAGAGAAGTCACCACAATGAGAAGCCTGCACACCGCAACTAGAGAGTATCCCTGCTCTCTGCAACTTGAGAAAGCCTGCTCACAGCAGCAAAGACCCAGTGTAGCCAAAAAGTTTTGAATAAAAAGCATCTCCAGGAGCTTCTGCTCACCTCTGTGACCTCTTCAAGGGACCCCGATGGCGTGGCCAAGCTGAGAATCAGGGCTCTGCTCTCTCCCACTGGGTGTTTTCTCCTTTTTCTATGAGCCCCAAGGTCACCGACCTCCTGGGGACCAAGCCAAGCCATCAGGGTTTCCCTCCAGACAGCGCTGGTGTTGTGCCCCACCTTTACCCCCTCTTCGCCGGCCTCCCAGCCACCCCTATTTTCCTCCTTCCCTGGTCCTCTGGGAACCTGGACCCTGCCCACCCACCCGCCCATCACCAAATCTGCCACCCCATCTGTGCCGTCGGCCTGTGTGACACCTGTCCCTGCAACACGAAGTCTGAGTCCTGCTCAGAGCTGGAAATGGGGACTGCAGGGAAGTGTTGAAATGAGGAAGGCATGTTGAGGCAACAAGGGCCAGCAGGAGGGCCTCACCCACCCGGCTCACTCCGACTTCTGGGTAAGCGTGAAGCTTACCATGCCCCTTCCCTACTGAGAACTACCCCTCCCCTCCCACGGAGGCCTTGGCTGGAGGCGGCCTTTTGGCAGGAGGCCCTCCTCGCCTGGCACAAGTCCTCCCTGGAGCCTGGAGGCCAGCACATGGCAGGACTGGGGTGGCGATGAGGGGGCAGCAGAATCTAGAAATGAGTGACTGTTGGGAGGGATTCTGCTGACAGGATGCCCAAAGCTTGCAGGGCAGGACAGGAATTCAAGAAGCACTGACAGGATCTGAGACCAGGCTGGGGCTGTCCCCGCCTCTGCCCCTTCCACCCCTCCCGTCCCCGCCTGGCCAGCAGACCCCACCCCGTGGAGCAGAAGCCACAGTCACTTCCTGAAGGCAGCGGTCCTGGCTGGGTCCCACTCGCCTTGTGGCCCATCGCCCTCCTGCAGCCATGGTGAGTGAGTCTCCAGGGCCTGGGAGAGCCCCACACTGGCTGGAGGTGAGAGATGCCACGGGTGGAAACCAGAGGGGTGTAGTCCAAAAGTGGGGTGGCAGAGGGGCAGGAAAGCTGTTGGGGACATGAGAATGACTGCCACAAATGCCCAAAGGTAAGCAGCAGCTGGGATTCACTTCTGGGACAGCTCAGGCTCCGAGGGGTGGGGATGGGCCGAGGCTGTAACTAGAAGGGGAACGGATGGGCCTGCTGGGGTGATTCCCCTCCCCCCAGGTCAGCATGAACAGCCACCAGGTAACAGGCAGCCAAAGCGAGTGGCAGGGGCTTCCTGTGGGTGACAAAGTAGGTCATGTACCTGCTGCCCACCCTAGCAGTCCTCCAGGGCCTGACCTGCTGACCTGACTTCTCCGGCCCCCTGGGTCACCTGGGAGCCTTGTCCCAGCCCAGCTGGTGGGGGGTGCTTTCACAGAGGTATCTCAGGCCCCAGGCGGGAATTGCCACCCTTCGTTGTTCTCTGGGTCAGGGGAGAGTGAAGCTCAGACAGGGCAGATGAGTGTGTGTCCTGCCCTTCCCCTCCCCAATCTCCTAGACCCCAGGTGAAGCCAGGCCCAGGAGTCTGTGGCAGGGCCACTTCTGGGGTCATCTGTCGGTCAGAGCAGGCCTGGCCTACTTGTGTGTCTCCTGAGTCTGTGACCGAGGGTGTGGGTCCTGTCGAGACGAGATCTGGGACAGACTTCATGTGTCAGGGCTGGTGCACTACATCAGACTGGATGTGGAAGAGTATATGCTGCTTGTCTCGGTGTCCAGTATATATATATATATATATATATATATATTTTTTTTTTTTTTTTTTTTTTTTTTTTTTTTTTTTTTTTGCCGTGCCGCACGGCATGTGGGATCTTAGTTCCCCAACCAGGGATCAGCGCCCGCACCTCCTGCATTAGAAGCAAGAAGTCTCAACCACTGAGCCACTAGGGAAGTCCCTAGTAGATTCTTTATTTCAACAAAGTTACTGAGCATCTTACTGAGTGCCAGGCACTGGGAGGACAGCAGGGCTGCTGCCCTCATGTCACATTCCACAGGGGCTGGGGGAGAGGGAGTCAACACATACACACACACACAAAACCCTAAATAGTCAAGACATTTAAAAAACAGTACTGGGTGGCAGTGTAGCAGTTAAGACTCCTTGCTTCCAATGCAAGGGACACTGGTTCAATTCCTAGTTGGGGAACTAGGATACCATGTGCTACATGGCATGCCAATAAATAGTAAATAAGTATTAAGTAAAAATAAATAGGATGATATAGAGTCATAGGCACTAAGAGAAAAATCAGGCAGGTTGGGGAGATTGAAGCGTCCTAGGGGGATCCTTTTTTGTTGTTAAATCAGGGTGGTCTGGGAAAAAAGGCCTCTATCATATGGAATAAAGGAGTAGAAACCTGGAAGAGGAGAGAACCGTGCAGTGGGAAGTGTGCCCCAGGCAGGCCAGGCGGCAGGAGCCAAGCAGGAGAGGAAGGCCAAGGAGGTGACAATGGGGGGGGGGGGGTCAGATGTACCATTCAGGGGGTTCGTGAGCTCTGGAGCTTTTACTGTGGGGAAATGACAGAGCACACCCAGATTCGGAGCAGAGGAGCACTCAGGCCTCCTCTGGCTGCTGCATGGGACGTTGGGGGCAGGAGAAACAAGGAGGAGCCTCTTACAATAATGCTGTTGCAGGGAGGCCGCCTCCCCTGGGTGGATTCTTCATGGCCAGGACAGGGGTGCAGGTGGTCTGAAGTTGTTCAGTTCCAGATATATAATATACATTTATCGCTTTTGGCTGCCTGGGGTCTTAATGGTGGCACAGGGAATCCTCAGTTGAGGCATGTAAACTCTTTGTTGTGTCATGTGGGATCTACTTCCCCAAACGGGAGCTTAGCCACCTGACTGCCAGGGAAGTCCCTCCAGATACATTTTGAAATAAGAAAAGAAAGGCCTGGGGACATGCAGGAGGGGAGAAGGAGCTTGAGGATGCTCCATGGAGTTGGGGTGGGGGCGGGTATGGAAGCAGAAGGCCACAGGGGCCCCAGTCGGGTCCAGAGTGGGGTGAGGTTGGGTGCACATTCCAGGCTTAAGTGACGAGGTCAGAGGGTGTGTGGTAGTTCAGGAAGAGAGCCTGGCACTTTTGTGGGGAGGCTGGAGACAAAAACATGGGAGTCTGGTCAAGAGAAGAGAGTCAACGGCAGAAGGCAGGGAAGAAAACAAGGGTGTGTGCCTGTGATCGGTCCTCTTGTCCCCACATCCATCTCTCCACGACCCCCACGTGTATGAGTCCCCTGCCTGCCTGTGTCCCCTAGGAGAGTCATCAGGACTTCCGGAGCCTTCAAGCAAAGTTCCAGGCCTCTCAGCTGGAGACTGGCGACCTCCCCAAAAAGCCCCCGAAGCCTGAGTTCCACAAACTCAAGAAGTTTCCACAGCCTGAGCTAGGCGAGCACCCCAAGAAGCCCCCACAGCCCGAGTTCACTGACCTGCCCAAAAAGCCCCCCAAACTTGAGTTCAGTGAATTCTCCAAGAAGTTCCTGCAGCCTGAGGCCACGCCGCTCCCCAGGAAGCCTGAGGTCCCTGAGGCCCCCCCTCAGAAGCCCCCGCAGCAGCCTGAGCTCAGCAACACCCCCAGGCCCCCCATGGAGCCCAAGTTCAGTACTCTTCCTAAGAAGCTGCCGCAGCCTGAGTTCTGTGGGCTCCCCAGAAAGCCCCCACAGCCTCAGGTTGGTAGCCTCCCAAAGAAGTCCCTGCTGCAGCCCGAGTCCACTGAGGTCCCTCCAGTGCCCCTCTTAAAGCCTGAATTCGGTGAGCCCCACCCGCACTCCTCCCAGCCTATCTTCAGTACTCTTCCCAAGAAGCCCCTGCAGCCTGAGTTCTGTGGGCTCCCCAGAAAGCCCCCGCAGCCTCAGGTTGGTGGCCTCCCTAAGAAGTCCCTGCCGCAGCCTGAGTTCAGTGAGGTCCCTCCAGTGCCCCTTTCAAAGCCCGAATCTGGTGAGCCCCACCCCCACTCCTCGCAGCCCGACTTCAGTACATTTCCCAGAAAGATTGCCCGACCCCAGCTGAATGACCTCCCCAAGAAGCCCCTGCCACCTGAGTTTGGTGACCTCACCAGGACGTCCTCAGAGCCAGAGGTCAGTGTGGTTCCCAAGAAGCCGCGCCAGTGTGAGTTCAAGGCGCTCTCTAAGAAGCCCCCGCAGCCCGAGCCCACCAGCCTCTCGAGGACATCCTCAGAGCCCGAGTTCAGCGTGCTCCCCTCGAAGTTTCTGCGGCCCGAGTGTCGGGGGCCCCCTCGCAAGTTCTCGCAGCCAGAGGCCAGTTCTCTGCCCAGGAACCTCCCGAGAAAGCCCCTGCTCCCTGGCTCCTTTTCAGAGAGCTCGCTGCCCTCTGCCGTGGCGGGCTCCAGCCCCCGGGTCCCACTCAGCCCAGGGTTTGGGGCACGGCAGCAGAGACCAGGAGCCCTCGCTCGGAGTACTGGCTCCAGGCTGGATCTCAGACCTGGTCACCTGCCCCGGCGGAGGCCTCTACCTCCGGCCAGCAGCCTGGGCCCTCCCCCAGCCAAGCCCCCACTGCCCCCAGGCCCTAGGGACATCCAGAGCTTCCGGAGAGCTGCGGCAGCAGACACAGGTGGGTGTGGATGGCCCAGGTAGAAAGCAGGGGCAGGTGGGTCAACACTCCCCTGCATACCTGCGCCCCCACCTCCCATCTCATGTCTCCGCAGCTCTGCCCAGGACCTCTTCTTCTGTTGGCCTCCACTTTATCCCACAGTGAGCATGGGGAGTCGGGGGCACAGGCATGGGTCACGGGGCTGAAACAGGCCCTCACTCACGTCAGGTATCCCTGCAGGGACCCAGACGAGGTATACGATGATGTTGAGCCCACAGACCACTCTGGACCCGGCCCCAGGAGCAGAGGTGACAGAGCGGGACACTCAGCCAGACCAGTCTGCTGAGGCATCCGAGGAGGGGGAACAGTCATCACAGGGGCCTTTTCTGTCCATGTTGCTAGTAACCAGGCACCGTGACAACCCATATGCCTGAGGGATTGAAAGCAGAGCTAGGGGAGAAAAAGAGAGAGCAAAGGGGTCAGAGAGGTCATGGCGGCTCCTGGTGGAGGAACAGGAAGGACAGCCAGAGGCAGCAGCCTGACCACGGTGCGGCCAAGCCAAGGGTTGTGTCCCAGGGTGGTGGCCGTAGACATGCAGAACAGGGGAAGAAGCCAATAGCGGGGCACTTCCCTGGTCTAGTGCTTAAGACCCTGAACTCCCAATACAATGGGCACAGGTTTCATCCCTGTTCCAGGAATAAGATCCTGCAAGCAGCGTGGCCAAAAAAAAAAAAAGCAAAAAAACAAAACTAGCGAGAGGATGTAATGGTGTATCACCAGGTATGATAGCAAGCAAGCTCAGGGTAGGGATGAGGCTTAAATGCTGAGCCTACACCTGGGTGTCAAGTGGAGGTGGCCCTGAGTAAGGAAGAGGTGTCAGGAGATCCACAGTACTGGAGGTGCCTGAGGGGAAGGGCTTGGGCCTG